>OX421503.1:29579778-30267278 GCA_949126835.1 Anisus vortex | reverse complement strand
CAATATGAGGTATAAAAAAAAAGCTGAACGATGTTTTCTTGAACAAAGTTAAGAAAAATGTTCTATTCAATGCGTACTCTACATACAGACGTGTTTTCAGAGTAGCTTCTTTGACATAATGGGTTGTGCACTAATAGAAATCAATGCTTGGAAGATTTTAAAGTGCAGAAGCGTCTATTCTGGTTTTTATTTTTTTATTGGTGGCACTCTGAATGAATTAGTAATCTAAATTTGGCACACTTAGATCTATATCAAATAGTATCCGACTCCTGGTATAGGCGATTAGAAAAATAATTAGGTTAGTGTGTCACCAAGCAGAAGTGTAAAAATAACCGGGTCACGGAAAACAAAAGTTTAGGAAACTCCTGGGCTACATTTGAATTTGATTCCATTTTTTTTAATAATTAGTCCAGTTGTATTCAGTACACGTAAAGCGTAGGCCACCCCATACCTCTGATAAGGTGACAGACTTATTTAAACTGTCTAGTGTTTACAAAGTAAAACCCCGAATAGTAGAAGACCTAATTCTCTCACCTTTTTACCTTGCACACAAAAAAATCACTTTAAAAGGGTTTTATAGAGAAATTTTTGATTCTTGTATATTTCATGTGAACACGTATACAAATAGAAAAGAAATGGCATAGGGCAGAGGTCGGCAACCTACGAAACGCTTGCCAGACTTGGCACGCAGAGATATTTGTATTGGCACGAGGACACAAGACAATTCAAGCCTCTTCTTCTAGAAAATAGCAGTACGACTTTTAGGCTGCTGGCACGCTGACTGAGTAATAAATTCTACTTTGACACACTATTGAAAAGGTTGCCGACCCGTAGTATAGGGGAGAGGGTGTGTCGAATAGCATTTTTACAAATCGAAATTCATTTTAGTTTTTTTAACAGAGTTTAGTCTGTTGCTCAGAACCGGGTTTTCTAATGAAGCTCAATCTATTTATAGCCTAATAACTTTTGGTGGTGTTGTTGTTGAAGAAGAAAAAATGGTATCAATTTCCTTAAACTGATAAAGTCGAAAAATTAGAATTACATTGATCTATCCAACATTGTTAAATAAAAAAAAGACCAGCTTTTAAACAACATTGAACGACAGCCCCACAAAGTAAAACAAACACACGACAAAGGAAACACACGACATAGAAAACACACTACAAACAAAAACACAGATAACAATGAAGGACTTTCGAAAAAGAAAAAAAAACACCCGGGTAGTGTATGCCTAAAGCTTCGGAACAAAAAAAAATACCCTATATAAAATATAACACATGACAAAAGTGAATATTATTTGAAATCTGTCACACCCCTTACAGTGTGCTGTCGTCGTGTTCCAATTTTTCTTAGAGTTACTTCCCATATTTGCGCTTTGGTGACTGTGTGTATTAGTATTAGGGGTGGAGTTGTGTTTGAAAAGAAAAAAAATTCTTGCTATTATTTTGGATTCAAGGAGAGAGAGAGAGAAAGAGAGGGGTGGCGGTTATCGTCTAAAGCCTCTCCTTTGCACAGATTGCTTTTACCGTATCATGTTTTTCTGAATCAATATTTTGTAGACTGTTCCCACACGAATAAAATGTTTATTTGTTTGTAGTTTTTTTTTTGTTTACAAATAAATTCGAAACAATTGTTTTGGGGGAAATGTTTTCTTTAATATGTGTTTCATGTATTCTTTAGGATAATACGTTTTCTTCACTAATTCGGCGATGTGTTTGTGGATAACGTGTTTTCTTTTCTAAGTGACCAGTGTGTTTGACGATAATGTGAATTTTCTTCTCTAAGTGACCAGTGTGTTTGATGATAATGTGTTTTTTCTTCTCTAAGTGACCAGTGTGTTTGATGATAATGTGTTTTTTCTTCTCTAAGTGACCAGTGTGTTTGCGGATGATGTGTTTTCTTCACTAAATGACCAGCGTGTATGCGTGTGGTACGGTCCAGAAAAGAAATGAAAAAATGTTTCAGGACTACAATTTACTGTACTTTAACATTGTCTGTTATCAGTACCTTCATATGTGTCTTTGTTACTACAAGGTAATGCATCTGGTAATATAGTCCGAATGATTTTGAATTTATACATTAATAACTTGAGTATTTGTCTCTATCTATCTATCTATTTATCTATCTATCTGTCCGTCTATGTAGTGGTCAGTCGAGTCTGTCCCTCTATCTATACAATATCTATGTATACTTCTATCTTCTTATATCTATCTATCTTTAATTATTTTGATCTAATTAATTTAGCATCTGTGTCTATTCCGATTTCTGTCTATTTACCACCAAATCTATCCGTCTTAAAACCATGATTTTTTTCAATAGTCTGTTTACTTGTAATGTTGAAAACTATCTAACGTAACTCACCCCACAGTTCCCTCCTATTAAATTCAAGTCTGTATTATATAGGCCTATAGTTTTCAAAGTTGCATTAGTTGACACAATTCGTATTATATCGTGCGGCTTACGACATATCAACATTTGTAACGCTGATTAGGTCAGAAGTTTTTTTTTTGTTGTTGTTCAAACTTACTGATAAGGTTATATTTGTTAAGAAAAAGTCTAGTAGCCGTTCATGTGTTTATCCACACACTATAACATCCATACACACTAGTAAATGTACACACTATAACATTCATACACAATAGTAGGCTATATCTACACTCGATAATATCCATACACACATGTAATATCTACACAATATAACATCTATACACACTAGTATATCTACACACTATAACATTCATACACACTTGTATATGTACACACTATAACAACCATACACACTAATATATGTATATGTACACACGGGTACGTCCACACACGGGTACGTGCTCACGCGGGTACGTCCACACACGGGTACGTCCTCACGCTGGTACGTCCACACGCGGGTACGTCCTCACGCGGGTACGTCCTCACGCGGGTACGTTCACACGCGGGTACGTCCACACACGGGTACGTGCTCACGCGGGTACGTCCACACGCGGGTACGTCCTCACGCGGGTACGTCCTCACGCGGGTACGTCCTCACGCGGGTAAGTCCTCACGCGGGTACGTCCTCACGCGGGTACGTCCTCACGCGGGTACGTCCACACGCAGGTACGTCCACACGCGGGTACGTCCACACGCGGGTACGTCCTCACGCGGGTACGTGCTCACACGGGTACGTCCACACACGGGTATATTCACACACTTTTACTATTCGTCCTTTAGTTAACGAAGTCTACCCTTGTCAAATAAAAAAAAATGGCGGAAGATTTTGTATATAGGTCTATAAGGATCTCGTGTTTCAAATACTTTGTGTAGACATGTAATTGAATAGTGTAGATCGAGATTTTAACAAAAAAATGCCCTACATATCGACATAGACTAGACTCTAGTAGTGGAATGGAAATATCTTAATTTAAGAAGAAACTAACATTTTTATTAGTTGTTGCATTGAATCGTTATAAAATGTATCTAGATTAAGCAGGAACTTTACTTTTTTTTTTTACTTGTCAGACTGTCTTCCTATCTCGTCTTCCTGTGGTTACTTGGTCAATATTGAAATGAGCGCATAATGTTAGGTCGTAGGATCACACCACCCGGATATCAGAGACATCTATCATATTCTTATAACTATTCAACGTACACACGCTACTTCCATACCGAAGTTGACTGCTTCCCTACGCAAAACCTGAGGTTTAGTTTAGTCCTTCGTTTTTGGATAAAGATTTAAAATATTTTTTTATGGTTAACCGTACCGACCATAAAGTCTCTATAACGGGCGAGCGCTCTCGGCTCCTGAGTCCTGGCGTGACTATTAGGAGTGGACAATATTTCTAGTCACATGCATTTTCAAAATCTGCATGTCTTAGGTTAGGACATAGGGTGGTCTCAATACTTTCCCTATCCTACGGAATTTCCCGGATCATTATTAAGGCTTGTGTACATTTACAGTCGAATGGTCGTGAAATCCTTAAAATACGATCGGCTTTTTACATGTCACAAGCAAGTGCTTGTGAACACTTTTGTTCCCCCATCTCCCACTTCTCTCATCGTTCTGTTGAAGTAGGTGGTCCGTGAAATATTCTGTTTTCCATTTGTTTACCCTCCGGACGACTCTAAAGGGGACTGTGGTTTAGACTTTAGACACTTCGCCAGCTTTGAAGCCCATGAACACAGAAGTAAGCTTCTATTATACACCAGGACTGGTCATGGAAGAAGCCATCAAGTTCCGCGTTTCCTTTTTTAAAAATAATATATATGTTTTTAGATAAAAACAAAGGTATAGACATTCTGGAGAATCGAACCCGGGTCGACCGCATGGCAGTCAGATACGCTATCCACTCAGCTAGAGAGGACACATGTCCGAAGTGAAATCGCAAAGGTATAAAATGAGACAATAAGGTCACGTGTCTTTAAATTAATTTATATGATTGGTTGAACACACACACAGTCTACTTTATATATATATAATAAATATATATATATAGATATATTATGGGGTTGGACCGGGTAATCGTCATGCAGCGTAAGATGTCACCGTCTACTTTTAAAGCCACAGCATAATCATATAGCCTGAATACCTAATTTCAAATTGTGATAAATGTAATAAATATTATACACAGGTCTCAAGTGTTATGTAAAGCGTAGGCCTTATCAGCATACTATAAGAACTTAAAATTACAAGTAGAAAAAAATACATAATAATTGTAAAAGTTATCAACAATTAAACAAATATAAATACATGTAAATGTTCAACGGGAGCCACACTTTAACAAACAGCCGCATGTATCTCTCTCAGACGCATGTGTCTCTCCGAGCCGCATGTGTCTCACTGAATCGTATGTGTATCTCTGAGCCGCGTGTCTATTTCTAAGCAGCGTGTCTCTCTCTCTGAGCCGAATGTGTCTCTCTGTGCCGCACATGTATCTCTCCTCAGCCGTCCTTCTGAGTCGCATGTGTCTCTCTGAGCCGGATGTGTCTCTCTGAGCCGGATGTGTCTCTCTGAGCCGGATGTGTCTCTCTGAGCCGGATGTGTCTCTCTGAGCCGCATGTGTCTCTCTGAGCCGGATGTGTCTCTCTGAGCCGGATGTGTCTCTCTGAGCCGGATGTGTCTCTCTGAGCTGGGTGTCTCTTTCTGAGCCGTGTGCGTCTTTCTGAGCCGCACGTGGCTCTCTGAACCGCACGTGTCTATACGAGCCGAATGTGTCACTCTGACAGGTTATTGACAAGTCTTAATGAGGCATGACCTTTTAAAATGGAGAGATCATGCACATGTCTTTCTCAGCCGCACGTGTCCCTCTGAGTCGCATGTGTCTCTCTGAGCCGGATGTGTCTCTCTGAGCCGGAAGTGTCGCTCTCAGCCGTACGTGTCTCTCTTAGCCGTACGTGTCTCTCTCTGAGCCGCATGTGTCTCTTTGAGCCGCATAAGTCTCTCTGAGCCGTATATGTATGTCTGAGCCGCATGACTACCTCTTACCCGCATTAGCCCACCTGTATAGGTTATGTAGTAATTTCGATAGACTATATTTAGACTGTGAAGTGGTTTATATAGACTGTGTAGTATTGTGTAGCCTATACAGTAATTTGCATTGATAGTGTAATGTTTACTTTTTGTGCAGTTTGTATAGACAGCGATGACACAGAGACATGTCTTTTCTTTATATTATAAATTAAACACAACTTTAAAACTTCAGGTTGGTAATAAAACGCTCGTTCGTACGACCAGACAGACATTCATGGTAGCTGTCAACAACATTAATTTCATTTTGTCTACAGGTAAAAGCCATAACTTGGTAGTTGAAGCCTGGTCGATATGTCATGTAATTAGTGTATCTGTCACGAGTCCTTTTTCTGTCATTTATGTTATGCACTTATCACAATTTGTCTGTCATTGATCAGATGCACCTAGCACACTTTGTCATTTATCAGAAGCGCATAGCACAATTTGTCAATTGTTAGATGCACTTAGCACACTTTGTTATTTATCAGATGCACTTAGCACACATTGTCTGTCATTTATGAGAGGCACTTAGCACACACTGTCTGTCATTTATGAGATGCACTTAGCACACACTGTCTGTCATTTATCAGATGCACTTAGCACACACTGTCTGTCATTTATGAGATGCACTTAGCACACACTGTCTGTCATTTATGAGATGCACTTAGCACACACTGTCTGTCATTTATCAGATGCACTTAGCACACTTTTCACAACAACATGCATTCATTTCATAAGATCTTGAATTAATTTCACAAGATCATGCATTCACTTCACAAGATCATGCATTCAGTTCCACAAGACCATGCCTTCATTTATATGAGATCATACAGAAAACGTATGCCTGGTTTTCCTCTCTCTAAAACGAAACCACTAATGCACGAGATTCTGTCTAAGCCCACATATCTGCTATATGAATGTCTTGTTAATATATTTATTATGCATTCATCACAAAACGTTATTATCTTATTCCAAGAAGTAGCGTCTGAAACGTATTGTAAGAATATTTAAGTTTGCCGATAGCCTCTTTGTATCTGTTTATTTCCATTTATCTAATCTTCTAATACATAATGTTGATGTTCAGTGTTTATAACTGTTAACCCTTCCCGTACCGACCTACTTTCCCATGCATACCTTCAGTCCCGCTATATACGCGCCCGGGACTGTAAGGGTTAAGTCATTGATATTCATCTAAATCTACTGAAGTCCAATGATGTCCACTGATACATAGAATATGTTCATTTGTTTATGCCCACTTTTGATATATATTGAATGTTCATGTATTCCCACTTTTCACTAATGTCCATCTGTGTCATTTGATGCCCGTTTATCTCCATTCACGTACATTGACGTCTGTTTATATTTACGCCCAACCGCCAGTTCAGGGTTCGGCAACCTTTTGAAAATAGTGTGCCAAAGTAGGATTTCTAATTCATTCAGCGTGCCAAAAGTAAACAGTTTAACCCTGCTCTATCATGCTATTTGTTGTAGAAAATAGTTAAATAACCTTTTATTCGAGGTCTTCCGTGTGCCATTGAAAATCGCTCCGCGTGCCATGTATGACACGCGTTTCACAGGTTGCCGATCTCTGCTCTATTTCCCTTTAGCGTTTACTCTGCATGTTATTCGGCCATTCAAGGCTTTTGCTTTCAATGTCCACTTTCAGAAAGTTCTACTTCTACCCCGGTGAAGATGACGAAATCGGAGCCGGGCACAGCGTCGGCGTCTACGCGCTCCAACTGCTGAACGGAACAAGAATAGGGGGCAAGGCGCGATCCTGGAACGGGACAAAAGGTTCACCGGCCCCTGGCTCGCAGCCGACATCGCCACCCAAGCCCTTGACCTTGAAGATACCTTGGGTATGGACCGATTGAAACCTTACAGTTTAGTGCGTAAAATTCTGAAGGCCAGCAAGGCTAAACTGTAAGGTTTCAATCGGCCTTGAGAATTTCACGCACTGTTAACTAAAACGGGAGTCTACATATTAAAAAGAACCAAAGACTATATATTAAGATGGACCGCTTGCTCTAGTTTTAGAGCTTATATGTTCCTTTTTTTCGTGCGCATCCAATAACGCTGTCTTAAATATTTACTTCTACGCTCTTACGTTTGCCTAAATCTTTCCGCTGTATACAACTTTTGATTTAAATTTTTCATTGAGAAAATCATAGCGATTTAATAAAACGAAAGTGTACAGAGCTAAAAAGGGAATCGGGAATTCCCAAAAGAAGTCATTCGAGTCATCAAATAGCAGAAATATTAAAGCAAGCGGTCCATCCTATTATAGACTTTGAAAGAACTTAGAAGCAATATATTGTTAGATATGCATTCTACCTATGTTTAGGCGTTATTAAACTAACTTAGGTTTATGAGCTGATATCTTCTTCCATTGCACACATTGAAAGGCACACACAAATATACACAGACTGTTCTTTAAATATAACAATATGGTGTGAATCTACACTAAAATTCCTGTGTATAAATTGTTAGAAAAAAATAAAATAAATGGCCAAAGTGCATATAAATATATAGTCTGTAGCTTGATGTTTAACGTAAGGTTAGCTTTAGAGAATTTACTATTTTACATCTCAGTAATGTAAGTTATTGACAAGTCTTAATGAGGCATGACCTTTTCAAATTGAAAGGCACACACAAATATACACAGACTGTTCTTTAAATATAACAATATGGTGTGAATCTACACTAAAATTCCTGTGTATAAATTGTTAGAAAAAAATAAAATAAATGGCCAAAGTGCATATAAATATATAGTCTGTAGCTTGATGTTTAACGTAAGGTTAGCTTTAGAGAATTTACTATTTTACATCTCAGTAATGTAAGTTATTGACAAGTCTTAATGAGGCATGACCTTTTCAAATGGAGAGGCCATGAACTTCCATTGCTATTTCCCGACATTTTATTCCTTACAAATTATGATAGGAAAAAAATTACCTAGTACCAAAGAAGACTGAAACAAAAGGTATTTCTTATAATTTATTTAATTACGTGATGGTAAACTTAGTTTACAAATAAAGGGAGTATAATAAAAACTTTGTTTTTATGGGTTAGTTTTTTTATAATTCGATGAATCCATTTATTAATAACAATATCGTGACAAAATTATGTGTTTTTTTTATCATTTAGAGAAAAGTGTCTGTGGTAGGAAGGGGAGAGAACATACAGGCAGGGGACAGACAGGTCCACATCACAACCGCCGTCTACTACAGGGATTTCCCGGTCAGCCCCGGGTTCAACGTGTTCCTCAACGGCTGGGCCAGGCACAACGACAGCATGGACTTCAAGTGCTGCTTCCTCCACTCGCTGCCCAACTCCAGCAGCACCAAGCAAGACGTCGGGCTGACCGAGGTCGCCGCGAAGACGTACAACGTGTACCGGCAGTGGATCGTGGATATGCAGAATGCGGAATTCTCCTGCTCCATTCCAGGGAACATGAGCGAGTCGGCCCACCGTTACGTCACGTTCGTGAAGCACTCCTGTCGCGAGGAGGCCTGGGTGAATGTGACCAGGATTGAGCTGCCCGAGAGAGCGCCCAGGTCTGTTGGGGTGTGCCTGAAGGTGACATACGGGAAAATCGACCCCGAGAAGATGGTGGAGTGGTTCGAGTTTATGAAGCTGATGAAGGTGACGAGGGTGTTCACCTACTACTTTGACGTGAACCCGGAGGTCTTCAAAGTGTTGACCCACTACAACCAAACAGGTTTTCTGGATCTCCTGCTCATACACCCAGCCAAATCAAAAAGTGAGTATTTAGCTTGACGCCAGGCAAACGGGATGGTTTACTGGTGGTACTAAATTAATGATCTGTGGGAAGAATTGATTTTTGAAGTTTATAGGGCTAGATTATATATAGATTATTATCTTGGTTGTTAATTTTTTTTTACATTGGTCTACACCCCTCTCCATTCTTTTCAAATGAATTAACATTAGAATCAATTGACTTCTGTGGTCAAATGTTTAATTTTGCATATTCTGGTGAAATAGGCCAAGTTATGTATATTCTGTGGTCAAATGTTTAATTTTGCATATTCTTGTGAAATAGGTCAAGTTATGTATATTCTGTGGTCAAATGTTTAGTTTTGCATATTCAAGGAAAATAGGCCAAGTTATGTATATTCTGTGGTCAAATGTTTAGTTTTGCATACTCTGGTGAAATAGGCCAAGTTATGTATATTCTGTGGTCAAATGTTTAGTTTTGCATATTCAAGGAAAGTAGGCCAAGTTATGTATATTATGTGGTCAAATGTTTAGTTTTGCATACTATGGTGAAATAGGCCAAGTTATGTAGGTATATTCTGATGTTATATGTCTCCCATTTATATGTTTATTAGGTATTAAGATATGTATGTAAATAGGCTAAATCTTAGGTCAAATGCTTAGTTATATATATCTTGTAAGGTTATGGGTTAAACTATGTATACTCCAGGCGTTTCGGTTCAAATCATTTATACTTCACTGTTAATTGTTAAATTTTATTTTTTTTCGGGGGCATTGGAGGCATATTTTATTTTTTTAGATATTTAGATATCCATCGCTCAGCATGTAAGCTTCACATATCTATGGGGTGAGAGCAGCGTTCTGAAATATAATTGGCTCCAGAAATATAATAATACCCAATATTTTTATAATAATTTAAAATTTAGGCGCTTTTTTTATGTTACAAAGAGCCATATCCTTGTAAGGCCTAGGGATAACTAACATGCATATAATAGATTCATAAGAAAAACTTTTTTTTATAGTTTTTTTTTCCCAAATTCCTGCTAATTTGTATCAACACCATTATAATAATATCGTCTACATCCCGTGTCAAAAATGAGATCCCACCATTTACAACGTTAAGTCCAACTTTTTTTTTTCTTCATCAACTATCAATGGATTTTTTTTGTATTCGTCTGGCAATTTATAAGTATTTATTTTATTTTATTTAAAGGCAGACAACCTCATTACTCCGTCGGACACTCAGAGAAAAGATTTAAATATCTATTGTATCATGCGCTTAGATCATTTATTCCTCACCTCATTCTTTTAACCTTTGAATCTTGTCTAAGCAAAAACAAAATGGCCAATACATTTACTTTCACTTACCTATAAATGCCAGAAAATCTAATAAACAATTTCAATTATAAACTACACCTTAAAAACCGATTTTAACATATTTTTTACAACAAATTCTAGTATATATGGCATATGTTGTAAATGCTTCATTGTCCTCGTTATCTTCTTTCTTAGGCATTTTACAATAGAAAGTCTTCACTTTAAAACTAAAATAAACACATACTTTAATTTAATGCTATACAGAACAGATAAATACTTTACTTCAATGTTAGGCCTATACAGCTGATGTGTGGCTCAAAACATTCAATACTTTTATATAAACGTTGCCAATCAATATAGGGGACGTCCATTAATTACGTCAACAAAATAGGGGGGAGGGGGGTCTGAAAAAGTTTGACAATTGTTGACAAGGGGGAGGGGGGGAGGTCAAGAAAAGTTTACGTCAACAATGTTACTTTTTTAAAATAAATAATGATACAAATTTATTACAAAATTCTAGGCTACATTTGTCATGAGCCACTTACATACCAGACATAATATATAAACATGGTTTTACGTTAATACAAATATATTAATTAAAATTACGGACGGTGCATTTGACATGTCCTTTTCGTGTTCATCTTGTTAGTTTTTAGATCTATGTATGAGTGGAAAGTGGAAACTACTGCAATTGTTAGCACGGCATAATGACCGACCAATTGTAAAAAACGTCACCTTCGCTGTAGTCTAGCAAGCCATTGTGACTGGAATAACAAAAGAACACAAACACACCAACAAACATTCTGCAGAGTACGTTCAGAAACAGAAACCCAGTTTTTTTGCCGCTCAGTAGGACTGCATCTAAATTAGGCGCCGTTCTGTTATTGAGTCCTGTAAGGACTATGAACACCGTCCGAGAGTGGACTGCTTTAATTCAACGCCCATGGTTGAGTCTTTTCCAAGTTCCAACCCTTGAAACCATGTTTGGATCAGCGTTAGCAGGCCATCCACTCCGACATGGAAAGATATGAGTAGGCAGGCGTTGTCCTACAAGGCCGTCGCTTGTTGGGTCGGCTTGCTCTGTTCGGATTCCCCTTTTACGAACGTACATTTGCTAGAGCCATCCATGGCTTGCCTCGTATTCCTGTAATGTGGGCTGACGGTGTGTTGGCCGAGCGGATTTTGTCGGAAACGGAGATGTCATCCCCTCAAGGCCACATTTGAAAGCAGCCGTCTTTACAGGACGTTTTGTATACCTTTCCGTACGTCGCATCAGCCCCCACCCCGTAGACGCCAGAAATCGGACAGTGGGGTAAACCTACCTCACAGGCCCCCTCTAATGGAAGAACAGAACAAGCCGATTAATCTTCAGACTTGCAGCTCGGGATACCACGCCTCTCTCCGTCACTTACAGAGATGGGAGTGGAAGTATCTCGGCGACCGCTTGTCCCATGCATTAGCTCACTGGTCAGACTCGAAGAACCAAGTTAAAAGGTCTCAAAAGAATAAAATTCAGACGAGCCCGTCTTGTGTCCAGGGCGTAACGTTTAGCGTTGAGCTAAGCTCTGTCCGGACCCGCTGCGGGAGCTCTCCCCCATGCGTTCGCCCGCTGGTGTATTCTTAATGGGAACGTATCGGCGGTTTACACACTTCGTTAGCTTTGGGGCTCATAGGTACAGAAGTGAAATTAGGCGCCAGAGACTGGCGTTCGTTATATATACCATGTAAGCGATAGCTGGGATTGGCAATATAACTAAAAACAACAATAGGCCCTCTCTGAGACTATGTTTGAATTGCATTGAATGAAGTGTATTGTGTGAATCCAACATGGTTATTTTAAAATATTTCCTTCAGAAAAATAATTCGTGGCCCATGAAGTCCGAAATACTTAGCCTACCATTCCTTTTAACATCCCTAATTCTGATATATAAACTAATATATTTTTGCTGACACGTTATAATAATACATTAAAATTTGGGGATTAGGCTAAATATAGTAGGCTAATTTTTTAGTTTTAATTTCTAATTTTGTAAAAAAAAAATTTATGAGATAAAAATATTATATAAATATTAGTAGGCCTATAGTGGCGTAGCCGGATTGCAAGGTGTGGGTGGCAAATAGTGCAAGGTAGGAGCGTTAGGGGCAGGGAAGCCAACTACCATGTGTATAATCATATAATGTGTGTGTGGGGGGGAGGGGGGCAATAATGCAAGAAGGAATAGTGAGCATATGGTTAAAATAGAAGGTTAATTTACAACTGGTGCACAGATTCCCCCTAAGCTATTTAACAATTAACATTGTACTAAAAGCTCATTAGTGAAACGTACAATCAGAAAGTATTCAATATTTCTATATGAAAAGAACAATAGTAAATAAAAAGGAAAGAAATATTGTTAAAATCCTCGGATTGGAAAAACAAATTGGGAGGGGCGATGGGGGATAGTAAGCATGTTACACCTTTTTCGTGGATACACCTATGAGAGTTCTATCTAGTCAATATGAAATCTTTAAAACAAGTTATAAAATGTATTACAATTAATTATAGTAAAGATCTAGACCTTTCCGTTTTAAATCTATTTTAAACATAAAAGTCAGCGTTTAATTTTTTTTACTTGTTATAGGGGGGGGGGGTAACGAATTGTTGACGTAATTATAAAGGGGGGGTCTCTGAAAGTTTGACAGTTGTTGACAAGGGGGAGCGGGGGAGGTAAAAATCGCCAAAAAATTGTTGACGTAATTAATGGACGTCCCCATATATATTATCTATCTATCTATCTATCTATCTATCTATCTATCTATCTATCTATCTATCTATCTATCTATCTATCTATCTATCTATCTATCTATCTATATATATATATATATATATATATGCATGTGTGTGTGTGTGTGTATATAGAGTGAGAGAGAGAGAGAGAGATCAGTACATATTCTCTACTGTTTCTCGCAGACGGCAAAGACCGAGGCTTCAGGCACCCTCGCTACTCCGAGCAGGCGTTCGTGGACGAAGTGATGGCCGCCAACGACTGCAAGCACCGGATGTCCAAGTTTGATTTTGTCGTGATTATGGACATTGACGAGTACATTGTCCCTAAGGGAAATTTGACGACATATTATGATCTTTTTAAGGTTTGTACTAATAATAATGTATTTACCCCGAGTCTCTTAAAACGTTCCTTAATAAATGTTATTGAAATGTTAACGCTATTTAAAAAACAACACGAAACCGAAATGAAATTGTATTTTCATAAAAATATTAGTTTTTATTCTATAATTTTACTAGACTAGAGCTAAGCAATTTAGTTACATTTTGATTTCATATCTCATTAGAAGACACATTTGTTTGTACACAAGGGGATTGTGTGGCTAGAATATTGACAAGTCGCCTTTACTTTTCCCCCTTAAATAATGTCAGGTGGCCATTAGAGTTTTCTGGAAAAGACATTGCGTTAAATTGAATTTGACTCCTAATAGTTTTTGGCATTTCAATTCAACCTCGCTGCCAACTACGCAAGTCGGCCATGCTGGCTCGTTACAACACTGCTATTAGATGCATATCTTCGAATGTTCTGTCTGACCTTCCAAAGGAGCCATTTCGCACTTTACAAAAAAAATGTCATTGATGAATGCTTCTCACATGTTCACAGCTAACAGCAAACAGATTCCCACAGTCCGGAGCCTTTCAAATTGACGCTCACGTCATCATGACATCTTGGGGAGTTTCCAGAAATTCACCATTACATGTAGGTTATTTATGTATTGATGTACTTCGCCCAGCCGCCTTTACCTTACCCCCTAGCCTGCACCAGGATTCGAGCCAAGAACCTTCGGATCGCTAGTCGAACGCGCTGTCACTCGGCCATAGTACCCTAAAGGTTTTATGCGTTGTATGTATGTACTTTGCATGTAAACTAGTTTATGCTGCACATAGGTTGTAAGTACGCAGCTTGTATATAATGAATGGTGTATGCATGCTGTATAAACCTACGTAGGCGCGTATTGTGTATGCTTTAATCAGAGCAACTTATATTAACTGAACCCTACAAATTCTTTCAAAATGATTCGATAAATTCACGAATCCTCGTCATCTTAATCTATCCCATAACCCGAGTGAGGGTCATTGGGGCACCATCTTTTGACTGTTGGACGATTGTATGCCATTAGTCTCGGTCCGGCGCCACCCTCTGGGAATCCACAAGAGACAAGCCGGTCCACTCCTTGATGTCATTCTCCAATCGTCTCTTCCGCCGGCCTCTCTTTCTTCCACCCTGCACTTTACCCTGCCTTGTGGTTTTCGCCAAACCTTCGCATCTTGCCACATGCGCGTACCCATCTGAGTTTTAAACACACAGAAAAGCAATTCATTATCTTCCATCCATAGCTGGGTGATTGACTCATGTAGGCAATAACTTATGCTCGAGTTCTATAGCAAAAACACTGCACTTATCCCACTGTGTACACTGACGAGTCAAGACTGGTACAGTGGCGGGCCGGATATAGTCCGCGGGCCCTAGTTTGGAAACTACGGATGTAAACAAAAGTCACTTGAAATTATTTTGTTGTAAACAAATAGCCGAAATTAGAAACACGTTATACAAGTGTTGTAACAATAAAATGAAAACGTAGCCTTTTTCAAACTGTTACAGTTGACTCGCCACGTGAACCGGACTCTGGAGGCGAACTATGACGGGGCGTTCCGCAACACGCGGTGGGCATTCCAACCCCAGCGGACATTCTACGCCCGCAATAACTACGTGTACACCAGGAAAGGATTCAACGTGTGAGTAGCATTCGTCGTTATCAACGCATAAATAGCAAACAAATGTATTTAACGTGTACGTAGCAAAAGCATAGTCATATATTCTATTGACTCTCTTAGGTTTGGTCATCCGTTTGTACTGTCTACTAATTATGTCACGCCTACTCAGGGCGGGCTCTAAGGTTTTTGACGCCCTAGGCGAAAACAAATTATGCGCCCTCATTAAAATGCCATTGGCGGGGTCTGCCGGGTATGGACCTTCGAAAATGTGTTTTTGTTAATAATTGTTATAGCCCAACAAATCATTTTATTTTATAACCTTTAACTGATGACTGTGCAATGTAAATAAAACAGTTTAATGAAAAGTAACAATGGCTTTGCATTATAGGTTAATAATTAGAAATCTAAATTATAATTAGAAAAGTTACGTAACACATAGTTTTACATTAGATATATGGGTTTATAGGTTTTATACCTGCATTATGTTACATGTACAGTTCTCTCAATAGCAAACAAAAACAGTTAGATTACAGATAGTTTTTTTCTGTTTTTATTACACTTAAAAAAATACACAAAGACTACTTGATATTGCTTGATATTGGATTATTGTTTTCTTAACTACGGTCCAAAGTCACTTTTTAAATACTGATTACCAGTATGTATACTCCTAAAGACTAAAACCGTAATGGTACTTTTCTTGCTTTCTGCTTAGCAATAATTTCTTGTAAGAGGGCTTTTGAGTCTGTCTTGCTATCTAACTTTAAAAAAGAAATGGACACCAGACCCGCAAGTCTCTCCTGACACATTGTACTACGCAGATAGGTTTTAATTAGTTTTGAAAAACTTCGTTCAGCCCTAACTACGGAAAGTGACGATGTAAGCAAAATACGAAGGGCTACACAAATGTTATTAAATAGGAAATCAATTTTCAAGATTCTGTTGGTAAATGTAGTTTCGGACTTCTTCAGGGTTTGATACTGAGTCATGGAGATGATGAGAAATTGCTCTTAGTTCAGAACACTGTCGTACAGCATGTAAATCTACGTGTCTATCCATTATTTATATATCTATTAACTAAGCTTTTGTGTGTGTTTTATACCAACAAGTTTTTTCATGTTTTGCTTTGTTTCTTTCTGTTTCTCAAAACCCCCTTCAGCATTGTGTTGCCCCACGAATACTTCGTCCTGCTGCACTACCGAGCCTGCAAGCGTCAATGGACAACCTGCAACACTTCCACGAGAGTTCACGACGAGATCATGGTGAAGTACGAGAGCCGTATGATCGAGAACATCGCCAAACTTCCGCTGAAGACCATCTTGTACAAAAATGGCGCCTACGCCAAAAATATCACGGACTGGTACGCCACGCATAAACCACACAAAACTTAATTTTAATTTTGTTTTGTTCTATAAATTGGTGAAAATTAGGTCATGTAAATGTACATTCTAACTCCGATTCTTTTGCGACGGCACGCCGGAGGATTGTGTGGCCGGTAAGACTTTTAGTTTTAAAAGAAACAGGGAAACCTTTTCTTTGCTATAGAATGTTGATGATGACATGTGATTTGGGAGGCGGTCATCTTGAAATGAATAGATCCATGCCAGATTTAAACGATTCTTCACTCACCTCACACATGGAGAAAATGGCGCCTTTAAATCCAATGTGACTTTTAACTGCATACGTGATGCTGCAAAAGTGTAACACAAGAGGTGAAAGGGAATAATATGCCTTATATTGGATCAAAGCCTAGACCAATGTGGTCTATGGCCCACCGACACTTTCTTTCTTAATATACAGTGGTACTTTTAGTGGAGGTCACAAACGTTTAATATGCAAGGAATTTATAAAACAAATACTATAGTAAAGTACAAGGGTCTTCTACATCTATAAATGAAACTGTGTATTCAAATCTTAAAATTTAAACTGAACAAATGAATTATGGCTTATAACTGACCCAGCCCTATTTCTTGTTTTTTGTCCAAATTGGTGCTGTTAAGAACTATGTTAATAAAATGGCATATGGTTTTACAAATATTTACATAATGAGTTTAAACATAAACTTTTGTTAAGTCAGGGCTATGCCAGTTATGGAATGTTTTTCTTTCAAAGATTTTAACCAAAACCTCGTTTAAAAGAAATCAGAATACCTGCCAGATAGAGGTCATAATCGTTTTTAGGAATGATACCATTTATTGCACAAATGTCATATACTGACCCTGCGCAATTATGGGCAATCTGCTGTTGATATAGATCTAATAGAAGATATTTTGGGGGCAAAATGGACATTATGAAAAAAAACGAGCAATCCCCACTTTGATCGTTTGTATATAATATTATTATAATAAATGTATGATGAATGATTTGTCTGTAAATAACTGTGCAATAGCTGTATGTGAAAAAGAAATAAAGAATATTATAAACACAATATTGTATTGTTGTCTTTCTTGAAAGTAAGTTAAGTACTGTTCTGACCAAACGGATCATGGAGCTGGTGAAGAAGCGTTCACCAGTGTCTGTGACCACGGCATACTAGGGGGTGTGCGGCCAGAACAATGCCTAGCCGCCTTTACGTTACCCCAACTAATGTCAGGCACCCATCAGAGCTGAGTAGACTCAGGGACACCCTCAAGTCCTGTGAAAAAAATCCATAGCCGCCACCAGGATTCGAAACTAGGACCTTCGGATCGTCAGTCGAACGCGCTGCCGCTCGTCTACCGACTCCCTCTTTGTTTAAAGCTGAATTATCCGAGGAGCGGGCATATTTATAGAAAACCATCCTCTGGGGAAGAAAAGATGGACGGGTTACCTGGAATAGAAAAAAAAAACAAGGGCAAGGGCTCGATACAGCCAATTGTTTTACTATTCTCTGTGTCGCCCTTCACCGTGAGGCCAGCTGGTCCATTGGTTAGCTCACTGGACAGTCAACAAAACGGCCCGGCCGCCGACCAATCCCTGCCGTCCGGCAGGAGATTTGGGCTTAGTGGACGTAAATAACCTTTTAACTAGAACTTCACTATCCCTTATGAGAGAACAAATGAATATAACTATCTCTTCCTTTCCGAGCGGCATTCGGGCATTGAATGGGTTGCCTTAACAAATTAGGAAAACCAGTAACTTAACATCATTTAAAATATTAATAAAGATGCAAGACTAGACTCGGACCACGGATGAGCGTAGGACGCAATATTCTTCTTTATAGAAGGGGCGCCTCTAATATATACGATAAAAGAACGTCTGTAAACTTAGTAGTCAAAAGTTTGTCTTCGATTTCTTTTTTGAATTTGATAAAAAATAATATGTTCCTTACGTATGCTATAATCGTGCATGTGAGCGATTAACAAACATTGTTCTCCTCGCCGAGGACGAAGTGCTGATCGGCAAAATATCTTTAAAGAAAAACAACCCCGTCACATCTGAATATTTAATATTGAAATGTAAAACAAGATAACGAACAGTAAAGTGTAATGATGGTAAGAGTTATTTATAGTAAGGGAGATCACACATATGTTTTATTCGCCAAGATTATAAATAAGCGTTACATCCCTTCGTTACATATTGTGGTTCATTTTCTGAATATAAAAATTCAACAATAATTTTGGCGGTTGGCTAATGGGTGCTAGAAAAGAAATCACGCCTCCCACTTTTACTATCGTGAGAGAAGTAACGAAGGGCTGCTTGAGTTTAGGGCGTCGGTGTTGGGGAAACAGATTTTGAGTAACGGATAAACAGCGAAAGGAAAATAAATAAAATAAAAGTAAAATCCTAAGGAGAGAGACGTAATGGTGTAAGCTGATTTGTTGTTGATGTTGATGTTGATAGGTAATGATGTAAGCTGATTTGGCGTTGTTGTTGATGTTAAATTTCAATATCAATGAATAGTTGGAGAGATCAATAATTTATCATTAGAATCAATATCCACACTCAACGGGGTTCACGGAAATTGTTTCAGGTGATAATTTGATAACATAATTTGACACCCTAGGCGAAAAGAAATTCAGCGCCCTCATTAAAGTGCCTTCGGCGGGAAGAAGCTGAGTAGTGTTAGGGCATAATTTACTATTTTCTAAGACAACTTAAGTAAAATATCCTTCGTCTTTCATTACCTAGTGATTCATCTGGATATGCTAGTAGCGAACAGAAGCAGTGGCGTACCGAGGGCTGGTGTCACCCGGTGCGGTCCGCACTTCCCTCGGTACGCCACTGCACAGAAGTACTAAACTTTAAATTAGTTTATATTTTTAAATCCCCAAATAATAAAAAAAAAATCAATTATGCGCCCCCCCCCCCCCCCCCGAAAAAAAAAAAGAAAAAAAATTTGCGCCCCAGACATCCGCCTAGTTTGCCTGTATGGATGAGCCGGCACTGCTTTAAATGCCACTTGCACTTCTAGATTTCGATAATAAGATCATCTTATTTCGGTTCCATCGACGCTGCGTCACACCCTTCAGCCCCTGCCACGACCCCTAAGTTAAATTTAATAGCAAAAAGTAAGTATTAAAACACGTTTTGATTGATGACGGCTCGTTTTCAAAGTTGGAAAAATACGTTTATTGAGTGATACTATTTGATGGTATAGCTATTTATAACACGCCTTTTTGTCAAAATAGTTTTTTATTGTCCTAATTTTCTTTTTTTTTTTTAAATATCTCTTAACTACTATATGTTTTGTGGTGCAGATTCACTGCAGCGTTGTCAATTCTTTTTATTCCAGCTCTAGGGTGTCCGAGAGATGTGGCAGCACCATCTATTGTCATTTGCTGCCACGCGGCGATTTATCGCAAAGAAAATGCGCCGTGAAAACCGCCAGGCGAAGAACATCTGACGAGGTTAAGAAGCCGACGCAGAAAGTTATAATTAGAATACCGGATATTCCCAAAGCGTGGCTAGACGGCCTGCTGTCCCAAATGCTGATGCTCTTTTGTCTGAACGCGAAGATGCCGTTCTTGTCCAGGAGCAGCTCCTTCTGGATGGAGTCCAAGAGCGCGATGATCTCGTCGTGAGTCAGGTTCTGGGTTGGGACCAGTCTGCAGGTGTAGGTGGCGTTGCTTGAGGGCATCATCTCCGTTGCTAGGGATGTCGAAGTTGGGTGAGATGATGTTACCGTTGACGTACTGGATGTTGACTGGAAGGATTCTGCCGCTCCTGAAGTTGCTGTTGTTGTCTCCGAGGTCGTCGCCTGTGGGGTTGATGACGTGAGGTCAGCACAAGCTGCTGCGGTTGCTGGTGGCGAGGTCTGAGTCTCTTCGGTCGAGTCCTGTGGCGTAAACGATGTGGATGTCTGTGAGGAGGGTGACGTTGCCTCGGATGATGTCTGCGAGGATGAGGAGATGGTGGTGGATTCTGACGTCGCGCTCGCTGTGCTGCTTTGCGTGGTGACCTCAGGCAGCAACGGATGCCGGAAACTGGACGAGTCAGACAACTCTAGATACCTCAAAGCTGGGAATGGAACCTGTCGCCGGGTTAGAAAAAAAATATTTTACATAATTTTATAATATAGAAAAAAAGCATGTTTCTTGTCAATACTGTTTTTGTTCAAGGTATTTCGAATTAACCGATTTCTGTTGATATGACACATGACGTTGTGCATAGCAAAGCAATAAATACCATTCAGTCGCAATTTAGGGCTATTGATTTAATTTAAAGTTAGATTCGGCTACTAGACAGGACCACTCTCCTTTCTCTAAAGTAACTACTCTCGAAATATGGGCTCCATAAAAACCAAATAAACAGGGAAATATAACCAAACACATATACATTTCCAAGTCCACCTGCCAATAAATGCCTACGCCAGACTGAATGGACACAAGATAGTCATATGGGCTTAACGGTACTCAGTCATGACCTGACTAGGACTGATGGATGGATGTATCGATAGTTATATACTACTATACAATTATTGCCTAAAAATAACAGATGAGTATTGCAGCTATTACGTCCTGGGCGTAACAATGTTGGATCAAAAAAGCGCACACCAAGATCCTGTCCGATCGCCAGCCACCTCGCGTAACATAAATAAATAAATAATAACGGTGCTTATATAGCGCATATCCCGTTGGTGACAGTTCTATGCGCAGACGACAGTTACATAATACAGACAGACAACGAAATATGTAGTAATACGCTAATTCTGCTGACGAAATAGGTGAGTCTTCAGCCGGCTCCTGAAGACATAGAGTAGGGTCTTCGAAGTCACGTGCATTACTCTACGTCTGCCCACCTGCGGAATTCCAATCGGATCATTATTGTCGTGGCTCGCTCCCGGCAGCACAATTTCCAGACTATAGGTCTGTGCATCCAGGCACCAGGGAGGGGTTGAGGCGGACTTCTGCGCAAATTTGTTTCCTCCCCACCGAGGCTCAGGGCGTCTCTTGGCGGTGCAATGTGACCTCGGACGCGCAGCAGGGACTGTCCATGAGTTAGGTGACCTGGTGTGTTCTTGATGCAAAGATACCACCGTAGCATGACCAAGGCAAAAAAGCAAATGCGCTTTACAGAGAGACCATGCAGAAGTCAACATAAAACGATTAGATATCTCGATAATAAAAATATACTTTCAACTTATGCTTTCATTGTACCAAGTCCCTGAGTATTGGATAGAAGAATCCGGAACACGAAATTACACAATACTGCTAAGGACCTAGAGCCCGGCTAAAGATCCGTTTACAAGATTCTCGTTCTTAACAAAGCTTTTGAACACACCAATATCAGATGACCTAAAAATAGTTATGTATAATATAATACAATGAATTAAACTTTTTTAAAAATGGCTTTTTATATCATGTTAAATTCTGACAGTCAATTCTTAATTATTGGCATAACCGAAAGTTATAAAGTTTTTGTTTTCTAAGCTAATTGAAAATACATGAAAATGAAAAAAAAAAAATAATCATCATTTTTTAGATATAGATTCTAATCTAAAAATAACCAATTTTTGTGTGATTGCCATCTTTACTTTTATTTTTTATTTGTCATTGATACCTATTTGTTAACAGATACCTAAGAAATATACTGAAAATAAAATGGTTCGACAAGGTAGAAAACTCCAAGCTGTGGGAGAGGTGTGGACAAAGAACAGTAGAACAACAAATCATGAAAAGGAAGTGGAGATGGATTGGACACACCCTCAGGAAAGATAACAACAACAGAGCTAGACAGGCCTTAGAGTGGAATCCCCAGGGCAAACGACATAGAGGAAGACCCAAGCGAACATGGATACAAAGCATATTGTATGAAACCGGAAGAACTGGAAAGAGCTGGTTGAATTGAAGCGACTGGCAAGAGACCGTGGAGAGTGGCGTGCTTTGACAGAGGCCCTATGTTCCACAAGGAACCCAAAGGACAGATGATGATACCAAATAAAAATGTTATTGGACCTACTCACTAAACTTTTACATTTAATCTATGGTATGACCATAGACTATAATATACACGGACCGCTTGCTTTAGTTTTTTATGCTATTATCTTCTGTTTTTTGCAATTCCCGATTTTAAATGAAGTAATTTTAATACAAGTTCCGTTTTATTAAATCGCATTTTTTTCGACTTTAAATGAATACTTGTAGGCCTATTAATATATCATTGACTATAATAAGATGGACCGCCTGCTCTATTTTTAGAGCTTATTTTTTTTTTCCGTGCGCACACCACACTGATCTATAAATGTTTCAGCTCTGTACTACTTTCGATTTTAATTTTTCATTGAGAAAATCATGGAACTTGTATATCAATAACTTTATTTCCGGTATGGCAATTACGATATTTAGAATCGGGAATTCCGATCATCAGTGTTTCAAGTCATCATATAGCAGAAATACCATAGACTATAATATACACCGAACATGAGTCTAACAGATAAACTCCATACTTCTTCAATAAGTAATTATTTAATTTGAAAATTTACCTCCAGTATGCCTTTCAATTCATCAACAAAAACTTCCTTATCCATAGCGTCCATATCTTAGTCATAGATTGACGCACAAAATTTCTAAAAAAATGGTGCGATTCAATAAAATGGAACTTGTATTACAATTACTTCATTTAGAATCGGGAATTCCGAAATAAGCAGTCTTTCGAGTCATCATATAGCAGAAAAACTAAAGCAAGCGGTCCATGTATATTATAGTCTATGGTATGACCAATAATAAGTTCAATTTAATTAGTTGGATTGTTTAAAGCAGCTGCTAATAAACATCATTTGATGTTTCATTTTTTATCTTTGCAATCGAAAAGGGTATTAACATTGAAAGGTTTAGATGCCTATGTCATTATACAAAGTAGGTAGTTTATGTAATGTTTAAAATGTACTTATAAAATGTTCAATCATGTAATATATATATAATTTTTAAATACATTTAATAATTGGATCATTTGTGCAGTTAAATATTTTAAGTAATTTATTTTTTTATGAAGAAGAAAACGAACATATTACCGTAGAGATATTAACGAAAACAGGCCAATTATCTCCCTTGAACCAAATTAAAGTTACCGAATTGTATTCTATTGTTGCCTTACACCTAACATTTGGTAACATCACTATTATTATTTTTGATTTCTTTATACCGAATTCATTTCATAATTAGAGGTTATTATGATATTGTTTTACGTTAAACAGTTGTAAATACAAACTTTTCCTGCATTTGTTTTAGTAGATTTAACAATTGAAACTTTAAAACATTAATAAGCACAACAATTACATAATATTATGCTAGTATATATAAACCTAAGCATCTTATAAAAAACAACAACTAATAAATGTGTTATAGAATTAATAATATTTTAGCTTAATTAAAGATGTTGAGTATAACAACTCGTTTAAATGCAATCTTTCTGTATCGCTTAATGTGTGCCTTGTCCTTGAATAAAAGTAAAATTAAGGTATCCCATCGGACCAAATTGATCCATAGGACCGGTGAAGCAGCATTCACTAGTTTTTGTGGCCATGGCTTACTAGGTGATTGTGTGGCCAGCACTATACACAGCCGCCTTTACTTTACTCTAACTAAGCTCAGTGAGTACAGAAAATCAATTGTATAACATTTTAAATTTCATTTACAAGATTAAGTCATGTATGAGTAAATCCGTAACTACGTATCTAGATGTATTTCAAACTAAGATTGTACATGTTGGTAAGATATTTAGCTTTACGCCAGCAACTAACCTGAGCAGGTCTGCTGAACTCTGCCGTGCCCAGTCCGTGACAGAAGCTGGACTTGCCCAGTGCCCCAGGTAAAGTGTACGCAGTGCTTGACCCCGTGGAGTCGTTGAAGCCCATAACGTGCAGGCCTTGAGGTAGGGTCAATGTGCACCCAGAGAGTAGGGACCCTTGAGTTTAGACGATCACAAAAAAAAAAAAAAAAACGCAAAGTTAAATGTTTAGGAAAGTTACAACGATAAGACAGAATTCATAATACAGAATACAGAAAATAGAATAGGCCTACAAAATTTACATACAGAATATGTAATTTAAATATACAAAATATATAAAACAGAATATGGATTACAAAATATAGAATATAGATTACTATATTATATAAAAAAAGAATATAGATTACAAAATGTGAAATATATATTCCTAATACAGAATAAAGTATACAGAATATAGATGATAGGGATTTCAATAAGCTAAGAAGGTTTGTGTTTTGGTAAAACTATTCATATGAGCTTTTGTTACAAAGTAGAGGCGTAAGCTGTAAAAACGTTTTCGGGGGTTGGGGGGTTGGTGAGGGTTGGGGGGGTTGGTGAGGGGTGTCAATTGCTAACGGAGTAGACGCAAGTACGTGCATTTAAGGGCACCTAAAAGGAGAGAAGCGTTAGCTGCATATTATACTAGAGCTATTTCTTATGGCCTCCTCCATCATGGTCAAACTATGGAAAATATGAAATAGCAATATCAGCTTTCCAGTGAAAATAAAATTATACTCATCACTGGTACTTTCCGTATTTTTATATGGCTGCGAAAGTTGGACGTTGAATGCAGAGCCTGATAGAAGAATTCAGGCCTTTGAGAACAAATTATACTAACTAACTAGAACTCCTATTGGAAGCGAGAGCTGGGAGTATTATTCCCTTGTAGCTCTGAATAAGAACTCAGCCGTGCGTTTGAGCACGGCTTTATCTCCGTAGAGATAAGTGGATAGTGGGTCACCCTTCCCATCTCCTCGATCGACGAGACGGGGGCACTCCCGCAGGATATGCTCCACTGTCTCCTCCTCCTCCCCACAGTGGCGACACCGCGAGTCGTAATTAGGCCGGAACCTGGCGAAGTATGCCCTGGGACACACTGCAGTAGCACACGGTCTCCAAAGCGCTGGCTTAGCTCGTCTGAAGCCAGTAGAATTTTCTCTATCTGAGGAAGCCAGTTGCTCAGATTCTCAATAACCTGGAGCACCGACAACGCATCAGTCAGGATGATGACGGTCGTAGAGCCGAGGGCGCCTTCGACGTGGCGAAGGCGGATCCACTCCAGAGCCCGACTGATGGCCTCGATCTCTGCGCCGTAGTTGCAGAAACCGTCGCAAGGCCCCCATAGTTCGTCTTTATTCGGGTTGCCGGGTTATTTGTATAACAAATTATACAGAAAGGAGTACACTCTCAAGAAATAAAAACAAATTAATATGTCTTGCTCAAGGTCCATAATGTGACGGGGAAACAGGATACACTCCTTTCAACTTTCAACTGTAAAACGACAAAAGCTGAGATGGTTTGGTCATGCTGTAAGACTGTAAAACCATCCTACAAGGTACAGTGGAAGGAGCATGCAGAAAAGTTCGCCAGAGAAAGAATTGGTTGCACAACCTGAAAGAGTGGAACGAACTGCCTCTTGATTCGCTTCTGCAAACGGCTTCTGACCTGGACGAATGGAGAAATATGGTTACACGCACCGTCGTAGCACTCCCCCACGACGAAAGTCACGTGGTCTGATGATGATGATGATTTCTTTATAAAAAAAAACATAGAGCCTATCTACGTTTATCAAGAGGTGAATTTCATTGAATGTGACTTAACTTTTAGAAAAATATTTTCAATCTGCATCCAGTATAAATGAAATTTTGTTTTATTGAACCATCATGACTTATAGATGTTGGTAGAATGTAAAACAGAAGAATTTATTAATAAATATCAAGTATAATTTATATAAAAAAACTTTAATTTTAAAATCATAACTGACGTAATGCGATAAGGACATAGTATTTGACCTAGCATCCTTTTCGTTAATATAATTTAATTCGAAGTCTGAATTCATCAAAAATAAATTTGAAAATAAATTTTCACATTGTTTACTTTTATAAGTAAAACATTAAAAAAAAGAAACTACATAGAAAGCACAGCTTAAAAACACTAGTGGCAAAATATCGTTTCTAACGTAACAAAATTTTGTAACTGACGTAACATTTATGAATGCAACAAATTCTGAGCAGAAAAAAATGTCTAGCATTTTATAGAATGGAATTCATTTTTATGCATAAGTTGTAATGTCCTATCATATACATACTTAACATTGTTTTAATGCTATCCATTGGAATAGTAGGCAATGGCAAGCTCATAACTATTAGATGTAAAAAGAAAAGGTAAATTTCAATCAATTTTCTAATCAAATGTACCAGAAAACGAGTAGTTTTTAATATAGAAAAGCCGTAGATTGTAGCTAAAGATGCTAAAAAAAAACTCCATACCATACAAAAAAAAATGTGTATTAGGCCCCTAAATCAACAATTATATAATATTTTTATTTTGAAATATTGTTTTTTGCTTAAATTGTACATGAAATTTATCAATAGACAAAGTGGAATTTTAGATATTCAGCATAGAGTTGTAATTATATTTTGATTCTTCTAACAACAAACAGGATAAAAGGAATGGGATATGTGATGATTTAAAATATATATAGTTGTTTTAGGGGGACATAATTTGTATAATCTCTAACCCGGTGTTAATGTACAGAATAAACGAGTGACGTTTTACGATAAAAACAATGACGTGGGAGTTAGATTGAACGTAGCGTACATTTGAAGATAAAGACAGACGACCTTAGAATTTGGTAGTGGCTGGACGTGTTTTAGACTAGGCTATATAAACTGTGATGTATTTGAATTCATCTTGTACATAAATTGCATTAAATATTGAGTTCTCATTTCTACTAAAAGCCGGCAGTTTGTTCATTGATTATTATTGTATAATGTGATCTCCCTGAGAGTTGTTAACATAGTAATTACAAAATAACGGTCACATTATTTGGCGCCCAACTAAAATTCGGAAGCTCAAGGTGAATTCGGAAGCCCAATGTGGAATATTGAAAATCAACGGAGAATGTTGAAGGAGAATCAAGGTGAATATTATTGAAAATCAAGTTGAAAGAAAGCCTACAATATATTATGAAGCACAGCTTAAAGAATACCGCAAATGAACGTTTCTTACGACTAAAAGAAGACTAAAATTCAATGTCAAGAAATATCGACGAGAAAGAAAATTTGACGGTTTAACAGTATAGCCTAGCACGTTCTTGGAATTAAGCGCTACCAGTACATAACGGTGTACATGAAGATAGAAACGGAAGTTTATGTATGTTACCAAGCAAGTCGGTTAAAAAGGCCACTGGAAGTTGAAAGGCGTCTCGGATACATTTTAAAAGTATCGAAAGTGGTAACAATTATTGAAACAATAGTAAAGCTGTGTTTAATAGGACAAGCTAAGTTTGTCAAGTGAAGAGATTAAAAGAGAATCTCCGTAGAACTAGTAAATGGTTCGAGAAAAGAAGAATACTTCAGAATAGTCACAGAACTAGAAGTCAGTTCAGTACAGTAGCAGAAGTCAAGTGAAATTGGAAGTAAAAAGAAACTGCAACAAAGTGAAAGGATTGTAATTATTATGAATTAACGAACACACGAAGACTTTGGGCTGAAATAACCTGTGTGGTGGAGGATCATTTCGAGTTTGGAATCTCGGATTCGGAGACGGAAGGAAAAGGAACGCGTTTTTTAAGATAAGTAAACTGGTGTATACGTTATGTTGTAGTATAGTATATGCCTAGATTTTTCTTGTGAAATCACTGGCATGTATTAGTTTCTTTTAGGAATTTTGTGTATACACTTATTGAAAAGTCCCTGTAAGTCAGGTTAGTTGAAAAAGACTTTTCATAAGTGTATATTACATAATATATGTTAGATTGTATAGTCTTGTATGCACAGTGTTATCATATTGTTTATATATTTGTCATAGTAAATTTTTTGTGAATCTTGAGTCTCATCTACTATCTGTGGTGTTCTTATTTTTATATATATATTGATTATTATATTGATATTTATTTCATGCATATTGTAATATTGATTACATTTTAAATTATATTAGTTTGTTGTAGTTATATATATTAATTGAAAATGGAGTGTCCCTCAATGGAGACATATGCGCTGTACATAAATTATGGTAAGGAGTTGGGATATACTGGTAAAGAGTTGGATGAGTGGGTGGAGAGAAAATGGAGAGAGTATTTAGAAGCTAAAGAAAAAAATAATGAAAGAGAAGAAAGGGCTAAAGAAAAAGCTAGAGCTGATGAGATAGAGCTAGAGAGATTAAAACAAATTGAAAAAGCTAGAGCTGATGAGATAGAGCTAGAGAGATTAAAACAAATTGAAAAAGCTAGAGCTGATGAGATGGAATTAAAGAGATTAGAGATAGAGTTTAAAAAGTTAGAATTAGAGGCTAAGAATAATAGTGCAAATGTAAACATTGGAGTCACTAGACCTGTTGTTGACCAGGAAATGGCTATTAGAAATAACATGTGCAGATTTACTTTCCAATTATTTAATGAAAAGGATGGTTCTATTGATACATTTCTAAAAAAATTTGAAATGGAAATGGAGAGACAAAATTTTTCACCATGTTATTGGTCTGGACTACTGGGAAAATCCTTTACAAGAGATATTCCATCAAAAATTTGTATGGAACAATCAGATTATGCATCTGTCAAGGAACAATTGTTAAGACATTTTGGAAGTACAGAGGAGGCTTATAGAAAGAAATTTTTTGAAATGACTTTATCAAAGGAAGAAGATCCAAAAAGTTATTTTGACTCATTGACAAGTGCTATGGACAAATGGTTAAAATGTGCTAAAATAGAAAAATCATTTGAGGAACTGAAGAATTTTATTATTAGAGATAAGGCAATATATTCACTTGATAAGACTCTCAAAGCATTCATCCAGGAGAGATCTCCCAAGACTATAGAGGTAATAGTTGACTTGATTAGGAACTATAAATTAGCTCATCCCATGGCACCTACTTCTAAAGGAGAGGATTACCAGGATATAATATGCTTTGCTAAAGGCAATGATAATTTTCAAAGAGGAAGACAATTATTAAGGAGTAAGATGAAGTGTGGTAATTGTGGAAGAAATAACCATGTTACTAAGGATTGTAAAGATAAGAGAGATAACACATTGACATGTTTTATATGTAAAAAGAAAGGACATATAGCAAGAAATTGCTTCAGAAGGTCAAGTTCTGCTGGAAACAATAATAATAATAATAGATCTCAGGGATATACACAACAAAGAGATCACAACTCCAGATTTAATCAGAACAGGAATCATTGTGGAGCTGTGTTATCAAGAAGCAAAGGAATAAAGTTTTTTCCAGGATATGTGGGATTAATACCAGTTTTCGCAGTTCGTGACACAGGAGCCTCTGTCATTGCAATAAACAGCAAATATGTTCAGTCAAATCAATATACTGGTGAGGTAGCAGATTGTACATCATTTGATGGAAGAGTGATTAAATTGAGGTTAGCCTACATTGATTTTAGGACACCATATATTACAGGTAGAGTACTGGCTCATGTTATAAATGATGCACCAATTGATTTAATTATTGGAAATGTTGAATCAGTTAAAGAATGTACTAGAGAGGAAATAGAAACATGGGAATTTAATAATAAGCAAGCACAATGTAATGTGATTAATGAATGTAAAGCAAGCAATACTGAAGAAAGTCAGACAATGGTGAATAGTGAAAAAGACACATCAATTGATAGTGAATCATTACTGAATGAAAACTTTAATTTGGAAAAATTCAAAAAAGAACAAAGAGAGGATACTACATTGAATAGACTATTCAAATCTACAGAGAAAGGAAATACTAATAAAAATAGTGTATGCAAAGTGAAAAATGATACACAACTATTAGTCAGAGAGATACTCATAAATGGCAGACAAGTGGAACAAATAGTTGTACCATATAAATATAGAACAGAAATAATGACTAATGCTCATTCTATACCATTGGCTGGTCATATGGGAGTTGGTAAAACCAAAAACAGAATAATACAACATTACTTTTGGCCTAAAATGTCAAAAGATGTGAAAAGATTTGTTAAACAATGCAAAGTGTGTCAGATGAAAGGATCTGGAAGTAACTTTACCAAAGCACCAATACAAAAAGGAGTGACTGCAACTAGACCATTTCAGAAGGTAGCCATAGATATCATTGGTTTGATGCCCATTATGTCTAACAGAGGACATAGATATATTCTTACATTGATTGATATATGTTCAAGGTATGCAGAGGCAGTACCATTAAAGAAAATTGAATCTACAGATATAGTGCAAGCATTATATTTAATATTTACTAGAATTGGATTTCCTGAAGAGATAATATCAGATAGAGGAACTCAATTTACATCAAAATTGACTAAAGAATTCATGGAAACATTTGGAATAAAGCAGAAATGTACAACACCCTATCATCCTCAATGTAATGGAATGTGTGAGAGATTTAACAAAACTCTCAAGGAAATGTTGTCAAAAGTTAGTAATGAGGATCCAAAGAATTGGGATTTGGCAATTCCATCAATTTTATTTGCATATAGAGAAACTACTCATGATAGTACAGGTTTTTCACCATTTGAATTGATATATGGAAATAATCCAAGAAATCCACTTAGTATTCTCAAAGAACCATTAGTAGGTACTAGTGAAAACAGGGAAATGACTAATTATGAGTTAGTTACAAATAAGAAACAACAATTAGAAATTGCTTTGGAAGAGGCTAGAAAGAATTCAGACAATAATAAGGAAAAGAAAATAAATAGAGTAAATCAGGATAGGAAACTAAGAACTTTGGAACCAGGAGATAAAGCTTTGCTAAAATTAAAAAATCAAAATAACAACCTATTTACTGAATGGCTAGGGCCATATGATGTGGTTAGAAAGGTCACAGATGTGGATTATGAGATAAGAATTAAGGATCAACTTAAAGTTTTTCATATTAATAATTTAAAAAAGTATAATGATCAATCAGTAGAAAGCAATATATGCTGTAGTATAATATCAGAAGAAATTAAAGAGGATATTGAAGAAATAGCAACACTGAATACACAGGGTCAGCAAACATATAAAGATGTGAATTTAGAGAAATTGACACATGAACAGGCATATGAGATGGCAAAAATAATACACAGGCATAAGGGTATATTTTCTGATTTGCCTGGTAAGACCAATGTCATACAACATGACATTATTGTAACAGATGATAAGCCGGTGAGACTAAAACCATACACAATCCCTATTCATTTGAGGGATAACTTGCAAAAAGAGATAGATGAGCTTGTGAGTATGGGGTTGATAGAGCCATCCAATTCAGCATATGCCTCTCCAATAGTATTAGTTAAGAAAAAAGATAAAACTATAAGGTTGTGTGTGGACTATAGGAAGCTGAATAATGTTACTGTCTTTGACCCATATCCTATGAACAATGCTGAAGATATTATGGCTCAGCTATCTAATGCAACTATTTTTTCTAAATTGGATATGGCTAAAGGGTACTATCAAGTAGGTTTAACTGATAGAGCTAAACCATTTACAAGTTTTGTTACTCCATTGGGGTTATATCAATGGAAGGTGATGAGTTTTGGATTGGTGAATGCTCCTGCAACTTTTAATAGGATGATGGGTATGATTTTAGGACATAGGAAGGATACTATATTTTATTTGGATGACATATGTGTTTTTAATGATACTTGGGAAAATCATTTAAAAAGTCTTAATGATATCTTTGAAATTATAGAAAAACATAATTTGACAATTAAACCTAACAAATTAGAAATAGGCATGAAAGAAATTACTTTTTTGGGACACAAGATATCCAATAACACCATTAAGCCATTGGAGGAGAATATTACTAAAATTCTAAAAATTGACATTCCAAGAAATAAAAAAGAAGTGAGGAGTCTTCTAGGTGTATGTAATTTTTATAGGAAATTTATTCCTAATTTTTCAGAGATGGTAGCTCCGTTGACTGAACTTATTAAAAAGACAAGCCCAATTAAAATAATTTGGTCTCAGGAGTGTGAAATGGCATTAAATAGGATAAAGGTTGCTTTTTATGGACAACCTATATTAAGACTACCAGACATTAAAAAAAGATTTGTGGTTTTGACTGATGCAAGTTTGGTTGGTTTGGGAGGAATTTTGGGACAATATCATGACAATGTCTTACACCCGATTCAGTATATTAGCAGGAAATTAAGTGAGGCTGAGGTTAGGTATGCAACAGTAGAACGGGAAGCTCTTGGTGTGGTTTGGTGTATTACTAAATTGGCAAGGTACTTGATGGGTACAAGGTTTATTCTTATGACTGACCATAAGCCTTTGTCCTTTATAAATCAGAACAAGTTAAACAACAGTAGAATAGCAAGATGGTCACTTATCCTGCAGGCATACAGTTTTACTGTGGAAAATATACCTGGGGTGGATAATATATTGGCTGATTTGTTGTCTAGATGTGGTGTTTAAGGTGTGTTGTTTGATACGTAATCACCAGTTGGAACGCGGTTAAAATTATTTTTTATGTAAATATAAAGTATAGATACGGTGTTAATGAAATATTGATTTTTTTCCAAAGGTTCTGGACGAGAAATGGTTCTACAACTGAAGCACGGTGATTCAAACACAACGTACCATTTGTAAGTGAGAGATGTTCTATCACGTCCTCACATTATCGTGAACGGTTTTTATGGACACCATATCAAACGCAAACATGAAGACATCATGTGAAGAGTACATTTATGGTGCTGACATGGAATCGAGGTCTTGTCATCGCTATATCAAGGTATATTGACATTATCAACATGGAATCGAGGTCTTGTCATCGCTATATCAAGGTATATTGACATTATCAACATGGAATCGAGGTCATGTCATCGCTATATCAAGGTATATTGACATAATCAACATAGAATCAAGGTCATGTCGTCGCATTATTAAGGTACATTTACATTGTCAACGCGGAATGAAGGTCATGACATCAACATATGGAGGAATCAACAGATCAACACATTATTGATAACATTATAAATTTTTTTGGGTTTATGAACAATTCAACACTATATTGATTACAGACAGATAGCTCGTGGTTAAGTATTAAATGGTAAATTCTTGAGATGTATCTGTGAACAATGCATTGTAATTATTGTTGTGACATTATTGGAACTATTTTATCAAGGTGTTGAAACTCTACAGGATGGATAATCTACAAAGGACCTATGAAATATTCAATGAATGTATTGTTGGACGTTCAGAAGAGGAAGGTTGCAATGATATTACATGGACCAGTATGAACTGTTGTGTTCGGATTTGATATTTATAAAGTTGGTTTGTGTATTTCATCAATACAGGACAGGATATACTGTGGAACCTTATGGACCTATATGTATTATATGTATTATGGACCTATTAGTGAAAGTTATTGGTTAACATATATTGATGAATACGTTGGTTTTGTTATATGTTATTTGTGTTGCATAACATGTTTTAATATAAATTGGGATAATTTTTCATATAGTTCTAGTTATTGAAGAGATATATATTTTATCAAAGTATTTGACGGAGATAAGAATTTTTTTTATATAGAAATTTGTATGACAAATTTAAAGGGTCGATGGGGGAATGTGATGATTTAAAATATATATAGTTGTTTTAGGGGGACATAATTTGTATAATCTCTAACCCGGTGTTAATGTACAGAATAAACGAGTGACGTTTTACGATAAAAACAATGACGTGGGAGTTAGATTGAACGTAGCGTACATTTGAAGATAAAGACAGACGACCTTAGAATTTGGTAGTGGCTGGACGTGTTTTAGACTAGGCTATATAAACTGTGATGTATTTGAATTCATCTTGTACATAAATTGCATTAAATATTGAGTTCTCATTTCTACTAAAAGCCGGCAGTTTGTTCATTGATTATTATTGTATAATGTGATCTCCCTGAGAGCTGTTAACATAGTAATTACAAAATAACGGTCACAGGATATATAAACATAGTTTTTAACACATTTCTTAATGCTTAGTTGGAGAAGTCACATACTATCTCCAATATTCTCGAATGAATAGCGCAATTTGTCCATATGTGTGCGAGTTCTTCTTAGAGTTATTATTATACTTTTTTTTTAGGCCAGAAGATTGATCAAGAAGAATTATATCTGGTCTGATCTGTGTTGCAATGCTTTATTTCACTAGTTTACCATGTTCAATTCCGTCTCCATGAGGCAGGTAGGGGGCCTAAATGTCAGCCACAAAACATACCTGCAATTGACCGGCAGACGGTGTTGGGCAGGTACGTGTCGTCCACGATGAAATTCGAGGTCGAGTTCGTATCCATGAAGACGTAAACAGCCTGCTGATCCATCGTGACGTAGACGCTGTGCTGTCTCGTCCACAGCGTTTCCGGTGTCAAGGACGCCATGCAAGAACCGGAAGAAGTCGCAGACAGCTTCGCAGCGTAGAACGGGTGGTAGATGTCGCTCTCCAGCAGGTAGAAATTATCAGACGGCAGGGTTACCGTTCCTACATCTCCAGCTTTTGAAAGGACAACATTTTGTTGTGTAGGACCGTAAATCTGATTATTGAAAACAAAAATGTATGTAATCTATGTACTAACAAATGTATGTAATCTATATACTAACAAATGTATGCAATCTATGTACTAACAAATGTATGTAATCTATGTACTAACAAATGTTTACTTTTAAACTAATCATCGCACTATTAAGTAAACCCAAAGACTATAATAAGATGGACTGCTTGCTATTTCTGCTATTTGATGACTCGAATATCTTCTTTTCGGAATTTCCGATCGCACTAAGTCTTCTAGACTTTCGGTTTAGTAATACGCTAAGATGTTCTCAATGGAAAAAATAAGGTTAAAATCGAAAGTTATATACAGCGGAAGTCTTTAGGAAAGTTAAGGGGTCATTAAAGGCAGTATGCGCACGGAAACAAGCCAGTGTTAAGTTCTACCAATAGAGCAAGCAATCCAGCTCATTTTAGTCATTGATGTGCACCGGAAAACTTGAGGACGTATTAAAAGCCGCGCGTGCGTAAACTAACTACTCAGATCTAAAAATATAGAAAGCGGGCCATCTTGTTATAGTCTTTGGTTAAAAGTTGATAGCTCCTATCAAAAGCAAAATTCATGAAGAGAAGAACAACTTCACAAAAAGGCTAAAGAATAGAGGTGTGATTATATTTGTCATCAGGTGTGTGAAACATATTTTGTCATTGGGCAGTTGAATGAATTTGATAAAACAAGATGGGCGACACTTTCTGTACATTCGTTGATATTGTTAATACAATTTTTTTTTTATAGAAACTACCGAGGCCAGCTGGTCCTGTGGTTAGTACACCGGACCGTCAACCGACACGTCACGGGTTCTATACCTGCCGCACTGCAGGAGTTTTGGGCCTGGTGGACGTAATAACCTAGAAGGAACGTCTGTAGAACTTATGAGAATAACGTCAAAAGTGTTGTGGGAAGCCACACTAAAATGTTTTGCAAGCTGTGCGGCGCACGTCTGTCTTAGATGGGCATGGGTAAACTAGTTATCGGTTCATTCATTGTGATCTACTTTGTCAGATCGTCAAATTGTAGGCTTCTAATCCAGGCAACAACACGAGGATTTTATTTTTATCCAGCTCTATTGCGTGGCTGCAACAATTGAAGGCGTTAAGGCAATTGCCCTGCATGCCCTTGTATTCCATGATAGACGAAACAATGGTCGCTACGAAGCAATAATGTTTGAAACGGCGAATTTAACCCTTCCCGTACCGACCTACTTTCCCATGAATATCTTCAGTCCCGCTATATACGCGCCCGGGACTGTAAGGGTTAACTTACTTTGTCAATAACGGCAAAAAAAAAATGTTTGGGAAAAAGGGATTTCATTATAATTTTGTATTAGTTTGCGTGTATGTGTGTATAGTTTGTAGGTGTGTATATGTGTTAAAGTAAAGTCAAGAATAAAAAAAAAATAGCCCACTAAATAGACATCTACTACATCAAATTACTTTTATTAGAAGAATGTAAAAGTTTATCTTCATTTAATTTGTAAGAATGATTCAGCTAATTTTAATATAACTACTAGTATAGCCAATAATTACAATCGCTTAATTTAGCATTAACAAACAATTAAACATGAAAATGATAAATAATAATTTATCATTATGGTAACAGTAACTATCATCGTTAAAAGGCGATTTGCAATGGGAACATGAGCACATTGTGTGTATTAATTGAACAGTAACAGATATGACTATTCTTACTGTGATATTTGTGTCGTCATACAGAGCCACAAATTTCAAAGTAGAACTTCCTGATGTTGATGGATATGTCACGTAATGATGACTTAATGTGTCCACATTCAATGACATGTCCAGGGTAGGGTCTGGGATTTGAGTGTCTGGAGACTAAAAGAAAAGAAAATGGTTTTCTTTCATTTATCGACCTATCTTTACTTCTATCTATCCACCCATCCATGCATCCAACTCTCTATCCATCAATCTTTCAAATTCTAGCCCTGCCTCCCCGTCGCCCTGTAGGAGTTTTGGGCCTAGTGGACGTAATAATCTTCTATCTAAAAGGATCGTCTGTAAACTTATAAGATAAACCATCTCTTTTTATCTTTCTTTATCTTTCTCTAAGCCATCTGACTGGTAATCTGATATTTAAATGTATTTATATATCGCTCTGTCTTATTATCAAACAACCAATCAATCAATCAATCAATCGATCTATCTATCTATCTATCTATCTATCTATCTATCTATCTATCTATCTATCTATCTATCTATCTATCTATCTATCTATCTATCTATCTATCTATCTATCTAATCTATCTATCTATCTATCTATCTATCTATCTATCTATCTATCTATCTATCTGTCAACCCATATGTATCAATTTGTATTTAAGTCTATCCATCAGTTAATCTATTCATCTATTTATCAAATTGTTTTTTTTTGTCAATGTATATAACTAACCACCAAACAATCCATCTAACTATGTATAACCTGGAAGTTTTTAGATCCAGAATAGACAACAACAGGTCTGGTCGAGTAGACAAATGTTCCACTAAAGTCTTCCAGTGACTGAAATTGGACAGTGTCCAAACTGTCAAGTGTCAATTTCATCATACTAACCTGTCTAAAATAGGCACAAAACAATAATTGATATCAGTAACATTTAATAATGTACAATTCTTTGGTTGCCTTATTTACAATGCCCTTCCTATTTGTATTGCAAGAATTACACAGTAGACTAGTACCACAACATGAACATAATTTCTCTTTTGTTTTATACTAGTCCCCATAATCATTTCGTACGAGAGGATTGTGTGGTCTAAATCCGATCGATATTTAAATATAACATAAATGAATATAAATAAAATATAACATTAAATGTGTTTAGATTTTTTGGCGATGGTGCAACATGTTCATGATTGGGTAAATAAATTTCACATGCTCGCGTCTTTATGTTTTAATGCCTCGGACAGGAGACATACCACGAAATGCTGGCACAGTAACCACTTCTGTACACATGAGCCTCAAGGCTGGCAAAGTGTGTAAACCATTGGTTTCTGGAGTCAGACTGGTTAGCTAATGCAGGGAACTATGGTCGCCACCCGTATGCTTCACACCCCCATCTCTATGGGTGACGAAGTGAGGAGTGGTAGCCCTAATGCGGGCCCATGAGCTCAAACAACTCTTCATGTGTGGTGGTAAAACCCACCAACAAGCTCTGGTGCCCCCCCCCATCAAGAGGGTTAAACTGTCACGTCCTTATGTCTGGGTTCAAAGGCGACCTTGAGGAGATACGTACGCTCTAGACGGGGGCGTCCCCGTGTAAGTCAGAATCTGCGCGGCTGAAGCACCCCAGACTATAGTTGAAAATACGAGGCAGGCCCTGAGACCCTAGGGTTCATACAAATGTACATTCGGATAGGAGAACACAAATGGAACAAGTAGATCTAACATTCAACCGTTCTATAGGCGGCTCGTTTTCAATCCATCTCCATTTTCTTTCCATGATTTGTTGTTCTACTATTCTTTGTCCACATCTCTCCCACAACTTGGAGTTTTTTACCTTTTCGAACCAATATTTTCAGTATATTTCTTAGGCATCTGTTAACAAAGGTCTGGAGTCTACACCCCCAGGAAAGATAACAACAACAGAGCTAGACAGGCCATAGAGTGGAAGCCCCAGGGCAAACGACATAGAGGAAGACCCAAGCAAACATGGAGACGAAGCATATTGGATGAGGCTGGAAGAACTGGAAAGAGCTGGGAAGAATTGAAGCTACTGAGACCGTGGAGAGTGGCGTGCTTTGACAGGCCCTATGTTCCACAAGGAACTCAAAGGACAGATGATGATGAAGATTATGATAGGCGGCTCGCATAGCCTCGTACAGAGGCTGGAGCTAAGATAACTTCCTCAACCCTTTACCTGCATGTGTGATAATGCATGACCTGTTACTGCTTATCGAAACCCGGCTCTAAGGGATAAATCTCAGTCGAGGAGCGGAAATTGCAGTCGACTCTCGGACGGTGTCTACTGGCATCGGCCTAGAGTCCTCTAGAGCAGGAGTTGGTAATCTTTTGCTAATGGTGTGCCAAACTAGGATCTCTAAATCATTCAGCGTGCCAACAGCCTGAAACTCAACCTTATCTATTATACTCGTTTTATTATTTTTTATAAGACAATTAAATAACTCCGTAGCAAGACCAAGGCCAAAAAGCAAATGAAATGTATTGAGAAAATCGTTAAAGCGTTTTATTTTTCACATTTATTGTAATTATTTTGTAAACATTATCATTTGGTTTACAAATTAAAGTTCTAACATCTGCTAATATTGATATTTTGTTCTCGATTTAACTGAGATTTTCTTTAAAGTGTTATAATTAATTGTTGATTGAAGGACCATTATATCATCGTTAAACGAAATAGATACGTATTAATCATACAAGCTGGGTAGATAATGTAATGTTTAAAAAGGCTCATATATTCTTTTAGTTATATAATACTTATATCATTTTTAACTATTTTTTACAGTTTAGTTATTATAAAGTTATAAGATGTATGCCAGTTGGTCTTTTCTATAAAAAAGAACAGCAACAAAAAAAACAACAACGTAATATTAGAAATATCAGTGCCAATAGAACGGGCTAATTAGCTCCCTTTAATTAAAATTAAGTTTCTGAATTTGATTCAATAGAATAAATTATAAGAATAAGTTATATTTTTCACAATGGGGGAAGAGTATGGGGAGCTATTGTTGCCACACCATGCTTGGAGATTCACGGTTTATATAAATCTAACTAGTACTCAAGGGTCCCCCAACACCCCGTGAAGTTGTTTCACGTAGGATCGTCAGGACCAATAGAAACCAGCCATTTTTTAAACCCCCGGGATGTCGAGACCATGCTTGGACAGTCCAATTCTAAGAGTCTTATAGACCAGTGGTAGATATTTTAACTATCATTGTGTGTGATTATATTTAACATGTTCAAAGTTCCTTTTCCTTGTGGATTAAAATCTTATGTCCTGGTTAACAAGAGTTTAGTAATAATTATTATTTGAACTCGTTTGAAGGTTTGCCTTTGTTTAGAAAACTCCGCTTGTACTGAAAAAGCTCAATTCCTATCTTAATATATGCCTTAATAAAGGTAAGTACATATGGTAAAATGTTTTGATAATGATTTCACTCAAGATATATGGAAATCCATTCTAGTGGTCTAACAGTTCAAGTGCTGTTTGACCTCGTCTTTGTAAATGCGTTCAACTCAGTTAAATGTGTCGCTCTGTCATTCGGAAACATCGGTTTCACTTCAGCAGTCAGTTTTCCTTATTCAGAACCGGAAAATGTTGTTTTATTTTCCTTAATAAAAATTATAAAAAAACAACAACACCATTTTTGAGGTCTCTCGAGTGCCATTGAAAATCGCTGTTTGGCACGCGAGATTTAGGTTGCCGATTTCTGCTCTAGAGGACTCAAAAATGGCAAATGACAGAAACAACTGGCTGCACTAAAAAAACAAAACAAATAGGACTTTAGAGATACCCCGGCATCGTTGCCACTTAGGTTAAATACACAACGTGGGAAATGAAGCCATACAAATAGTAGAAAAAGAAGCCCTTTACTGGAAAGTAATTCCATTGAATGTGACTGTGACTGGCGATGACTGATTCCTTGGAAACTTGACTGTGATCTCCGTACTGTTTTGCAAAGCACTGATTGAAATCTGGGGCGATACAGTTAATATACATTGAACCAAAGACTATAATAAGATGGACCGCTTGCTTTAATATTTCTGCTATTTAATGACTCGAATGACTTTTTTTTTCGGAATTCCCGATTCCCTTTTGTATTGTACTTTTCCGTTTGATTTAATCGCTATGATTTTCTCAAAGGAAAATTAAAATTGAAAGTTGGATACAGCGGAAACCTTTAGGCAGCCGTTGGACTCATTTAAGACAGCGTAATTTTCTGCGCATGGAAAAAAGAACATTTAAGCTCTAAAAATAGAGCAAGCGGTCCATCTTATTAAAGTCTTTGATTGAACTAAAAGTTTTCGAATACTGTGTGAAATACATTAATTAGCACTAAAATATACAGACCTAAGTAAACAATTTTTATGTCAATAAATTTTATAGCAAATAAATATACAATACACAACCTTATGTAAACTAATTGTGTATCAATACTTTATATAATACTAAGATATACAGACCTATGTAAACAATTTTTATGTTAATAAATAATCTAACACTAATATCATAGACTATAATATACATTGACCGCTTGCTTTAGAATTTCTGCTATATGATGACTCGAAACACTGATTTTCGGAATTTCCGATTCGTTGTTTCCTTTGCACTTCCGTTTTATTGAATCGCTTCGATTTTCTCAATGAAAAATTTAAATTTAAATCGAAAGTTGTATAAAGCAGAAACATTAAAATATAAGAAACAACGAGGCGCGTAGAAGTAATTTAAGACAGCCATATTGGTTGCGCACTGAAAAAAAAAGTTGATATAAGCTCTAAAAATAGAGCAAGCGGTCCATCTTATTATAGTCTATGCCGACTCTATGCTAATATCTATGCTAAAATATGTACGTGGTTTCCCGTGGATGAAGAGCTCTGGCTCAAGATAAAGTAACCCGTAGTAAAATAGTGAACCGGGTAAACTAGAGTTGTCCCAATGCGGTTGGGGGCGCTCTGGAACAGGACCGCGGTCACGTGCCCAGTTGAGCTCAATATCAGCATACCTTTGAAGAAGCCTGGTGTAAAGAAAAGTGAAATGTTTTCTTTAAATAACACGTCATTTCCGGGTTAGTTTTAGTGCAATGGACTGCATTATGGGTAACTTTATGGTGTGGGTTTCTCATCTATAATACATTTTTAGAGTAATAGAAGCGTCATTTATGGCATTTTTCTTTAGAATAATTGTATTTTTCAATGCCGAAGAGTAATGGTATTATCATTATATATGGCACCTTTAAAATGTAATGGCATTATCACCATATATGGCACCTTTTAAGTGTAATGGCATTATCACCATATATGGCACCTTTCAAGTGTAATGGCATTATCACTATATAAGGCACCTTTTAAGTGTAATGGCATTATCACTATATATAGCACCTTTTAAGTGTAATGGCATTATCACCATATATGGCACCTTTTAAGTGTAATGTCATTATCACCATATATGGCATCCTTTTAAGTGTAATGTCATTATCACCATACATGGCATCCTTTTTAAGTGTAATGGCATTATCACTATATAAGGCACCTTTTAAGTGTAATGGTATTATCACCATATATGGCACCTTTTAAGTGTAATGTCATTATCACCATATATGCCACCTTTTAAGTGTAATGGCATTATCACCATATAAGGCACCTTTTACGTGTAATGGCATTATCACCATATATAGTACCTTTTAAGTGTAATGGCATTATCACCATATATGGCACCTTTTAAGTGTAATGGCATTAACGCCGTATATGGCACTTCTTTAGTATAGCTTTTATTTGAAAGCATTCATCCCGGTACAGTGAGGCTATATGGCTGCCATTTATATAATAAACCAGGCGTGGTTGTCTTATGTAGCCTATAAATATATATATATCAAAAGTGTCATAACAAATATTGAATAAATATAGTTCTTTAATAAACAGCTATGTAAACAAAGACATTATAATATAGGTCAGGGGCTGCCACAAAGAAAATGGCGATAATGAGCTAGGTTAGTTTTCATTGGTCGAACAGCAAAGAAGATATTTGTTTTCATTGGCAGAAATGCGCTAAATGCGTTTCCGGCCGATAATGCAATAGCCGATCTCTTTAAAAATATGATTAAAATTTTTTTTTTTTTCTTAGACCGGGGAGACGGAAGGAATTCTTTTTTTTTTTCTAACGACCTTGCGCCCACACACACACGCACTGCCGTGAATACAAAGACAAAGCAAATCATAAAAGAGCGTAGTCACCGGTATCTTTCATTTCGTTGTTGGCGTCCATCTTGAAAATGGTTGACCTAAAGGAGGCCACCCAGTCGTAGGCGATCGATGATGAATCGTTGATGGACCTTTGTTGAAACTGTAGGTACACAACTTCAGAGCTAACTGGACATTTAACAAGAAAATATATCATAAATAGGTTAGTATATAGTTATATTGATACATAGACCAACACACAAAGAGAACAAACAGACAGGTAAATGGATAGATAAGATAAGATATATTTTATCTATCTTATCTATCTTATCTATCTTATCTATCTTATCTATCTTATCTATCTTATCTATCTTATCTATCTTATCTATCTTATCTATCTTATCTATCTTATCTATCTTATCTATCTTATCTATCTTATCTATCTTATCTATCTTATCTATCTTATCTATCTTATCTATCTTATCTATCTTATCTATCTTATCTATCTTATCTATCTTATCTATCTTATCTATCTTATCTATCTTATCTATCTTATCTATCTTATCTATCTCATATATATATATCACCTCTCTAATCTATCTAGTATATCGTATATCTCGTCTATCTCGTCTATCTATCTCGTCTATCTCGTCTATCTCATCTATCTCATCTATCTCATCTATATCATCTATCTCGTCTATCTCGTCTATCTATTTCGTCTATCACGTCTATCTCGTCTATCTCGTCTATCTCATCTATCTCATCTATCTCATCTATCTTATCTATACCATCTATATCATCTATCTCGTCTATCTATCTCGCTTATCTCGTCTATCTCATCTATCTCATCTATTTCATCTGTCTAGATAGACGAGATATATGAGATATATGAGATATATGAGATATATGAGATATATGAGATATATGAGATATATGACATAGATAAGATAGATAAGATAGATAAGATAGATAAGATAGATAAGATAGATAAGATAGATAAGATAGATAAGATAGATAAGATAGATAAGATAGATAAGATAGATAAGATAGATAAGATAGATAAGATAGATAAGATAGATAAGATAGATAAGATAGATAAGATAGATAAGATAGATAAGATAGATAAGATAGATATAGTGATAAATTGATAGATATGTAGGTAGGTGATTAGATATTAAGGGAAGGCAGGTGACTAAGTAGGCAGGTGAATAGTAGGTGGGTAGGTTGGTAGAACATTAGGCACACAAATTCACCTGTAGAAACGTGAACTTCTGGCGCTTTCAAATCCGTTGTCTGTGTTTCAAGAAGGGGAATTAAGTAGGTGTAATTCAAAGCATCTGAAATGTCAAGGTAGATCTAAGCATAACGAGCTGTTCGTCATCTATTCACGATATCTTTTCTTATTATCTTATATATTACAGACGCTCCTTCTTTAAAGAAGATTATGTCGTCCTACGCTCATCCGTGGTCCGAGTCTAGTCTTGCATTTGTATTAATGTTTTAAATGATTTTAAGTTACTGGTTTTCCTTGTTAGTTCAGGCAACCCATTCCAAGCCCGAATGCCACTCGGGAAGAAAGAGTACTTTATGCATTTTGTTCTCGTATAAGGGATACAGAAAGTGTTTATGTCCTTATGTTTATCTGAACACTGCAGCAGGTTGTTATTGGTTTGTATTTTTTAATTAGAGTTTAATGCCTTATGTATTATTACTACTTTACTCTTTGCCCTTCTGCCCTCTAGTGTTTCTAGGATTAGCGAATTGACTATTGGTGTTAATCTTGTTAGTTGGGAATATTCACTAGTTATAAACCTTGCAGCTCTTTTCTGAATTTGTTCGAACTTTTTAATGTTTTCTTTAGTTGATGGGTCCCATACAGATAATGCATATTCTAGTATAGGCCTATAACATGACATTTTGGAACTATGTGGCATTTTAAAAGTTGCAATTTATTTATACTATTTTACACATGTAAATAATGCTCAATTTTATTAACTTTATATATAAAATTTTAATATAAACGTTACTTTAAAATTGTACCACATAATAACGTTATTTTTTTAAAGTATAATTTAGATTTGAACTACTTAATTAACAATAATTTTGTTGTATATTGTATTATTATATTAAACTTAATGTCAATTAGGACTTTGCGTTTTGAAATCACAATAAATTATACAATTTCGGCATTACAATTATACATTAGGTTAGGGGTAGGCAATCTTTTGATAATCGTGCCAAAGTAGGATTTATAATTTATTCAGCGTGCCAACAGCCTAAAAGTCATCTACCTATAGTACTAAATTTATTGTAGAAGAGACTTGAATTGCCATTTGGGAGGTCTGCGTGCCAAATCTGGCAATAAGTTGCCAATCCCAGCATTAGGCAATTCGATATTACATTTTTAAGAATCCATTTGGTTTTAAAGTTCGATGTTACATTTGGATGCTACAAATTATTATTACGTTTTGTATTATTATTAGTTTTCTTACGTTTCATTTCGATGATATAATTTGAAAAGACCTAATACTAGACAATGCAACAGCCTACCCTTCTGACAGAGTGGTCGACTGTGATGCATCGTTCCATTCTCGTCGTTGAGGCCAGTCAAGAAATCGTCCGAGATCCTCAAACTCAAACTGTCTTCTCCTCCGTCTTTGTCCCAATCGTTGGGCTCATTCGGGAGCCAGTCCGTGATGCCGACCGGCGCCTTGCTGGATAGCCAGGTGAAGACGCCCTCGTGGTCCTTGTCGCTGCCACCAATGAAAGCGTCAACTCCGTAGACAGGGTCTTGTCGTGGAAAAATGGAATTTAGATAATCGGTATTTAAAAACAGACATGGTATTTGGAAAAGTGGCATTTACGTAACTGAAAAATTGGCAATGGGAAAAAAATGGGTTTTGAAAAAAGGACATTCAAAAATTGGATCTTTGGAAAATTGGCAATCGGAAAAGTGGTGTTTGGAAAAATGGCTTTGGGTATTTGGATAACTGGCGATTGGAAAATGGGAAAATTTGCTTTTCGAAAAATGACATTCATAAATTAGCTTATGGAAAAAAACGGCTTTTGGGAAATGGCATTCGTAAAACTGACCTTTGGGAAACTAGGCATTTTGACAATGGCAAATGCAATATTCGCCAATAGAATCCTTGAGAAACTATTTTTGAATTTATATTTTAAGACTATCACAGTTTAAAGAATATATTATGGGTAAGTGAAACATAGTTCAAGTAAAAATCAAAAGCCAAACCTTTAAATCTCCATATGGCGCTAGAGTTCCCCATCACGATGGCCATTCTGTTGATGCTGAGCATCCTGATTCCGCCGCCGCTGTTGGTCTTAAAGTCAACCCAAAGGTTAGCCGATGAAACCCAAATCGTGGACTGAGTTTTATTCCAGGAAAAGAACAGACTCACAAACTGCGCGAAGAATGAGTTTAAAATATATATAAAAAAGATTTTTTTTTTACGAGCATTAAAATTGCAACACCAATCCGATATTGTCGTTGAATAAAAAAGGTAAAATAATCTATATTGAAACTATCAATATAAAAAGTAAACATAATATTTAAATGCAACACAGCACGGAATGCTACCTGAAAATATCTTCTTCTTCTTCTTCTTCATATTAGTGTGGTAACCCCGTTAAGACCGAGGAAAAAGTCCACAATTTAACTATATTCATTTCAACGTAATGCATTAAAACAAATCTTATGAACAACACCACTGAAAAGGAACACTTTAAACACAATAAGCATTAAATCAGGGATTGGCTACCTATAACACGAGCGCCAGACTTTGCCCGCGGAGCCATTTTCAATGGCACGCGAGAGACTCCCAAACAAATGGCGATTCAAGACAAAATTTCACACTAAAATTGAGTGCTATGACATGATGATTTTTATGCTGTTGGTACGCTGAATGAATCAGAAATCCTAATTTGGCACACTATTCTGAAAAGATAATGTCGTTAATGAGATCGTAAATGAATTTGAATAGAAAAACAGTCTTAGTGTGGTTAGTTATATCAGGGGTCGGCAAAATTTTGATTATAGTGCGCCAAAGTAAGATTACTATATCATTCAACTTGCCAACAGCCTTAAAGTCAACGTGCACCACCAAATTTTGTTTTTCTTAGAAGCGACTCAAATTGCCTTTTTGTGGTGCTTCTGCCTTCCATTTAAAATCGTTCTGCGTGCCAAGTCTTGCACGCGTGTCGTAGGTTGTAAACACCTGGGTTATATGATTATATCTTGAGTGGAAGAGAGAGAGAAAAAAAACGGGTTTTGGGAGAGAGAGAGAAAGCGAGAGAGAAAACGTAAAAGTAAGAGAGAGAGAAAGGAAGAAAGGATAGAGAGAAAAGGAAAGAAGTTCAGTGATCAATTTAACTAAACTACAGATGTATAAAGTTAAAAGAAGAATTGAATACACAAAATCTACAACTTACGTTGGTACAGTGAAAATCAGCTTCTGTAGTTGAAGAAGTTATTTCAGAACAGGATCCATTCTTACAATATGTAAAGATGGAACGTTTTGTATTCAGTCTGCTCATACAATAGAAAACAATAAACATATTTATATATAGAGTGAGACTGATATCTATCTATCTCTATCTATCTATTTATCTATCTATCTATCTATCTATTTATCTATCTATCTATCTATCTATCTATCTATATATATATATATATATCTATATAGATATATATATATAAATATATATATAAATATAGAAGCTATGTGTGTGTTTAACCAATCAAATTAGTTTATTTAAAGACACGTGACCTTATTGCCTAATATTTTACCTTTGCAATTTGACTTAGCACGTGTGTCCTCGTAGCTCAGTGGCTAACGTATCGAACTACTGCCATGCGGTCGACCCGAGTTCGATTCTCGAATCAGTTCATACCTTTTTTTTTTTCTTTTTTTTTATTTCAATTAATATTACTTTAAAAAAAAAATTGTAAATCCACGGGCAACACCGAGCAATTTAAGCTTTTTGTTCAATAAAAAGATTTGCCTATTTATAACCCGTTTACAATATTTATTTTATTTTTTTTTCCTAAATTCATCAGTAAAAAAAATAATTTCATATTGAGATCAATAGCTTTCTGTTCATTGTAGTTTATACAAATTTCATCTGTAGCTCATACAGGCTTGTTTTATCCCCCACGGGCATCGCCGGGTAATTTAGCTTGTATATATATATATATATAGTTATTTTAAAATTGATAGATAGAATGATATATAGAAATAGATAGATTGACATATAGATATATTAACAGATAGATAGAACGATAGATACATATATAGATAGACAAATAGATAGATTGACAGATAGAGATAGATAGTCAATGAGACAGACAGATAGAGATAGATAGATATACAGATTGACACATAGATAGAAAGGGAAATAAATAGATAGATAACAATCATGTCCCTATCTGTTATGTAAACTGTGGCTCATTGGGTCAATTTGAGAAAGCAAAATCATATACAATTAACTTAGAGATATTATAACAAAACAACAATAATATATTACAATGCTTAGATAGAAATAATGTCTATAGGGCGTTTGCAATCCCGTGACAAAAAGCACGTGATTTGTGTTTACTTTGAGTAATGGTGTACAATTAAATATGGCCGCTGTATTGATAAAGTTTCATATAGGCTCGAGCTTTTTTAAAATGATGTGTTGTGTTTTAAGTCTTATTAAGATTTAAGCTGTATTATGTATGTTAAATAAAATAGGCTATTTTATTATTATCATAGACATAGATCATAGACGATGTGAGCCTAATAGTGACTTGACTAGATAGCCTATTCACCAACAATATGATCACTTGACATCGTAGCCTATCCTACGAAACATTAAAAGTGTAGGCCTATAAAGTGAAATTGAAAGTGTAAATAGGTCTAGCCGGCCCTAGCCTAATCACATTAATCAATTAATCTACAGTACTACTATTTACCTCCTTATTTTTGAGTAGGATAGCCAATATTCAGATGTGAATTTTGCATGATAAAGAAGTACTTCACTTTCACCACGTTTGGTTTGTACCTCAAGTGGGTTCTATATTTACACAAATACGTCACTTAATTTACACAAAAAAACTTAAGCTCCGCCTACTGGGAACGCTCTATAACACTATTTTATATTCAAGAATGCTAGAAAAAACGCGTTTAAATTTGCATTCTTCCCTTTTGGCACTGGGACGTTGGAATGGGTTACCTTAACAAACCAGGAAAACCAATAACTCCACATAACACTAATCAAAATGCAAGAATAGACTCAAACTATGGATAAGCGTAGGTAACGGTTGCCGAGCTCATTGGGCTGGCGTACCGAAGGTCCTGGGTTCGGATCATGGTGCAAGGCTAGGATTTTATCCCGGGTCTGGAGTTTTTGTCCCTGGGCCAGCTCTGATGAGTACGTGACCCTAGTTGTGGTAAAGTAAAGGCGGCTGTGCAAAGTGCTGGCCACACAATCACATAGTATGCCGTGGCAACAGAAACTGGTGAACGCTGCTAACCCGGCCCTAAGGATCAATTTGGTCCGACGGGATACTTTTGCTTTTTATAGAATGAGCGTCTATAAGTCTATAATATATAAGACAATAACCCAACTAGAAACAAAAATAACAACAAGCAGCCAGTTGGCTTAAATAGTACATACGTTCCGTAGTCTATGACGTAGTATTCCCCACCTGCCGACGTAGTCGACGTGGAGCGGAGCGCGGCAGTGGTGTTGGAGTCTGACCACAGGTACACCTTGACGTCCCTACAGGCGCGAAGACTGAAGTGAAAATAACCGTCATTGTCCACCAGGGTAATGTTGTGGTCCTCTAAGAAAAGTTTGGTGTTGGCGGCAATGTAAACTTCCTTGCCTGTTCATATAAAAACAAAGCAAAGCATATTAATGGTAGGGGAACATGTATTGAAATTGAAATCGTCCTCAATAACCAGTTAATTGAGTAGCGTGCTGCCAGACTGACGTACCTAAGGTACTGGGGTTCGAATATTGGTGTCACTGAGTCTACCTCGCTCTAATGGGAACATAACATTAGTTGGGGGGGGGGGATAAGTAAAGGCGGCTGGGCATTGTGCTGGCCACACTATCGCTGCTTCATTGCCCCATCAACAACCGGATCTCATATAAGCTGGCTTCTCTCTGTTATAAGTGCCTGAATAACTGTGCCCCGGATTACCTTCGCTCTTGTCTGGAGCTCTACACCCAGTCCCGCCCACTTCGTTCGGCTTCTGACGCGCTTACTCTGCGGATCCCTCGTGTTAGGCTAGTGTCCGCTGGCGAACGTTCATTTTCCTACGCAGGACCGTCCGCTTGGAATCACCTCCCACTACAGCTTCGCCAGAGCCCTAGCTATGACACCTTCAGGAGCCGGCTGAAGACTCACCTATTTCGTCAACAGAATTAGCGTATTACTACGTATATCGTTGTCTGTCTGTATTCTGTAACTGTCGTCTGCGCATAGAACTGTCACCAACGGGATATGCGCTATATAAGCACCGTTGTTATTATTATCGCTCAAATAGCCCTTTATACTAGGTGATTTAGATTTTCTTTTGTTAAGATCAGCGCTTCTTACAACTTTTTAACCTGATCAAATTCGAGGGCCACGGTGACCATCCACCACGAATTGAGACCCATTCTGCCTCAAACCATTTTGAGCTACAGCCCTAGGGGGTGTACAAGATGGATTTTCGGATTATGATCATTTCAAATTATTTATTAATTTCTGCACATTTTTGAGGTAAGTTTTTGTTCTATTGATAATTAAAAACTATTTAAAAAAAATATATTTTTAAAAGTAACACTTTGAATTGTTTCAACTGTAAAAGCAAAATGGTAAAAATGAAATTTTTCTAAATTAGGTTTCAGACAGTGGGTACAGTAATACACACTTAGCTAAAAGACTATTTCTTTGATTTCAAAACGGCTTTCACCATTGAATTCAGCATTCAAATTACTACAAAGATCACTAATTAACTCAAAGTGACCCTAGGGGACAATGCGACTTAATTCGTGGTGGAGTGTCACCACGCGTAGTACACCTGTTTAAACCGTTACAAAATAACAAAAATATAACGCCTCGCACTAGCCAATACCAAATAATGTGAACAGTACGGAGACCATTGGTTGTAAAGTTATTGTATAGATTAGTATTGAGCCAGCACTATGGAATGTAAAAAAAACAACAACGTGAAACTATCGAGCGCAATAGCGAGTGTTAAAATTAGAAATGGCTTGTGCTATAAACCTTCTTGTAATTTGCTAATCTTTCAGAACTTGATATTTCATTTTGAAAAACCGGATACAAACAAAAAGAAATAATGCAGAAGAGTGAGTGGGTTGAGGACAAGTTGAGGTGGGCATTGTGCCCAAGAACGCTACCAAGCAGCTCACCTTTTTTTATAAAAATATATCTTTTGTCTTAGATTTAGTCCTTGCTTTATACCTTTCATGGGTGGTTCCAATCGTCATGACTACGCGTCATTTGCGTAACTAGGGAAAATGGCGCCTGGGAGCATCCTAGAAGAGGGGGGAGAGATCGAAATCGGCACCTATTTAGTATGTTTTTTTTTTAAATTATAAATTAACGGCAACTAGCGATAAAGTGTCAGTTTGACACGTGTCCAAACTTAAAGCCCCCCCTACCCTCCCTTCCTGGTTTAAGCTACTGCTACGCACTACATCTTTACTTAGTTCTTCGGTTAGATAAATAAATGTAGGTTTGCATACGTCCCAGTCTTTTAGTACTTTTTACGCTATTTCTGATTAGGTAGGCTACTCATTCAACGTCGTAAACAATAATAGTACTAGTCACAATTAACATTTCGATGAGCGTAGATTCGGTAGAGTGTATCTGAAGTCATTAAGTGTTGTTGTTTAGTCAACCAAAACCTTGTAGTTGGCAGATCTTGTTGTCTGCATGGGCTCGCGAGACCCAGTTGTTCTATAGAGACACCAAAGCATGACCTCTTGAGGTAAGGCTATCAATATTATTCAATATCGATGAATGATAGGTTTGCTGTATAATGTTTTCCTTGTCACATAATGACGAGAGACGTTAATTTACGGCTGAAAACAATGTTTCTATTGATGTTCTGATAAGAAAATGTTCAATGTTAGAGATACATCACTATGACTTATATATTGTTTATTTTATTTTTGTTTCAATGCTAATCTATACATCTAGAATAGTTTTATTGATCCAGTCAGCTGAGTTTCATTTATTGTTGTTGTATCCAATGCAGCCAGAAACACCGGCAGTAGAGTAGAGAGTATGCATGTAGCGTGTTTAATGCAGTGTCTGTTCAATGTTAAGAACTCGTTATGTTTATAGAATGACTCTAGAACAACGTAGAACATTTTGAGACAACTGTATAATGAGAGATAGATCAAGAGATAGGTAGCAAGAAAAAGAGAGCAAAAGAGCAAGAAAGACATACAAATTAGGAGAGAGAGAGAGAAAGAAAGAGGGAGAAAGAGAGGGAGAGAAAGAAAGAGGGAGAAAGGGAGGGAGAGAAAGAAAGAGGGAAAAAGAGAGGGAGAAAAAGAAAGAGGGAGAAAGAGAGGGAGAGAAAGACGAGGGAGAAAGAGAGGGAGAGAAAGAAAGAGGGAGAAAGGGAGGGAGAGAAAGAAAGAGGGAGAAAGAGAAAAAAAAGAGAAAAAATAGAAATAATGAGAAAGAAAGAGAGAGAGAGAGAAAGCGAGACAGAGAGATGAAGAGCGAAAGAAAGAGAGAGAGAGAGACAGTGAAACAGAGAAAGTAAAATAGAAAGAAATAAAGAGAAAGAAAAGGAGAAATAGAGAGAGAGAGAGAGAGAGAGAGAAGAAGAGAGAAAGAGAGAGAGAAAGAAAACACTTGTTTTTAAAGCCTAACGAATTCAAGAATCCCTCCGTTTTCATTATCCACCGTCCAATTTCAATAGTAAAGTACAAACCAAAGGTATTGATTACCCAGTGAACAAAAATTCTATCCGATAATGGAAGAGAAAATCGGAATAAAAGAAAATGCACAGTGAGTCCATTTTAATTAACTTGATTCACGTTTAAACTGTTTATATTGTCCTGTTGAAAGGTTCCTTCTACGCCCCCCCCCCCCCCCCCCCCCGAACAGACCCAACACCATTAACTCCAGTCTAGTTTTCTTTCGCTTTGTCTCGTTCTGGTTTCCATTTTGTCACATGATCGATCATGATTTCAAAACAAAACAAATCAAAACAAACAAAAAAAAAGGCAGGAATGTTGTTTTCTTAAACTAGAATTGACTATCCGCAGTAAACTAGTTATAGACCTGCACAATTTTTTTTAAAGCCAGGATTGCAAGAAGTTGGTGAGAAATAGTGCAAGATCGGTTGACTATAGGTAACGCAAATGCCATAGAAAGAATACATAAAGCCTACGCCGCATCCTCAAGATCTTCTTGTAAAATGCGTTATCAAATGAGGACCTACGTGAGAAAACAGGAGTAGTCCTATTAGCAGACAGCATCTCAGCCAGGAGATGCCTGGGACATACCTGTAGTATATCAGTTGATTCCCTCCCCATGACAGCCCTATGATAGACCCTTCCCCCCCTCTCCCAGAGAAAAAGGTCAAAGGGCGTCTAGACCAAATGAAACAGAAAGAGATAAATGGAGATCTTTGGCTTTTGCCTCAAGCACCAGCCGGCAGGGAGAGGATAGAGATAGAGAAAAAGAGAGAGAAAGAGAGAGAGAGAAAGGTGTAATGATATATACCTTATCTCCTTTTTTTCGCCTACACAACTACAACAATATATAAAAAGCTTCTTTGTTGATTTTTTTTTATTAAAAAAAAAGAGCTAGGGTTAGGGTGCTTTTCAAAAAAATTTATCGAGAGGGGCGTCTTTCTAGCTTGACAATGGGCAAGCCTTTGCTAGGACCATTTGGGGCGCCGTGTTGGGTGTTGGAATTAAGTTGAAAGCACTAACAGTTAAGTATAATGTGATTAAGTAAACGCAATTCCTGCTGGCAGAGGCGAGCTTTTTAAAATTTGTTTTCGAGAGGGGCCTCTTTAAAGCTGGACATCGGGAAAGCCTCTGTTAGGATCATTGGGGCGCCGTGGTGGAAGTCGGAAATAGGTTTAAAGCACTAACAGTATTGTGTGATTAATTGAACGCAGTTCTGACATGCACTGCGAGGCCGTAGTGCATTGGCAGAGACAAGCTTTTCAAAAACCCGTTACGGAGATGGGCGTCTTTCTAGCGAGACATGGGAAAGACAACAACATATTAAAAATATCTTGCTTTCTTGGACGTTCTTCAAAGATCATGTTATATGGGTCACTATCTGCATAATCTAGCCTGCAAATCAGGCAGGTTTCTGCAATGACCATTGGGGGCGCCGTGGTGAGTGTTGGAATTAAGTTCCAAGCACTAATAGTATAGTGTTACTTAAAAAAACTTAATTGTGGCATTCATTGGGGCGTCACAGTGGATTGGCAGAGGCGTACTTTTTAAAACCTGTTTTAAAGATGGGCGTCTTTGGAGCTGGACATTGGGCAAGCTTCTGCTAGGACCATTGTGAGCGCCGTGGTGAGTGTTGGAATTAAGTTCCAAGCACTAATAGTATAGTGTTATTAAATAAACTTAATTGTGGCATTCATTGCGGCGTCATAATGGATTGGCAGAGGCGAGCTTTTCAAAATATTTTATTGAGAGGTGTGTCCTTCTTTCCCGAAATTGGGCAAGCCTCTGCTAGGTACAGTAGTGGCGCCGTGTTGGGTGTTGGAATTAAGTTAAAAACACTTCGTGAACGTAATTCTGGCATCCATTGCGGCGCCACTGTGCATTGGCAGAGGCGTACTTTTCAAAAACTGTGATCGAGAGGGCTTTTGCACTGCATTGGCAGAGGGAAGCTTTTCAAAAACTTTTATTGAAAGGGGCGTCTTTCTAGCTTGACAATGGGCAAGCCTCTGCTAGGACCATTTGGGTCGCCGTGTTGGGAATTGAGTTGAAAGCACTAACAGTTAAGTATAGTGTGATTAAGTAAACGCAATTCTTGCTGGCAGAGGCGAGCTTTTTAAAATTTGTTTTCGAGAGGGGCCTCTCTAAAGCTGGACATCGAGAAAGCTTATGTTAGGATCATTAGGGCGCCGTGGAGGGAGTCGGAAATAGTTTTATAGTACTAACACTATTGTGTGATTAAATGAACGCAGTTTTGACATGCACTGCGAGGCCGTAGTGCATTTGCAGAGGCGAGCTTTCCAAAAACCAGTTATGGAGATGGGCGTTTTTCTAGCAGAACATAGGAAAGACAACAACATATTAAAATATCTTGCTTTCTTGGACGTTCTTCCAAGATCATATTATATGGGTCGCTATCTGTATATTCTAGCCTTCAAATCAGGCAAGTTTCTGCTATGACCATTGGGGGCGCCGTGGTGAGTGTTGGAATTAAGTTCCAAGCACTAATAGTATAGTGTTATTAAATAAACTTAATTGTGGCATTCATTGCGGCGTCCCAGTGGATTGGCAGAGGCGTACTTTTTAAAACCTGTTTTAAAGATGGGCGTCTTTGGAGCTGGACATCGGGCAAGCTTCTGCTAGGACCATTGTGTGCGCCGTGGTGGGTGTTGGAATTATGTTCCAAGCACTTATTAATTCCAAGTACTAACAGTATAGTCTGATTAAATGAACGCTATTCTGGCATCAATTGCGAGGCCTGAGTGCATTGGCAGAGGCAAGCTTTTTTCAAAAACCCGTTTTAAAGTAGGGTGTATTTCTAACTGGACATAGCTAAGACAACAACATATTAGAATACATTGCTTCAAATCAGGAGTTTCTGCTATAACCATTGGTGGCGCCGTGGTGGGTGTTGGAATTAAGTTCCAAGCACTAATAGTATAGTGTTATTAAATAAACTTAATTGTGGCATTCATTTCGGCGTCATAATGGATTGGCAGAGGCGAGCTTTTCAAAACATTTTATTGAGAGGTGTGTCATTCTTTCCCGAAATTGGGCAAGCCTCTGCTAGGTACAGTAGTGGCGCCGTGTTGGGTGTTGGAATTAAGTTAAAAACACTTCGTGAACGTAATTCTGGCATCCATTGCGGCGCCACTGTGCATTGGCAGAGGCGTACTTTTCAAAAACTGTGTACGAGAGGGCTTTTGCACTGCATTGTCAGAGGGAAGCTTTTCAAAAACTTTTATTGAAAGGGGCGTCTTTCTAGCTTGACAATGGGCAAGCCTCTGCTAGGACCATTTGGGTCGCCGTGTTGGGAATTGAGTTGAAAGCACTAACAGTTAAGTATAGTGTGATTAAGTAAACGCAATTCTTGCTGGCTGAGGCAAGCTTTTTAAAATTTGTTTTCGAGAGGGGCCTCTTTAAAGCTGGACATCGAGAAAGCTTATGTTAGGATCATTAGGACGCCGTGGTGGGAGTCGGAAATAGGTTTATAGTACTAACACTATTGTGTGATTAATTGAACGCAGTTCTGACATGCACTGCGAGGCCGGTGCATTTGCAGAGGCGAGCTTTCCAAAAACCCGTTATGGAGATGGGCGTCTTTCTAGCAAGACATAGGAAAGACAACAACATATTAAAATATCTTGCTTTCTTGGACGTTCTTCCAAGATCATATTATATGGGTCGCTATCTGCATATTCTAGCCTGCAAATCAGGCAAGTTTCTGCTATGACCATTGGGGGCGCCGTGGTGAGTGTTGGAATTAAGTTCCAAGCACTAATAGTATAGTGTTATTAAATAAACTTAATTGTGGCATTCATTGCGGCGTTACAGTGGATTGGCAGAGGCGTACTTTTTAAAACCTGTTTTAAAGATGGGCGTCTTTGGAGCTGGACATCAGGCAAGCTTCTGCTAGGACCATTGTGTGCGCCGTGGTGGGTGTTGGAATTATGTTCCAAGCACTAATAGTATAGTGTTATTAAATAAACTTAATTGTGGCATTCATTAGGGCGTCATTATGGATTGGCAGAGGCGAGCTTTTCAAAACATTTTATTGAGAGGGGTGTCCTTCTTTCCCGAAATTGGGCAAGCTTCTGCTAGGAACATTAGTGGCGCCGTTGTGGATGTTGGAATTAAGTTCCAAGCACTAACAGTATAGTGTCATTAAATGAACGCTATTCTGGCATCAATTGCGAGGCCTGAGTGCATTGGCAGAGGCGAGTTTTTCGAAAACCCGTTTTAAAGATGGGCGTCTTTCTAACTGGACATAGCTAAGACAACAACATATTAAAATATCTTGCTTTCTTGGACGTTCTTCCAAGATTATATATTATATGGGTCACTATCTGTATATTGTAGCCTGCAAATCAGGCAAGTTTCTGCTTTGACCATTGGGGGCGCCGTGGTGGGTGTTGAGAGGCGTACTTTTTAAAAACTGTTATCGAGAAGGCTTCTGCTCTGCATCGGCAGAGGCGAGATTTTCAAAAACCCGTTATGGAGATGGTCGTCTTTCGTGCGAGACATAGGAAAGAAAACAACATATTAAAATATCTTGCTTTCTTGGACGTTCTTCCAAGATCATATTATATGAGTCGCTATCTGTACATTCTGGCCGGCAAATCAGGCAAGTTTTCTATTGGCAGAGTCGTGCTTTTAAAAACAATTTTATCGAGAGAACGTTTTTTTAGCTCGAAATGGGGCAAAGCCTCTTCTAGGACCATTAGGGCGCCGTGGTGGGTGTTGGAATTAAGTTCTAAACACTTCGTGAACGTAATTCTGGCATCCATTGCGGCGCAACTTCGCATTGGCATAGGAAAGCTTTTCAAAAACTTGTAACGAGAGGGGCGTCTTTCTAGCTTGACAATGGGCAAGGCTCAACTAGAACTATTTGGGGCGCCGTGTTGGGTGTTGAAATTGAGTTGAAAGCACTAACAGTTAAGTATAGTGTGAATAAGTAAACGTAATTCTTGCTGGCAGAGGCAAGCTTTTTAAAATTGATTTTAACATTTGTTTTATCTCCTGCAAATGATTGGTGGATATGGGAAGAGGGGGGGTATGTACCACATTGGTTACGTCACTGATGCATCAGTTACCTGCAAGTCTAAATGTGTAGTTCTTGACGAAGTTGTAACTGTCTACATTGTAGAATTCTGCCAACCAACCCTGGTCTTTTACACAAGTCGCCTACAGGAGAGTGAAAGGAAGGTTCAGGTTTAATTAACAAATGCTGAAAAATGAGAGAGAGAGAGAGAGAGAGAGAGAGAGAGCGAGAGAGAGAGAGAGAGAGAGAGAGAGAGAGCGAGACATAGAGATGACAAGAGAAAGAAAAAGATATTAAGAGCTAGAGAAAAAAAGATAGTAAAAGAGAATTGGAAATAGCAAGAGAAAGAGGAAGAGAGGGAGAGAGAGACGGAGAGAGAGAAAGAGAGAGAGAGAGAGAGACAGGCCCAACGATTTACCATGGCACAAAATCTTCGATTCCGCGGTACGCTTAGGTTTTATCCCAATTCCGCAGCTTACCGATGCATAGCAAGTGCATACTCAGAACTTCATAAGGTTACGACTAATTCTTAGCACAAAAAAAAAAGAGATGCTTTTTTTTTTTAAATATACATAAACTTTAATAAACCAGTTTATAATAAAACTGGTAAACCAAAGCATTTACATCCGCACATTAAAATACATAAAATTAGTGTATATAAAAATTATGTTAGCCAGTTCCGAGAACTGGGCACCTAAACATTTGCTTTAGGCAAACTATGCTAAAACATGCACATTCTCATCACAATATAAAAAACTGTTCATAAAGATAGTATTGAATTATTTTTTGAACAAAACAGCACTGTAGGCGCGTATGTTTTCTCTTGCGACAGAGGTATATTTATTCTGTGGTGGTGTCTGCTGGCAGACACTTTCATCCAACTTTTTGAGGTTGCGAACAATTTTATTTCGTTGCATATTGACAAGTCTTAATGAGGCGTGACCTTTTCACATGAAAGAAATCATAAGCTTCCGCTGCCATTTCTCGCCATTTTTGTTAACAAAAAACATGCTTAACATGAATAATATTTGTCAATAAAAGATCTATATTTAATTGTGTAATAGTTAGATCAGGCAAGTCAGGATTGTTAAGATATGAAAACATGGATCCATTAATGTTTATGTCTTAACATCGGTAAGAAAACTGAGAGTTAAATTATACCTTTGAAGCGTATCTATCTTTAATGTATAGCAATCTGAATGAGCCATGACATTAAAAACAATGTGAAACTGATGTTTTGGCGAAACGTCGTTTGTTTAACTGTTAAACCATGTTTAACTATGTTTACTGTTTTACTATGATGACGTACATTATATTGACTTGCTTAAAAAATGTTGTTGTTTTTATGTTGTTGTTGTTTTCTTGTGGGGGAGGTTTTTTTGCGTGTGATAGAAAATTGCTCTTCCTCGCTAAGTTTGCACGCAAGCCGTGGGTTGCCGATTCCTGCTTTAGACAACGTCCAGAAACCAATAAATCACCGGGCATTCCCCAAACCAATTAATTAGTCACGGAGTGTCAATACAATTACATTATATTTCATTGTAAAACACTCGGTCATAATCTAAAAGAACATTGGTATTTTCTTTATTTAAATAAAACTCAGTGAATTCACCATTTCATGGTTTTGAGGGTTTGTAAAAGCCTGCGTTGATTTAAGGTTTGGCAAACATGCACCTAAGGGAAATCACTATGCTTTGACGATCCAATGATGCTTCCACAAAGGAGAGACTGAACCTATAGTCGTGATTTAAAGTGCAATTGAAATACTTCATAAATTTTACTTCACTATTTAACGTAATTTTTAATTCAGATGCCAAATCTGTGCGAGTTTTAGGTCTATAAATACAGCAAGTTAATAAGGACGTAAAAATTGCTCAAACAATATGTATTATAATAATACAATACGTTAAAAAAAATAATTTAATACTGGATATAAATTTAGTAAACCAGTGTATATAATTATTATAATATAATCATCCTAATCCTAAGATGATTGATTTGATGTTTTCATTGCAGTAGCTTCTATATATAATTATCTTTCCACACACATATCTTTAACAATTAACACCATTGGGAGCTCATTGTACCACCGAACACACTCCAGCATAGGGTTAGTGCACCGCTGGAAGGCATTCCCAGGATAGGGTCATTGCACCAATGGAAAGCATTCCCAGGATAGGGTCATTGCACCAATGGAAAGCATTCCAAGCATTGGGTCATTGCAACAATGGAAGGCATTCCCAGCATTGGGTCATTGCAACAAAGGAAGGCATTTTCAGCATTGGGTCATTGCCACAATAGAAGGCATTCCCAGCATTGGGTCATTGCCACAATGGAAGGCATTCCCTGCACAGGGTCAGTGCACCGATGGAAGGCGTTCCCAGCACAGGGTCAGTGCACCAATGGAAGGCATTCTCTCTTTCATCGATAAGCACATACATACTATTAAGCATTGTTTACGCTGTCTTTTTCAATGACCCCAGAATTCTAAGCCGAAGCAACCAAATATAAATTTAAAAAAAAAAGATCATTTACTATTGCATCTTCCCAGTGAACGGCAGTGGTATAAGGTTTGAAACAGTTTCCATACGAGTACACCGCCCCTGGATATTTTTCCACACATGGGTTGCCAACATCTGCAAAAAAACAAACACAAAAAAAACAACAGATACTGGAACTATTTTCCCGTCAGTATATTTATCTGTCCGCTCTTCCAAATCTTGCAATAATACTCAAACTTCTTGCCATTTTTTAAAATTCCTTTTTTCTCCTCATTCTTTCTTTTTCCACTCCTGTCTTCAGCTCCTGCAATTCTTTCATATATACTTTCTTTCTTCATTCCTTCTTTCTTTTTCTTCTATTTTTTCATTCTTACCTTTCATCGATCCCTTCATTTTTCTTCCTTCCTTTCATTTCTTCCAGTCTTTATTATTTCATTATTACCTTTTACTCTTCCACCCATTCTTCCATTTATTCAATCAATAATTTGATCTTTCTTTATTTCTTCATTCCTTCCTTCTTCACATTCATCCTTCCTTTTCCCGTTGTTACTTTCTCAAGACCGTCTCTCTTTCCTTCCTTCTCTCGTTCTCTTCAGTACATTGTTCATAAAACATAACTGTATCTGGTACATAGAACAGAAAAGTGCACACTATTCCCCAGCCCCATGTAGCAAACAATATGGAAGTTGTGACGTGCGAGTTCTTTATAGTAATAATTATTACAATAATAGTAACACAGTTAATATACATCGACTGACTACGTTGCATAGATGAAGTTTAATGAAATAAATGAAAAAAAATTATGGAAGTGTTAAATACACCAGTCCCCAGAGCCTTCACCAGCCTATGTAGCGCCCCATGGCAAAAGTTTCAGCGACACCCCCTTGCATACTGTGACTGCTTTGTTTAGTGCCTTCGCTTATTTAATTATTATGATTAAAGACATTTTAAAATGCAACTTTCTTTAAAATGAATGGCAAGTTTCAGAATACATAATTACATCAACATTTTCCTTGTTTTACTATGGGCAAAGACTTTAATGACACCATCAAAGTGTCAGATTCGATGTCATGAAGTGCCAAATTAGTAACCCTATCCTAAATCATTAAGTTCCTTATGTATGTTTTGATAAGTTATAATTTACTAAACGCTCTTTCACAAGATGCTACAAGAAACCGTCATCATAGTTTTCAATGAACGAGAGTGAAAAAAGGTGTATAAAACAGTTCGAGTGTAAATAATTAAGAAGCTAACTTCTACCATCTTTATTCATTATTCCTTTTGTTTACAATTTGTGTTTGAAATTGTATTTCCCCTTCAACTAAAATTTCTGGTATGAACTTAGGTTATATTTGCCTTCCCCTAAAAATGTTGCCCCAGGGAATATGCACCCTCCGACCCTTTGTGAAGCCACTGCCAGTAGTCCCTAAATCGCCTGCACAAAATTACACCGTATACAAAACGGCCACAACCTATTCAGCTCGATATCCAAACACAACTGCCTTGCCCTCTACACACCCGCCGCCGTTCTATCCTCTCATTATTCACCCACAGTCAACACAACTCGCAACAAAACACACAGAGACACGCTTACAAATATTACTGACCCAGACAACCGCCCGTCGCAGAAGTGAACATTTGTAAACAAAAATGAACTCACAAAATTCGCAGACGAACATCTTGCTAAGACTACAATTGTCATTGGTCATCAGCGGGAAAAAACCCTCACTCTTGGTGTCCGAAATTTTAACGCACTGTCCAGGACCGGAAGTCGTCACGCTACCAGAGGTCATGACTTCCTTTGTAGTCGCCCATCGACTGACCGCAGGTTGGGACAAGGTACCAGAATCAATGCTGCCGCCTATCCACCAATCTAGGTAGAGTCAACAAACGAAAGAATACATTTCAGGGATGGGTTGAAACTTTTACACTGATAAAGCTACACCAGGGGTCGGCAACCTACGGTACGCGTGCCAGACTTGGCAAGCAGGGCAATGTTCAGTGGCACGCGGAAGACCTGCAAAAGGCGAGTCAAGTCTCGTCTACAAGACGTTTGACGCTGGATCATAATTACTTTTATGCAGTTGGCACGCTGAAGGAATTTAAAATACTACTTTGGCACACTATTATCAAAAGGTTGCCGACCCCTGAGCTACACAATATGAAGAAATGAAGTTATATAAACTCTTTCGGTTAAGACATTGCCACTCTAAACTACTCCCCCCAGCTCCACAACTGATTTTTAAATATTTGTTCATGTAAGACTCCATATAATAGTTATGACCAAGAGTACGCCGAAAAAAAAAAGAAGTGTTTCAATGGACATGTTGCGCGTAATACGCCATGGACATTTTGCTCCTTTACGATTAAGATTTAAACTCCGACATTTTTGCCAAGCAACGATGTCAAACCCTGCTCAAACGCTATTGACTTGAAGCTATTCTACCCCCCCCCCCCCCCCCTTGCTTCTTTTGCATGCCCAACAACGGTGTAATACATGATCTATCCAGTCTTAAACATTGTATTTTTATTATAACATCTATGAAATACTTTCTCAATTCTCAAGTGAACAGATTAAACAATCACTATAATAGCTTTTCTCATGCATCACTAGAGGGCAGGGCCCTCGAGAGAAAAAAAAGATGCCGGTACGAGATCTTTTGTGGGCCCCCTCGCCCCCCCTCTCCGAATACCTTTTTTTTTTCTAACACTAGTCATATCTAGATGATTTATTTATATTACATACGTTTGAAAATCGGGAATCCTTTTAAAAGGTCTGTGGATCATTTTATAAAACTGTCATAAGTGTTACCAATATGAGACCTTGCATCCAATAACCATCCAATAACACTATCGACACTATCCAATACAACATAAAATAATGTGTTTTCAAAAGTGGGCATCCTTTTGGGAATTCTTCTGTTTCATTCATCCCATTCACATTTTCATCAGGTGTATCCTCGTCATGGAATCTTGTTCTTTTTTCTGGCAGTTGTAATACTATTGTAGTACAATTGTACTTCTATCTGCAGGTTGGCTGCAAGAAGCTTAGCTTCATTCCACATTGCTTTCCAACTGTTTCGCAGAGCCCCTAGTTGTGCATATTATAAGCTTTCTATGTTTGCAAGTTCCATATCTACAGTCGCATTCGCATCCCAAGCTTGCATGACTTTGTTGCAGAAGTCAATAGGGACTAGTGGCTGGCATTATATTGCAAGTGAAACAACTGACATAGCATATTATAAATTTCATGGATTTCGTTTCTGGTTTTCGGAGTAAGATGCAGCTTTAACAAATCGTCCAAAGCCAACTCAACCACTGGTAGATGAGCTACAAATTGTTTTACACTTTCAATTCGATCTGACCATATGCCATGAAGCTTTAAATTGACAGTATTTTCCACCTCTTGGGTGAATAATGTGTATTTACATTTGTTTAAAATTATGATTACTTCAACCTCCCCTCGTGGCTATCACACAGGAGATCATTAAAGTGTAAACGGGTCGATTAACTAGCTTTGACTGCCGTACAAGTATGCAGCGATATAGAGTATGTAGGTCTAGGCTACTAAGCTAACAGGGAGAACTGTAAGCCTGTAAGGCTCATAGGTCTATATCTGTAATCGTCCGTGGAGAAAAATAATTAAAAAGCTATAAGAAGATAAGATAAGACTGGGCATTTCTTATAGCGCTTCTATCCATGCTATTAAATTAGCATGCTTAGTGCGCTCTGGGTTTGATTTGCAGTGGCAGATGTATTAGCCAAAGAGAAAGGTCTTTAAGTTCCTTTTAAAAGATTCTCTTGTCCCAGACTCTCTCAGTGTCTGAGGTAAACTGTTCTATATAGATGGCACCATTGATACAAATGAGCGCACTTCCAGGTACTTCTTTTTGTGTCCATCCAAACTAGGAGTTTTGTTGAGTGACTGAGATGAAGAGCGCAGTTCCCTAGATGGCTTATGCCTTGATATAAGCTCTCGAAGATAGGAAGAAGCATCCGTAGGTAATGGACATAATTTTGTGCTCTATTTGCTTTATCACCGGGAGCCAGTGGACATCCCTTAGTGTTGGGGAAATATGATCTTGCCTCCTCACCCCCGAAACAATGCGCGCCGCGGTGTTCTGTCGCAAACCCAAAATGCAACTATTGTAATAATCCAAACTTGACTGGATAAAAGAGACTGCTTCAGTATTGGCTGTCCTTCTATTGAGTTGAGGTCGCAGCTGACCCAGGGTGCGTAGATGAGTCGAACAAGCCTTTACCACAGGACTGTTATGTGTAACAATTGATAGCCAAACCAATAGAATAGGAAAAGCAAGCATCACCTTTGGGCGCCGTCGGGAAAACGCCTGGGACAGAAAAGGACTCCGTCTAGACACTAAGTTGAAAGTATACAACGCCACAATACTGCCAACATTGCTGTATGCGAGCGAAACATGGACAGTATATAGTAGGCATGCGAAGCAACTAAATCACTTCCATGTCGGTTGCCTTCGCAAATTACTAAAAATACGTTGGCAAGATGGAGTCCCTAACACTGTAGTGCTTCGCAGAGCAGGCACGTCCAGCATCCCGACACAGCTTATGAAATCCCAAGCGCGATGGGCTGGCCATCTAGTTAGAATGCCGGACCACAGACTGCCAAAAAGCTCCTATTTGGCGAGCTAGCACACGGGAAAAGAAGAACCGGTGGCCAAAAAAAAAAGACAGTTCAAAGACAGTTTGAAAGCAACCTTGAAAGCAGTTGATGTAGACCCAGATAGATGGGAAGAATTGGCGACCGATAGAAGCAGGTGGCGCGATGTCGTGTCGTCCGGGACACAGCTGGCAGAATATAGCAGAATCTCCTTGGCCGAACAAAAACGAGCAGAAAGAAAAGCCAAGCAGACCTGCAAGGCGCTGCCAGACCCCACGACCGCATCTTTTATCTGCAGTACCTGCAACAGATCCTTCAAGGCCTGCATAGGACTGATAGGCCACCAAAGAGGCCACAAAGCGACTGATAGACGTGATCATCCTAGGAAATGAGGGACGAACAACAACAGCCATTGATATTTTCTTATCAATAAAAAGGCCAAGGTCTCTAACCGTTTTGGAAAACGTTATCTCGGAAGCCCCAACCTTGATCGTAGTAATAGCATTTTTCCGAAGACTGACATCAGAACCACAAATAATTGCCTGTCTTGTCATTATTTAATTTAAGTCTGTTTGCTGCCATCCATGCCTTAACTGTTTGACAGCACTGCTCCACATTACCAACAGCAGCAGCGCATGCAGACGAATCAGGATGAAAACTAAGATCCTAAATGCTATCGAAAATAATTAGGCCCTATATTACAACTAAAGGCTTCATTGCAAATTTAACAAAATGTTCAAGTACACATTCAAAGAATATCAAAATTAAGGGCCCCCAGCGCCACTTGAGATTGTAGGAGGTTTTGGGATATCTCCTCTTAGCTTAATAGCAACAATTAAAAATAAATACTTGCGTAATTGCCAATTTAATTTAAAATTTTAATATTCATGGGCCCCCTAAACTCTCATGGGCCCCGGTACGGCGTACCGGCTGTACCCCCCTCTCGTGGGGCCTGCTAGAGGGTACACATTTGAGACTTTGTGTTAATATCTTTAATGTCTCTATCAAAAAGAGAATAGCATAAAATTTTACAAGACAATAACAATCTGTTACAATGCTTAGATAAACATAAGGACAAAAACAATTTCTTATTACATATGTAAGAACAAAGTCATATGTTTACTTTTTTTTCCCCAGAGAGGCATCAGTGCAATGGAACAGGTTGCCTGGACAAAGCAGGAAAACCAGTAACTTATCATTGAAAACACTGATCAAAATGCAAGACAAGACTCGGATCATGCATGAGAGTAGGGCGCAACGATCTTATTTTATAGAAGTAGCGTCTGAAATTCATAAGATAAGATATCATAACAAAAGGCTGGTAACTACTAGAAAACATTGTCGTGTAAACATTAAAGTTTAATATTATATGTTCGAAAGACAATGAAAGATACACACACAGTAATTGTTATGAAATTCTTTGTAAGCGGGAAGCAGATCAATAAGAACGTCCTCGACTGTCAAAACACTGAAAACATGACAATGATTATGGCATCATTGTTATGGTATCAATAGCAAAGTTAACCCATTCTTAAACAGAAAATGTATAAAATGGCAGTAAGAGTGATCAATCAATATTACCATAATAATGTTAATAGAAAAGTTAACCCATTCTGAACTAGTAACTGAGTAAAATGGCAGTAAGAGTGATCAATCTATTTTACCAGAATAGTACTAATTGAAAACTTATAATGTGTTAGTAACTTGAGTTAAAGTCCAAGAAGAATGGGGTGTCTACCTTCGAAATATTCAATTAAATGGTTACGTTCACTCAAGTGAAAATCAAGTTTACAGCTCGCTGTTTAGTCTGAAGTTTAACTTTTTACTCCCCTTCTCTTAGCTCGTACTGTCTGTCTGTCTGTCTGCTTGCTTGTAAAAATTTGCATCGATTTTTCGACCACTTCCCGTTGTCCAATCGAGCTGAAACTTGGGTAGCAGACTTGTGGCGACTAACAAATTTTCAGTTAAAAAAACTTAATTATATTATAATTATGATTGTTTTGAAAATTTAACGCTTTGTTTTGGTTTCACGTTGAAAATGCCGGTCCAAATTTTTATGGTTTTTCATCACAAAGCTAGAAAAAAAAGGATGCGCTGTCAGGATGCGCTGAGATTATTATGACGTCATCAAACTTTGCACTCTAGCTTTGTGAATGAAGGGAAAAAATTAATTAATGTTTACATTCGTGTCGTGTATGTTTCATTTCCAGTAGTCAATCAATTATTTAATTACATGATGGTAAACTTTGTTTACAAAGAAAGAAAGTATAATACATTTTTATGGGTTAGTTTTTTTTTTACCTCTCGTGAAGAAAGCATGATTTTTATGTCGACCAATCTGGGTTGACCAATAGAATTGTTTGGAGATTCGAACCTCTTGGGGTCCAGCGTCACAGTTTAGTTAGTTATTTCAACTCGCATGCAAGGCTTAGACATTTTTTTTTTATCTTGAACATATTTCCTTATTTTGGTCATAGTCTACTGCTACCAGTTTATTCATTTTATATCATTCCACAACCACTTGTTCGTATTGATGAGACTAATCAAAGTGATTAAATGCGAGACAATTAAAAAAGTAGCCAACTAATTAAATCATGTTGGAGACTGTAGACAAGACTTCATCGAATATCCAGAAAAGGAGAAATGGCGTCAATTACATACAAGATGACATTAAGCAAAAGCCAGAAGGGATGCGTAATACAATCATCTACTAGTAAATGAGTAAACGGACAGTAAGTGCGGTCGATCGTGATGGTAGGGTATTGTCTGGCCAGCAGGGTCTACAAATTACCGCGCGTCCACTCGGGGCCTGAGTACTCCGGGCGGTGAGGCTCTCCTTATGGGCACTCTATACCAACAATCACTATAGCTAAGCTGACCGCACAGATCACTAGGCGCTCGTTAAATAGACCAAACCTAGAGCTGACCACAAGTCAAACAATGTGGTGGCAACAAGCAGTCGCTCGACTCTTGCCGGCAACAATAGATGTAATCAGTAAGTGAACGGCATTTTGTCATATCGCGTCTGAAATTCGTCTTTTTTTATTATCTTAAATCGCAGAAACGATCAAATTGGCCAATCCTTAAAATTGCGGACTTATTAATTATCTTGCTAAGTATTAAAATATATTACCGCAATAAAAAGGAAATGTTTTTTTTAAATTAAGTTTATAATTCGAATATCCTTGCATTTATATAGAATAGTCAATATTGAAAGTAAAAGGGTGATGGATAAATGATAGCATTGCTATGCCATATACATATAAAAAATAATTCTTTTTCAATTTAGTGAGAACATATTTACATGTAACACACAGATAGCACATATAAGAGACACCAGCGTGTGCTTCATCATGCTATATTCATGCTTACCTTCTCCTGTTAATGTTAAAGTTTTCATTAAAAAGGTCAGACTTGATTCAAGCTTTGGCTCTGATAATTTTGACGGTACAACTTCTTTCTTGCAGATGGTCTAAAAATAGTAATAAGCAAAAGAGATGCAATAATATTAGTATTGACTGTTTATATATTATCGTCTTTTTTTCATGCCATTGAATTTTGCATTGACATGTCTTAAATATTATGCATGGATAAAGGTTGAACATTTCGTTCATATGCTTCAAAACATGTCTGTGTGCTGCGTTACTGGTTGTACGAAAAGATGTAAGGGATTACATTTGATTTCATTTACAAAAGATGTTGCCAAAAGAAAACGATGGATTGTAAATGTCAGACGTAAAGAATTACCTATTTGTAATCTCAAATTTATTGCTTGACGCAAAATAATTTTTGTTGTTTGTTTTATGAATCTACGCATTGTTGTTTTTTTTAGACAAGAAAAGTAACTCTTGACTTATTTACTTTATAAACAAAGCAAAATTTACCTTAACGCGACTAACACTTTGAGTTTTATTATCGCCAACTCACTTTTGATGTTAGAAACGGATTTCTCATAACTAATCTTGTTGCCTTTCTAAAAGACCATAACTGACCGTCGAGGTTGAAATGGTCAAACACCAGCGAAAGCATTTTTTTGTTTGCGGAAATGGCAACGGAAGCTACTGATCTCTTCTGTTTGAAAAGGTGAGGCCTAGTTAAGACCTGTCAATCCTCATGTGTTCTTTCTTTCCACATTTCAGGTGCAGATGTTACGATGAGGAAGGCAACAAAACGCTATCAACGTGTTTTTCTAGTTGATTGTATTACTAAATCTTACCGTTCCATACAATATATGTATTCGACTTGTTTAAAGAGACCGAGTGATCTATCTTGCAGCAGTGCACTCAAATTTGTCAATCTGATGTTCTCGGGGTGAAACCCAGAAGAAATATTCGATAACATTTCTTTTTACCTCTGTATGGAGATTGTCCCTGGACTTACCCGACTCTGGTGGGTGCCTAACATTTGTTAGGGATAAGTAAGGACAGATAGCCGTCGTGCTAGCCATACAATTCCCTTTTTCGATATGGCCACATAAAAAAAGGTATTACGTCCTCCATTTAGCTTAGTTATCAAATTAATACAAGTGGAGCGTTTAAAAGAAACCCTAAGAATACATTTTTTTAAATTCTTGCAACTATTGACAAACAAAATATTTTAAAAATTCTTTTAGCTAATGACATATTTTTTTTTATAGCTATTGATTAAACAAAATATTTTTACAATTCTAATAGCTTTTGATTAAACAAAATATTTTTGAAATTCTTGTAGCTATTGACAAACACAATATTTGAAAAACTCTTAGAGCTAATGACCGACAAAATAGTTTTTTAAAATTCTTATAGCTTTTGACAGTAGCGTACCGAGGGCTGGTGTTACCCGGTGCGGTAAACTTCGAGTTACACCCCCTCCCCCCAGGCCACGACTTTTACCATAGTTTTCGTGTCCTTAAAACAAGCCTACAGCTAAAATATAACAAAAACAATAACAATATAAATTTAATATTAGAAAGTAAAAGCAAAAGACAACTGAAATAACAGTACGGTTAGTTATGTTTACATTAAAAGTACTTTATTTAAATTTTTCTTTTCCTGCTCTTCAAAACTGCAAACTTGTCAATAACCTCATCAAAATCTATATCATTCACATTATCTCTTTCAATCGATAACATAGCGAGATCAGATAATCTCGATTGTCCCTTGGTGGAGCGTAAATAGCTTTATATAAGCTTTCGTTTTGAAAAGCTCCGTTCACATGAATCCACAGATACACATACCGTTAGAAATAATTGAAGGCCTAGAGAGAATGTTGGAAGAGATTCTATGAAGTCCCATTTAGCTATGAATTTCAAAATATCTAATACTGACCAGTCCATGGTTATTTTGAGGTCAAAATCAGCTGTGGTATTTCTTTTGAAAGCTCATCTTCGGATAGCTCTTCGTAGAAAGAGGTTTATTTCCAAACGGATACCAATAACTTTTCTTCGCTTGCTGACATAAGAATCTTGGGCTGAACAACCTCAAACATATCTACAACTTCATTAAACGCAGTTGATCTGATCAGGAGTTCAGAATGAAAGCGATCAATACACTTCTCGCGTAGAAATTCCAGTAGCCTATATCTTAATTTCCCCCCTGCCATTCTCTTCTTGAATCTTAATTTTCTCTCTTCCGAAATCTCATATTGGTCTGATTTTATAAGGGCATGTTCAATAGCATGCTTCACTAATTGACTCCGCTTTTCGTGTAAAAACAATCTTAAGGCGTCTAACTTGGTCACCATTTTATCAAAAGTTAAGTTTTTAGTCTGCAGGTATTGCTGTGTAAGTATTGTAGGTATTGCTTCAAGTATATCAGCCCAAAGGTTAAGGTAACAGATAAACGTGAAATCACAGACAGCATGTAAAAGTCCTTGTGTTTGTACCTCTTGTGTCCTAATTTTCACGAGGATCACATAAAGCTTCAATTGCCGTAATACACACAGGCACCCCCCTCGGTACGCCGCTGACTTTTGAGCAACAAAACAGTTTTTAAAATTCTTGCTATTGACAAACAAAATATTAGTCAAATTCTTATAGCTATTGACAAACAAAATAGTTTTTACAATTCTTGATATTGACAACAAAATATTAGTAAAATTCTTATAGTTATTGACAAACTAAATAGTTTTTACAATTCTTGCTATTGACAAACAAAATAATAGTAAAATTCTTATAGCTATTGACAAACAAAATAGTTTTTACAATTCTTGCTATTGACAAACAAACTATTAGTAAAATTCTTATAGCTATTGACCAACAAAATAGTTTTTAAAATTCTTGCAATTGACAAACAAAATATTAGTACAATTCTTATAGCTATTGACCAACAAAAAAGTTTTTAAAAGTCCAGCCACGACACTAATGAAATTAAATTTCAAAACAATATAAAGTGTCATAAAACAAAAAGTATAGACTCGGATGTTAAGAAAATCTAGCATCCAAGACCAGGTCTTGCCTTACAATTTAATAACGTCACAATATAATAATGTAATGCAAAAGAATATCACAAGGAAATATAAAATTAATAACATTAAAGCTAAGGATGTTTATATCCATTTTATTTCTTCTCAAAACTGATTTTCGGTTCAAGAAATCCGATTGAGAGCTAAAAGGGGGGGGGGGGGGGGGAGAAGGGAAAAAAATGAGCGCAGCAATCCTGACTCAACCCCGCCCTGCTGCCTGGATGACCATACATTTAGTATGGGATTGCGCTACCTGGTGACATTGCAAGAATACGGGCGAGCCGCCATGATAATGATCCGGGAGGAGTTCCGCAGTGGGTAAAAAATAGAGCATGTGGCTGCGGAAACCGTACTATCGGCGCACCCTGTGGTGGTTGGCGCACGGACAGAACCTTGGTGTGCCCGCCCCCAGTTTAACCCTTGAACATAGTTACACCATGAACGTGAGAGTAAGAATGCTCGTCCATTTTTTTGTTAAAGGTAATGTTAGTATGATGACGATAATGATAACGGTATGTATGAGGACAAGAAAGGATCATGATAAAAAACAACAACAACATTTCCGCAAAAAGACCAACATATTTTTAGTTCTTTAATTTCAGTACCAAATGTACGCAAGTAATGAAGTAATGTCGGTTGATGCACACCCATAATGCAAGATATAATTTGAAGCTTTAAACAGTACTATGCTATGCAAAAGTCTTTGAAACAAATGAGACATTAATTTCATTAAATTACAAAAAAAATCAATGCTATGTAAACACATCAACACATATCCATGTGGACAAGAAAACCTTAAAATACATAGAAACAAAACCACCAGGCTATAAAGTAATTTCAACCTTGAGGTATTCATATAAAAACAACAGAGATTTGGGTTGAAAACCATAATAGATTAAAATGAACTAGTATTTCTTTCACTAACATAAAACAACAACAACAACATGAATATAAGAACTAAATAAATCACAACCAAGATTATAAACGAATAAATACAACATTGTTCTGATTTTAAAAGAAAAAAAAAGTAAGGTAGAATATATAGATAACGAACTGTGACATAAACTTGTCGCCCCTACCCAAAATCTAACACTAAATCCTTATAGGGCGTTTGCAATCACGTGACAAAAAGCACGTTATTTGTGTTTACTTTCTGTAATGGTGTACACGTAATAATGGCCGCTGCATTAATAAAGTTTCATATAGGCTCGAGCTTTTTTTAAATGATGTGTTGTGTTTTAAGTCTTATTAAGATTTAAGCTGTATTATGTATGTTAAATAAAATAGGCTATTTTATTATTATCATAGACATAGATCATAGACGATGTGAGCCTATTAGTGACTTGACTAGATAGCATATTCACCAACAATATCACTTGACATCGTAGCCTAGCCTACGAAACATTAAAAGTGTAGGCCTATAAAGTGAAATTGAAAGTGTAAATAGGTCTAGCCGGCCCTAGCCTAATCACATTAATCAATTAATCTACAGTACTACTATTTACCTCCTTATTTTTTAGTAGGATAGCCAATATTCAGATGTGAATTTGGCATGATAAAGAACAACTTTATTTTCACCACGTTACATTTGTATCTCAAGTGGGTTCTTATATTTACACAAATACGTCACTAAAAACCTAAGCCACGCCCACTAAGAACGCTCTATTGAAATTTTGTTTGTTTTTTCAATGCAGAACAATCCAGAAAGCTAGGTTGAGAAACACAAAGTAAAACAAATTAACAACTCAACAGAAAGTATTGTATTAACCTGAGCATCATTCCAATTGGCCACGTCTTGCATTAACTGGTAGCAGGTACCATTGAAATACTTTGAGTTTGGCCAAAGAAAACACGGATCTCCAAATATTTCTGAAAAAAAACAACAACAACAACACGGAATAATTTCAAACTGGAGCAAAAACCCTTTCCTTATATTTTAATTATTTTTTTCAGAATTGTGTATGTGTATTTGTCGTTGCTCTCTCTATAAATTTCTTTCTCACTGTCTCTTGCCCTTGTTCGTAACCGGAATGAATAAAACATTATTAAGGCATACACATTAAAAAAAACTTACCTGGGACGGTGTATACAATTAACAGCAGCAAAAATAAGAAAATATTCGCCTCCATAACTCTTATATTAAAGAATTATTAAAGAATTCACAGCGAATGACTATTAGTAGATTACTTTCTACCAGACATTTAGCTGGTAACAAATCAATTTTTGTGTGCGTGAATCCAAGCTCATTGAGAAGAGATAATCAAAATAAAAAAATGAAAACCAAAAAAATGTGTTTAACAAAATACTGTTTCAAGAGCTACAAGAAGGAAAATAAAGCTGAATATTGTAATCCAACAACAAGCGAGTATCTGACAGAGACATTAGCAGAAGACCGTTGCCAACTGATATTTTTTTTTTTTTGTGAAGGTTAAGACGTTGATGCTCTGCGTCTGACTTTTACTGATGCATCGATCCACGGCTGTTCCACCTGACTGATCTACAATCACACGCGGCGTCGCTAACGTCTGAGGTAGTCAAGCAAGTGAACTGAAAGCCATGCCTCGGTTAAAAAAATAATTATTTAGTGTTGTATAGTTACATCCATTTCACTTTGTATAGCTACATCAATTAAACTTTGTTGGTCTATAGTTACATCAATTTCACTTTGTATAGCTACATCAATTAAACTTTGTTGGTCTATAGTTACATCAATTTCACTTTGTATAGCTACATCAATTAAATTTTGTTGGTCTATAGTTACATCAATTTCACTTTGTATAGCTACATCAATTAAACTGTGTTGGTCTATAGTTACATCAATTTCACTTTGTATAGGTACATCAATTAAACTTTGTTGGTCTATAATTACATCAATTTCACTTTGTATAGCTACATCAATTAAACTTTGTTGGTCTATAGTTACATCAATTTCACTTTGTATAGCTACATCAATTACATTTTGTTGGTCTCTAGTTACATCAATTTCACTTTGTATAGCTACATCAATTAAACTTTGTTGGTCTATAGTTACATCAATTTCACTTTGTATAGCTTCATCAATTAAACTTTGTTGGTCTATAGTTACATCAATTTCACTTTGTATAGCTTCATCAATTAAACCTTGTTGGTCTATAGTTACATCAATTTCACTTTGTATAGCTACATCAATTGAACTTTGTAGGTCTATAGTTACATCAATTTCACTTTGTATAGCTACATCAATTAAACTTTGTTGGTCTATAGTTACATCAATTTCACTTTGTATAGCTACATCAATTAAACTTTGTTGGTCTATAGTTACATCAATTTCACTTTGTATAGCTACATCAATTAAACTTTGTTGGTCTATAGTTACATCAATTTCACTTTGTATAGCTACATCAATTAAATTTTGTTGGTCTCTAGTTACATCAATTTCACTTTGTATAGCTACATCAATTAAACTTTGTTGGTCTATAGTTACATCAATTTCACTTTGTATAGCTACATCAATTGAACTTTGTAGGTCTATAGTTACATCAATTTCACTTTGTATCGCTACATCAATTACACTTTGTTGGTCTATAGTTAAATCGATCTCACAAAGTAAAGGTCTGTGGACCATTTTGTCAAACTTGTATAAGAGTTAGGCCTACCATTGGAATACCATAAAAACTTTAATCAAGTACAGTTTTTAGTTTAAATTAATGTAACTTTTCCTCCGCTTCAGTATTGATTTTACAAATAATATTACAAGGATAGTAAAATAGGAAAAGTACACTCAATGGTAAATTATTTTGATGAAAATAACTCCTAAAGAAGTATTGGAGGTTATAACGTTAGACAATTAAATTGACAATTACTTTGTCACAATCCATTTTAATATGGAAAAACTTGAATGTGAAAATTGAGAGAGTAAATTGAGAATATGAAGCACAACTTGAGGGTAGGCTACTGGTAGCTTTCACAGCTAATTTAATAATTTTGGGACATATAAATATGACAGTTGGAACTCTGTAATACATAATTTGCATATTCGATAAATCAGGTGGGTCTTCCAAGGGCAGTTGCCCCTTTTACCACCCTCCCTTCCGTGGCTACATCATCGGAAATCATTAGCAAACCAGTTTAAAAAGATTAACCAATTAGCATCGACTGGCGTACTAGCTTGTAGCGACACAGAGCTGTTTAGGCCTACTAAGCTCACAAGGAGGGCTGTGACGATACTATTTTTGAATGGGCAAAAATAGAGATCCAAATTTACCGGAAAATAATTATATTACAAATAGAGGCTACGTAGTATATTTAGCTAAATGTTTTAAGTACATATTCAAAGAAAACCAAATTAAGGGCACCTGTGGCACTTATTTAAATAGATGTCTTCCACCAATCGAGATGGATGTGAAGGTAGTCATCGAGTGTTTCTTGCATGATTTTTTTCTAGAAAGATTGAACAAGACAGGCGATAGAATACAACCGTGACGGACTCCAATTGAATCATTGAAGAAGTCCCCTATACAGCCATTGAGATTAACTACACTGCTCTCCTTAATGTGGAGTGCTTCAATCTTTCTTGAAGTCTATGAAGTTATGATGTAATCGTCGTAGGTGTTGTAGGATTTTTTTTTATGACCAAGCTACAGTTGAAAATATGCTTAATTATTGTGCTTCTGCGTGGTCTGCGTGTCCTTCTGCCAGTAATTCTACAGTCATATGTTCACGTCTATTGAGGAGAACCTTTAGCATTACCTTGCTAGAGTGGCCGATGAGACTGATCCTGTAGTTTTGGCATTGTTTTATATAGACTTTCTTGGGCAGTAATACTATGAGTGACTGGTAATTCATCGAGCTCTCTTTCTTGTTTTTATTTTCTGTAGTATGCTGATATCAGGGTCGGTCTTCTGGTAAAAATAAAAGTGCTCACCATTTCACGTGCATTAGATAGACACAATTTTTTTTTACACAAAAATAAAGCAAACCCTTTATAGTTAACATACCTGAAAGCTTAAAGTATTTGGATGAGTGGTTTTATAGTAATTATCAAAAATATACCATGGACGGGTCAATTTGACCCACCTAGTAGAGATAGGGTTATTTATGCAGCTCGGTGCCGTATTCGTCCAACTTCCAAATGCTGCTTTGTTTTCAGTCTGGAACTGACCATTGCTGTCCTCGATTACTGAAGCCGGCGTCTGCTGCGATTAAGTGATGTTTCTCAATATCTCGTATAAAAGTATTCTCTCGGGCCGAATTGATCCATAGGGCCGGTGAAGCAGCGTTCACCAGTTCCTTTGGCCACGTCTATACTTTGTGATTGTGTGGCCAGCACTATGCACAGCCACCTTTTTTTGAGTTTTTATTATGTTATTTTCTCTGACAATATCATGAGTTGAAAGTACACGGATTATTATTTTAAATCTTTTTCTAGTTCTGGTCTGTCAGTTAAGAATAAATTAAGGAAAGGGTATTTTTTATCTTGTTTTTAAATCATTTTTACTTAGGTTATATTTTGGATGGTATTGATAAATATTTAATTTATTTCTTATATATTATGGTGTTTCTTATAAATTTACAGACGTTGCTTCTAGATAGAAGATTATTACGTCCACTAGGCCCAAAACTCCTGCAGGACGACAGGGATCCGTCTGTGGCAGGGCTAGAACCCGCGACGTGTCAGTTGGTTTTTGGTTGACAGTCCGGTGAACTAACCGGTTTCATTTGATTATTTGTAAGCTGATTGCACAGGTCAGTCATGTATTCTTTTTCTATTTTAGTTTATTGTGGTCTGTAGCCAATATACTGCTCAAAATTAGTGGTAAGTGTTTCTGATATTATATTACGAAAAAATGGTCAAAGGGAAAGGATTCAGTAATTTCAAAACATACCTAAAAGACACACATATTAATTCCCTTTAAAATCATTTTCTAGATCCTTCTATTTTTGATTTCAATACAACTCAGTAAACACAAAGCACGTGAACAAAAATGTAGGTAATGGAAATGCGAGGGGAAAATATAAATGTCAGGGAAATAACAGCTCTGAAAGTCAGTTTACATCTAAACGCGGTAGTGAACAGCTTTATCAGTATTGAAGATTTTGATGGCAGGGGATGGTGTGGCCAGGCAGGGTGCATATGTCGCTGAGCGTCCACTTGGAGCGTAAGTACTCCGGCGTGTGGCACTCTCCCTAGGAGTACTCTAAACATTGGCTTATTTGTCTATGGCAATGATTGTAGAACTTTATCTTGGGAGTTTTCTGTCTTATTGCATATTATTGGTATTTATGGATGCATTTAGTTCTATTAATATTCAATGCACACATACACAGTAAAATAACTCACAAGGATGTTCTGTTCATGTAAGCATGTGGTTTCTTTTTTCTTTGGTACAAACAGTCTTCTTTTAATAGTGCAGCTTGATTTCACATTTACTGAAAGTGTCTTGTTTTAATTCTTATTATTACAGAGACATAACTTTATGCAGATACTGGTCTCCCGACAATTATTCCTCACAGTTAAATATAGAAGAACGTCTACTAATGGCAGGACATCTTCACAATATAACAGAACATAAAAATTAACTAGGCTAGGAATGTCCAATTACTGAATGCAAAGTCCTGAATGACCTGAATGAAAGGGTCTGCAATAGACACAAAACGAGCATTGACACGATTAACTTCTACATGTTCAACGAATATATATAGGTCTATAATATATAAGCCATCATCATCATCACTAGCTACATAGTCTCGGAAGACGATTAGATTTGCGCTTCTGTGATTTGGCCAGCTCTGCAGAAACGGCTGTGTCTGTGGAGCCCTATCCTTGAGAGACAGGCTCTGTCGCATTTCTGGCACTTGAAAGCGGGACCGTTGGAGTTTGTCAGGGGCAGCCTGTGTTCTTTACTTTTCTTCGCTGCTCTTTTAGCCTCCGCGATAAGGCACAGTTTGCCCACTGCAGCATTTGTACCGGTGTGTAGAGTACTTCTCCAACTACTTCTGCTCTGGGCTAGGTTCTCCCAGTTTCCGACCTCTACATCTATAGCCTTAAGGTCACGCTTGCAGACGTCCTTGATCCTGAGTTGGGGGCGGCCAGTAGCTCTCTTGCCATCAGCGAGCTCAGCATATAGCAGGTCTTTTGGGATTCGCCCATCCTCCATCCTGGAAACATGGCCAGGCCAACGGAGACCTCGTAGGAGAGGGACAGTGAACATGCTAGACATGTTAGCCCGTTGCAAGACCTCGCTGTTTGTTATGCGGTCCTTCCAAGATATCCCAAATATGCGTCTGAGGCAGCGCATGTGGAAAGAAGAGTCTCTTTTATTGCGATGCGTACAGGGTCCAAGTTTCGCTGGAGTACAGGAGAGTGCTGATCACACATGCACGATAGACAGCTATTTTTGGATTAATAGTCAGCATCTTGTTGTCCCATACTCTTTGCGTTAGCCTGGATAAAGTTGCGGATGCCTTGCTGATTTCTGTGTTCAGTGATAGATCGGTCGTGATGGTGGAGCCAAGGTATATTTATATATATGCATATATATATATATATAAAGTAGACCGTGTGTGTGTTATACGAATTCCATTGGTTGTTTTTAGACATTTGAAAGTATTTTCTCATATTTTACTTTTTCGATCCCTCTCCTGTAAAGGGTGTCCACTATTTCTGATTGGTTAGCTATCTGACTGTAATGGGTGAGACCTGCGTTCGATTCCTAATTGATAGCTTCTTTTCGTGTTTTTTTTGTTTCTATTCCTTTTTTTTACTTCCTTTATTTTAAGTTGCATTTTCTGTCTGTCTGTCTGCAATCGTCGTGGGTGCAAAAATTGGCTTCGATTTTTCGACCACTTCCTGAGGTCCGATCGAGCTGAAATTTGGACAGCAGATTTGGGGCGCTTAACAATACATCCTATCAAATTTTCAGTTAAAACGACTTAATAATACTACACTTATAACAATATTTATTTCTTAAAAGGAAAGTATAAGAAATATATTGATTTCGCGTTAAAAATGCCTGTGCAACTTTTTATTCTTTTTCGGCGCAAAGCTAGAAAAAAAAATTATGCGCTAAGATTATTTTTAGAACAATTCATACTGAGTAAGGAGATATTTTTGAGATTTGCGACACAGATATTTTTCTGTACGTTTCATTTCCAGTAGTCAATCAATTATTTAATTACGTGATGGTAAACTTAGTTTGCAAATAAAGGGAGTATAATGAAAACTTCGTTTTTATGGTTTTCTTGTTACTCCCTTTATTTTAAGTTGCATTTTCTGTCTGTCTGCAATCGTCGTGGGGGCAAAACTTTGCTTCAATTTTTCGACCACTTCCCGTGGTCCAATCGAGCTGAAATTTGGACAGCAGACTTGTGGCGCCTAACAATACATCCTATCAAATTTTCAGTTAAAACAACTTAATAATACTACACTTATGACAATATTCATTTCTTAAAAGGAAAGTATAAGAGATATGCCTGTGCAACTGTTTATAGTTTTTCGGCGCAAAGGTAGAAAAAAAAACTATGCTTCACTCATTTAAAAAAAAAATGCGCAATCGTTATAATTAGATATGTATTTGCGACATTACCGATTCGAAATTTTAGATTTGTATTGTTGTGTTTACTGCAAGCCGTACATTACCAATTGGAAATTTTAGTGTTGAAATTCATAAGGTATGATATTACTTATTTGTTCTATACATTAAACACATGGTTTGCAAATAAAGGTAGTATAATAAAAACTTCGTTTTTACGGTTTTCTTGTTACTTCCTTTATTTTAAGTTGCATTTTCTGTCTGTCTGTCTGTCTGCAATCATGCGTCGTGGGAGCAAAACTTTGCTTCGATTTTTCGACCACTTCCCGTGGTCCGATCGAGCTGAAATGTGGACAGCAGATTTGTGGCGCCTAACAATACATCCTATCAAATTTTCAGTTAAAACAACTTAATAATACTACACTTATGACAAAATTCTTTTCTTAAAAGGAAAGTATAAGAAATATTTTAATTTCGCGTTAAAAATGCCTGTGCAACTTTTTATAGTTTTTCGGCGCAAAGCTAGAAAAAAAAAATTATGCAGTAAGATTATTTTTAGAACAATTCATACAGAGTAAGGAGATATTTTTGAGATTTGCGACACAGATATTTTTTCTGTACGTTTCATTTGCAGTAGTCAATCAATTATTTAATTACATGATGGTTAACTTAGTTTGCAAATAAAAGGAGTATAATAAAAACTTCGTTTTTACGGTTTTCTTGTTTAAAGATTGTAAAGAATTTTATGACTTAAAGCTTTCCAAAAAATAATTATTTTATTTCAGACCCATGCAAGAGACAGGGGTTCGAGTCATCATACAATAAACGTCTGTTCCCTTTGAAAACTGCCTAAAATCTGAACTATCAACCCACTCAATCTTAACCGCGTGGCCTATTCCATACTCGATACTTGCACGATAATGTCTCATTATAATAACCAACTTCATTATCAAAAACACTTCCGTTTTATTTAATCGCTATGATTTTCTCAATGAAAAATTAAAATATAAAATTGAAAGTTGTAGGCCTGTACAGTAGATACCTTTAGGCAGATGTAGGGGCGTAGAAGTCATTTAAGACAGCGGTATTGGATGCGAACGGAAAAAAGAACATAATAATATAAGCTCTAAAGATAGAGCAAGTGGTCCATCTTATTATAAGCTGTGATACATTACAATTTTTATACGATCTGAAATGGATCAAAGTTTCCTAATCATTACGCATTGTTTCGTATAAGTAGACAGGTCTTGGGGATTAATTATATAACGTTGATATTACGGTGTTAAATAGTGCGCTCTGGTGCGGTTTTCTAATACCGGATGTTGATAGAATAATTGTTTAAATAGTTGGTTATTTTAATTAGACCCTCTTTAAAAGTAAACATCAAGATACTTTGATTAATAATATAGTATGTTAAAATGTAACTGGTTGTGCCCTTGAATTTGGTGCTACTAGATACTAGATCTAGTCACTATGAAGTTAACCCATGCCCATATCATATCTAGCTGAGGTCTTATTTTAGCTGGCACTTATGTTGTAGACAGTCATAGTGTAATACACAAATAAAAGTTTTCTATTATGAAATTATTTATTATTTCTTGAAAAATTTGGATATTAAAAAAATGTCACTTGAAAAGTACGCCTTCAGGAAATGATCTCGTAAAATGAAATGTTTGTAGGAATCACAAGCATCGTTTTATTAAGTAAAATATACTGTTTATTAAAGTTTAAATGTTTAATTTACAGTTTTTAAAAACAATAAAATAACAAAAGCGTGGTATAAATGATTATTGCATTGTATAAGTCGTATTTGAGTAATAATTATGCTTTTATTTATATTTCTGTGCTTAAATATTGAATGATAGTGTCTTTTTTTATTTTTTCGATTACAAACGCTCCATCTATAAAAAAAAGATTATCGCGTCAACGCTCATCCGCGGTTTTCCAGATTTTTTTCAAGGCAACCCATTCCATGCCCGAATGCAACTCGTGAAAAATGATTTTTATATGCATTTATTCTCGGATAAGGGATAAGAAACGTGTTTCTGTCCGTATGTTAATCTGATTATTGCAACAGGTTGTTGTTGTGCTGTATTTCTCCTTTAGAGTTTAATGCTTTATGTATTATTTTTTTACTTTAGTCTTTGCTCCTCTGTCCTATAGTGTTTCTAGGTTAAGTTATATATCTATTCATGTTACTCTTGTCAGTTGTAAATATTCACTAGTAATGAACCATGCAGCTCTTTTCTGAATTTGTTCTAATTTTTTTAAATGTTTTCTTTAGTTGATGCATACAGATTATTCATATTCTAGTATAGGTCTAACTAATGTTAGATAGCATTTTAGCTTTATGTTCTTATTACATTTGTTAAAGTTCCTTTTTATGAAGCCAAATGTATTGTTAGATTATTAAATTACTTCTTCTATATGAAGATTTCAAGATATCTTATCATTTATTATTACTCCTAAGCATTGCGTATTTTTCTAAAAAAAATGGTACCGGAACTTTTATAAAAAGGTACCCGAACTCCTATAAAAAGGTACCGGAACTCCTATAAAAAGGTACCGGAACTCCTATTTATGTCCGTCGTGTCATGGAAAAAAGTGCCGGAACGCCGTTCCGGTGCGTTACATTGAAAAAAAAGCACTCCTAAGTACTTTGCACTTGTTATTTTTTTTGCCATGAATGAAGTAGTTTGTTATTATTTGTTTCTTTTTCTTGGATACTCTTATCAGTTTGCATTTTACGGGATGAAATGACATGCTGCAGTTAGATTCCCATTTTTGTAGTTCATCTATGTCTTTTTGTTCACTATATTTTTCTGTCTCTATTGTTCTATAAATTATACAATCATCTGCAAACTATCTTACTTTTGTTCCTGTGTTGATGCAATTGATATAAATCATAATTGATATAAGTCATTAATATAAATTAGAAAAAGTAGGGGTCCTAGAACAGTTCCTTGTGGAACTGCTGAGTTTACAGTTATTTGTTACGACTTAGAGCTATTAATTATCACTGTTTGTAGGCCTAATCTACCTATAATAAAGTTTTAAATCCATTGATGTAAGGGACAAGAGATGCCAAAAGAATTAAGTTTTCTTAAGAAAACTAGAATGTTGACCTTTATTGAATGCTTTGAAAAAAATCTAGTTATATAGCATCAATTTGGTTGTTATTATCTACTCCCTTAGAAAAGTCATATTAATTATAGAGGACCTTTGAGGTTGTGTTTTCATTTCTTCGGTTTTACTGAGGTTGAGAGTTAATCCTTTGAATTAGGTATCTTCTACCACCTTATTTAGAATATTTTGAGGCCGCTAACTGATTCTACTATTAATACCGTGTCGTCTGCGTATTTCAGATTATTTCTATTATTTCCTCCTACTTTAATACCATCTAGGTGTTCGATTTTCTTGAGTATTACTTTACTGTAAACGTTGAAAAGATCTGGTAATAGAACACATCCATGCCTGACTCATCTCTTTATTAGTCTAAATTCTTCAAACTCTCCTTCATATCTTATGACAGCTTCTTGCTCCCAGTATAGATTTCTTATTATTCTGAGGTCTTTACCATCTATGTCCAGATCTTGTAAAATTTTTAAATAGGTATTGATGTTTTACTTTGTCAAACGCTTTAGAATAATCTATAAATCACAGATACATGTCTTTTTTCATCTGGATACACCTTTCAATTAGCATAGATAAGGTGAAAATAATATTTTTGTGTCTTTGTCTGCAACAAATCCAAACTGGGTTTCCCAAATTTCAGGGTGTAATTTACTTATTATTCCTTCTATGATGATTCTCTGAGGTGTTTTGTTGACACGATTCATTCAACTGATTGTTCTGTGTTTTTTACACTCTGTTGCTCCAGGTTTCTTTGTATTGTGATGAAAGTTGATCTGCTTAAGCTTGGAGGGATTTTACCAGTATCATATATTTTTTTAGCTATTTTTGTATACCTATTTATCCCAGTGCGTCATATAATTATACTGGTAGGAATGTTGTCAAGCCCAGGGGCCATATCATGTTTCTTGATAGCATTTTCAAATTTGCCTTTCGATACTGGTGGGTCTTCAATATTTTTGGTAAAGTTTCGTTTTTCTCCTCTGTCACCAGACTTTAAACCTCACTTCACCGGAGTGATCGAATCGAGACTAATTTCTTAGGATTCGGAGGACATACACACTTGTACTACGTAGCACAGCTAAATCACCGTATTGGTTCGGTGTAAACCGTTGACCGTTCCCATCCACTCTTTCCTCCTGCAAGGCAGGGCAGTCTAAAAGCAAATGCTCGACAGTCTTTTCTGCTTCAAAGCAATGTCGACACTGCGAATCGAAATTGAGCCTAAATCGTCCGAAATAGGCACCAATAGGACACTGGGCAATCGTTGCCTGTTCTCTCCCGCAGAGTTTCCACCACGGATCAGCTCTGTCACCATCAAATAGCTCCTCAATATATTCTGCCCATCTATATGGTATGTCTTCTTTGTCTAACAGAAAATGTCCTTCAATTGATTTTTATGCAGCTTGATTGTGTACTGCCTTTTTTCCCCTGATATTTGTATTTTTTTCTCATGTTATAACTTATTATTTTTATTCTTGTTGTTTTCAAGTTCATTGCATTGCTTATTGAACAATTATCTTTAGCTACACTTCATTTGGTTTTTATTTCTTTATTACGTATTTTATATTTCTAGAATTTCTGTCGTTATCCATTTTTTTTTTGTTATTTACTGTTTCGTTTTGTATATTTTCTTCAATCCCCATCTCCATGCATCAATTGAATTTCCGTCATCGCTCTTCCATTTACAGCTATTATAAATTCTCATCTCTTTTTAGAAAGTTTCAAGTTTGGTTTTAATTTTTCTTAAGCTTGAGGTTGTTGTTTTTTTTAGTTTTAGTCTCAAGTTACATATGATTTGTAGTTATATGATCACTGTCACAGTTAGACCTGCCAGCCGAATTTTTTTTTAAATTTCGGCTGGCTGACATAATTTTTCGGCTGATATCCGGATTAGCTGGATTTTTCCGTAAATTGATATTTGCGGCTCAAAAAAAAAAGGACGAGCCTGAAATTTTTAGCAATTTTTAGAAGTTAAAAGGTCAGGGTCATGTAAATCTTATTAAAACAAGACTCATTATGTCTACTAGCCTCTCCTGTTCAAGCCTACCTCACCTACCCGCCGGTGAGCCCTGTTCTACCCAGCAATCCAGCCAGAGGTTGGGTGTAAACCCCAGCGGATGGCTGGATGGGACAACAAACGAGGTTAAGGCGAAGTCATACACTCCCTGCCAGAGGGGAGCAGCTCCCAACGAAGTCGGAGATATGTCGACTGTTCCAACTGGGGAACAGTGTGGGAGCATCAGAAACCGGACATACACGCAACCATAAAACTTTCCAATGAAATATGAAGCAGACAAAAATATCGTCATGGTGTCGCCCCCGTGGACCAAAGCCAGGCGAGAGCGGCACCGAATCGACTGGCGGCTCTGTGAATCTGGATACCAGGGATAACAGCCCGGTTTGTCAGATAAACAGGACTGCCAGTCTGACACAGCAAAGGAAAGCTAAATGGAACGCAGAAGAAGAAGAAGAAGATGGTCAAGTTGGTTGAGAACTGACAGCTTGATAATTTGTGTCTTGTCATCATCGTCATTTGATGCAGTGCAGATCTTTCTGATGTGCATTTTTACTAGTGGAATAGTTAATAAGGTTGGCATTGAACAGCTGAAGAGATCAGTTAGGTCTTGGAATGGTTTCAGAAAGGTAACGAGTTCACTTAAAAAGTCAATTTCATCTTCATGGAGACAAATATCAACTCGACCAATTCGCTTGAGAGTATTTTGAACTTCTCTTTTCAAGTCAAGTAAAGACTGAATCATCGTCAGTGTTGAATTCCAACGCGTTGGACATGATGCCTTTGCTGACTTAAGATTGTGTGTATGACTATCAACGATGGCGACGGTTAATCTAAAAATGCAATCGAACTTAAAACGGAACGCCATGAAATTTAAGAAAGCAAAAACATTACGTTACGGCGACTCGTTCATTTTTCGGCGGATTTACGGGGGACGAAATACGGCGGCTAATGTGGCGCGCCGCACATTTTCCGGCGGATTTTCGGCGGACGAAAATTCGGCGGCGTATTCGGCGCGCGGCGTCGGCTGGGGGGTCTAGTCACAGTCTGCTCCTGGCATTCATTTTGATGATCATAAGAGCATTTCTGAAACGGTGAATTTGCAGTCGATTTGGTTTCTTGTTCTGTGTCCTTGGCCACTCCATGTCCATCGTTCTTAGGGGGTGGTTCTGAAACCATGTATTTGATATGAAGAGGTTATGTTCTTTGCACCATTCTACTAATCTTTCACCGATAATATAATAGAATATTTAAAAAAAAATTCTAATAATGAAAATGTCTTTACAAAAATGTACAGTGTGGTTTTACATTCATTTTTTTTTTAAATCAGATAAGCTCATGTTTCTTTAAGCCATACTTTAAATGTTCTAGATTCAATATAGTTAACAAGTTTTCTGAAGTTAAAATCTTATTCTTAGGTTTAGCAAATAAAACTATTAAAAAATAAATTCTAGGTCACGGTATCATTTGTTTTTAGTGTCCTTTTAAGGACAGTTAATTACTGCAGCTCTGTGTAATTATTATGATAGTTCTAAGCTATGTCTCGATGGTTATGCCTTTTATTATCATAGTTTAAAAAAAAATAATACCAAAAGCGGAAAAAAATGTATTTGAATGCAAAAAAATAAATAAATAAATAAAAATAAACCATATAAATAAAGATCGAAATAAGACAAATATGATCTTTTCTTCCTTAAAATAGCTTAATAGGACTCCGACAGAATATGGTCTTAATATAATAGTAATGCGAGTTACATATTTATTGCTAGTAGATTGAACAAAGTATCGCCAGCCATTTTTCAATATACAGTTAAACAGTTGAACAAAGTATCGCCAACCTCCTATCAATATCCAGTTAAATGGTTGAACAAAATATCGCCAGATATCTTTCAAAATCAAGTTAAATGGTTGAACAAAATTTCGCCAACCATCATTCAATATCCAGTTAAATGGTTGAACAAATTATCGCCTGCCTTCGTTCAATCTACAATCATTTGGCTGAACAAAGTATCGGCAACCATCTTTTAAAGTACAGTTAAACTGTTTATAACCAGGTCTTGTGGATTTGCAACCTGTCGCCCAGTGATGAAACACATCTGACGGGAGGGAGGGGGTGAGAGATGGGGGGCAGGTGGTGCGGGATGAAGCAGTCTTATTAGCATAACAATAGCCATTCAATGTGTCCACTGGTTAACCGCGACATAGGTGGGGTTTATCCTTAAGATGACTTCTGTGGACTTCCTTCTCAACACAATGCTAGTAAAGGTGCCCAGTGGGGAAAAGAATGGACGTGGGTGGGACTTGGGAGAAATTTCGCGGCGTAAAAAAAACAACAACAAAAACGTTGCTCTTGTTACGAACGTTGACTGTACAATTTATTGTAATATTTATAATAATAGTTATAAACATCAGAAACATCAGATTAGGATACTGAAGAACGCGGTAGACTTAGTCATATGAAACATGGAATATTGGATAAAGAATTTACATTATTATGGCCGAGTGCCAGCGCTTTTGCCTGGTCCTGGGTTCGAATTCTGGTGATTTGTTCCCGAGTCTGGAGGGCAGTGGAGGGTGAGTCTCTGATGGTTATCTGACATTATTTATGGTAAAGTAAAGACGGCTTTCTGTTGTTCTGCCCACATACTCCCCATGTATGCCGTGGCCAGATAAACTGGTGATCACTGCTTCACCGACCCAATGTATCAATTTGGTCCGACTGGGTACTTGTGACCGTTTTATTTTGTAGATAATTATTTCTGATGCCTAATCTCAGGGTAGATCACATTGTAAGTAGAATACACTAAAGCAAATGCCGTCTTGTAGTAAACAAGAATTGAATGTTTAATCAAGTAGAACAAATCCGATAACGTTTATACAATAAGAACTCAATAATACATAATCACTTCTATAGCCTAGTCTAAACACGTCTTGTCGTTCCCAAGGCATAAGGTCGTCTAACGATTCTACAATATCTAAGTGACGTCAAAATAACTCACGCGTCATCGTTTCTATCGTCCTACGTCACACGTTTATTTAATAAATATACACTGTATTAGAGATTATAAAAATCCGTCTTACTAAAACTAAAAGATATATTTAAAATCCTAACAGTACTTTACTTTTTTTTTTTACATTGTTACTTTTTTTTTACATTGCCCACTAATACATAACATAAAACATAATGAATGATAAAATAAATGTCAAAGTAAATATTAGACTTAAATATCAAAGTAACTAATTAGAATTATAATTAGAATAATAAGAAAATTAAATCCTCCTGAAGATGTCGATACGTGTAGATAATCCAATAAAATAATGTAATGACACATAAATCCAAAGTAGATAATCCAATTAAAGAATGTAATGACACATAAATCCAAAGTAGATAATCCAATTAAAGAATTTAATGACACATAAATCCAAAGTAGGCTTCTTTCTATATTCTTCCAATAGATCTCCTTAGTCCTGAACGATTACTGGCTGAAGTAGTTCTCCAAATCCTTAAAGTAATCCAATTATTTATCCATAAAGATTCTTGTAAAATGGTAGAGTTCAGGATCCCGACGAAATTATTTAAAATATATTTGTAGTGCGCATCCACTATTTTATAATTAAAGTTTGATTATAAGAAAGTTCATGTAATTGATTATAAGATGCCGATCAATTCAAGTACCAACTTGAAAAATAAAGTAAAAATTTAGCGTCGGATCTTTTTAAAGCGTAAGATTAGGATCGCCTTGTGTGCCCACATTTTTGTTGCTTATTGCGCCGCCTATGTATCTACTGACTTTTACAATTCTTGCTGCAGTGTCTCCGTTTCCTGTTATCATGAATATGGCTTCATAAAATGTTTATTACAGCGTGAATAATAATTATCTTCCTAAATCATTGTTCACTTTCTGCCATCTGCGGGAAAGTTATATGTTTTCATAGAGCTTTAGTCGAGCTCGTTCTAATGGTATTATTATTACCAGGCTGTAGCGTATGAGTTGCCGTTCACCGCTGCGACCATTGTAATTGATTCTATTTTCAATTACTATTGTCCTTCGGAGGCTTATAGAATCTAGAGTTAAGCTGACCTTTGATTCTTAAATGTTAGTTTGCACATCACGTATAATAACTTGATAAAGCGAAATCTTTGCAGCAATACACATATATTTTATTACTACTCACATTTGACATAATAGATACAAAAATGTCCAGGAGCCTACATCCAAGATATATATGAAATCCAAAAAACACAAGTTCATGTCACTAGTATAGTATTATAAAATATAATATAATAATAATAATGAGCACTTTTATAGCGCAACTATCCATGCTATAATAGCATGCTCAGTGCGCTGTCATGACATAGATACAAGAGCACAAATTAGACAATGATTACTTAAACATATAGAACTTTAGGTTCTTTTTAAAAGACTTTGCTTCAGTTTGCCTTAGTGAAATAGGCAAATTGTTCCATAATACGGGCGCCACCGCCTCAAAGGCGCGCACTCCAAAGGTTTTCTTTCTATGTCCAATAAGACTGGGAGTCCTAAGTAATGACTTTTCACTTGAACGGAGATCTCTTGCTGGAACATATGTTGTAAGAATGTTTTGAAGATAGCTAGGTGCAGTGCCATCCAAGCAGCTGAATGCCAGGGAAAGAAGCTTAAATTCAATTCGCTTTTGCACGGAGAGCCAGTGGAGATCCCTAAGTATAGGGGTGATGTGAGCGGACCTCTCGACCAGAGATACTATGCGTGCAGCATTGTTCTGCACCTTCTGTATTCTTCTGAGTCTCTCAATCTGCTTTTTTGGAATCCCCCACAAGCAGCTGTTGCAGTAATCAAGTCTTGAGAGAATAAGAGAGACGGCAACAGCATTTGCTGTTTTCTTGTTTAGATGAGGTCGCAATTGACCTAAGGCTCGTAATTGCATAGAGCATGCCCGGACGACAGAGCTGACATGGGTAGTCATTGAAAGTTTACTGTCAATAAACAAGCCAAGATCTTTTACATAGTCAGATAAGGTAATTTCAGCAGTGCCAACTTTTATTGCTTCTAGCTTAGAGGTTTTAAGTTTAGCATGAGACCCACACAATATTGCCACTGTTTTATCATCATTTAGCTTTAGCCTCTTTTCCACCATCCACGATTTCACTGACAGGCAGCAGTCTTCAAGAGATTTTACAGCCGCAGCACAGGAAGCAGGATCAGGATTGAAACTAATGTATAATTCCGTGTCGTCAGCAAATAGCTTACGATTTACGCCATGGGTACTAATGATTTTGCCGAGTTTACTAGTATAGATAGAGTATAGTATAGGTCCCAATACAGAGCCTTGTGGTACTCCGCACCTCAGTGGTGTGCTCTGCGAAGAAGCTTGTTTTACCACAACATATTGGGTCCTATCCTCCAAATAAGACGTGAACCACCGCAGCGCATTACCCGTGATGCCCATCTCCTTTTTAAGCCTGGCTAGAAGAAGCTCATGGTCAATTACGTCGAAAGCCGCACTTAAGTCAAGCAACACTAATAGTGATAGTTCGCCACGATCAGCACTACAAAGTACATCATTTAGGACTCGCAGAAGTGCTGTTTCGCAACTGTGGCCATGACGATAGGCAGATTGGAACGGGTCAAGTAGATTATTAGCATTAAGATGCTGCACATGTTTTTGCGACACAACTCTCTCAAGTATTTTAGATATAAAGGAGAGATTTGAGACCGGGCGATAGTTATTGCAGTCATTCATATCTAAGCCATTTTTCTTCAGGAGGGGCTTAATGATCGCCGTTTTGAATGGGCGTGGAATTTTGGCAGACAGTAGGCAGGTGTTATACGTACAAACACAGGAAGTAGAATGTCCATGCATGTCAGCACAATTTTGGTAGGGATGGGGTCAACAGTGGAATATGTAGGTTTAGATGATATAATAATACGTTTAAGTCCTTCCTCACAAACAGGGATGAGTTCCACTAATGGGATACCTGCGAAGACATCATCCACTTGGGGCAAAGTATCACGCTCTTCAAAGCTTTTCCTAATTTTCTCAACTTTGTCAGTGAAGAATTTGCTAAGTGTTTCCGCTGCTTTCTCACTGCTCATGTCAGGCAGAACGGGGGTTTCAGATCTTTTTCCAAGAAGATCATTGACAATGGAGAACATCTTGCGTGAGTCCGTTCCTGCAGACTTTAGAAGAGATTGAATATGAACCGCCTGATCACTTGAGCGAACCTATTTCTTTCTTTCCGAAATATTTTTTTGTCACATTCAAGTCGAGTTCTTCTCCAACGCTTTTCAGCTAAACGACGGATTGACTTCGCTTTCCGAACTAAAGGGGAGTACCAATAGGAGTCCGGTCTGTCACTAACAAGTTTTTCCGTCACTGGGGCGTAGTCATCCAGTAAAGTGGAGAGAGTCTGGTTGTACAGGAGGACCAGGTTTTCAGGATCACTTGATTGTGACTTAACCAGTTCTGATTTAGTAAGACTATCGCGAAAAGAATACATATCGATATTCTTAAGATTCCTCGTTTTTATCTTTTTTCTCCCAGCAACTGGTCTTTTCATATTTGTCTATAGGCTCCTTTATACTACAACCTTCTACTTCTTTAGCTTGGCTCTAACTGATCCTATCCTCTAAAAAACACCTGACCAAGTAAAATGTTATTTGTCGCTAAAAGCATGAAGACCTAACAACAGCTCACAATTTCTGGACTTTTCTCTCCAAACAAAACACACACACATTATCAATACACAGATACTTGGTCAAAGGGAATTAAATGTACATTACAACTTTCATCTCAATTGTTCCCCTTGATAATCAATGTTTGATAATTACAACGCTGACAGTTACAAAGACTTCTTTTTGCCTAACGTGTTTTCCCATTGGATCGGTGTCTGAATTAACATAAAACAAACAAAAGATGCAATAGCTATTTGTTAAACAAATAGATTTAACATTTTTGAAAATTGCTTTTTATTGTTACAATATTATAATTTATGTGTTTTTTTTAAATTATTAATAATGATAATGTGTTCCTTTAACTTTTCTTTTCAGAAAACATTAAACTAATTAAATGGCAAAACTAATATTGATTGATTTCATAATTCTGTCGTTAATAACAGGTAATTACGATGTTATTGGTATTTTAAAAATATTATAATATGTATTAATTAATCAATAAATACCAAAAAACATCTATGTCAAAAATAGGCCTATATATATACAAGCTACATTGCCCGGCGTTGCCCAGGTGAAAAAAAAACAGGACTGTGTAAGGTGCAGATAAAAGTTTTATAAACTACCATTAAAAGAAAGCTATAAATCTAATATTTAAATTATTATTTTTTTTACTGAAGACTTTTCGGAAAGTAATTTTAAATAAATATTGTAATCGGGTAAAAAAATAGGCATGGATTTTTATTTAACAAAAATCTGAATTGCCCGTAGATTTACAATGTATTTTGTTTTTAAAAGTTTGAAAAATAAATTCTCGAAAAAAAAAGGTAGTCTAACTGGAGAATGGAACCCTGGTCGCCCGCATAGCATTCCGCTACGTTAACCACTGAGCTATCAAAGACACATGTCCGATGTGAAAAATTATTAGACAATATATAGGCCTATAGGCCTAAATAGGTCAGTGACACAAACTCACGTGTTTTCAAATTGACCAATGGGGATCCCTGGGGACACAAACACGATCGTTATATATATATATTATATATATATGTATATATATATATATAAATATAGATAGATAGATAGATAGATAGATGGATAGATGGATAGATAGACAGATAGATAAATAGATATATATATAGATAGATAGATAGATAGATATAGATATAGATATCGTACTTTTTTAATACTAATTTTTGTACAATAATATTTTATAGTTGTAGGAAGCGCTACTATAAAGCTGTCAAATTATTCTAGAGGAAGTCAGTCAGAATGTAGATCTGGTTTTGTGCATGGACGAGATAGAATATTGTATACAGGTACTGTCATTCTAGGAGATTATAATTTACATAAGGAAGCACATATTGTCCTTCAAATGCTTTGGAAGAGGCCACGTTTCAATGACAGATATATTGAAGTAAGTTAAATATTACCGTACTACTAATACTAGTCTAAATGTATTGTTGTCACAAGCCGTGTACCTACACTTTTCTTTTTTTTTTTTTTTACCGGGCTGTAATTACTGTAAAGCTGTTTGATCTCTTGCAGTCAATATCAGAACAAACGTATTTACATGCATTTTTATTTTGTAGTCGTTGCTGTATAGTGTGTTGGTAATGGTAGTTGGTGGTTTTGGGCGGTGGGTGTAGTGATAGTCTTAGGTAAGTTAGCTCAGAGAATTCATGTAGGAAACGTGCTACTTAATGAATTACTGGTAGGGGAAAATGTATACAATTTGGTGATAGATATCTCATTGCTACTCGACAACCCTTGTGATGAAGACTTCCGTCGTCGGCTGCACATGTCCATCTCAAGAGACGATGGTACATCACCGTGGGTTGAGGGTTACATTTCCTCGTATGGCTGAGCAGACCAATCCTGGAATGGCAGTCTCTCTCGCAGCTTTTGCATACGTTTTGTGTGTTTTCATTCCTTCTTGCCTATCGCATAACTCATTTTTTCAACGGTCTCTTCTCTTCCAGCCAGCTTTCCTCCTCTAGTTTTATGCCATCTCTTACAGTAGTGCGCCAGACGGAGCGATAGTCTGCTTTACACTGCCAAACGTTTGTAATTATTATTATACTGGCTGCCCTTATGCCCCTTTGGCAGATTTCCTTGTAGCGATTGCGCGGGTCACCTGATTTCCTCTTTCAAACGACCAATATTCATATAGTAGGTCCGAATGAATACGGCCCGGCCAAATTTTTTTTACAAGTCCGAGCCATTTTAGGCGTCTTTTGCTAAGGATTAAGAACATGCTTTTGGCGTTGGCGCGCGTAAAGATCTCGCTATTGGGCACTTTATCCTACCGTTTAATGCCTAAAATGCGTCGCAGATGGCTTAAGTGGAAGATAATAAGTTTATTCTCATGGGACGTGTATGTGGTCAATCTGTTGCTTCCATAAAGCAGCGTGCTGATGATGCAGGTCTGGCTCAGTTTGGTCCTCTTTGTCAGCTTGGTGTTTTCCCAAATCGTTTTATTTAGTTTGGCTATTGTAGCAGCAGTGCCTTAACAATTCTACTTATTTTTTCATCGTCGATCAGCAATGAATTGGAAACCTTGGTTCCCATTAAGTGAAGCAGTACACAACCTCCAATATTTCGTTGTCATTGATAATGGTAGGAGGGAAACATGTGTCTTGCGCTATGACAATTGTCTTCTTTAAGCTAATTTGAAGCCCGAACTCATCGCAGGCGTTGGAAAAGCTTGACTGACACAAGCTGTTGCAGGCCAGCATCTGTGTGGGAAATAAGGCCGCATCATCGGCATAAACAGCCTGAAAATAAGACCTTCTGTTGTCTTGGCCTTGGCTCGGAGGCGGGCAGTGTTGAATTGTTCTCTATGAGTTCTTGTGTGTAGACATATTAAATCATTGCAACCCTTGGAGGTGTATTGGAGCTGTAAGAAGAAAAATATGAAGACTCATTCTTAGTCTTATCTGATGGAAACTATAAGGGAGACCATGTTGGAAATTCTGTCCATTGAGATGACTGGGCACAAGGGACAAACTGACAAACAAATGTGAGCGATTGTCGACTTGAGTAGAATTTTAAGAGTAGATGGGCGACTAACGATAATAATGCCCATAAATTTTACTGGTCATAAATTTGCCGGTTAAAACACTAACAAAAATAGTAACTGTAATAAGGAACGTTTGTATAATAGTAACAACTTAAACCGGAACGTTCAATGACATCTGACACTGTACTTTGGGCAATATCTTTAATGTCGCATCACTTGAATAACATAATGTAGTAAATAAATCACAACAGTCACGTCAGTCATCACACAAACCCACACACCAATATATCTCACGACTCTATAGCATTCCCAGTCGAACAAGACTTCTCAGTTCCACTGTCGTATAAGAACTGACCTTATCTCTCAGCCTATCTTCTATTAGTAAAAAACATGACGTTAGACACTCACTTCCTGGTTATAAGGTTCATGCACATACATATTGAATTCATTAAACATTAAGTATTTCCATATATTGCACACCAAACAAATCCTTACAGTAACTATGGTGTTTTAGCCCTATTTTACTGGATATGTTATTAGAATACTGTAGTCTGGCAATAGCAACCTATTATTGTGCTGCAGAAAGCGTGCCTATTTATAGCTTCCACATTTTTCAGTTATTATTATTCAGTATTACATCATCAAGCAGAAAGAGTGATGGACGGAATGTTTCAGTTGAGTATGTGTTGAGAACAAGACTGTGCAGCAACTGGTAGACTAACTAATGCCATCAGTGCCCCAAACACCTTTTTCAAGCAGCTTATAGATCTAGTGGCATTTTACAGAGCAAAACTCTTTCATGTAGAGTGTAGAGTATTGTAGAGTGATAGTTTTATGGCATTTTTGTAAACTGAGCTTGTAAATGACATTTGCAGGCCTCATATTCCCATTACAGGTTATGGTCACAGAAAATGTTGAAAATAGCTCTTTTGGCCTGCATGGTCTGAAATAGGCCACTTTATATTTTTATTGTTTATTTGGCTTTGGTATGTTTAACAATTAAAATCTTAATTGAATCCAAAAATAGTTCATATGTATAGCTATAATAGTTTAGATTAAAAAAAAATTACCTTAAAAAGAGTTAAAGTCAGTTTGTTCTTTTGTTGGCAACACAGTTTAAAATTCTAAATACCCGTAAATATTTTTACCACTTGATTGTGTTGGTCTAAAAGTTAATTTTGCATATTCTTATTCAAGCTATAAAAAAAAAAAATGAAAGAAGTAAACACCATACAATTCTGTGTTTCAGATTTGTGGAATAAATACATTTCCAGTCCAGTGCTGGGGTGAATTTTACTATAGACCAAATGAATGCGAGTGCGCAAATCACACAGAATATGTTTTCAATGTATATATGAATGTTTTTGCTGATATTCAGTATTCAAATAATGATGCTCGCATACTTTGGACTCAGAGTTATGGAAAAAACGATTTTTTTAGCAACACCGTGAAGGTTCCGGTTATTGAAAGTAAATTCAATTTATATTTACACTTTAAGATTCTGCTTACTTTTTTGGTATCATTACAAAATTATTTATCAGTGACATTTAATCATAAATAAGTAAAATATATCAATTATTGTGCTTCTAATTTGTGTTATATTCATTGTGTGATATATTGGTATTCCTTAAAATATAAAGAGTACCATGACAGTGAAAAAACGTTTTTAAAAAATATGATAATGGCACAAATTCTAAGAAATCTACAAGTAAAAGTTTATACAAATAGTTAATATTGAATATAGTAAATGTAATGTACAAGTTATAATTTATAAAATAATAATATTGTAGTGGACATTAAAGTTACAACTGAATTTTGACAAATGTGTATTAAATAACAAGGGTTCTATTGTAAAGACTAAATGATTTTTCTTAGATCAGTGGAGGGTTTAGCTTTATTTACAATAGTTCTCAAGATACATTGTTCATCTTGCAAGTTGAGTTATATAATTTGTGTTGAGTGATTCATTGAATTGAATTGTGTTTTCAGTCAAATAAAAAATAAAAAAGACTTTTTTAAAGAATTTATTATTTATTAGATAATGGAGATATTTTATGTGTTTTATTTGTATTATGTTTCTTGTAATTTGAGTTCCAACCTTGGTGCAAGTTCTTAATGTGTTTAATGTTGAAAAATATTTTTCAGCTGACTTTGTAGAAAAGTTGACTTTGGATGAGAAAGCCATGACCTTAAGCTCCTGTACCCTTCCAATTGAACAATCCTCAACTGTTAAGTGGTGTGTCAGCGGATTGAGATCTCATACTTTGAAAATTTCATCAGGGCAGCAAACACTTGCAGAAGGAAACGATTGTGTGAACTATATCTTTAAGAACACCAACTATCCTACTAGTATCACTGTTTCATTTATTGAACACAGTCACTGTCAGAGAGTTAGATCACACGTTTGTGTATTGAAAAGTAAGTTATTCTTAAAGTATAATAATATATCTAGCTTACGTTATACTTGCAGTATTCAATGTTATATCGCTGTTTATTGCAATACAATTTTGTTGATTGTGTGAGACGGCACCGCCTATAGCACACATTTTAAGTTTTGAATGAAAGAAAGTGTGTTTGAGGTTAACAACATCTTGTTATAACGATCGACTTTTTCCTGTAAACCTGACTGCATTCTCTTTACATTGTTAACCCTGTTTAACCTTAACCAAGACAAAATAATAGAAGCTCGGATCAGTAGTGTAGACAGGTGTTGACGCTAGGAGCGCGAAGTTTTAGGAAAAAGATAAGATTTCTTTATTGATTCAAAATGGAAATGTGGTTTTATTACATTGATTTATAAAATCAATTGTATCGTATCGATTTGAAATAGTTATTGTAAAGTGGATGTATGCTATCATTGAGTATTTCCTTGACTTTTTATGGGCATCGTTGATGAAATAGTTCGTCTCGAAGAGATAGGGTCATCTGTAGGATTGTTGCCGCTTATTTTATAAGGCTATTTTAGCGGCACTTCACTTTCGATGAAATGTTCCATTTCCAGCAACTTATTGCATACGTAAATAAAGTAAATAAAAATCACGCTAGCGTAATGTTCAGGCATATCAATATGATGGTAGAACCTTTCAAGTAATAGCAGTATGAAATCATCGGTGCTTCTTGTTGGTTTGTATGCAAATTAGTGAGGGTCGAGATTAGTATGTAATTCCTTGAATAGCTGTCGACTGTCGAAATATAAGTTTTTCATGGCATTTTATTACTATAAGTTCCACGTGACGTAAATCACATTTGAAATCGATTTTAGATTTCTTTGAAACGGGTATAATTTCTGACGTCTCCCAAGTGGTTGGCATTATATGCAATTTCCAAAAATTGAAATTAAATAATAGTGAAAGCTGTTCCGCACAGTGTTTAACAAGTGCACCGCTTACTTTCTCTGGCCTAGAGGCTTTAGCCACATTTAATTGTTTAAAAAAATTCACACCACTTTCGTTTCAGATAAGTTAGTAGTGAACAAATAAGCCAAATTTACTTGTTTTAAAATTGACACCACGTGATATACGTAGTGATAAGTAGTGAACGAAGTCTTCATTAACAGTGTTGTTTAAAGATAGTGTCATGTCTTTATGAACATTTTTAAAATCGTGGCAGTCGAAACAAAAATAAAATTTGTTGATAAATCTATTTTCACTCTTGACACAAAAGGGCTCGCCCTTGGTTGCACTTCGCGTAAGTTTGTTTTAATCCAGCCCAGCAAGCCTTGGAATTATTTTCCTTAAACATATTTTCGATTTTTTTCTTAGCATTTTTATTTTTGCCTTAAGATATTACATTCTTGGATGACATTTTAGCCTTTTGAAATCTTGCTGGCCTGGCTCTGTATATTTCCTTTTTCTTTTACATTATAGATTCTTTAATGATTTTTCTGATCCAAGGTTTGTTATTGCCATACATTTTGACTATGTTTTTCGGGATGATACTCTCATTACAAAACAGTATAATATAGGCATTTACAATGGCGTTAAACGTTAATATATGAAGACTTTTAAATGAAATTACCCCAATTGGTATTTTCTAGACAGCCGGTCAGTAGTTCGATCTATGTTGAAACATGGAGATCATTACACCGAGATATGGAGTACGTACAAGAAGGTGCCCATTCGGATATATTTAGACATACGATTCCTTCAGTTCTATAGTTGAAGTAGAATTTGGCACACATGGACGATTCCATATTTCTAAGCAGGAGAGTCCTTACATTGTGAATCTTTTCTACACATCTCTTCTAGTTTTTTTCATAAAAGGACGCTTATTTAGTTCGTTAAAAAGGCCTAATTTGTACTTGAAAACGTAATCTTTTCTTTAAAAGACTCGACTACATCTTGCCATGTACTTAGTTGTTTAGACAATGGTGGTACCATGGGGACCATGAACATCTCTATTCCACTCTCTCGCCAGATCGCCGATTGTAACAAATACCATTCTCTCTCTAACATACTCTTGTTTATAATAATTCTACCAACAAATGAGACTATTTTGGACATATTTTCTGAATTTACCCAATAACTAAACCCTAAAAACTTACCCTTTCTCCTAATTATTGTTTGTAAACTCACTTAGACTGACATTTCTCATGAAGGTCTGTCGTAAGTTCTTCGCCTACACCTTTTTGTAAATATCCATGCCTTTTGAATAAGAAGGTAATTTATCCTCTATTCACCTGCTTAGTTTAGCCTATAAGTAACTCACTGATCATGTATATATAAAGCTCCCAGATTCCACTTATCATTATTGTTAAAAGTGCAGTTGTGTTAGATTCTTGCTAGAATGTTTAGCTAAATATTTAAAATGTTGCTGACAATATCATCATTAGGTCTTACTTACACACACACACACACATATATATATATATATAAATATATTTGCATACATGAAATATTTCAATAATAAGTATATATCGAAGTAATCTATACATGATTATATATACTTACGCTGTGAATAAAGGCTTGTGTTGTACACAAATATAACCACGTCGTGGAATTTACATATTAATGTATAATCGTTGTTTTTTAAGCCAGTAAAACTTTGCAGCCTGGTTGTGACATTAGTAAATTCTCTACACACAAAAAGCTGCCTTACGTACTGGATAAGCCATTAATCTCAACCATGTGGTACGCCGCAGAATATGTCTTTTGAAAAGTTCCGATCGAAAACAACAGTCCTCTCTGCCACTTTGTAAATGATCCAGTAGTCCCGGTTATGCCAACCTAATAGTGAAGTTTTGATAGGAGTAGATCATTATTATTAACAACAAAAGCAGCGCTGAGATCCATTAGGACAATTCAAGTCAGATCACCTTTGTCAGCACCAAAAAGTACATCATTCATTATACGGAGCAGTGTAAATTGACCTACGTTAAAACATTAAATGAAAACTTTAAAATCTTAAAAACAATCGTATAATTTGTAATATATTTAAACCAACAGAGTATTACAAAAAGAGTAATACAATAATAAAATGTTTCATATAGAAATAGAATTAGCGATATTTTGAAAAAATATTATTTTATTTCATAGCAACAACGGCTAGATTTGACGCGTCTTCTTCAGACGCGCGTGCTGTAGTGGTTTCAAGAGATGCAGTAGGTCTTTCTACTTGGATAATGTTTGTAATCATCAGTCATCTTTTTATATGGTAAATAAAAAAAAAATTATTTTGAAATTCATAGCATGAATTAAAAAGTTTCACATATCTGAATTTTTCATCAATGTAATTTATCCCAAAGTTTATCTGATCATTGAAATAAATAATTATTCTATTGTACTTCTCAGTTAGAATTGTGTTTATATTTTTTCTAATCTCTAAGGTTGTTTATTACCACTTTGTAAATTTAAGCCCAAAATATATGTATTACTTTTTAAGGCTACAATCATTATATTCAGTGAAAAAACTTTTCTAACAGTAACGCGTATTAAGACTTATTTGTTAGTTCCAAGATATAATTGAAATTTAAGTAAAACTAATGTTATTTTTTATGCTTACAAACATACAGTTATTAATAGCACAACAATCGCTATTTTCTCATTTCTTTCTTTCAAGATGCTGATGATATTGTAAAGAAAAAATCACATCCTTCCCAAAGTATCTCTATAGTTCATCAACAACGTTGGAGCCATCACACTGGCTTAAATATCTATGAAGTGGAGTGTGTAGCTGCAACTTAAAATAGCCAACAATGTTAAGAAGAAAAAATTTTCAGTGCTCCCAAAACAATAAAATATTTGCATCAATTGGTGTTCTTAAATTTATACTTTGAATATTAATAATAATCATTGAGCTAACTATTGGTCATAATTTATTAGAACCTATTAATACACTTCTAAAATACAATTTTAATTGAACAATTTAAAAACAAATAGTCTATGTTTATATATTTTATTCAAACAATACACATTTTTTTCAATAGCCAAATAAACAAAAAACGTCATTTAATGGATAAAAAGCAATATAACATTATTAATGGCTGCCATTGCTTTCGGTAAAAGATTCCAATGAGACCCTCAGACGTATTGTAGATTTCAGTCCACCAACTGAGCTATGTAATTGCTTTTCCAATAACTACTTTAATTGAGAAAATACTGTTTCACACAAGTAGGTACTTAAAAAGAGATAATATGTTATGCTAATTCCTATAAATTTGTGTATTATAAAGCCAACATCCATACCTTGACCTTATGGCGCTTAGTCTCAAAGTTCACGATTTAATAAACATTACTTTTAACGTCACTTAATCACAATGAGAGAGAGCAAATTTTTACTGTCCAATTTACAAGTCAATGCAATAAGCTGCAGTATAGAATAAAATCTTTAAAACGGCAATGATATAGAGGCAATGTTGAATGCTTTTATAGGAATCTTTTATTCTTCTGTGGTCAATGATGGATTACAATAGTGGAAATAGTAGTATTTGAGCTGCAGTAAATGCATATTCAGAGGACGTCATAAGGCACTTAACTCCTGCAGCTTTCGATTAACAAAAGTAGTATGTAACAATGGGGTCGCATGCGCCACAGCGCGACAGTTGATCTTGAGGAGCGCAATAGAGGGGAGATAAGAAAAAACCTGCCATCGATAGGAGAGCTCGGGGGAGACACCCGCCAGCGAGTGGGGGGGGGGGTCACATGTCAGAAGTGACCTTTGACCCCGTGACATACTGACCCCATGACCTAGTGACCCCGTGACCCCTGACCAGGGAGAAGTTGTACCGGAAGTGACCCTTGACCCCGGAAACAAGATGGCGCTCCTCGTGTTGTTACACGAGGTTATTTTTTTAATTAATGGTAATAATTTTTGACAGTGGTTCTATAAATTCATAAAGCAAATTACTATATTCAAGTAAGTTAAAATATAAAAGTGAAAAGTGAGGGGTGGTAAGCAATGATAAAAAGAGTGGAGCAAAATTACTTGACTATTTATAAATTTTTGCTAATTATTTATACCCAACCCTGAATGGTTTCGCTCTCTAAGTGGCCCACATTTGTTAAAAATCGTTGATTGAAAAGAAATTGGGCGTATAGTAAACGTTGTGCACCTCTGTTCTAATGTCACTATTAGCAAAAAACAACAGTGTAGAACTCAACTAAACCCGGCAGGCGAGATAATTTGAAAGAGAGCAGGTATACCGTTCCATAGCTGTCATTTAGAGCATCCATTGTTCATGGTGCCATGCTAGCAAAATAGGGATTTCTACACCCATATACCTAACAGTACACAAACAGATAATCAGGAAATCTTAATTATAATATTCATTTTATATTGCATTTTGTTGGGTATCCTCAAATCACTATATATAAATCACTATATATAAATAGAAAAATATATAAATATTTGTTTAAAGATGTCATTTATAGTTTTACATCAAGATACGATAAAGTATTGAATTAGATTGCACATTAAAAAGAAGTTACAAAATAAAATATGGTGTCGTCCATTAATTACGTCAACAAAATAGGGGGAGGGGGGCTGAAAAAGTTTGACAATAGTAGACATGGGGATTGGGGGGAGGTCAAGAAAAGTTGACGTCAACAATGTTACTTTTTATGAAATAAATAATTATAAAAATGTATTACAAAATTCAAAATTTGTCCTGTGCCAATTACATAGCAAACATGTAAAAACATGGTCTTACGTTAATACAAATATATCAATTATAGAAACTACATACGACACGTCCTTTTTGTGTTCATCTTGTTAGTTTTTATATCAATGTATGGGTGGAAACTAATGCAATTTTTTTGTTAGCAAGGCAAAGTGACAATAAAGTGTAGCGAGACATGGTGGATGGAATAACAAAGGAACACAAACACACCAACAAACTGTCTGCAGAGTACGTTCAGAAACGTATTTTTCTACCGTTCCTTACAGATAAATTAGGCGCCAGAGACTGGTGTTCGTTTTGTAAACCATGTAGGCCTAAGCGATGGTAATAGTGTAGATGACGGACCCCACCCAGAACTACTGTTCTAAACAAATTTTGCTGAAAATGTTTGCCTGGAGCTATTGCTTTGTGTCTAATGAACAACAGAAAATACTTTTCTGATATAATTTTGTGTAAAAAAATGTTTTTTTCCAAACAAAAAAAGAATATTTTCTTTGAAAAATGTATATGATATCCACCATTTTTTTTACCAATGTGACGTCACTAACGTTGTAATAAAAATCTATCTTAATCTAGCATAAATTAGCTCCGGCAATTGAAATTTTCAGTAAAATTTGTTCAGAACCGATGTACAAATAAAATAAAAAATATATAAAAAGCAATTAAAGATCACTTTATTACCTTTTTAATATGAAATAAAACAAAAAATCATCTCCATCATAAGAGACATGTCGCCATGCATGTCGTTTTCCATGATGCATTATGGGGTACAATAACGCATTTGCGATGTGACGTGCAATATGCCACGTTGGCAAAACAAGGCCAAAATAATATTTTTTTCAAAAATAAAAATAATACAAATCTATCCCTAAACCTAGAAACTAACCCTAACCTCTACTGAGCTTTAATCCTATCCCCTACTGACCCCTAATTTTAAACCCTACTAACCCCTAATCCTAACCCCTACTGACCACTAATCCTAATCCCTACTAACCCCTAATCCTAACCCCTACTGACCCCTAATCCTAACCCCTACTGACCCCTAATTTTAACCCCTACTGATACCTAATCCTTAACCTTACTAACCCCTAATCCTGACCCCTAACCCTACTAAGTCCTACTGAAACTACTCAACCTAAGGTATAGCCAATCAAAGAATTTGAAAAAAAGCGTATATATTATTTTGGTCACAAAATGGAGATTCGCTTATTTTAGGACCGTGCGCACAGCATAGCATCATGGGATATTGTGAAAAACACAAGGGGACGTAACGAAATTTTATTTACAACACAAAATTTTACAAAACGCACAAAATTACCAACATTTCAAAATTAAATAAAAAATTACAGAAATAAGATCGTTAAATAAAACCAACGGTTTTGTAATCAGGGCAAGTAGACCTTTAATTTGATATATGACACTCTCAAATATTTCGTTGGGCCCGTATTCTCCACTATTTCAACAATCTAATAGATTGAACATGAAATACAATTTGGGATAAAGATACTCAGTTGATTACTATTCAAGACATCTAGGAAAACTCAAAACAAAACCGTCAACATCAGTCGCACCTTTCAATGCACTTCCGTTCTATATTCGTGCACAACAAAACAAGAGATTAAATACAACATAAAACTAATGATACGTACATGACAACATGCATGGACATTCTACTTCCTGTGTTGGTACGTATTATAAATAATTGACCACTGTCTGCCTAAATTCCACGCCCATTCAAGACGGCAATCATTAAGCCATTTCTGAAGAAAAATAATGGCTTAGATATGAATGACTGCAATAACTATCGCCCGGTCTCAAACCTCTCCTTTGTTTCTAAAATGTTTGAGAGAGTTGTGTCGCAACAACTTGTGCAGCATCTCAATGCTAATAATCTACTTGACCCGTTCCAATCTGCCTATCGACATGGCCACAGTTGCGAAACGGCACTTCTGCGAGTCCTAAATGACGTACTTTGTAGTGCTGATCGTGGCAAACTATCACTATTAGTGTTGCTTGACTTAAGTGCAGCTTTCGACGTAATTGGCCATGAGCTTCTTCTAGCCAGGCTTCAAAAGGTGATGGGCATCATGGGTAATGCACTGCGGTGGTTCAAGTCTTATTTGGAGCACAGGACCCAATATGTTGTGGTAAAACAAGCTTCTTCGCAGAGCACACCATGAGCTGTGGAGTACCACAAGGTCTGTATTGTGACCTATACTGTTCTTTATTTATACTAGTAAACTCGGCAAAATCAATAATATCCATGGCGTAAATCGTAAGCTATTTGCAGACGACACCGAATTATACATGGAGTTTCAATCCTGATCCTGCTTCTTGCGCTGCGGTGTAAACTCTCTTTAAGACTGCTGCCTGTCAGTGAAATCGTGGATGGTGGAAAATAGGCTAAGGCTAAATGATGACAAAACAGTGGCAATATTGTGTGGGTCTCATGCTAAACTTAAAGCCATTATGCTAGAAGTAATAAAAGTTGGCACTGCTGAAATTACCTTATCTGACTATGTAAAAGATCTTGGCCTGTTTATTGACAGTAAGCTTTCAATGACTACCCCTATCAGCTCTATCGTCCGGGCGTGCTCTATGCAATTACGAGCCTTAGGTCAATTGCGACCTCATCTCAACAAGAAAACAGCAAATGCTGTTGCCGTCTCTCTTATTCTCCCAAGACTCGATTATTGCTACAGCTGCTTGTGGGGGATTCCAAAAAAGCAGATTGAGAGACTCCAGAAGGTGCAAAACAATGCTGCACGCATAGTATCTCTGGTCGAGAGGTCCGCTAACATCACCCCTATACTTCGGGATCTCCACTGGCTCCCCGTGCAGAAGCGAATTGAATATAAGCTTCTTTCCCTGACATTCAGCTGCTTGGATGGCTCTGCACCTTGCTATCTTCAGAACCTTCGTACAGAATATGCCCCATCAAGAGATCTGCGTTGAAGTGCACAGTCGTTGCTCAAGGCTCCCAGTCTTATTGGACATAGGAAAAAAAACTTTAGGAGTGCGCGCCTTTGAGTCAGTGGCGCCAGTATTGTGGAGCAACTTACCTCTTGCACTAAAGCATACTGAATCAAAGTCATTTAGAAAGAACTTAAAGACATATCTGTTTAATTAGTCATTGTCTAATTGTGTTCTTGTAATCATGTCAAAACAGCGCACTGAGCATGCTATTATAGCATGGATAGAAGCACTATAGAAATAGTCATTATTATAATATTATTATTATAGCTGGAATATGCAATATAACTAAAAACAACAATAGGCCCTCTCTGAGACTTTAATTAATGTTTACGAAAAATATTGAATGAAGTTTAGGCCTATTGTAAGAATCCAACATGGTTATTTTGAAATATTTCTTTCAGAAAAATAATTTGTGACCCACCACATGAAGTCCGAAATACTTATAGTATACCTTTCCTTTAAACATCCCTAATTCTGATAAATAGACTAATATAATAATATTGTTGCTGTCTAAGTTATAATAGGGGATACATTTAAATAAGATCGATTAGGCTACATAGATCTATTTAGTAATTTTTAGTTTTAATTTCTAATTTTCTGGAAAAATTGTATGAGATAAAAATGTATTAGTATCAGTGGCGTCGCCAGGATTGCAAAGTGTGGGTGGCAAATAGTGCTAGGTAGGAGAGGCAGGAGACAGGGATAGGGTTGCCAGACACATGGGTGTCAAAAGGAAGACATTGAGAGACTCAAAGGAGGACATTGTGTTTCAATTGAATAGTTTCGCAATAAACCCATAATCAGTACAATTTTATTACAAGAGCTGCCAATAAGTGCGTATTGGTAAACTGAACAAGAAACTGTTTTGTTAAATAACATATAAATTCACTGTAGGTTGAAAGGCAGCTTGCTTAATTTGGGCAACTTAAAAAAAAAACAGGAGTCTTTAAGAAAACGGATCATTTTTTCTTGTACAAATGATCATGCACTTGTTTATGAATTATATTCTTAAGAGGTTAATACTAGTCCTATATTTAATACTGTACGCTTACAAAACATAAAATACTACAAAAGCCGAACATTTTAAAGGTTTTTAGCTTTGCCTGCCGGACGGAGGACAATAGTCTAAAAAAGGAGCCATTGACCTTCTTTTGCCGGACGTCTGTCAACCATAGAGAGGGAAGGCAACTATACCGTGTATATAGGGGAGAGGGGGGCACGTTGATACACATTTTACATTTTTGTACATTAATTGCAAACCATTATATTTAGAGTGGATATAAATGCTTTTATTTGTTCCCCTAGGTATCCTGCATCTTTTTATCTACAAATTGTATTCATTTGAACATATTTAAAATAAATATAACTCTAAAAGCAATGTAAAATAATTTGTATCAACTTGCCCCGTGTAGGGGCAAGATGATACACATTATGGGACAAGCTGATACATTGAATACGATTTAATAATTACACTAATACAGTGACAATTTAACAAAGTAAACAACCCAAAACTATGATTTTATTGTTCATTTTATCATTTAGAACAATTTTGGTCAATAAAACTTCTATCGTATCCCTATGTTGGGACTTTCTTTTACATCTTCGCACCATCTGAAATTATAAACAATTAAAAAAAAAATTATATCCCTGGCAATTTAATACAGTAAAACTAAATTTTAAAATCGCAATAATCGTTAAAAAATATGATAAATAATAGTTTAATAGTAATGTATTTAATTAAACTTTTTTATTAGATGCCTGTATAAGGCCTAAGCATTAAACTTAAACCCCTAGGCTAGTTCTAATAAATAGGAATAACACTAGCTAGACATCAAAAGTAAAGCAAAAATAAATGAAAATGATTTAAATGTAAGCTAAACTTAACAAACCTAACACTCTAATTAAATATAAATACATTTTTGTAAAAAAATTAATATTATTCTATGTTTAAATGCTTCTCCAAAGGGGTAAATAGGTAACCGGATGTAGTATCAATGTGCCCCGAAACGGTTGTATCAACTTGCCCCACTACACCACATTGCATTAATTCGACTACATTAAAAACAAAACGCAAAAAACATAATCGTAATTTAAATAAAAGTATTCAGGAATCCCCATTTAACCTAAATAAAAAGATGATAAAATAAAAGTACTTACCGTGTCTGTGAAATCTCTTACGTAATAATAAGTCAATATTTTTCAAAAGTCGCTCAAATTTCAATTTTCCTCACAGTATTATCAATTTTGATACGAGCGAAGCCATTTTTATATCGAAAGTAGGGGAGGTAGAAAGCTATTTCCCGTACTAACTCTTCTGCGCATACGTAGTATAATAGCTGTAAAAAACAATTTGTATCAACCTGCCCCCGTATCAACCTACCCCCCTCTCCCCTAATCATCTGTGTATAGAAGGAATAGTCAACATATGGTTAAAATAAAGGCTTTTTTAGGCCTACAACTGGTGCACAATTTTCCCCTAAACTAGTGAAAAATTAACAATGTACCAAAAGCTGATTTGTGAAACGTTTCCCACTAAAACAAATGTACCATAAGTCATTGGTCATACACCATTTGTATTATAGATTATGTGACTGGTCTAAATATCAAACATGATGTGATTACCTCATCTAAATACTTGTATTAGTGATGGAAGTTTGTTGAGTTTGAAGATGACTTGTAGTCTTTGCGAGAACACTTCATGCATCGTCTGTGTTTAATTAAGTAATTGATGTAAATATAATACTGATATTGGAAACCTGGAGTGAGATAGTGTTGCATTGGGGCACTGATATAACCTGTTTTATTCCTAATAAACTGATTTATCCATATTAATAAAACGTAATAATTGGGCCGTTATTTTCACTGTTTGTGCATCCTGGATGAGTGAAGAAAGCTGTCTGCATCCATTAAATGTAAATATTGTGCCCTAACTCCTTCAAAACCCAAGCAAACGTTCAGACATCATATCCTCTGAGAAAATAAGCCATTGTTGAGAGGACACTCGGTTTAAGCATACATTAGGCTCATATCTTAACTTCTATGTTTGGGACGTATATTATATACAGAATATTATTGCGTCATACGCTTATACGTGGTTTGAGTCTAGTCTTGCATTTTGATTAGCGTTTTAAATGAGGAAAAGTTACTGATATATTGGTTGATTTAGGCAACCCATTCCATACCCGAATGCCACTCGGAAAAAAAGTACATTTACTTATATGCACTTGTTTTTGCATAGAGGAGAAGTGTTTATGTCCCCATGTTTATCTGATTGCTACTGTGCTATATTTCTAACGGAGTGATTATAAGGCGGATCCGCCGTATAACGCTTAGCGTTATTCGGCGGATTTTTGCGTGAACTCCTGACCTATATTATACATAATTGTTTATCTGGTCCTATATGCTTAATTACTATTTTTTCGTGCTGTTTAGAACAAGGTTTGTTGGCCCAATGGTTAGTAGCTTTCGCTGTCAACAGGGGTGACGCAGGTTCAAATCCAGCCAGCTCCGCCAATTTTTTTTTAGTATTATAAAAAATACACCGTAATCACTCCGTTCAATTTATAGTAAAACGATAAATATTTTTTAGTTAAATTCGTGATTTTTTTGTAAGTAACCATTTGTCATTGTTTATAATTAATTCAAACATAAAGGTTACCCTATTTTTATGGCCTATGTCTCTTAATCACAATTAGAAATTGATTTTACGGTTAGGCCCGGTTAGGGTTAGGACTTAGCTAGGAATATGATCCTAATTAAAAGCCTATAGAGTCACTATAGACTATAGAATAGAATATAAAGTTTTAAGTCATAAGTATAGCCTAACTCTCACAATTTTTCGTAAATTCGGTATTATACACTTTCGGCTGTTTGAATAACGCTTCCCAAAAATTAGCGCTTCGCGTTGTAGGCAGTGGAAAAGATCCTGTATAATATAGGTCACGAGTTCACGCAAAAATCCGCCGTATAACGCTGGGCGTTATACGGCGGATCCGCCTTATAACGCCTCCCTATTTCTAAGTAGTGGACAAGCCAGGAAAACCAGTAACTTAACATAATTTAAAACATTAATAAAAATGCAAGACTAGACTCGGACCACGAATGAGCGTAGGACGCAATAATCTTCTTTATAGAAGGAGCGTCTGCAATGTATAAGAAAAGAATTTAATGCCTTATGTATTATTATTTCCATTAAATATGAAATATGAAAGACTTGTATACCATCACCAAGAAGTTATCTGGGAAGTTTAGTAAACCTGAAAGACCGGTGAAAGATAAAGAAGGAAAGCAGATAATCGACGACGAAGGACAAAAGAGAAGATGGGTGGAATACTTTGAAGAGCTACTCAACAGGCCAGGCCCATCAGACCCACCTGATATCCAACCAGCAGACATAGACCTGCCGATAGATCGCAATGCACCTACAAAGGAAGAAATACGCCAAGCCATCAAGCTTAAAAGCGGCAAAGCACCTGGACCAGATGATATCCCTGCGGAGGCATTGAAAGCGGAAGTGGAAACTACAGTAGAGCTCTTACACCCCCTCTTCCAAAAGATCTGGGAAGAGGAGCAAGTCCCAACAGAGTGGAAAGAGGGACTACTCATTAAACTCCCTAAGAAAGGAAACTTGAGCTCCTGCTCTAACTATAGAGGAATTACCCTACTATCAATCCCAGGAAAGGTGTTCAGCAGGATTCTGCTTGGCAGGATGCAGGATGCTGTTGATACGAAGCTGCGAGATCAGCAAGCTGGTTTTCGGAAGGATAGATCCTGCACTGACCAAATAGCTACACTGCGCATAATCCTGGAGCAGTCGCTCGAGTGGAATTCCCCACTATATGTCAACTTTATTGACTATGAAAAGGCTTTTGATAGCGTAGACCGGACATTAACAGTAATGATGAGCTCTGGAGTCGCACAAAGTCAACAGGCAGCCGATCTGGAGATCATGCAAAAAAGATGGAGATGGTTGGGGCACACACTCCGAAAACCAGCATCTAACATCACCAGACAGTCCCTATCGTGGAACCCCCAAGGAAAGAGGAAGAGAGGCCGACTCCGTAACAGCTGGCGCCGAGACCTGGATGCAGACGTCAAGAGAACAGGCCACTCTTGGGGACAGTTGGAAAGACTCGCTCGGGACCGGGATGGCTGGAGAGCCCTTGTTGGTGGCCTATGCCCCGAGAGGGGTAGTAGGCGTAAGTAAGTAAGTAAGTATGTATTATTATTACTTTACTCTTTGCCCTTCTGTTCCCTATTATTTCTAAGTTTCGTAATGTAACTATTTGTGTTACATTTGTCAGTAGCGAATATTTGCTAGTAAATAACCTTAAAGCTCAATTCTGAAGATTTAAAAAAATAATTGAGCGTCATTTTCGTTATAAAATGTCATTACACCCAGTTTGTAGTTCGTAAATGTTCAGTCCTGCTAGATGACATAGATGGCTTAGCTGCAGTGAAAATGGACTGAGGGGGCTAACTACCAAACTAGAGAAAATATGAACGGCGTATGGCATGGAAATCGACGCTGAAAAAACCAAGGCTATTGCAAACAAAGGTTTTGAATCCGAAATACAGTGGGCAGTAAGAGGCTCGAGAAAGTATCCTCCTTCAAATATCTGGGATCCATAATTCTTCTTCTTCTTCATATTACTGTGGAGACCCCGTTAGGACCGAGGAAAGAGTCCACAATTTAACTAAACATAAAATAAAAAACATCACAAACAACAATTATATACAGATGACGGAGTGTCACTTTAGGTTTTTAGTGACGATTTGAAAGCCGGGACAGTAGGGGAAGTGATGGAGGCCTGATCCAGGGTGGTCCACAGCCTGATGACTGGCGGAAAAAAAAGAATATTTGTAGATATCGGTACGTGCATGTGGGATATCCATAGTATCTGATGTAGGGTCCAAGCCGTAAATTCTTGCAAGAATAGCCCAGACAACTGCTGCATTTGAAAGCCAAAAAAACATCTGGCGAAGCAAGAAAATCTCACTTTACTTGAGGATTCGACTAATGCGGTTGTAAAACATGGACACTTACAGCACTGGCAGATCTCCAGAAAAGAATCAGAGCCCTCGAAATGAGGTGCCTCCGTAAAATTTTGAACATCTTCAAAGATCCCGTTACAAATGAGGCTGTCTGAAAGCGAATGTCATCGGCCCTCACGAGGATCTACTCAACGCCATTAAATGCAGAAAACTCAGATGGTACGGGCATTTGGCGAGATCCAAAGATCTGGCGAAAACCACACTGCAGGGCACAGTGCAGGGTGGAAGAAAGAGAGGCAGGCAGAAGAGACGATTGGAAGATGACATCTGGGAGTGGACCGCTTGTCTCTTGCGGATTCTCAGAGGGCGTCCCTTGACCGAGACGAGTGGCAAACAATCGTTCAACAGTCAAAAAATGGTGCCCCAATGACCCTCACTCGGGTTATGGGATAGGTGAAGGTGAAGATTTATCTGAGCATTGTAATCTGCTCCATTCCATTAGATTGTGCAAATAGTTGTACTTTGCGGTTTCGTTCCGAAATAAATTTAAATCTGAGTTTAATGGCGCCAATAAGTTAATATGTTTCCTTCATAATCATAAATTTCAAAGACTATAATAAGATGGATCGCTTGCTTTAATATTTCTGCTATTTGATGACTCAAAAAACTTATTTCCGGAATTCCCGATTCCATTTTGCATTGTACACTTCCGTTTTATTTAATCGCTATGATTTCTTAAATGAAAAATTAAAATATTAAATTGAAAGTTGTATACAGCGAAAACCTTTAGGCAGATGTAGGAGCGTAAAAGTAATTTAAGACAGCGTTATTGGATGCACACGGGAAAAAAAACATAATATAAGCTCCAAAAACAGAGCAAGCGTTCCATCTTATTATTAGGCTTTGATAAATTTGTATACGATCTGAAACGGATCAAAGTTTCCTAATGATTACGCGTTTTTCGTATAAGTAAACAGGTCTTGGGGATTAGTTATATAATGTTGATTCTATTTTAAGATTATCAGCCTTAAAATAATGATATTACGGTGTTAAATAGTGCGCTCTGGTGCGGTTTTCTTATACCGGATGTTGATAGAATAATTGTGTCTAAATACTTGGTTATTATAATTAGACCCTCTTCAAAAGTAAACATCAAGATACTTTGATACACTATTGAGCTAGTACTATAATAATATGGTATGGTATAATGTAACTGGTTAATATACTAGTGTAAAATGTTATAAGCAGTTTAAGAAAACGACTTTTATATTATTTTATTATATTTGGGATTGAATTCTTATTTTTTTTTTGTGTCCTTGAATTTGGTGCTACTAGATCTAGATCTAGTCACTAGTTAACCCATACCCATATCATATCTTGCTGAGGTATTATTCCAGCTGGCACCTATGTTGTAGAAAGTCGTGGTATAATACACAAATGGGTACAAGTAAAGGAGACGTCCGTCACGAGATATTTTACCTTTTCATATATCAAACTAAAGGGCCGGATGACCTGATGACGAATCCGTTGTTGTTTTTTTTATGTGACAACGATTCTAACGGTTTTTTTATAAATGTTTGAATTTTTTTTAAATTTGGTGTTTTTGGTTGTTTTCATTTAACGGCATGTTTATTTATTACAAGCTAAATTGCCCGACGTTGCCCGGGTAGAAAACAAAACAGGACTGTATAAGGTGCAGATAAAAATTTTATAAACTACATTTATAAGAAAGCTATAAATTTAATAATTTAATGATTTTTTTTTTACTGAAGACTTTTAGGAAAGTAAATTAAAATAAATAGTGTAATCGGAGAAAAAATAGGCAAGTATTTTTGTTTAACAAAATTCTAAATTGCCCGTAGATTTACAATGTCTTTTGTTTTTAAAAGTAATATTAATTGAAACTATTGTAGAAAAAAAGGCATAGACTAACTGGACAATCGAACCCGGGTCGCCCGAATGGTAGTACGATACGTTGACCATTTAGCTAGCGAAGACACATGTCATGGTATCATTGTTGCTGGTGTCCTTTTAAGGACAGCTAATTTCAGCAGCTCCGTGTAATTATTATCATAGTTCTAAATTATATCTCGATGGTATTGCCTTTTTAGAAACATTATTTAACACAATCATGTTAATGCTGAAGTCAATTTTTATTATCATAATTATAAAAAAAATGTTTCACCAAAGGCGGTCAAAATTTTGATTTAAAACTTGATAAATATTTATCTTTTCATCCTTAAAATAGTACGCCGACAGAATATGGCATTAATATAATAGCAAAGCAAGCTACATAGTTATTGCTATTAGATGCTGCATGGTTAAACAAAGTATCGCCAGATCTTTCAATATACAGTTAAGCCGTTAAACAAAGTATCACCAAAATTCTTTAAAAAGCTTATACAGTTAAACGGTTGAACGAGTATCACCCAGCAATTTTTAAATATACAGTGAAGTGTTTGAGCTAAGTATCGCCAACCATCCTCCAATGTCAAGTTAAACGGTTAAGCAAAGTATCGCCAGACATCTCCTAATATATGCAGTTCAACGGTTAAACAAAGTATCACCAACCATCATTTAATGTACAGTTAAACGCTCTGTAACGAGGTGTTGTAGATTTGCGACCTGTCGTTCATGACACGTGACAATCACGGTGAGATAAGGTAGGAAACACATCTAACACAAAAGAGAGGTAAGAGATATCGGGACAGGTGATGTTGCGGTATGAAACAATCTTCTTAGCATAACATATCCTAAAAGTACCGATCGGGGTTGGACATTGATGGCCGCGTTCAGCTGGTGCACAGAAAGTCCCGAGTTTGAATCCTGGTAAAGTCAAGGATTTGTTCCCGAGTCTGGAGGTCGAGTCTCCGTTGGGTAAATTCTTGTAAAGTAAACAAGGCTGGCCATTGTACTGGCCAAAGAATCCCCTAGTATGCCGTGGCCAGATAAACTGTTGAACGCTGCTGCACCGGCCCTATGGACCAATGTGGTCCGACGGGATACTTTACTTTTTATACATTAAAACTCACCCAGTATTATTGCCTAACGTTAAATAAAAACGCTTGAACTTGTTTCGCTGTGGGATCGATGACTGAATTGACATAAAACAAACAGAAGATGCATTAGCCATACGTTGAATAAATTAGATTCATCATTTGAGAACATTGATTTTTATTGTTGCACTTTTAGAAAATTATATCGTAAAGTTATTAATAAATTGTTACCCTTTTCTTTTTCTTTCAGGAAACAGTAGCCTAAACTAAATAAATGGCAAAGCTATTATTGTTTGATTTCACATTTATTTGGTTAATATTAGGTAATTACAATATTATTAGTGTTGAAAAAAAAATATTATAATTAATTCATTCATAATCAATCTCTCTCCATATCTCTCTATATATAATATATACATTTCTTCATTTGTATGCTTACAATTTAAAAATACGTGACATTATTAACCCTAAACTTAATATGTCAACTAGCAATTATTCACCGATATCCGATATAAATTTATATCCAAATATTCTTTTATAAACTCCACAAACTAACTCCACAAAATAAAATCTCGAGTAAGTAGGGGGTAGCGGTTATGGACAGTGTCCGCTCCATCTTGCGTTTTAAGCTTTAAATTTTAAACGCACACTGGCATTCTGTAGTAGAGACGTAGATCAATATAATTGTGGCTGTCCTGATGGGGGGGGGGGGGGGGGGTGAACTTGTGATCTAAGAAAACAGACTAAAAACTAAACTCGTCAGCCCGCGAATGGAGGGAAACAAGATAAAAAAAGAAAAGGCTGCGCAAGGAAATCTATCCACAGGTTTTGAACTATTTCTCTTCGACACTAACCTTTAGTTTTAGTAATAGACGTTCATGTATATACAAAAGAACTTTAGTTCTAAATAAATACAATAATACCGACTATTATAGATTCGGTTATAATTTAATTTTTAATTTTGCCATGTTAAGAAGAAAGTTAAAATTACTTTTACAACACATCAAATTTCTAAACAATGATAGCTAAAGAAATGACAAGGCGATAGGAATTACGTTCAAATATAATTTTTTTTAGCTATACAAATTACATTTAATCACAATAAAAAAATAACTTACATAATTCTATAAATAAAATTAACAATAAATGAAATAACTGGACATAGTAATTAGTGGAATAAATAAACATCAAGTTTAAAATGCCCCTGAGCACACAATACAGTATCTATAAATAACAAAAACATCTCCTTAATGACTAAATTAAATCGCCCACTATATCTAGGCCTATATCTATATATATATAGCATTAAAACATCTCCTTAAGGACTGTGAAAGCCCCCACTAGATTATATCTATGTATAGCGGTCGAAAACGATTTAGAAAACCTTATGATATGTTGAAACTCTCCAATAACAAAAATCTCCAATATTTTACAAATAAAGATAGGGGGGGGGAGGGAGTCACAATCAGCGTTAAACCATGGCTTCCACTTGCCAAGCGTTTCATTTTATCTTTGTATTTTATATATGACAATATTAATCGCAAAGGTATATTTTACGTTTTGAGACAATAAGGTCAAGTGTCTTTAAATTAAATAATATGATTGGTTCAACACACACGCAGTCTACTTTATATATATACTAGCAGATATGTGCCCGATTCTCCGAACGGGCTAAAAATTTTTTTCAATACATTATAACTACTCTTGCAGTTATAATCAGCACAATAGTCTTAAGCGGTGAAATATATTTTCAGGTAGGCTAATTTAAACGTCAATTAATTATTCCCCATTTATTCACAAAGTTGACGCCCACCGTTTAATTTAAAACAATGCCCGCTACAAAGTTTAGCCTATAGGTCTTAGCTTAACCGTGAATTAATTTTCGTTCCCTTTACTCACAAAGTTCATTGGCAAACCGGCAATTGAAACATTACCCTCTACAGAGATAATTTGACACGAATGAAATCGAAACATTGCTCGCTACAGAGATAATTTGACACGAGTGAAATTGAAACATCGCCCGCTACAGAGATAATTTGACACGAATGAAATTGAAACATTACCCTCTACAGAGATAATTTGACACGAATGAAATTGAAACATTGCCCGCTACAGAGATAATTTGACACGAATGAAATTGAAACATTACCCTCTACAGAGATAATTTGACACGAATGAAATTGAAACATTGCCTGCTACAGAGATAATTTAACACGAATGAAAATAAAACATTGCCCGCTACAGAGATAATTTAACACGAATGAATTTGAAACATTGCCCGTTACAAGGCTATAAGCCTAAAGGTGCCCAAAATTCTCCGAACTCGCTAAAATAATTTTCATATACACTGTAGCTACCCATGCAGTCATGAACAATAGTTTTATGCGATGATAAAGTATTTTCTCGTAACTTAATTGCGACGCAAATTAAAACGAAATTTTGTTCCCTTTTTTTAACATTTCCCCCCTACAAAAATAATTTAAGTTGTTTACGACACGTAGGCAATTTTAACATGAAATGAAATTTGTTCCCTTCATTGAGAAAAAATCCATGCGCATAGTTTAATGACGTCAATTTAAACATGAATGAAAATGATCCCTTCTTGATAAACACTCCATGCGCAAACTCTAATGACGTCATCCTGAAAATAATCTCAACGCCATGTGTTTGTGAAGACAAAGTATATAAATTTGATACTGGCAATGTCAACGTGAATTAAAAATTGTCCTTTTATTCCCTATTCTTGACCAAACTGACCACTGCAGTCATTTAAAAAATGTAAAACCTTGACAGTATTGACCACATTAAGACAAATAATATTTGTATCAAATTTCATCTCATTCTGACCAGTATTAAAAAAATTATGCGGTATGTACACACATACATACACCTTTTGAGATTTTCTACATATATATTTTCTAATATATACATAATTTTTTATTAACTTCTCTAATATAATATTTTATAGTTGTAGGTAGTAGTTCACTGCATTTGTCAAATTACACCAGAGGGAGTGATTCAGAATGCAAATCAGGATTTGTTCATGGAAAAGATAGAATATTCTATACCGCTAATGTTGTTCTGCCGGATGATTATAATTTGAGTCGCACAGGCACTATTAGACTTCTGATGACGTGGAATAGGCCACCATTCCTCAACAGATCGGATGAAGTAAGTTAAATACTACCAAATACTACGACTAAAACTAGTCCAAATGTTATCTTGTCTACAAGCCGACTTGCTTTTCTTTTCTTCTTCTTCGTCTTGTACCAGGCAGACAAAAATGCTGTTTTTTCTCTTGTATTCACAATCAAACATGTTTACATGAATTTATTTGTGTGTGTAGTTTAGTATTGCTATATAGTGTGTTGGTAATGGTGGGTGGTGGGAGTAGTTAGAGTCTGAGGAGTTGCGTATCTAGGTTTTGAAGCTAGGGAGGAGCGAACTTTTAAGAAAAAGGCCCCTCTTGTACATACAAGTGTTACAAGAATACCCTGTGTCATGTATTAACAGCTCTCTCTCAACGCGAGTTTTGTGGGCGGTACTTAAGCCTAGACTGTTTCAAGAATTCACTCTCGTGCAGACCTCAAATTCTCGGAATGGGTAGGAATAGTCTATTATTTCTCGTACAGGGAAGTTTATGTTAAAACTTATCATTTTTATTATGAGTTTTGTAATGATACCATTATTTTCACCCCTCCTAGTAATAGGTCTGTTCCCCGCTCTCTCCCGCTAATATTTAAGGCTAAGCAGCTAGAGTCTTGTGCAGCATTTTGTACAGAGTGGACGCTTGTGTTGGCACTATTTTTTTCTAACTGTATATAATCTTCATATTGTATATACTTTATCACCTGAATTAAATTATCAACAACATTTACACCGAAGCTTCCTCGTCAAGTTACTATTTTTGTTTCAGGGTTACCATATTATAATAAATATATTTATTTATAACTATAACGTCAAGGAAAGGAACTGTTAGAACGCAAATCCTGAATTTGTTCCCAGGACTGTGATGAGGTGATTGTGTGGCCAGTACGATGCGCTCGTTACTGTGCTTCTCACACGCTATAATCCCATCTCACTTGGTTCGTTGTCTATGGGCTATGACGGCTGCTGGCTGAACTAGACTTGTTGCAACAGCAACGCTTGATATTTTTATTTAACGTGCCGTTTCTCTGGCGATCTACCTTCCTTGCTTCACGTATTCTCATGCACACTCAATCAGAACAAACGAGTTCAAGTTAAGTAGTTACATAAGTCGAACGTTTATTGCCAGTATTAACGTGGTTATTTTACATAGTCACTCTTACATATAGGAATAATAAGGTGTCCACAACACATCAATTTTATCCAAGCACATAAACGTCAATACATGGAAAAGACTAATATATAAACACGACTTCACGACACAGTAATTCCAAGTGAACAAATTATATAAATAATGCAAAATGGAATAACGTCATGCAACATTCCCAGGAGAAGTATCCAGTCTCCTACGTCTGTTTTTTGTACAACATAAAACATGCCCCTTATATCTGTCCACTCCTCAGTCTAACAATGGCGACCCAGGTCAAAAACGTCAACCAATGACAGACATGTCTACAATTCTCTACACAACGATTGGTCAAGAGGCGTGTCCACTGTCAAAGGGATTAGTCATAACACCTGGTCTGGCTAGAATGGGTGGGTGTCAGAAAGGGGGGGGGCAGTCTGTCACCACATTTGCTATCTTCCCACTTGGTCCATCTCGTGTCTAAACAAAGGATCCTAACTAGGTGCGGTGCGTGACGCGCGGGAACGAACAATAGGCCCAAACTGCTATCATGACCGATCGACGGTTGAAACGACCCTATACCCCTGGCGTGCAATACTGGACACCACATCCCTTCCCAATTACAAACAATAGATTGTAATGGCGGTGTACAAGGTGCTAGTGACAACAAAGAGAGATAGTCTAGGTATGTCACGGTCTGACCAAGCGGTTGAGAGAGAGTGATAGAGTTTGGGGGGAGAGGGGGGATAGGTGTGTAGGGGAAATTATTTATCCCATACACGCCTCCTTATAATTAAACTTATGCGCAACTAATTACAAAGGACTAAACTTTGCATAATTAATTTCACATCATGACAAGGACAATAAGGAGAGTTCGTGTAATACTGAAATATAAGTAATAATAACCAAAGTCTACCCTAGGACGAAAGAGAATTATCAACAACATTTACACGGCTCTGACCACAAGGGGATTGTGGTCGTACCACCTGTATATCAGAGTACTGTGTTATAGTGTAATTTTTATTTCATTCTCCACGATTCTTTGCAGAGCAACTATTAGTGCTGGCAAACCTTGCAATATTGATTGCATCCACGGATGATTTCCTAGATCTATTATATCAAATTACAAATTAGTCTTCCAATGTTCTTTACATGATTTTAAATTAAATCGGATAATTTATGTTATTCATTTTTTTTTAGGTCAATATTATCTGCTTGTTTAATTGTGTTCGGAAGTGTGTACATTTGGCGCCTATTTAAAATGCTCTTTTTTATGCACTAGTTTTGATGGTTAGAAAGTAGAGTTTTTTTATTCAATGTTTTTCTTTAATTTAATTTTTAGTCAAGTGAACAAATGAACTCATTTCCGTTACCTAATGTGTAGGCTTTATATATATATATATATATATATATATATATATATATATATATATATATATATATATATACATGTTTAAAATGTCATTTTAGAACCTCTCATAAACTCGGCGCCTGAGGCCCATCTCCTGGCTACGCTTTTGCCAACATGTCCAGAATCAGGCTCGTTCTATAAATACTTTACTCAGGGGCCTCATGCTGATTTGAGCTTCCACACTATGCTATTTCGTTTCATGCCAGTAGCTTCATTTAGTAAACTAGAGCAAGGTTTTGGCAACTTTTAGATAACAGTTTGCCAAAGTAGCATTTCTAAATCATCCAGCGTGGGGTACAGTCTGTACGCCGTACCGGGGCCCATAAGAGTTTAAGCGGCCCATGAATATTAAAACTTATAATTAAATTAGCAATTAAGCCAAAATTAACCAAAAGTATTTTTTAATTGTTGCTTTTAAGCTAAGAGGTGATGCCCCAGAACCTCCTACTATATCACGTAGGGCTGGGAGCCCTTAATTTTGGTATTCCTTGAATGTGTACTGGAACATATTGTTAAATAAATATGCAAAGAAGCTTCTAGTTGTAATATAGGGCCTGTATATAATTATTTTCAATATCATTTAGGATCTCTCTTTTTTTACTATTTTTCTCCAGAGACACTAACAAATATAGACCTATGAGGCTTATAGGCTTACATTTCTCCCTGTTAGCTTAGTAGCCAAGGCCTAAATACTCTATATCGCTGCATACGAATAATAATAAATAAATTGGTTACTTATATAGCGCTTCTATCCATGCTATTTTATCATGCTCAGTGCTCTCTATAAACATACTGCTGCCTGCTGGCGCAAATATGTTTACAGGCCCAAAACTCCTGCAGGGCGACAGGAATCCGCCGGTGGCCGGGATAGAACCCGCGACGTGTCAGTTGGTTTTTGGTTGACAGTCCGGTGAACTAACCGCTCGACCAGCCGGCTTCAAAGCTAGTTAGTCGATCATTTTACACTTGAATGATTTCCTGTGCGGTAGCCAAGAGGGGAGATTGAAGGTACCATAATTTTACACAAATGTATTGCAAATTTAAAACACATTTTTTTTGTCATTTAATAAAATGTATTCTGGGAAGAGTCTGTACAAAAAATGTATGTGTCAACTGTATTGCCAAAGCAGATCTAACCTTTCATTTGCCTACACAACATACATTACTGTCAAGGCAGCCTTGTTTTTATAAAACTAGTCTAGTATTTTTCTTCTTTTTTTTATCATTCATGTTTTGATGTATTTTCTGTTGACTATTTCTTTTCACGAAACAGTAAGCATTCAAAAGATGAATGATTTGGTTATATTTGTTAATAATTAATGACATAGACATGCATAAAATGCGATTAAGATGTATATTTATGTACTTTTTTGTAATAGTACCGTATTGAAAAGTTGTGAAGCTGTTAATCGTTTATAGAAATACAATTTAAAACGCATTAAACTTGGAAGTCTTTTTAATTGACTGGATATAATTTTGCTATTTATTTATTACATAGTTTTAACTGTCTTAGATATGTTCGGGCAGATGGGGTTCGTTAACCTTGGATGGTAGCCTGTCAAGGAGAAGGATACTCTGACTCCAAACACTCCAAACCTCCACTGCCTTGCGGCTTACCCCTTCACGGGAAAGGCTAAGGGAGTGAACCCTGACAAAAAATCAGGAGCTGGAGTCCCTAAGGCGGTTTGACTTTGTAACGTCATCACCGGCAACTCCTGCGGTGCATCTGAAGCCAAGATGTATCGACTTTGTCGCTCCCTTAGATTCGTCAGCTGCGAGGAAAGGGGGTGGGCCTGCTGCAAGGGCACCAGCTGGCTCTAGATATTATTTCGCCCGGGCTCAACTGGAGAGGACACTCCAGCGTCATCGCAAGATGCCGACCCAACACGGGAGGGGGCAGTTACCGGTTATAAGCTCGTCTGATTGGAAACGAGTGCTAGGGGTCCCCTTCGACGGTGGGAGAGGTCATCGTACCTCATGGGATGGCTACCGCCCGCATCAAGCTGGGCAGCCCCCCAGCCAGTTAGGTGCTGTCTCGCCATGGCTTACAGCCCCACCGGGTGCGTGGGGATCAGAGAGGCATCTCTCAAAAAGTGGGCCAAAAAACAATCGCACCAGGCAACTTAAAAATAAGAAAGAAGCATCCAGCTCTTCGTTTTGCTAGCTGGAACGTCAGGCATCTACCCAGAGTCACAGTGTGGCTTCAGGGCTGGTCGATCAACAGTGGACATGATCTTCTCCCTACGCCAGCTCCAGGAGAAGTGTCAAGTACAGCAGATGCTACTCTATATAGCTTTCATCGACCTCACAAAGGCATTTGATCTGGTCAGTCGAGACGGACTATTCAGCTTGCTTCAGAAGATTGGATGCCCTCCACATCTGCTTGCGGTGGTCAGGTCCTTCCACGACAACATGCACAGCACTGTTTGCTACAATGGCGCAACCTCCAAGGAATTCCCAGACAGCAGCGGAGTAAAGCAGGGCTGCGTTCTCGCGCTTACACTCTTCGGCATCTTTTTCTCTATGCTACTCCAACACGCCTTCGAGGACTGCAGTGAGGGTGTCTTCATCCACACCAGATCAGATGGCAAGCTCTACAACATAGCGCGTCTTCGTGCCAAGGCCAAAGTCACAAAGGTACTCATTCGCGAGATGCTCTTCGCTGATGAATCAGCCTTGACATCACACACCGAAGACGGACTCCAGCAGCTTGTCACTTGCTTCTCCCATGCATGCAAAGAGTTCGGCCTGACCGTAAGCTTAAAAAAGACTAACGTTATGGCTCAGGGCACAGAGACCCCTCCAAACATTGTCATCGATGGACACACCTTTGAGGTTGTCAAGAACTTCACCACCTTGGGTCCACTATTTCGTGTTCGCAGTCCATCGACTCGGAGATCAACAGCAGGATCGCCAAGGCAGCCACAGTCATGGCCCAACTGAAACAGCGAGTGCGGGACAACTCCAGCCTCACCGAGAAGACTAGACTGCGCGTCTACCACGCCTGTGTACTCAGCACTCTTCTATATGGTTGTGAGTCATGGACCACCTACGCAAGGCATGAAAGGAAGCTCAACAGCTTCCACATGAGGTGCCTACGGCGCATACTGCGGATCCAGTGGCAGGATAGTGTCTCCAATACAGAGGTGATAGAGCGAGCCAGCATGAGCAGCCTCCATGCTGTGCTCAGCGAGAAACGCCTCAGGTGGCTCGGTCATGTAAGGAGGATGAATGCAGGCCGCATCCCCAAAGACTTACTCTATGGAGAGCTGGTTGAAGGTCATAGAAAGACAGGGCGCCTGAAACTGCGCTTCAAGGACCTGTGTAAAAGAGACTTGATTCAGAGCTTATTGACCTCGACTATTGGGAATGTCAAGCTGCTGACCGACCAACCTGGAGGCTTGCAGTCAGGCGTGGCACATCGTGTGTAGAAACTGTGCGAAACGAGATTGTCATTCAGAAAAGAGCGAGGCGGAAACACCTGCTACAACAGCCATCCGCCTTCAAATGCCTTAAGTGCGGCAGGGATTGCCACTCCCGAGTTGGTCTACACAGCAGTTCTCGGCGGTGCAGCTGGACACCTCACCCATAAAGCTACACCATCGTCTCTCGAGACGGACGGATGCCAACAAAAAGATATGTCCCAAATTATTAAATCAAGTAGCTGTGACAGCTACAAGTAGCCTACCTTAACATGTGTCTCATATTCTCAATTTACTCTCTCAATTTTCAAATTCAAATTAATAGATATTAAAATGAATTATGACAAGTTAATTGACAATTTAACAGTTTAAACCTCCAATAGGTCTACTTCTCTAGGAGTTCTTTTCAACCAAATTAATTATCATTCATCATTGAGAGTCACTTTTCCCATTTTATACATCTTTGTAATATTATTTGCAAGATCAATACTGAAGCGGAGGAACAATTACAATAATTTAAACTAATAACTATGTAGCGGTACTTGATTAAATTATTTTTGGAATAGACCTGTAAGGCTGTCATAACACTCTAATGGTAAATGGTAACACGTTTGACAGTTTACAAAATGGTCCACATACCTTTTAAAAAGAGTTCGTATTTTTCAAACGTATGTAATACAAATAAATCATCTAGATATGACTAGTGTTAGAACAAGTAGTGTGTGTGTCTGGGGGGGGGGGGGGGGGCAGAAAAGATCTCGTACCGCATTTTTTTTTATCTCTCGAGGCTCCTGGTTGTTGAACTTAACTTTGCCAAAATTACCTTGCCGAAATTACCTTTAACGAATTTACCGTTGCTGAATTTACAGTGATTCACACATATGTATTCAAACAGAGCAAACGCTAAAAAGAACCTGATATTGTTACACTATAAAATATACACAACGACTCTTATTTGTACTCTGTAAAACAAAACAAGAAAACTGGGAACACGTCGCTAGCAGTTGAGTTAGAAAAGAACGCACGGGTTTTGTGACGGGGGAGCGAAACGCGGTCACGTGTTGAAATCAGTAGTGTGTAACGGAGTTTCAGTGACCAGTGTGTAAGAAAAAAGTTGGTGTCCACTGTGTATAGCGAGAAGTTGGTGTTTTTGATAGATTGAAGAGAATAACTTTGTAGATATGATTATAGTGATGCTTAGGTGATGTTGTAAATTATTGTCTCATGAATTGTTTAATGTTTACGTATAATAAAGGCATTCATTTGCTGGAACGCAGAGTTAGGACAGTACTGCTGTCATTGTAATGTTTTGTAAAGTCTTGTCGTTCACGCGTAAAATACCTTCAATGATAAAACAGAAGGCGTTACAGATATACGACTTGGACGTATACATGTAGATACTAATGCACCATATAACCATAGATATCCTTGGTGACGGAAAATACTTGACATGTGTAGGAACTCCAATTTTATAATATTGAATGTAAATAAAGCTTTTTTTTTTTGTCATCAAAATCCACTTCCACATTTAATACAGTAAATGATTACATACCTAGCAGATAAAGATACATTCCACAAAATACATAACCTAAAAATTCACGATTTTCATACTCTATTTTCAGATATTCACTGTTTGATGCTGAGATAGATAGGGTTGGTAGCGTTAGTAGAAAATCTAAATAGATACCAATGATTGAAATGATTAAACCAAAGCTCACAATTATATTTATATGGTAAAACAAGAAGTAAATACAAGTAGTATAGAAAAAAAATCTACACAGTAAAAATTATCAGTGTAAAATGAATTCTGCGATAACTAAATACGAAATTCAAATGAGAAAAAAAAAAGAAAAAGCATGAAAGGAAAGAACTCAAGAGGATATGGGCGCATCTTAAGGACTAAAACAGGAGATATGATCATAATGAAATTAATATTAACGAATTATACCATTTATTAAGTCTCAAAACGAAACGATTGACAACAGCTACCTAAACACAATAAAAGCCGAACTAACTAATTCCGACCTGAACATGGCAAGGTTCAATGATGAAAAAATATACAATAAGGCGACGTCAGCAAACCAATTAGCACGACTCTTCCAAGAAAATCTATAAGCTATCATAACAATCCAACATAATATTTAACTCATTGTGTTAAATCGTCAAAGTCAAGGTATCAATAACAAGTTTAGCATACATATTTAAGCCTAAAAAGTAATATAAAGATAATATAAATTCCAACTTACGGGACTAAATAAACCACCACAAATAAAGGGATTAACCACTGACCGGATGAAATTTAAATACCGGAACCCCCCAGGACTAAATGACTCATTACAACTGACCAATCATATTCATTCAACCAATCCGACTGGACACATAAAATGTTACGTTTGTGTGGCGTTTTGGGCAAGATTAACGTCACACACAACTAAGAAAGGTCTTAGATTGTAATCCGCTCTTATAAGATACTATAATCATATCATCTGTACGTACAAACCACTGACATTATGTGCCACAATCTTGCATGTCTGATTGGAGTGAAAATGAGTCTTTCCTTTCTCTCTCCTACATTTAACACTTAATGTATTTTGCATCGCAATGAATTTTACTTACATTATATATGTATATGTCTGCATGCTTATTGCTTATTGTTATATGACTAGTTACTGATATTAGTTTCCCATTCATGTATATTCTAAATGCTGTAAAACGTGTGTGCTTATCGCCCCCCCCCCCCCTACCAGTACCACGGAAGATCGGAAAACAAGTCAAGGTCTTATGTGGCGCAATCATCACTGATCCCACCTCCTTGACCTTCAGCCCCCCTCCCCGTACCTCCTTACGTCCTCGACCAACGAGAGATAACATACTTGAAAATAGACATCTGAGATGGCCAGGTGGTCAAGTTAACCGCTGTGAGCCGTGTAACGTAATGAGCCGACCGTGAACAAAGCAAAGTTTGACCACGGGAAAGGGCTTTAGATGTCATCCACCTGCGCCCCTCCTCCTATGGTCAGAATCTTGAGAGAACCCCGCCCTCTCCGCTTTCCCTACTGCTGTCAATCAGACTAAGACAACGTGTACATTTTCCCCTACCCCCCCCCCATTTTATACCACGTGACTATTACTATTAATGCTTTTAGTTATATATTTAACGAGTAGTTTTAGGAGAAGTCTAGGCTATGAGGTCGGTCGGAAAGTGCGTGCCTTCGGGCCGTTCTTGGCTCTTTTGGCGCCCCGACACTAAGTCCATTTTGTATCCTTGCTGTTTGTATTATTGGACTATGTAGGCCTACCTAGAATACTATGTATGATATATGAAACGTTATACTCAGTCTCAATGTGAATAAACTTCAGAATAATGTTTTTCGCTCGTGTTCTCTAGTGACTATAATCGATGTTGTGAAGTCTATATGTGTTTAGTATAGCAAAACCTCTGCATAATTACCTCAGACGAGCCATGGAATTATACACACATAAATATAAATTTGATCATCAATACGTTAATCTCTAGCACAGTACTCCGGCTCTTAAGACAAAACGCAGCCAACAAGAATGGAAAGAGAATAATTCATCTCTTATCTATTTATGCAGACCACTCTTATAAGAAGGAAAGAATACACGTACCAGCCTGCCTGCAACAAGAAGTGACATAATTCAGTCACTTTCACTTAATCATACAGAAGTAGGGTTGCCAGATACATCGGTACCAAAAGGAGGACACAGAGAGACAAAAAGGAGGACAAAGGAGGACACATGGGTACCAAAAGGAGGACACATTGAGTGTTTCATTTAAATTATTAAAAAAATTTCAATTGAATGCGGATTTAACCAGCAATAAGTATAATTTTAATACAGTGGTTGCCAATAATTATCCATTAGAAAATTAACCAAGAAAAAGTATTGTACAAAATTATAATTAAATTAAAATTCAATTGACTTTTTGTTTCAAAACGCAACAATACTAGACTCAATAATATTTATAAATAAAACCGATCCCTGCCGCTCTGCAGTAGTTTTGGGCCTATTGGACGTAATAATCTTCTATCTAGAAGGAACGTCTATAAACTTATACGATAATTGAGCGTTTATCAATTAGAACACTCTTTCCACATCGCCATTGTGTCCAAGGATACAGAAACAAAGTTCACACATTTTTAGTTACTCTGAAAAGCAACTTACATTTTTAGGGAACTTTGAAATAAAAAAAAATAAAAAACTCCACTGCTCATGCAAGTCTTTGAAAAAACTTCATTCTTTATTTTTTTGTACAAATGATTTGAGATTGCAATATTCGTCAAACAATTTCACGGCAAAAATTACAAGGAAATTGAATACACTTCTCAATGGTTAGCGTAATTATCACCTTCTAAATTAATTGAACCACCTTATTTGTAAACTAGGACAAAAGTTTCCCAATATGACTGAATAGTTCTTGAAATCAGACCTTCACTCCAAAACTTGCATCCATTGTCTTAATATTATTGTGAGTAACTAACCTAAAATCTATCCCCTATTATTTTTTGTAACAATAAAGCTGTTACATTTGAATGTATATGTGCAAGGTGAGGTGAGGTGGGGAAAGATAGATTGGTGGACAATTAATCTCACAACACATTAGATAACATAATCGAATTTATTAAACGTTTACTGCTAAATACTCCGATGTTTTGCTTACCCGACACAGGCACTTATTGACAGTAAATAAGAACATAAAAAGTGAAAAAAAGGATTATCAAAACTTTTGGCCTTTGGCGGACAAAAGCCGGACATTTTAGAGGTTTTTAGCTTTGCCTGCCGGACGGAGGACACAGGGCTAAAAAGGAGGACATGTCCTCCTTTTGCCGGACATCTGGCAACCCTATACAAAAGGCACATCTCGCTCAGGTGCAAATCTAATCCCAACTTATAAAGTTTACGTGGTGATTAAGTGGTCTAATCACCCCCGCCACGTGATAGTTTGAATGATCAAAATGTGCTCAATTATAAAATTAAAACAAAGTTTTCTAAATAACTAAACACTATAACTGCACTAAACTATATATATTTACAAACTAGAATACATTCCCAACTAATAATAATTATATTTCCTTACAAAAATCCTAAACTAAATGATATATCTATAACTGCCGAGTCCTGGCCAACAATGTAGTTTATGACAAAGAGATATAGCAAATAAAGCACAAAACAGATAGTCTGCATCTAAATCTTTTAAAAACTTTACAAATTAAGTATATTTGCAAAAGTACTACTGACTGCCTTAAAAAAATATAAACAAAAAACAAAAACAAATAAATTATCTAGTTGAGTACCTGAATGATTCATTGTTTTAAGTGTTTGGGAATAAGTCTTTAAAAAGTCTTTAAAAGATTAAAAGTCTGTATGACAGGGCCACCAGTGCAGTCCTCCACAACGATGTCACTGGCAACTGGTTCAAAACGAACATTGGCGTGCGTCAAGGGTGCCTACTCACTCCGACACTCTTCAATATTTACCTAGAAAGGATCATGACCGATGCACTGGATGACCATGTCGGGAAAAGTCAGCATCGGTGGGAGACCAGTCACCAATCTTCGCTTTGCCGATGACATAGATGGCTTAGCTTAGCTTAGATGGGATGATGACATCAAGGAGTGGACTGGCTTGTCTCTTGCAGACTCCCAGAGGGCGGCGCAGGACCGAGACGAATGGTGTAAAATCATCTAACTCTCAAAAAATGGTGCCCCACGACCCTTTCTCGGGGTATGGGATAGAAGAAGAAGAAAAATAATAAGTTATTATAAAGGTTTCACTTTGTCACCGTGTTTACGCGAACTTGTGGTGAAAGTGATGTAATGTTAAGATTTGGGTACGGCGCGATCAATCAATGAATAAAAAAACTAATTTTAAACGTATTTTTTTTATTTTGAATTTTGCAATAAAAATATCTTACAAATGCATTGTCGATGTTGTTTTTCATTTTAGAACGTTACAAATATGTACAAAATGAGTTTGAATGGGGTAGGGGTCCTAAAAGTGATTTATAAAATCTCATTTACTGTCGTAAAAACAAGCCACTTTAGGCCTTAGAAACGCCATCTTTTTAAACCGCTACACGCTCATGTTTGGTATCAAAATAAAACGCGTCGTCTCGCGCAAATCCATGTCAAACTTTTATCGATCGATAAAAATGTCCACTAGGGGAATTCCTACAAATTCGTAGCCCATAATTTCTTCTAAACTTAATTCCGATTGGCTGAACTCGTGACCTTTTATATTTCAATAACTATCATTGGTCGGCTTACAATAAATATGACCTAGAAGCGGGGCTTTTCCGGTCTCATTTGCTATCAACCACAGCGTCTTTTTTTAAAACCAGTTATCGACACCTCTCAAATTTATACAAATATTCTTATTTTCATAACTTTGACAACACTTTATGAATATATTAGGTAAGTTCAAATAATTTTTCAAAAAACTAATTAACATAATATACCATTGAGGATTATTCTAGTTTATAATATGGCTAAAACTAGCAAGATAATCTAATCATAATAATGCCATTCGTCTAAATTTAATATTGACGCAATGAATTTTGAATTATTTTGAATGAAGGCCTAGGCTAGTACGGCATATTATGGTACTATTACGTTTCGTAATACGGCTAGAACTAGCTGGATAAGCTGATCATAATAATAATAATAATATCATTATCCTAAGGATGCAATGATGGTGCATTGGCTACCTATAGGCCTACTATAACCTTTGGCTGTGGACTTATTATGACTTATAGTAATAGCCGCCTATAGACTATATTTTTATGCAATTACGCATATTTCAGTAACCTACTGTTACGAATTAGGCTAGTCTTATCTTGAAATTATTAATTAAAATGTAATTGTATTTTACTAAATTTTACATTAGGCTTAGGCCAATTACTTTTGTTATTTACGCAACTGTTGCAACTTCTTGTGTTGTTGGTACTAGATAGATGTCTATAGGCATTGACAAACATATTATTTTGGGGATAACAAGGCATATTGTGAAATAATTTTTATAATGTTTACAATCTTGCTTTTTGCTTCAATAGGAAAATGTCACCAAAAAGATCACAGTGAACTGAAACTTGTGTCTGCAGAAAGCAAGATATACTAAAAGTAAAAAAATGTCCCTGCCAGAGGAATACAGTCAACAGGCCTACACTCACTGGTTGGGTCACTCTGCCCCAAACATATATTTTCAAAATAGATCAGGACTAAACATTTTGGTACCATTATCTTTAGGTGTTGGTGTATTTAATGTTTGGGCTCAAGAGCATCACAATAATTTCTGTTAGTTTTTGGATTAGAAGTAAGGAATAGGAATAAATAAATTAGGGTGGGTGGGGCGGGATAGGGTTATCATTTTTAAAGGAGAGTCAGCAATAAGATTAAATATTCAGAGAAGAATTGAATTAAGAAGGAGGGCAGAAAAAAAGGAAAATATAAGGCCTTTAGATTAAGAAGTGAAAGAACAATATATACCCGGTATGCAACATACCGGAGGGGGGAGAAGGGGGGGTGTCTAATGACGTTTAGTTAAAAAAAATAATTTGGGGGGTGGGGTGGGATGGTTGAAAATGGTATATTGAATTTAAAATGACATATTCTTTGATTGCTTGTGTTTTTTTTTATATTTACATAATCTATATTCTAAGTATCTGAACAGATAAAATTAAAAAATATTTATTTAAAACACTTTAGATATGATGTTAAATATTTTTTTGCGGTTTTCTCAAAATAGCATTTTTAGTTTTTTTACGCCACTTCACTAGAGGTAACTCCCTAACTATCCAAGCCACATACTTCATATTTGACATGCTTATTACTAGACATGTCCTCTTCAAAGTAATAGAGAGTTTTGAACTTATTTTAATTCATTTATTATTTACAATTTTTTTCTTACCCTACCCCCCTAAAAATTACTTACAAAAAGTATAAAAATTGAAAAAAAATAATTATAATTACATTTTTAGAGTTATTTAAAAAAGCCTCAATCACTTTAGTAATAATATACGATAGAATATATGTACCAAATTTCATTATGATATTATAAAACACCTTTGAGTTGTCTATTTTTTTGTAAAATGCAATAAATCACTATATAATGTACTATTTAACAAATAAAAATTTATTATTTTTTTGAAAAAAAAACTTTTTTTAAATTTTTTTGGTCTTGTATATAAGGTTTTGTTGATATATACATTAGATATACATGCTTAAATCATTAAATAAGTAAAATCCATTCTAAGGTAGTGGATCCCCTTTAAGGGAGAATTGTGAGTTAGATCACAAAAAATGTATTATAACCCGTGTATATTTTTTAATTTTCTTAAAATGAATAATCCCCTTTGTATTTTTTATGGTCATTAAAATGAAAATTATTATTATTTTTTCGGTAACACTATATATTATTTACTAATGTTATAATTTTCTAGTTATATCTTTGAATATGCCTTTCATACGTATGTATTACGTGGCAAATAAATATTGTACATTGTTGAGTATATGTGGAGAACAAAACTGTATTGTTATCAGCAACTGGTAAACTAATTAATGCCCCCAATGCCCCAAACTCCTTTTGCAAGCAGATTACAGATCTAATGGCTATTTACACAAAACTATTTCATGTAGAGTGACATTTTTTGTAAACTGAGCTTGCAAACTGACATTTCCAGGCCAGGTAAAATGCTCCTTTTGCCTTCACGGTCTGAAATAGGTCACTTTAAATTTCTTATTGTCGATTTGGCTTTGCAATGTACAATTTTTTTTATCTTAACTGAATCCAAGGAAAAAGTGCATAATATTATCTAAATATTTAGCCATAATAGGTTAAATTAAAACATTGTGCCTAACAATTGTTAAAGTCAGTTTGTTCTTTTCTTAGCGATACAGTTTTAAATGCTAAATACCAGTAAATATTTTGGCCACTTAAACGTGTTAACTTAAAAGTTAATTTGCATATTCTTTTTCAAGCTGAAAATTTTAAATTATATTAAAAAATGTAAAATTTTTTTTGTTTTAGGTTTGTATGATACATACACTTCCAATCATGTGCTGGGGTGAATTTTACTATAGACCAAATGAATGCGAATGCGCCAATCACACAGAATATGTTTTCAATGTATATATGAATGTTGTTGCGAATATAAAGTATTCGAATAATGACGCTCGCGTACTTTGGACACAGCGTTTGGATATGGACGATATTTTCAGCAACACCGTGAAGGTTCCGGTTATTGAAAGTAAATAAAATTAATATTATTACATTCATATTTTAAAAGAAAGAAAGTTTTAAAATGACATGAAAATGATATAAATTCAAAGAGATGTCAAAGTTAAAGTTTCATCATCGAGATCAAGCAGCCATCAGGAATCTTGACCTTGGGGTTGAGGATATGGTAAAAAATTGCATAGTTTTTGTAGCTGTTCTTAGTTTGAATATAGAGTGTTTGAGAGATTTGGTATTTTGGGGAAGTAGACATTTCGTATGTCCTGTAGTGTCAAAAAGGTGATGGGCAACAGTTATAGTTAATAAAATAATAATATTGAATGTATTTAGTAAATGTAATGTAAAAAGTAGGCTATAATTAATAAAATAATAATATTGTAGTGGACATTGAAGTTACAAAGTAGACTGAATTAAAAAATTTCGTATTGAATATCAAAGGTTTTATTGTAAAGAGTAAATTATTTTTCTTACATCTTTAGAACCTTTAGCTTTATTCACTCAAGTTCTTTAGATGAAAATGTTCATCTTGCCAGTTGAGCGATATATTTTTTTGGGTTGTATGATTAATTGAATTTAATAGTGTTTTTCGTTTTTTTAAAGGCTTAATTATATAATTGAGATATTCTATGTATTTTATTTTTATAATGTTTCTTGTATTTTGGGTTCCAACCATAGTGAGAGTTCTTAATGCGTAAAATGTTTTTTTTAAATATTTTCAGCCGACTTTGTAGAAAAGTTGACTTTGGATGAGAAAGCCATTGCCTTAAGCTCCTGTACCCTTCCAATTAAACAATCATCAACTGTAAAGTGGTGCGTCAGCGGATTGAGATCTCATACTTTGAAAATTTCATCAGGGCAGCAAACTCTTGTTGAAGGAAACAATTGTGTGAACTACAGCTTTAAGAACACCAACTCTTTTACTAGTGTAACTGTTTCATTTATTGAACACAGTCATTGTCAGAGAGTTAGATCACACGTTTGTGTATTAAAAAGTAAGTTATTCTTAAAGTATAATTATATATCTAGCTTACGTTATACTTGCAGTATTCAATGTTATATCGCTATTTATTTACAATACAATTTTTTTACTGCTTGAAACAGAACCGCCTCTAGCACACATTTTAAGTTTGAATGAAAGGAAGTTAGTCTGAGGATAACAACATCTTATATCGATCCGTTTGTTCCTAACATCTTATCTGTATTATCTTTACATTGTTAACTCTTTTTAACCATAACACAACCGAAATAATAGATGCTCGGATCATTGGCTTAGCTCGGTTTTGAAGCTAGGGAACGCGAACTTACCCAAAAAAATAATGTTTTATTGATTCAGAATGGAAATATGGTTTGATTACATTGATTTATAATACCAATTAAACAATAATAACATTCCACACACAAGCACAACAACCAGAACAGGTACAAAACACACACACTAGTCATTTTCAAATCTAAAAAACGCAAGCATCTGGCTCTTGATTATGCTTTGCAGTCAAGGATCAGCGCTGAGACAGGAGTAAGAAAAAAAACTCTTCTTGTACCTTTTAGTTCAAGTTCTAATTGACACAAGTCGACCATTAGGTATCGATTTGAAATAGTTGTTGTGAAGTGGATGCATTCTATCGTTGAGTATTTTCTTGACCTTGTAGAGGCATCGTTGTTGAAATAGTTTGTCTAGAACAGGCTGGGTCGTTTGTGTGATTTTTGCCGCTTATTTTATAATGCTATCCAAGCGGCGCGTCAGTTTGATGACATGTTTCCTTTCCAGCAATTTATTATATACGTTAACAAGTTCTGTATTACTAAACTGCCAAAGTGATATAATATATGTTTTATTTATTCAAAAGTTTTTATAGAGACAAAAGAGTATTTGTCTAACTTTCTTTGCCAGAGCTTCAAAGTAGTCGTCCCATGAAAGTGTATTGTTTAGGGTGATACCAAGATAGGCTATTTGTAGATATAAACTTGAAGTATTGATGTGTCATTTAATTTTATATCTTTGTGTTTTTTTTCTGACGTCAATAATCAGTCCCATTGTTTTTGAGACACTTAATTCTAAAACGTTAAGAACACACCAGTCTGTCCAGTCTATTATTAGGCTGACGATAAGTAAATAAAAAGTACCCTAGCGTGTGGAACCTTTCAAGTAATAGCAGTATGTTATCATCGGTGCTTCTTGCTGATTTGTAATCAATTTGGTGGGATGGAGGTCAGTATGTACTTCTTTTCATAGCTGTCAAAATATAAGTTTTTGAAAGCATTTTATTACTATAAGTGCGACGAGACGTAAATCATTGTTGCAATCGATTTTAGATTTCTTTGAAACGAGTATAATTTATGAAGTCTTCCAAGTGGTTGGCATTATACCTATTCAATAAGTATAAAATTTGGTTGACGAATTTATTTTCATTCTTGACCTAAAAGGTTTCACGCTTGATTGCATATAATTGATTTTTTTTTTAATCGAGCATAGCTAACCTTTGAATTATTTTCCTTAAACAGATTTTCGATATTTTTTTTGCCTTCAGATATTACATTCTTGAATTACATTTTAGCCTTTTGAATTTTTTTTTTACTGGCTCTGTATGTTGTTTTTTTTTTTTGGTTTTGCATTATAGATTCTTTAATGTTTTTGCTCATCCAAGTGATTCCAAGGTTTGTTATTGACATTCATTTTGACTATGTCTTTGGGGATGATACTCTCTTTACAGAACAGTATATAGGCATTGACAGTGGAGTTAAATCGTAAATATCTGAAGACTCTAAAGAAAATGTTTTGCTTACACGCCTATAGACTAACATACAAGCCAATTTTGTTTTGATGGGTAGAAAGTGCCCGTAGGGACAGTACAATTACCTGGGGGTATTCAGGCTTCGATTGGGTTCGCGACAACGTGCACCCTTTTGGCCACTCCATCCCCTGTCACAACCTGACACTGCCTATGTTACTTCTTGGGGTTTCAATGTGAGTATTGTATTCCTCGGCACGAGTTTGTATAACAGTCTATATATGCATTTAACTGGGGGCTGTAGGCCCCCTATCCCATGTAGCGTCAGTTTCAATAAATTCGTATTATTGTTTTGTAGGTTATTCCATTTCTTCTACTGACGAGCAGGGTCCTCGAGAGAAAAAAAAGATGCCGGTACGAGATCTTTTCTGGGCCCCCCTCCCCCCCCCCCAATTTTTTTTTAACCCTAGTCATATATCTAGATTATTTATTTGTATTACATACGTTTGAAAAATCAGGAATCTTTTTAAAAGGTCAGTGGACCATTTTGTGAAACTGTCATAAGTGTTATTTACCATTAGAATGTAATCATTTCAATCACAGCCTTACATGTCTATTACACAAATACATTAATCAAGATAGTTCTTAGTTTAAATTGTTGTAGATCTAATTGTTCCTCCGCTGCATTATTAATTAGAATTGATCTTGCAAACAAATATTACAAAGATGTGTAAAATAGGAAAAGTGACTCTTACAGATGAGTAATTTGGTTGAAAAGAACTAGAGAAGTATTGGAGGTTTCAAAGTTGGACAATTAAATTGTCAATTAATTTGTCATAATTCATTTTAATATAGATTAATTTGAATGTGAAAATTGAGAGAGTAAATTGAGAATATGAGACACATGTTAAGGTATGCTACTTGTATTTGTCACAGCTACTTGATTTAATAATTTGGGACATATCTATGACAAGTGAAACTCTGTAATAAATAAATAGCAATATTATATCAAGTCAATTGAAAAGACTCCAAGTTCAATGCGTTTTAGATTGTTTATTTATATAAAGCATAAACGACTAACAACCTCACAACTTTTCAATACGGTAGGCCTACTATACCAAAAAAAGTTCATAAATATACATCTTAATCGCATCTTATGCATGTCTGTCGAATCATTAATTATTTTCAAATATACCAAAATCATTCATATTTTGAATGCTTACTGTTTCGTGAAAAGAAATAGTCAACAGAAAATACATCAATAGGCCTACATGAATGATAAAAAAACAGAGAAGAAAAATACTAGTTTTATTAAAACAAGGGCTGCCTTGAATTGCATGCCTTTTTCTTAGCAAAACCACGAATTACTGTGTCAAAGTTTATTTGTCTTGCAATGCCAGATTCCAAAACACTATCCAATACAACATAAAATATGTGTTTAGAAAGTGGGCTTCCTCGGGGTATTTGTCTGTTTCGTTCATCTCATTCACATTTTCATCAGGTGTATCCTCATCATGAAATCTTGTTCTTTTTCTGGCAGTTGCATTGCTGTTCCTAAACAAATGTACTTCTATTTAATGCTACTGTGGCTGGTGCTGTAAGGGACATTCTTGAACTGACACTTATGTTAGGAAAAATATTTTCTAATTTGGAATTTGCCAAAGCATTTAACAGTTCCAATGCATCCATCTGTTCTTTACCAAAATGTGCATAGTGAACCATTGTAAGGTGAATTATTTCCTGAAGAAAGTCTTCACAACTTATGTAATTATAATAATTTTCTGCTAGTTTAGCAGCCTTATGCTTCATGTCTTTTTCTGACATCTTTTGGTAGTTCTAAAGAAAGCTGAATGTGACAGAAATATCTTTGACTAAATTGAACCGAACTGCAAGCCCTCAAATAACACTATCCAATACAACATAAAATATGTGTTTAGAAAGTGGGCTTCCTCGGGGCGTTTGTCTGTTTCGTTCATCTCATTCACGTTTTCATCAGGTGTATCCTCATCATGAAATCTTGTTCTTTTTCTGGCAGTTGTAATGCTGTTCCTAAACAAATAAACTTCTATCTGCAGGTTGGCTGCAACAAGTTTAGCTTCATTCCACATTGCTTTGCAACTGTTTCGCAAAGCCCCTAGTTGTGCATATTATAAACTTTCTATGTTTGCAACTTTTATATCTATAGTCGTATCACAAGCTTGAATGACTTTGTTGCAGAAGTCAATAGAGACTAGTATAGGCTACCGTGCCACACGACTGCATTATGATGCAAGTGAAAGAGCCGACATAAAATATAGATTTCATGGATTTCGTTTCTGGTTTTCGGAGTAAGATTCAGCTTTAACAGGTCTTCCAAAGCCATTTCAACCCCTTGGTAGATGAGCTACAAATGGTTTTACACTTTCAACTCGATCTGACCATATGGTGCTAGAAATGCCATGAAGCTTTGACAGTATTTTCCACCTCTTGAGGCTGCAACTGAATAATGTTTATTTACATTTGCCTTAAATTATGATACCTTCAACCTCTCCTCGTGGCTACCGCACAGGATATCATTAAAGTGTAAAAGGATCGACTAACTAGCTTTGACTGCCGTACTAGTATGCAGCGATATAGAGTATGTAGGCTTAGGCTACTAAGCTAACAGGGAGAACTGTAAGCCTGTAAGGCTCATAGGTCTATATTTGTAAGTGTCTCTGGAGAAAAATAATAAAAAATAGATCCTAAATCATATCTAAAATAATTAGTCCCTATATTACAACTAGAGGCTTCATTGCATATTTAACAAAATGTTCAAGTACACATTCAAAGAAAACCAAAATAAAGGGCCTCCGTACCACGTGAGATTGTAGGAGGTTTTGGGGCATCTCTTCTTAGCTATTAATAGCAACAATAAAAAAATATTTGCGCAATTGCCAATTTAATTTTTTATTTTAATATTCATGGGCTTCATGGGCCCCCTAAACTCTCATGGGCCCCGGTACGGCGTACCGGCTGTACCCCCCTCTCGTGGGGCCTGCTGACGAGGCTAGTATGGTGGACGAAGTTGGCGTACATGTAAATGCGGAACCAACATTTGATATGAAATCTATGTTCTTAGATACTTTAAATACGTTACTGCAAGAAAAAGCTAATAATAGCTGGATCATCAGCAGAGACAATTACTGTGCTTTTATTGACAAGTCTTAATTAGGTGTGACCTTTTGAACTGGTATGATTGTGAACTTCCGGTCAAATTTACCGCCATTTTGGTAAACAAAAAACCATGCTTTTGGTGCTGTTTGACAATTGATTTTAACATCAACAGCCAGTTCTTGTCTTTTAGAAATATACAGCGGCTACAAGATTAGTTATGCGGAATTTGTTTTTAACATCAAAAGTGAGTAGGCGATAATTAATACTCAAAGTGTTAGTCGCGTTTGGCTAAATAAAGCATTTGTTTATAAAATAAGTCAGTCAAGAGTTGCGTCCTTGGTAATTAAAAAAACACAATGCGGAGATTTATAAAAAACAACAACACGAAAATTCTTATGCATCTAGCAATTAGTTTGGTATTATAAATAAGTGATTCTTCAAATCTGACATTCACAATACATCGTTTTCTTTTGGCGCCATCTTTTGGACATAAAAAAAAAATAATTTTCTACATATTTTTCTACAACCAGTAACGTAGCACACAGACATGTTTCGAAGAAAATGATCGAATAAGACCGGAAATGTTCTTCTATTTGACCTTTTATGCATGCATAATCGTTAAGACTTGTCAATAGGGGACGTTAAACAGGCTAAAGCAAAGCAGAAAAAAGATAGTGTTGACTATCGTCGACTAAGACGACTGATGGCAAAGAAAAATTTATTGTGCCACTAACAAAAGACAATGGCGTCTTTTTGTACTATGTCCACACAGGAGAGTAATAGACGAACATGACTGATTTTGTAATTTAGTATACATAAAGAGGAATAATTAATTTACTATAATAAACTAATTTGACTGATTTTGTAATTTAGTATAATTAATAATCAATATAGTCCTAATGTGATAATTACGGTATACAAACACTCCAAATCTGCTCACGACCTTCTTAATCGGACTTTGGTCGATCGCCCCTGGCCAATTCGCGAACTGGCCGGCCAAGGTCCGAAATCAAGAAAAGATCGGGCATTGACCGGTCAAATGTGAGGTGATATTGGCCACTTCGCGTTCTGGCTGGCCAGATCGCGATCTTGCCGACTTCGGGCTTTGGTCGTAACATATAAATATAGATGCATATATGGATTAGGCTATATCATTAATAAATATATATCGAAGAAATTCGTATATGCTTATATATACTTACGCTGTGAATAAAGACTTGTGTTATGCAAAAATATAACCACGTCGTGGAATTTATATATTAATGTATAATCGTTGTGTTTCAAGCCAGTAAAACATTGCAGCCTGGTTGTGACATTGGTACATTCTTTACACACCAAGCGCTACGTATCATGATTCAGAAGTCAGAGTGTACTAGATGATAATATGTAGACTTGATGATGGAGCTGCGCGTCTATCGTATCCCTTGACAACCAGCAACGGGTTTCATTTATTACCTACATTTGATTTGGTATGGGGTACGTAGATGGGTACACAGATGAAATGAACAAGTTCTAGCCACAGCTTAAATCCTCAGTTTTTTATCAGTCAAGATTTCTAGCTTTTTTTACAAATGTAACTTTGATGGATGAACTAGCAGACCTTCACAGACTTGCGTCCGAACAACACAGAATTGCCTCTACCTTATTCACATGCGAATTAATCGGCTTGCTGCTAGCGATGTCTCTAGCCGAATGACAACATTCCTCCTTAACACTTAACACTAATAGCAACAGCACGGGCATATGAATGAGAGTGAAAGCTATTGCAAAATTGTGTGTCATCTATAAATTATTTGCCAAAATAACAATGCATTTCAATAACTTAGTCAAGCTGCCTTGCGCAACGGATAGGCCATTAATCTCAACCATGTGGTCAGAGCCTTTTCAAGCTTATGTAGCGCCCCAAGGCAAAAGTTTCAGCGCCACCCCCTTGCATACTGTAACTGCTTGTTTAGTGCTATATTTTCTATATTTAGACTACATTTGCCACCCCCTGGAAGTGTGACCCCCGGGCATATGCCCCCGTATGCCCCCCTCATGTGAGGGTGCTGCATGTGGTACGCCACAGAATATGTCTTTTGAAAAGTTCCGATTGAAAACAACTGTCCTCTCTGCCAGTTTGAAAATGAACCAGTAATCCCGGTTATGCCAACCTAATAGCGAAGTTTTGATAGGAGTAGATCATGATTATTAACAACAAAAGCAGCGCTGAGATCCATTAGGCCTATTAATGTCAGATCACCACTGTCAAAACCACAAAGAACATCAGTCATGATACGTAGCAGAGCCAATTGACCTATGTTAAAAATCATTAAATGAAAACTTTAAAATCTTAAAAACAATCATATAATTTGTGAGTTATTATATTTAAAACAAAAGAAGATTACAAAAAGAGGAATACAGTATAAAATATTTAATCTAGACATAGAATTAGCGATATTTTGAAAAAATATTATTTTATTCCATTACAGCAACAACGTCTAGATTAGAAGCCTCTTCTTCAGATGCGCGTGCTGTAGTAGTTTCAAGAGATGCAGTAGGTCTACGTTCTTGGATAATGTTCGTAGTCATCAGTTATCTTTTTATTTGGTAAACACAACTATTTATTTTGAGCTTTATTGCATGGATTTAAACATGTCACATATCTAAATTTTTCATAAATGGAATAATTTAATCCTATTTGTTACAGACGCTACATCTATACAGAAGATTATTGATTCCTACACTTATACATGCACTTGCACTTGTCTTGATTGGTGCTCTAAATTATGTCATAAATTATGTTTTCCTGGTTTGTTTAGGCAACCCATTTAACCTCTATGTGCCACACGAGACGAAAGAGAGCTTATATGCGTTTATTCCTGCATATGTAAGAAGACAATAGTTTTTATCCCAAAGTTTATCTGATCATTGAAATAAATAATAATTGTATTGTACTTCTCAGTTAGAATTTTTTTTTATCTTTTAGGCTGTTTATTACCACTTTGTAAGTTTAAGCCAAAAATATATTTATTACTTGCAAAGGCTACAATCATTATGTTCAGTGAAAAAAGAAGATTTTTTTAATAGTAACGCGTATTAAAAATTATTTGTTATTCTCAAGATCTAATTGAAATTTAAGTAAAACTAAATTTATTTTTCATGTTTAAAAACATACGGTTATTAATAGCTCAACAATCACTTTTTTTCTCATTTCCTTCTTTCAAGGTGCTGATGATATTGTAAAGGAAAGATCAAATCCATCCCAAAGTATTCCCTATAGTTCATCAAAATTTGGAGCAATCACACTGACAGGCCTAAATATCACATCCTTTCCAAAGTATTCTCTCTATAGCTCATCAAACGATGGATTAACTGCAATGGCTTAAATATATATGAAGTGGAGTGTGTAGCTGCAACATAAAATAGCTAACAATGTTAAGAAAAAAAAATTCAGTGCTTTTAAGACAATAAAATATTTTCATCAATAGGTGTTCTTAAATTTATAATATATAGTTTATAAATAATAATAATTTAGCTAAATATTGGTCAGAATGTTTTAGAACTTATTAATGTATATATAAAATAAAATTGACACTGAACAATTTAAAAACAAATAGGCCTATTCAAACAATTTATAAAAGCAATTTTTCAATAGACAAAAAAAAACAAAAACATCATTTAATGGATAAAAAGCAACATAACATTATTAATGGCTGCCATTGTCTTGGATAGTTGAAGATAGAAGATTCCAATGAGATCCCCAGACGTATTGTAGATTTCAGTTAACCAACCGAGCTATGTAATTGTTTCTCCAATAACTACTACTTTAAGGAGGAAAATACTGTTCCACACAAGTATATTGGGCCTACTTAAAAAGAGATAATATGTTTTGCTAATTCCTGTAGTTTTGTGTTTTATAAAGCCAATATCCATACCTTGACCTCATTGACCTACGTCTCATACTACTTGATTTAATTTGCATTATTTTTTAACGTCACTAAATCACATTGAGATATCATTTTTTATTTTCTAATTCATACGGCAAGGCAATAAGCGGCAGTATAGAAGAAATCGTTATAATAGCAAGGAAAAAATGGCAAAGCTGAATTTCGTATAAAGGAATCTTGAATTTTTCTGTGGTCAATAATGGATTACAATAGTGGAAATAGTAGTCTTTGAGCTGCAGTAAATGCATATTCAAAGGACGTTATAAGGCACATAACTCCTGCAACTATCGATAAACAAAGTAAAAAGTAATGTGTGAGCCTTGCAAGGACCTATTTAAAGTGGTGACATTTACGAATAGATAGACAAAAAATGCCAGAACGACGAGTAACTTCCTGTCTATAAATGAGCAAACTTTTTCTTTTTGTCTTTTCCGCAATTTGGTGTGACGTATTGGGCTAGATTAACGTCACTCGCAACTAAGAAAGATTCTAAATATGATCTGCTCTTATAAGATAATATAATCATATCATATAATAATTGGTCATTTATATCGCGCCTCACTCCATGCTAATGCAAGCATGCTCAGCGCGCTCACAAAAGAAACGACAATAACACTCTAAAATAATTTTAAACAAGGTTTCGGCCGATGGAGACACGAAACGACAATAACATTTTAAAATAGTATTAAACAAGTTTTTTGCTGATGGATATGTACGTAAAAACTGAATCACTGTAAATTTGGCAAGAGTATTTTCGGCAAAGATATTTTCGGCAAGGTAATTTTGGCCAATGTAAATTTGGCAAAGGTAAATTCGGCAAAAATAGCAAAGCGGTAATATTGGCAACGGTAAAATTGGCAATCATATAATATCAACTGTTTTTATTAAAATTATTGGTAGGACTACACTCTATTCCATGGATCGGCAACGTATGGAATTGCGTGCCATCCTTGCCACGCAGAACGGTTTTAAATGGCACATAAAAGACCACCAAAATGGTCAAAAACAAAAATGTTTAAATAGGTGCCAAATGTACCACCTTCCCCGCCCAAGCGTTTCTCCCCCTACATTATGATACTGGTAGTTGTTGCAAGAGCAAACGTAGAATACCCCCTCCCCTCCCGCCCCCAAATCCCCACCCACCTAGGTGCTGGCAATTAAAGTGTTAGTGACCAGATTGGTAGCCCCAGGCCAAGCAGTGAAAACCAAAAGAATTGTGTGGGGAGGGGGGCTATTGAGTTGTTTTTTTTAAATCCCAGAACATTGCTGTTGCTAGTTAAACAAATCATTCTTTCTATCAAAACACTGATATTGGATTTCATTTTATTATTACAATTTTAAAAAAATCATTCACTTATTTACTAATCTTATATATTTAAATTATATTGCAAACGAGAGTTGTAAATAAAACATTTAATAGGTAGCCGAATTAATTGTATAAAAGTACTTTCAATGTTTAAACCATTCTAGTTAGGCTATTTGGCACATTTAGATTCACGGCCCAAGTCTGCATTTGTAAGTACCATACAACAAACACCCACCATAAAACGGTTTCATTTTTCGCCTATAAAACGTGGTGGACATTAGACTAGGAAACAGTAACTTTTAAATCCGCCCACAGGCAATCGGTCAAGAACACACGCATACCACGTAAACGGAGGTTGGGCCTGTGTCAAGACCATCGTAAATACGTACTTACGATGGTCTTGGGTGAATTAGTTTTCGCTAGGTGGTGGTGGTGGTGGTGTGTGTGTGTGGGGGGGGGGTAAATGTAAGTTATGTAATTGTACGTTGGCTATGTTTCCCGTATGATATAAACACGCCAGAGTTTATTACGTAAGGACTTAATATGGTCGTGTTAGAACGGAGTAAGCGCGTGTAGAGATGGATAAAATCTAACGTTAATTTCCAGAAAATATAACGTTAGTTTTCAAAGACTTAAAAAGCGAGTTGGAGGCGTGAGCCCTAAACTTCACCAATGCATAACACTTCTGTTAAGAACGAACATATTAAACAAGTAAATACAAAACGGTTCTTTAAAAGTGTACCTTATAATAGGCCTACTGTACTTAAGGGACCCCATATTAACTTAATCTTCAACGGAGACAACCTAGTTTCAGATCTCCAGAAAAGAATCAGAGCCCTCGAAATGAGATGCCTCCGTAAAATTTTGAACATCTTCAAAGATCCCGTTACAAATGAGACTGTCTGAAAGCGAATATCATCGGCCCCCACGAGGATCTACTTAACGCCATTAAATGCAGAAAACTCAGATGGTACGGGCATTTGGCGAGATCCAAAGATCTGGCGAAAACCACACTGCAGGGCACAGTGCAGGGTGGAAGAAAGAAAGGCAGGCAGAAGAGACGATTGGAAGATGACATCTGGGAGTAGACTGGCTTGTCTCTAGCGGATTCTCAGAGGGCGTCCCTTGACCGAGACGAGTGGCATACAATCGTTCAACAGTAAAAAAAAACGGTGCCCCAATGACCCCCACTCGGGTTATGGGATAGGTGAAGGTGAAGATTTATCTGAGCATTGTAATCTGCTCCATTCCATTAGATTGTGCAAATAGTTGTACTTTGCGGTTTCGTTCCGAAAAAAAATTAAATGTGAGTTTAATGGAGCCAATAAGTTAATTTGTTTCCTTCATAATCATAAATTTCAAAGACTTTAAAAAGATGGATCGCTTGCTTTAATATTTCTGCTATTTGATGACTCAAACAACTTATTTCCGGAATTCCAGATTCCATTTTGCATTATACACTTCCGTTTTATTTAATCGCTATAATTTCTTAAATGAAAAATTAAAATATTAAATTGAAAGTTGTATACAGCGAAAACCTTTAGGCAGATGTAGGAGCGTAGAAGTAATTTAAGACAGCGTTATTGGATGCACACGGAAAAAAGAACATAATATAAGCTCCAAAAATAGAGCAAGCGGTCCATCTTATTATTGGGCTTTGATAAATTTGTATACGATCTGAAACGGATCAAAGTTTCCTAATGATTACGCGTTGTTTCGTATAAGTAAACGGGTCTTGGGGATTAAATAATGTTGATTCTATTTTAAGATTATCAGCCTTAAAATAATGATATTACGGTGTTAAATAGTGCAGTCTGGTGCGGTTTTCTTATACCGGATGTTGATAGAATAATTGTGTCTAAATAGATGGTTATTATAATTAGACCCTCTTCAAAAGTAAACATCAAGATACTTTGATAAACTATTGAGCTAGTATTATAATAATATGGTATGGTATAATGTAACTGGTTAATATACTAGTGTAAAATGTTATAAGCAGTTTAAAAAACGACTTTTATATTATGTTATTATATTTGGCATTAAATATTTTTTTTGTGTCCTTGAATTTGGTGCTACTAGTCTAGACTCTAGATCTAGATCTAGTCACTAATTACTAATCAACCCATACCCATATTATATCTTGCTGAGGTATTATTCCAGCTTGCACCTATGTTGTAGAAAGTCGTGGTATAATACACAAATGGGTACAAGTAAAGGAGACGTTCGTCACAAGATATTTTACCTTTTCATATATCAAACTAAAGGGCCGGATGACATGATGACGAATCCGTTTTTTTTATGTGACGACGATTCTAACGGTTTTTATAAATGTTTGAATTTGTTGAAATTTGGTGTTTTTGGTTGTTTTCATTTAACGGCATGTTTATTTATTACAATCTAAATTGCCCGCCGTTGCCCGGGTAGAAAACTAAACAGGACTGTATAAGGTGCAGATACAAATTTTATAAACTACAGTTAAAAGAAAGTTATAAATTTAATAATTTAATGATTTTTTTTGTTACTGAAGACTTTTAGGAAAGTAATTTAAAATAAATAGTGTAATCGGAAAAAAAATAGGCAAGTATTTTTATTTAACTAAAATCTAAATTGCCCGTAGATTTACAATGTCTTTTGTTTTTAAAAGTAATATTAATTGAAAACTATTGTAGAAAAAAAGGTATAGACTAACTGTACAATCGAACCCGGATCGCCCGAATGCTAGTACGATACGTTGATCACTTAGCTAGCGAAGACACATGTCATGGTATCATTGTTGCTGGTGTCCTCTTAAGGACAGTTAATTTCAGCAGCTCTGTGTAATTATTATTATAGTTCTGAACTATAAATCGATGGTAATGCCCTTTAAGAAACATTATTTAACACAATCATGTTAAGGCTGAAGTCAATTTTTATTATCATAACTAGTGGTTATGCCCGTCAAACTAACGGAGAAACGATTGATTACAATATATTTTGTTAAGAGAGAAAGAAAAAATATGCAATAAAATATACAATTATATATTAATATATATATTTATATATACAATAAAAACTGGAATGAGAACGTTTCTTTTCGTTATTTAGTTTTTGTTCTTTTTACTTGTTTCTGGTCGCCCTGTCCCACTACTGTACCCGTGGGCCTCAAAGGCTGGCGTAGAGTGTAAACCGCCGATACATTCCCATTAAGAATACACCGGCGGGCGAACGCGTGGGGGACAGCCCCCGCAGCGGGTCCGAGATCCATTGAACTGCCGAGAAGACACGGGGCCTCGGTGGGGAGGAAGCAATGGACGTTGCATTCCCGTCTCGAGAACCACCCGGTGCCTGGATGCCTGTACTTATAGTATATGATTTGCGCTACCGGGTGACAGTGCAGGTATACGGGAGAGCCATCACGATAATGATCCTTAGGGTAATCGCAGTGAACGGTCGCCGGCCTGCGGGAACCTTCCCTGTTACACGCCCCGCCACGCCTTCGGCGTTTCGAGGGGTGGCTGGAGCCCGAACGAGATCACTCAATCCTAAACGCACTGGACACAAGAGCCGAAAGACTCGTCCGGGTTTTCTAAGAGACTTTTTAATTCGGTCGCCCTGACCCTGGCATATGCATAAGAATTGTTGCTGTCAAGCTTTCTGGTAGTGAACAGTTGTGTTGACTTGTTATTAATAATATTTAATTAATAATAATATACTATCTAAAAGGAAAAAGAACAACACAAACACTAAACAATAAAAAGGTAAATAATAAAAAAAAACTTATAGTCTACGTTGAAAATAATATTTCAATACAATAAAAACTAAAGTGAGAACAATTTTTTTCGGTATTTAATTTTTGTTCTTGCTTATTGTAACAATAAAACAGTATTCAGAATGTTTCTTTCGGTATTTAGCTTTTTTTCTTCTATATTGTGTCCAGTTGCCCTGATCCTAGCACAGGCATAAAAATTGTATTTAAAAGTAATCATTTATTACTTGTACTTCATAATTCGTATCATTTAATGTAAAGAGTGTAGAACGTCGCCTATTAAAGTTAAAGGATATTCTCAAAAGCGACGTGAATCCATTAAATATTCAAACATTTGGTAACTTTTACTTTAAAAGATAGTGCAAACATCTATAATGAAAAAAGAAATGATTTGATAGTCATTACGTCATACGCTAGTATTTTTTTTTAAAAAGTACACCATTTAACTCTCAAAGCCAAATTGCGGTGCGTAACTTTTAAAAAAGGTCTCGCCACATTAAAAAAATAGCAGCAGAATTGGGAAAACCCGATAAGACCCTCGCGTTCAACACAGTAAATCTCGCGTTCAACATAGTAATGAACGCAAATGGTCATTTGCTATGGGAAGTCATAATACAAACCAAAGAGGAAAATTAATTGAAAGATTACTAGAGGAAAGAAATATGTGCATTTTTAATGATGGTACTCCGACTTTTTATAGTGTTACGCATTTATCTCCATCTTATCTCGATTTAACAATGGCAGATTCAACTCTATTTACGAACTTTACCTGGAGTGTTTTAGAAAATAATTATGGTTCAGATCACCAGCCTATCCTGCTTACTACCAACTCCAAAATACCAACTCAACAACCATTAACTTGGAACTTTAAAGAGCAGATTGGAATACATTCAAATTAGAATGCGACATAATACTCTGTCAAATAAATATACATTCTAATGTTCAAGAACAGTATTCAACATTTTTAAAATCATTATATCAAATTTGTGAACGAACTATACCTAAAACAACATCTAAAATAAAAATAAATAAATCATGGTTCACAGACATTTGTAAAGATAGTATTAAAACTAGAAATAAACAGCTTAGAATTTTCAAGACCAACCCATCTCCAGAAAACTTGAAAGCCTTTAAAATTGAACGAGCAAAAACCCGACAAGTAATCAGAGAACAGAAACGGCTTACATGGCAAGAATATATTAACAAAATAAATTCAAACACACCCATAACTAATATTTGGAAAATGATTCGAAAAATTAAAGGAAATACAAAAAAAAGTCAAATCAAACAAATCAAACTGGCTGATGGCACTTAGGCCTATGCAGAAACTACACAAGATATTGCAAATGAAATTGGACAGACCTTTTCAAAAAATTCATCGTCTGAAAATTATACAGACTCTTTTAAAAAAAATAAAAAGAGAATTAGAAAAAGAAGCTATACATTTTGAAACAAATATATTTGAATACTACAACTCCCCAATATCAATAAACGAGCTTACGCAATGTATTAAAGAAACCAAAAATACTGCACCAGGCCCAGATACAATTCATAATGAGATTATAAGACAGCTACCAACGTTAACACTGAAAACTCTATTAAAAATTGTTAATGATCTTTGGCAACAAAATATATTTCCTACGGAATGGAGCAAAGCAATTACCATTCCAATACCTAAAGAGAAAAAAGATCACACAGATCCAATAAATTACAGACCAATAGCCCTCACAAATTGTTTCTGTAAAATTATGGAAAAAATTGTAAATAAACGCTTAATATATTTTCTGGAAAGTAATAACTTAATATCAAAGACTCAATGTGGATTTAGAATAAATCATTCAACAACAGATCATCTCATTAGATTAGAAACATTTATTAGAGAAGCTTTTGTTAGGAAAGAACATGTGATAGCTGTTTTTTTCGATTTAGAAAAGGCGTTTGACACTACATGGAAATATGGAATTTTAAAAGATCTATATTCCTTAGGTTTAAGAGGAAATTTACCCAAATTTATATCAAACTTTCTAAGCAACCGAACATTCCAAGTAAATATTGGAAACTATTTATCAGATACATTTATTCAAGAAGAAGGTGTCCCTCAAGGAAGCGTATTGTCGCCTACACTATTTAATATAAAAATAAACAATATCACTGAATGCTTATTACAGAATACAAAATGTTCTCTATACGTCGATGACTTTGTGATCTATTAGAGAGCTAATTGTATGATAGAAATACAGAATCATCTACAACTTCAAATCAATAAAATTCAAGAATGGACCGAAAAGAATGGATTTAAATTTTCTGCTCAAAAAACAAAAGTAGTGCATTTCTGTCAGATGCACAAAAAACACCCCGACCCTGAACTATACCTTTATAAAAAACAGATTCCTGTAACTACTAACGTCAAATTTCTCGGAGTAACATTTGATAGTAAATTAAATTTCCTGCTACATATAAAGGAACTAAAATCCAAGTGTCAAAAATCCACAAATCTACTGAAAACTTTAGCAAATACAGATTGGGGAGGAGAGAAAAAAAGTCTACTGAAAATATATTGATCACACATTCGATCAAAATTAGATTATGGATGTTTAGTATACGGATCAGCAAGAACATCATATCTAAAAATGCTTGATCCTGTACAAAATCAATGTCTACGTCTATGTCTAGGAGCATTTAGAACTACTCCATGTACCAGTTTGCAAATAGAAGCAAATGAATCACCACTACAAAATAGAAGACTCAAGCTATCATTACAATATGCACTAAAACTAAAATCCTTACCGAATAATCCAGCGTATTTATGTGTTTTTCACCCACAAGAAAAAAACAGCTTTACTGAAAACCCAAAATATATACCAACTTTTGGACTTAGAATTGAAAAAGAAATGATCGAAACTAAAATTGAATTTAGATTTATAAAAAGATATTATATACCAAAAACTCCACCATGGCTTTTTGAAATCCCGCCTATAAACTTAGAATTAAACCATAGAAATAAAAAGGATCCTTGCATGGATATGTTCCAAGAAGTGCTACAAAAATACCCAAATTATGTACAAATATACACAGACGGATCGAAAAATGATACAGCGACATCTTCGGTTGCTCTTACCTCAAATACAAGTAAAAAAAGAAAATATAATTCCAGTATCTCAATAAATACTGCAGAGGCTTTAGCAATATGCCTGGCATTAGACATTGCAGAGGAATCAGAAAACCAAAATTTTGTTATTTTATCCGATTCGTTATCTTGTCTTACTGCTATGGGAAACTGTAATACCAGGAATATATCTGCCTTGGACATTTTGACAAAATACCAATCAATATATGAAAGAGGCAAACGTGTCGTTTTCTGTTGGGTTCCTGGTCATGCAGGGATAGATGGAAATGAAAAAGCTGACAGAGAGGCTAAAGCCGCCCTGTTGTTATCAGAGAGTATTATCCCAATACCATATCGAGACTTGAAACCTTTAATAATTAAACATGAAAGACAAACATGGACTAACTTCTTGAAAACCGAATGCAATAAACTGCAGTATTTGGAAAATTCAAAAACCTGGCATGATACAGGCCAACTTGTTCGAAAGGACGCAGTTATTCTCTGCAGACTACATACAGGACATACGAAACTAACACATTCGTTTATCTTAAAACGAGAAATGGCCCCAATGTGTGCTTTCTGCAATGCCAACTTAACAGTGTCTCACATTTTGTTGGAATGTAATACATTTGATGACATTCGACGTAAATTCTATTACTGTAGAACTCTTCATGAACTTTTCAGCAAAATTAAACCAAAACATATAATAAACTATATTAAAGACATAGAACTGTACAACAAAATCTAAAGATATAAGAACAATAAAATGGATACAAGAGAAAAATGACAACAACGTTATCAAAAAGGCCCTATATAACCTTCGATGTTGATGAGCCGGAAATTCAACAATTCAATTCAATTCATGGGAAGTCATAATACAAACCAAAGAGGAAAATTAATTGAAAGATTACTAGAGGAAAGAAATATGTGCATTTTTAATGATGGTACTCCGACTTTTTATAGTGTTACGCATTTATCTCCATCTTATCTCGATTTAACAATGGCAGATTCAACTCTATTTACGAACTTTACCTGGAGTGTTTTAGAAAATAATTATGGTTCAGATCACCAGCCTATCCTGCTTACTACCAACTCCAAAATACCAACTCAACAACCATTAACTTGGAACTTTAAAGAGCAGATTGGAATACATTCAAATTAGAATGCGACAGAATACTCTGTCAAATAAATATACATTCTAATGTTCAAGAACAGTATTCAACATTTTTAAAATCATTATATCAAATTTGTGAACGAACTATACCTAAAACAACATCTAAAATAAAAATAAATAAATCATGGTTCACAGACATTTGTAAAGATAGTATTAAAACTAGAAATAAACAGCTTAGAATTTTCAAGACCAACCCATCTCCAGAAAACTTGAAAGCCTTTAAAATTGAACGAGCAAAAACCCGACAAGTAATCAGAGAACAGAAACGGCTTACATGGCAAGAATATATTAACAAAATAAATTCAAACACACCCATAACTAATATTTGGAAAATGATTCGAAAAATTAAAGGAAATACAAAAAAAAAGTCCAATTAAACAAATCAAACTGGCTGATGGCACTTATGCAGAAACTACACAAGATATTGCAAATGAAATTGGAAAGACCTTTTCAAAAAATTCATCGTCTGAAAAAAATACCGACTCCTTTAAAAAAAAACAACAGAGAATTAGAAAAAGAAACTATAAATTTTGAAACAAATATATTTGAATACTACAACTCCCCAATATCAATAAACGAGCTTACGCAGTGTATTAAAGAAACCAAAAATACTGCACCAGGCCCAGATACAATTCATAATGAGATTATAAGACAGCTACCAACGTTAACACTGAAAACTCTATTAAAAATTGTTAATGATCTTTGGCAACAAAATATATTTCCTACGGAATGGAGCAAAGCAATTTATTACCATTCCAATACCTAAAGAGAAAAAAGATCACACAGATCCAATAAATTACAGACCAATAACCCTCACAAATTGTTTCTGTAAAATTATGGAAAAAATTGTAAATAAACGCTTAATATATTTTCTGGAAAGTAATAACTTAATATCAAAGACTCAATGTGGATTTAGAATAAATCATTCAACAACAGATCATCTCATTAGATTAGAAACATTTATTAGAGAAGCTTTTGTTAGGAAAGAACATGTGATAGCTGTTTTTTTCGATTTAGAAAAGGCGTTTGACACTACATGGAAATATGGAATTTTGAAAGATCTATATTCCTTAGGTTTAAGAGGAAATTTACCCAAATTTATATCAAACTTTCTCAGCAACCGAACTTTCCAAGTAAATATTGGAGATTATTTATCAGATACATTTATTCAAGAAGAAGGTGTCCCTCAAGGAAGCGTATTGTCGCCTACACTATTTAATATAAAAATAAACACGATCACTGAATGCTTATTACAGAATACAAAATGTTCTCTATACGTCGATGACTTTGTGATCTATTATAGAGCTAATTGTATGATAGAAATACAGAATCATCTACAACTTCAAATCAATAAAATTCAAGAATGGACCGAAAAGAATGGATTTAAATTTTCTGCTCAAAAAACAAAAGTAGTGCATTTCTGTCAGATGCACAAAAAACACACCGACCCTGAACTATACCTTTATAAAAAACAGATTCCTGTAACTACTAACGTCAAATTTCTCGGAGTAACATTTGATATTAAATTAAATTTCCTGCTACATATAAAAGAACTAAAATCCAAGTGTCAAAAATCCACAAATCTACTGAAAACTTTAGCAAATACATTTTGGGGAGGAGAGAAAAAAAGTCTACTGAAAATATATAGACCACACATTAGATCAAAAATAGATTACGGATGCTTAGTATACGGATAAGCAAGAACATCATATCTAAAAATGCTTGATCCTGTACAAAATCAATGTCTACGTCTATGTCTAGGAGCATTTAGAACTACTCCATGTAACAGTTTGCAAATAGAAGCAAATGAACCACCACTACAAAATAGAAGACTCAAACTATCATTACAATATGCACTAAAACTGAAATCCTTACCGAATAATCCAGCGTATTAATGTGTTTTTCACCCACAAGAAAAAAACAGCTTTACTGAAAACTCAACATATATACCAACTTTTGGACTTAGAATTGAAAAAGAAATGATCGAAACTAAAATTGAATTTAGATTTATAAAAAGATATTATATACCAAAAACTCCACCATGGCTTTTTGAAATCCCGCCTATAAACTTAGAATTAAACCATAGAAATAAAAAGGATCCTTGCATGGATATGTTCCAAGAATTTGCATGGCTGGATCTAACATTTTGAATGTTTTAAATTAACACATTCATGATTTTAAGTCATTTAAAAAAATTTTTTGGGAGTACGTTTCCAATTTATACATTATAATTTTGGCCCTATTAGTCAAACGGCTTAGGCACCTATAGAGGACAAACATATATATATATATATATATATATATAACTATATAAATAAACAAACTCACCGTATTTATATATATTGACTAGTGGTTATGCCCGTCAAAATGACGGAGAAACGAACGACTACAATATGTTTTGTTAAGAGAGAAAGAAAAGAGACTATTACAATAAATACAATGAACGTTTCTTTTCGGTATTTAGTTTTCGTTTCTATTAATCGTTTCTGACCCTGGCATATGCATAATAATTGTAACTGTCAATAGTCTGGTATTAAAACGTAGCGAACAGTTGTGTTGACTTGACTTGTTATTAAAAATAGCCTATTAAATTAACAATAATATACTATCTAAAAGAAAAAAAAACGCAATACCAAACAATAAAAAGGTAAATAATAAAAAAAGCGTAGAAAATAATATTTCAATACAATAAAAACTAAAGTGATAACGATTTTTTTCGGTATTTAATTTATGTTCTTGCTTATTGTATTAATTAATAAAACAGTGTTGAGAATGTTTCTTTCGGTATTTAGTTTTTGTTATTTTTATTTGTTTCTGGTCGACCTGACCCTGGCATTTATGTATAAGAATTGTGGCCTCAACGACTGGCGTAGTGTGTAAACCGCCGATACATTCCCATTAAGAATACACTGGCGGGCGAACGCATGGGGCACAGCCCCCGCGGCGGGTCCGAGGTCCATTACACTGCCTAGAGGCCACTGGTCTCGGTGGGGAGGAAGCAATGGACGCTTTAATCCCGTCTCGAGAACCACCCGGTGCCTGAATGCTTGTACCTATAGTATAGGATTTGTGCTACCGGGTGACAGTGCAGGTATACTGGCGAGCCATCACGATAATGATCCTTAGGGGAACCGCAGTGAACGATCGCTGGGCTGCGGAAACCTTCCCCGTTACACGGCACGCCACGCCTTGGGCGTGTCGTTGGGTGGCTAGAGCCCGGATAGAGATTGCTCAATCCTAAGCGTTACGCCCTGGACACAAGAGCCGAAAGGCTAGTCCGGGTTTTTTTAAGATACTTTTTAACTCGATATTAAAAGGTAGCGAACAGTTGTGTTGATTTGACTTGTTATTAATAATATTAAATTAACAATAATATACTATTTGAAAGAAAAAGAAACATAAATACAAAACAATAAAAAAGGTAAATAATGTAAAAAAAGAAAATAGAAAATAATATTTCAATGCAATAAAAACTAAAGTGAGAAAGATTTTTTCGGTATTTAATTTTTGTTCTTGCTTATTGTATCAATAAAACAGTATTGATAATGTTTCTTTCGGTATTTAGTTTTTATTTGATATTGTTGCTGTCAAGCTTATGGTACCCGGTATTTGAATGTAATCATTTATAAGCTTAACTTGTTTTTTTATAATTCGTATCATTTAATTTATAGAGTGTATAAAGTAGCCTATTAAAGGATATTCTCAATAGCGACGTAAATCCATTTAATAATTAAAACATGTGGTTACTTTTACTTAAAAGGATAATGCAAACATCTATAATAAGAAAAGAAATAATTTCATAGACATTACGTCATACGCTAGTATTTTTTTTAAAGTAGCCTACACCATTCAAACTCTCCAAGCCAAATTGCGGTGCGTAACTTTTAAAAAAGGTCTCGCCACATTAAAAAAACAACAAAAGAACCTCGCGTTTAACATCGTGAAACTCGCATTCAATATAGTAAATGAACGGAAACGGCCATTTGCTATGTACGGTTATATTTTTTTTGTATAGCTGGATATACTTTTTTTTACTTATAAAATTAACTCATTAATGATTATAAGTCATAAAATATTTTTTTCTTTTGGATGACGTTTCCGATTTATACATTTAACTTTTGTCCCGATTAGTCAAACGGCTTAGGAGCCTATAGCGAACAAACATATATATATATATATATATATATATATATATATATATATATATATATATATATATATATATATATATATATATATATATATATCAACATATATAATTACCGTGAGTTTGTTTATATGTTTGTTTCTATATTTATTTATATATATGTTTGTTCGCTATAGGCTCCTAAGCCGTTTGATTAATCGGGACAAAAGTTAAATGTATAAATCGGAAACGTTCTCCAAAAGATAATTTTATTTTATGACTTATAATCATGAATGTGTTGATTTTAAAAAATCCAAAATGTTATATCTATCTATGCAAATAAATATAACCGTACATAAAAATGGCCATTTCCGTTCATTTACTATGTTGAACGCGAGAAATACTCTGTTGAACGCGATGGTATTATCGGGTTTTCCCAATTCTGTTGTTGTTGCTTTTATGTGGCGAGACCTTTTTTAAAAGTTACGCACCGCAATTTTGCTTGGAGAGTTTGAATGGTGTACTTTACAAAAAATACTAGCGAATGACGTAATGTCTATTTTTTTTTTCATTAAAGATGTTTGCATTATCCTTTTAAGTAAAAGTAACCAAATGTTTTAATTATTTAATGGATTCACGTCGCTATTGAGAGCATCTTTTAATGGGCGACTATATACACTCCATCAATTAAATGATACGAATTATAAAGGACAAGTTATAAATGATTACTTTTAAATACCAGAAGCATGACAGCAACAAATTGTATGCATGTGCAAGTGTCAGGGCGACCGGACACAATATAGAATAATAAAATCTAAATACCGAAAGAAACATTATCCATACTGTTTTATTGATACAATAAGCAAGAACACAAATTAAATACCGAAAAAAATCGTTCTCCACTTTAGTTTTTATTCTTTTGAAATATTAATCTCTACGTTTTTTTATTATTTACCTTTTTACTGTTTGGTATTTGTTTGTTTTTTCTTTTAGATAGCATATTATTGGTAATTTAATATTATTAAAAACAAGTCAAGTCAACACAGCTGTTCGCTACTTTTTAATACCGAATTAAAAAGTCTCTAAGAAAACCCGGACGAGCCTTTCGGCTCTTGTGTCCAGTTTAGGATTGAGCAATCTCTGTTCGGGCTCCAGCCACCCCCGACACGTCGAAGGCGTGGCGTGCCCTGTAACAGGGGAGGTTTCCGCAGGCCAGCGACCGTTTACTGCGGTTCCCCTAAAGATCATTATCGTGGTGTCTCGTCCGTATACCTGCACTGTCACCCGGTAGCACAAATCCTACACTATAGGTGCAGGCATCCAGGCACCGGATCGTTCTCGAGACGGGATTGCAGCTACCATTGCTTCCTCTCCACCGAGACCCCATGGTCTCTCGGCAGTGCAATGGATCTCGGACCCACTGCGGAGGCTGTCCCCCATGCGTTCGCCTGCCGGTGTATTCTTAATGGGAATGTATCGGCGGTTTACCCACTACGCCAGTCTTTGAGGCCCATGGTTACAGTAGTACCAGAAGTTTGACAGCAACAATTCTTATACATATGCCAGGGTCAGGGCAACCAGAGCAATGAAAAAGAACAAAAACTTATTACCGAAATGAAACGTTCTCACTCCAGTTTGTATTGTAATAGTATTTTTTCTTTCTCTCTTAACAAAACACATTGTAGTCATTCGTTTATCCGTCATTTTGACGGGCGTAACCACTAGTATATATATATATATATATATATATACTAGTTGTTATGCCCGTCAAAATGACGGGAAAAAAATTGATAATTTGCTTTAATAATTTCAATAAACTATGTTAATGTTGTTGAATCTTTGTTTTGTCTCTATTGTGCATGTATATTACTTTTATATATTGTTTTACCAATATGTAATTACTAATTTTTTTATTACATTGGAAGTTGCGGTGATCATTAAACTGTCTAACTCAATATCGGTAACTTCTTGTCACTCTTTATCGTTCAGGTGACAACCGTAATTCTCAATAGTCTGACAATATTGTCGACACTTATTGTCAAACTAAATAATTAGAGACTGATCATACTAAACAGTGATTTACAGTGAACAAACATTAGATAAAATTTACTAAAGAAAGCATAATGGATATATGGTGATAAATACATTTGATACCACAATAGGGGTATCAAATAAAAAAAAATTTTTCATTTTCTTTTAACAAAATTTAATTTATTTTTATAAACATGTATTACACTAAACTTTTTATACTGAATAAAACTCAAGCTATTTTACAGACTATATAATGTGTGAGAATCAGGCATAAGATTCAAAATTCTAGTTAACAACAATAAATACGTTAAATTTGTTTAACAACAATGCGTGCATTATGAAATTATAGATAACCACAAAGCAACTACTTCAGGAAATTCTTTTTAATAACAAAGCAAGTATTTCCAAGCAATCCTAGTTAATAAAAAAGCTAGTATATCAAATCAATCACAGTTAACAACAAAGCAAGTATTTCAAAACAAATCAATTTTGTAAAACAATTGTAGTTAACAACAAAGCACACATTTTAAAGCAGATATAGTTAATAACAAAGCAAGTATTTTACAATTCTAGTTAACAACAAAGCAAGTATTTTGCAATTTTACTTAACAACAAAGCAAGTATTTTACATTTTTAGTTAACAGCAAAGCAAGTATTTTACATTTTTAGTTAACAACAAAGAAAGTATTTTGCAATTTTACTTAACAACAAAGCAAGTATTTTACATTTTTAGTGAACAACAAAGCAAGTATTTTACATTTTTAGTTAACAACAAAACAAGTATTTTACATTTTTAGTTTACAACAAAGAAAGTATTTTGCAATTTTTACTTAACAACAAAGCAAGTATTTTACATTTTAGTTAATAACAAAGCAAATATTTTACATTCTAGTTAACAACAAAGCAAGTATTTATAATTTTAATTAGGCACAAAAAATGTTTCTGAACTAAATATTGGATACATGCATAATGCTGATTGTACATGATTGTAATATTTTCAACTGTCACAATAGAATTGAAATCATCTATTTGTTTAATATTTCTCTAATAACAAAGTTTTTTGTGAAGGTTTTCAGATCACCGAGAAGTTTCCCTTGGTATTGAGTTTCCTTGATTAATATTTTCAATTTGTCTGGATTTTTTACCCGAGTTAATGCCACATTGAGCTGTCCATGAGCAAATACTGGTTCTGGTAGATACACACCTACATGTACAAATGATTGGCCCTGTTATTTATTGATGGTCATGGCAAATGCTGGAATAACTGGAAATTGTTGTCTACTCAGTTTAAATGGCAAACTCTGTTCACTTGGCTGTAGTAAAATTCTTGGTATAAACACTCTTTCACCCTTACTGCTTCCGGTAATAATTTGAGAATCAATAAAATTATTACAAAGGGCCTTAACTATCAGTCGAGTTCCATTTAAAAGTCCTTTTTTGGCATTGAGGTTTCTGAGCAGCATGACTATCGATCCAACTTTTAATTTGAGCTGATGAGGCGGCATTCCTGATGGGCATTGTTGATTTATAAATTCCATGGGAAAATAAATAGCATCACTGAGGTCATCTTCAATGATTGAATCTATGCTTGCATATGTACGCTCATCTCCAGCAAGAAGTTTTAAGATATAAGAATTCAGTTCACCTACAATGTCATTTTTTGTGGCTAAAATTACTTTCTGTGCAACTAATGCTACACTTTCTTCTATTTGCATATCTATTTGATTTCCGAAAATTGAATGAATGATGTTTTGATCATGCGCTAATAAGCTACTTGGAATTTCAATTAAATCTTGATTTAATCCATCAGCACCCCTTATAATCTCACCATTTCCCAGTTTTAAAACCCACTGATTAAATTCATCTTGTCCTGAAGTTCTCATATTTGATTGTAAACGTCGTTGTTTCACATGTTGCCAAAGATGAGAACTTTTCACACATCCCTCCAGAATGTCTGTTACACTGCCATTGGGTACTACAATTGTGGTTTGTCTGAAGTCACCTCCAAGAATCAATGTCTTTCCACCGAATGGCCTAACATCATTCATTATTTCTCTTAACAATAAATCAATGATCCTAAGAGAATGCAGTGAGAGCATAGAGGCCTCATCAATGATTATTAATGCCACTTCGCGCAATTTTGAAGCCTCTTTAGATGGCACTTTCATGTTAGACACTGATGTCTCAACTGCCGAGATTGGGCTTTTAAATCCACTGTGAGCTGTTCTGCCTCCTATAAGCAAGTCAGCAGCTATCACAGTAGTTGCAAATGATTTAACTCGTTTGCCTTGACCCCTCAAATAGGACATGAGAGTATTATACAGATAAGTTTTGCCAGATACTCCAGGTCCATCAATAAAATAGAAACGACTTGAAGCATTGTTATCATTGACAGCTGCAATGATTTCATGAAATATTTCTTTTTGTTTTACATTCAGTGAAGGTATTAAACGTTCTGCTTTAATCGCTTCCTCCTCTATATTGTAGACATGTTCAGTGTCCACAACAATACGTGCTACTGGCAATCCAAAATCACTACCTTTTACTCCATGCAACCGAAACAAAGTTTCCATATCTTCTAATGGTTTGTATTCAGCCATTTGATCATCATAAATCCGTACATAATCTTCTACAATATTATGTAAATGAGCTTGATACAGTTGCAGTGGATTTCTGGTAGAATTGAAGATGCAGATCAAAGCAAGTAACTGATGAAATTGTTTCGCCATGTTAAACATAGCTGCTTCTTGTAAACATCGAGTCCATTCACTGTCATCTTGGACCAAACCACGGTCTACAGCAGCTGCTTTAAAGGTTTCATGTTGTACCCCATTGACAATCTTAAGATCATTAAAACTCTGAGCTCCCTTGACGTGTTGCAGTAATAGCCTCAAATGAAATCGCTCTTGATCCTTTGGGCTTACAGAAAACATGCGTGAAACAATTTTATCTGCTCCTCGTTGTCGAGTTTTCCATATGGTATTTCTAGAATCAAAAACATAGTGATGGGGAATGTCACAATATAAATACTGTGTAGCATTTTCATCTGTTTCATTCAGTGTGAACCATGCAGTCAAATGGGTTTTTCGAGTGTGAGCTCGTTGTGCTGCCTCATCCTCTTTACCGTCTTGAAAGTAAATCAAGTGTTCATCGGGAAGATGTATTGCCAGGCGATAAACTGCATGTGATCGGTCGTGCATGGGGTTCTCAAGAAGTCGCCACATTGCCTCTGGTGCTGACACATATCTAGCATCCAAATATTGACGTATTTCGTCATACGTATCATCTGTGCTTTCCCCTTTACCACTGAACTCAATTGAAGCTTTATCGCATCCTTTGTATATGTATTTGAAAATATACTTAATGGCTTTTACAGATTGACACGATTCAACGTTAATGTGGCATGCGTATTTCTTTGTCAAGTACTTGTTGAATGGCACAACATGATTATTGCCTGCCTTGAAGTTTCTAACTTCAACGTGTACACCTTCTCTGCGACGATATAACGGATAACCATTAACGTCTGTAACAGTGTGTTCAGTGAACTTTTTTGGAAAATTTTTAATGCACTTTCCATCCGCCATGCAGGGAGCAGCTGGGTTTTCATTTCCACATGGACCATGAATCTTTGTAGTAATAACAATTTTGTGTAGCTCTGGATCTGTTTGTTTATCGGGAATCTCTGCACAAATGTATTCATCAATCTTTTCTGCGGTGTTCATAACATCATCTTGGTGTAATTTGAACAAAAAGTGACCATGGGGTAGACCTCGTTTTTGAAACTCACTTGTGTACATAAATGCCACTACTGTACCAAACACTGCATTCTTTGTGATATCGGTAAGGAAAGCCTTCAGTTTGATGCTAAATACACGGGGAACTAAATCGGGGCGATCACAGGCTTGTTGTCCGGGCAGCAGATTATCCTCAATTTCTTTCCATTTGGGATTACAAGTCATTGTAATAAATAGGTCGGGTTTGCCATATCGTGCAACAATAGCCATTGCATCATGATACTTTTCCCTCATGTTTCTGGGTGATCCTTGAAAGGATGATGGTAAGATTACTGCTCGCCCAATTGAAACATTTTTGTCAGCAGAAATATCATTCAAATGATCCATCAGTCCTCGATATTGCTCAACACGCAAAGATCCTTGATTGTGCCTGATGTAATTTAAATTATTGGCTTCAACTTGTAAGTAGGAATCCACAACCCATTGTTGAAACAATTTTCCACCATGAAGAATTGGGTTGAATCTATTTGGCCTAAATGCTGTTTGAGCTACCTTCCATTGAAGCATTGTTACTCGTGTTCTTTTGCGTTGTGGTCTATTCTCAAGGTTTATCTCAATGTTTGATTGCCATCCTGGTTCCTCAAACGGAAAAAACAACACATACGTCATTGGATCCAAGTGACAACTGAGAATATTTAAATTAATGAGGGGTTGCTCTGGTTGTGGACTGCGTGGGTATACGCGAAAATCATGTTCAAACAGTGGTTCACCATCTGCAGATCTAAAGATCATTCCGATTTCATCTACAGTTGGGGCACTGTACCGTCTACGATCATTATTTCGATCACGCCTGAAAGCCATATTGACAACTGGAACGGAAAGACTATTGTTTTTAACATTGTTTTCTTCTATTTCAATTTCTCTCAGCATTCGATATGCGTGAGCATACACATTATGTTGTCTAATTAGAGAATCTAATTGTTGGAGGATGTCTGCATTTAACTCTTTATTTGCTTGATGTTTTAATCGTTGCTCATTCGCCATTGTTGAGTCGATAACATACAGCTGAGCAAATAGACGATTGTTATCTTCTGGATGCATATGGCACGTCGTGTGATAAATTTGTCCATGAACTTTAAAAACATATGGTCCACGGCCTCAGAAATGTGCAATATGTGCTCCCATTGAAGCGAAACTTAGTGCACTGTTATAGCTTCTAATGTTGTCTTTGAAATGGTGATAGTATGGATGTTCGGGATTGTTGAATAACTCTTTCAAAAATGTTGGAAATTCACAAACTTCTTGTGCTCTTCCTTCTATTACAACTGTTCCTTTGTGACAACAGTATCGGAAAGTATTGTCAGTTGATTTTTCTGCATAGAAATTTAAAGAGTGACAAAAGCGACATTCAACATTCATTGCACCGCAATCATGGGTTATAAACATTGCTATCATTAAATGTGTTATTATTTGGAATAGGAGCTCTACAGTTCTGTTGTAAAGATCTTCTAGTAGCTTGTCTTTGAGATTGTGTTTCAAGCCTGACCTGCCTCTGCTCATTTGTTTCTTCTTGTCTTCTAGTAGCCTGTCCTTCACATTGTGTCTGTAGCCTGGCTTGATACTGCTCAGTGGTTTCTTCTTCTATTACAGTAGCCTGTCTTTGAGATTGTTTATGGAGCCTGATTTGTCTTTGCTCTTCTGTTTCTTCATTTCTTTTCGTGGCCTGTTTATAACTTTGTTTCTTAAGCCTGGCTTTTCTCTGCTCTTCTGTTTCTTTTTCTATTCTAATAGCCTGTTTTTCAGAAAGTGTCCGAAGCCTAGCTTGTCTCTGACCTACGGTTTCTCTTTTTATTATAGCAGTCTTTCTCTGAGAAAGAGATTTACGTCTAGCTTGTTTCTGTTCAACGTTTTCTTTGTCTCTTACATTAGCCTGTCTTTCAGCTTGATCATGAATTCGTTGATTGTGTTCTTCTTCAGTTTTAGTAGATCTCTGTAGTTGCATTCTTTTTGCTGCGGGAGTCTCCCCACAAGAAGGACGTTTCTTAGGTGCCATTATTGATTTATGCTATTTATAATATTTAGTATTAACTAGTGGTTACGCCCGTCAAAATGACGGATAAACGAATGACTACAATGTGTTTTGTTAAGAGAGAAAGAAAAAATACTATTACAATACAAACTGGAGTGAGAACGTTTCATTTCGGTATTAAGTTTTTGTTCTTTTTCATTGCTCTGGTTGCCCTGACCCTGGCATATGTATAAGAATTGTTGCTGTCAAACTTCTGGTACTACTGTAACCATGGGCCTCAAAGACTGGCGTAGTGGGTAAACCGCCGATACATTCCCATAAAGAATACACCGGCAGGCGAACGCATGGGGGACAGCCTCCGCAGTGGGTCCGAGATCCATTGCACTGCCGAGAGGCCATGGGGTCTCGGTGGAGAGGAAGCAATGGTAGCTGCAATCCCGTCTCGAGAACGATCCGGTGCCTGGATGCCTGCACCTATAGTGTAGGATTTGTGCTACCGGGTGACAGTGCAGGTATACGGACGAGACACCACGATAATGATCTTTAGGGGAACCGCAGTAAACGGTCGATGGCCTGCGGAAACCTCCCCTGTTACACGGCACGCCACGCCTTCGACGTGTCGGGGGTGGCTGGAGCCCGAACAGAGATTGCTCAATCCTAAACTGGACACAAGAGCCGAAAGGCTCGTCCGGGTTTTCTTAGAGACTTTTTAATTCGGTATTAAAAAGTAGCGAACAGCTGTGTTGACTTGACTTGTTTTTAATAATATTAAATTACCAATAATATGCTATCTAAAAGAAAAAACAAACAAATACCAAACAGTAAAAAGGTAAATAATAAAAAAACGTAGAGATTAATATTTCAAAAGAATAAAAACTAAAGTGGAGAACGATTTTTTTCGGTATTTAATTTGTGTTCTTGCTTATTGTATCAATAAAACAGTATGGATAATGTTTCTTTCGGTATTTAGATTTTATTATTCTATATTGTGTCCGGTCGCCCTGACACTTGCACATGCATACAATTTGTTGCTGTCATGCTTCTGGTATTTAAAAGTAATCATTTATAACTTGTCCTTTATAATTCGTATCATTTAATTGATGGAGTGTATATAGTCGCCTATTAAAAGATGCTCTCAATAGCGACGTGAATCCATTAAATAATTAAAACATTTGGTTACTTTTACTTAAAAGGATAATGCAAACATCTTTAATGAAAAAAGAAATAGACATTACGTCATTCGCTAGTATTTTTTGTAAAGTACACCATTCAAACTCTCCAAGCAAAATTGCGGTGCGTAACTTTTAAAAAAGGTCTCCCCACAATAAAGCAACAACAACAGAATTGGGAAAACCCGATAACACCATCGCGTTCAACAGAGTATTTCTCGCGTTCAACATAGTAAATGAACGGAAATGGCCATTTTTATGTACGGTTATATTTATTTGCATAGATAGATATAACATTTTGGATTTTTTTAAATCAACACATTCATGATTATAAGTCATAAAATAAAATTATCTTTTGGAGAACGTTTCCGATTTATACATTTAACTTTTGTCCCGATTAATCAAACGGCTTAGGAGCCTATAGCGAACAAACATATAAATATATATATAAACAAACATATAAACAAACTCACGGTAATTATATATGTTGATGATACCTTTTATGCATTATACATAAATAATTGAAAATATATAATGCCTTCATAGCAACGTGAATTCAATATATAATAATGACTATTCATTTATTATTATTAAGATTAATTTGTAGTTTATATGAACTAAATTATCAACATATAAAATATAAGACAGCATCAGCAGCAGACGAAAACGAAGAAACCGGAAGTACAACAAATATATATAAACAAAACGTCATTGTGGTGCGTCCATTTAATTAGCACGAGTTCCCGCAAACGTCAGATTCGGTAAAACCCGATAAGCCGCCTACTACACACAGGCACAAAACAAAGTGCGCAGCGAATAATAAAAGTTGGAAAATCAGTCAGATCAGTCTATAGTCTATATGTAGATGTCCATAGGCCTATCCTTCAAAATGTTATTAATAGGCCTAGTTTTTTTTTTAATGTTAAATGAAATGATGTAGCAGCAAACGTTAAATAATAACAGCTATTTGATATCGTTTAGAGTAAATAAATTAACTTTTGTTAGGATCATTTAAAGATCTGACTACGACTTTAAACATTATTACATCCTTTTAGACTTTTAGTAACACCCCTTTATTCACCATCACACTTATATTTCTCAACATTTGATAGAAAATAAATCTATTAGACGTTGCAAAATTCAGATTATTGTTATTAAACATGCAATTATACTCATACTGTCAAACAGAAACGCGATAGAGTAAGTGATTATTATTATTTTTTAAGATTAAGATGTATATCACCATTTTGTTTTATCATCCGTTATATATAGATTGTTTTTTGTGGGCGCGAAACTATAAAAAAAAAGTAGGTTTCGCAACGTTAATAAACAACAGTTAAGAAGTGAATTGAGAAATAAAAACTGGAATGAGAACGTTTCTTTTCGGTATTTAGTTTTTGTTCTTTTTACTTGTTTCTGGTCGCCCTGACCAACTACTGTACCCATAGGCCTTAAAGACTGGCGTAGTGTGTAAACCGCCGATACATTCCCATTAAGAATACACCGGCGGGCGAACGCATGGGGCACAGCCCCCGCAGCGGGTTCGAGATCCATTGCACTGCCGAGAGGCAGGGAGGAAGCAATGGACGTTGCATTCCCATCTCGAGAACCCCCGGTGCCTGGATGCCTGTACTAATAGTAAAGGATTTGCGCTACCGAGTGACAGACAGTGCAGGTATACGGGCGAGCCACCATGATAATGATCCTTAGGGGAACCGCAGTGAACGGTCGCTGGCCTGCGGAAACCTTCCCTGTTACACGACACGCCAAGCCTTCGGCGTAAAAAAAACAAAGAAAATAATGTTTCAATACAATAAAAACTTAACATAGAACGATTTTTTTCCGTATTTGATTTTTGTTATTGCTTATTGTATCAATACAACAGTGTTGAAGATGTTTCTTTCGGTATGTAGTTTTAGAGTTATGTTATATTGTGTCCGGTCGCCTTGACACTGGCACATGCATACACATTAGAATCATTTATAACGTGTCCTTTATAATTCGTAGACTTTAATTTAATTTATCTAGTGTATAAAGTCGCCTATTAAAGGATGTTCTCAATAGCAACGTGAATCCATATAATTAAGACATTTGGTTACTTTTACTTAAAAAAATAATGCAAACATCAAAAATGAAAATAAATAAATTTGATAGACATTACGTCAAACGCTAGTATTTTTTTTAAAGTAAACCATTAAAACTCTCCAAGCCGAATTGCGGTGCGTAACTTTTAAGAAAGGTCTCGCCACAATAAAAAAAACAACAGCATAATTGGGAAAACCCGAAAATACCCTCGCGTTCAACATAGTGAATCTCGCGTTCAATATAGTAAATGAACGGAAACGGCCATTTGCTATGTACGGTTATATTTATTTGTATAGCTGAATATACTTTTTTTGATTTATAAAATCAACACATTCTTGATTATAAGTCATAAAATAAAAAAAAATTTTGGAGGACGTTTCCAATTTATACATTTAACTTTTGTCCCGATTAGTCAAACGGCTTAGGAACCTATAGGGTTAGGGTTGGGGTAATTATATACGTTGATGATGATCTATATATATATATATATATATAAACAAACAAACAAGCTCACGGTAATTATATATGTTGATGATTATAAAAAAAAGCGGTCAAATTTTTCTTTTAAAAACTTGATCAATATATATCTTTTCATCCTTAAAATAGTACGCCGACAGAATATGGCATTAATATAATAGCAAAGCAAGCTACATAGTTATTGCTATTAGATGCTTCATGGTTAAACAAAGTATCGCCAGATCTTTCAATATACAGTTAAGCCGTTAAACAAAGTATCACCAAACATCTTTAAATCAGCTTATACAGTTAAACGGTTGAACGAAGTATCACCCAGCAATTTTTAAATATACAGTGAAGTGTTTGAGCTAAGTATCGCCAACCATCCTCCAATGTCAAGTTAAACGGTTGAGCAAGGTATCGCCAACCATCCTCCAATGTCAAGTTAAACGGTTGAGCAAGGTATCGCCAACCATCCTCCAATGTCAAGTTAAACGGTTGAGCAAGGTATCGCCAACCATCCTCCAATGTCAAGTTAAACGGTTGAGCAAGGTATCGCCAGACATCTCCTAATATATGCAGTTCAACGGTTAAACAAAGTATCACCAACCATCATTTAATGTACAGTTAAGCGCTCTGTAACGAGATGTTGTAGATTTGCGACCTGTCGTTCATGACACGTGACAATCACGGTGAGATAAGGTAGGAAACACATCTAGCAGAAAGGAGAGGTAAGAGATATCGGGACAGGTGATGTTGCGGTATGAAACAATCTTCTTAGCATAACATATCCTAAAAGTACCGATCGGGTTGGACATTGATGGCCGCGTTCAGCTGGTGCACAGAAGGTCCTGAGTTTGAATCTTGGTAAAGTCAAGGATTTGTTCCCGAGTCTGGAGGTCGAGTCTCCGTTGGGTAAATTCTTGTAAAGTAAACACGGCTGGCCATTGTACTGGCCAAATAATCCCCTAGTATGCCGTGGCCAGATAAACTGTTGAACGCTGCTACACCGGCCCTATGGACCAATGTGGTCCGACGGGATACTTTACTTTTTATACATTAAAACTCACCCACGTATTATTGCCTAACGTTAAATAAAAGCGCTTGAACTTGTTTCGCCGTGGGATCGATGACTGAATTGACATAAAACAAACAGAAGATGCATTAGCCATACGTTGAATAAATTAGATTCATCATTTGAGAACATTGATTTTTATTGTTGCACTTTTAGAAAATTATATCGTAAAGTTATTAATAAATTGTTACCCTTTTCTTTTTCTTTCAGGAAACAGTAGCCTAAACTAAATAAATGGCAAAGCTATTATTGTTTGATTTCACATTTATTTGGTTAATAATAGGTAATTACAATATTGTTAGTGTTGAAAAAAAAATATTATAATTAATTTATTCATAATCAATCTCTCTCCATATCTCTCTATATATAATTACAATTTCTTCATTTGTATGCTTACAATTTAAAAATACGTGACATTATTAAACCTAAACTTAATATGTCAGCTAGCAATTATTCACCGATATCCGATATACAATTATATCCAAATATTCTTTTATAAACTCCACAAACTAACTCCACAAACTAAAATCTCGAGTAAGTAGGGGGTTGCGGTTATGGACAGTGTCCGCTCCATCTTGCGTTTTAAGCTTTAAATTTTAAACGCACACTGGCATTCTGTAGTAGAGACGTAGATCAATATAACTGTGGCTGTCCTGATATGGGGGGGGGGGGGGTTACCTTGTGATCTAAGAAAACAGACTCAAAACTAAACTCGTCAGACCGCGAATAGAGGGAACCAAGATAAAAAAAAAAGAAAAGGCTGCGCAAGGAAATCTATCCACAGGTTTTGAACTATTTCTCTTTGACACTAACCTTTAGTTTTAGTAATAGACGTTCATGTATATAAAAAAGAAGTTTTGTTCGAAATAAATACAATAATACCGTCTATTATAGATTCGGTTATAATTTAATTTGGAATTTCGCCATGTTAAGAAGAAAGTTAAAATTACTTTCACAACACCTCAAATTTTTAAACAATGACAGCTAAAGAAATGACAAAGCGATAGGAATTACGTTCAAATATAATTAATTTAGCTATGCAAATTAAATTTAATCAAAATAAAAAAAATAACTTACAGAATTCTATACATAAAATTAACAATAAATGAAATAACTGGACATAGTAATTTTGTTGTTGGCTTCCATTTGTCTCGAGAGACGACGGAGTTTATTGTGCCCTTGGGGAATGTGCGCTCCTGGCCTTGCAGCTTCTGCTATGGCTGCAAGCCCACATGCGAGTGACAGTCTTTGTTGCACGTCCGGCACAGGAAGGCAGAACTGGTCATGGGCTGGTCTCTTCTTCCCTTCCTTTTGGTGCGCTTCTCATTAGCGAGCCGTTGCAGGTTTCTCTCTCCAGCTTCCAGCCCGGAGGCCAGCGCATGTCTCCAGCTGGACCTATCCTTGGCTAGTTCCTCCCAGCTGTTTGTGTCAATGGCAAGGGCTTTCATGTCTCCCTTGCAGACATCCTTATATCGGAGGTGGGGCCGGCCCGCAGTCCTCTTTCCTCTGGCCAGTTCCGAGTAAAGGATGTCTTTGGGTTTTCGGCCATCCTCCATCCGACATACATGTCCTAGCCATCTGAGCCGGCGTTGGCGGATTAGAGTAGGCATGCTTGGCATCCTAGCCTGCCGCAGTACCTCGTTGTTCGTAACATGGTCCTGCCAGGATATTCCGAGTATGCGTCGGAGGCAGCGCAGTTGAAAAGCACTCAATCTCTTCTCTTGTTTAGAATATAGCGTCCAGGCTTCGCTGGCGTAGAGTAGAGTGCTTAACACACATGCACGGTACACTGCAACCTTGGTTCTTATGGTCAGCTTTTTTATTGTTCCAAACTCTGTGCGATAGTCTGGCCAGTGTTGTGGAGGCCTTGCCGATCCTTGTGTAAAGCTCTGCATCTAGAGAAAGGTTGTTGCTGATAGTGGAGCCAAGGTATGTGTAATGCTCCACGGCCTCAAGTTCGCAGTCATTGATGTTGATTTTGGGAGAAGCAACTTCCTGGGACATCACATTTGTCTTTTTTAAGCTGATAGCGAGACCGAAGTCGCTAGCTGCTATGGCGAAGCGGTCCATTAGGTTTTGCAGTTCTGCCTCTGTGTGTGTGTGGCTAAGGCAGCGTCATCTGCGAAAAGCATGTCCCTAATGACGGTCTCCCGTATCTTCCTCTTAGACTTAAGCCTGGCCAGGTTGAATAGTTTACCATCAGAACGGGTGTGTAGATAGACCCCCTCGGTAGAAGTTCCAAAGGCATGTCTCACTGGCTGGCAAAAAAGATGCCAAAGAGTGTTGGGGCAAGGACACAGCCCTGCTTGACACCGCTGACGATGTCAAATGCGGCTGAAGTTGACCCGTCATACTGTACTGTGCCTTTCATTCCATCATGGAATGACTGTATTATCTTCAGTAGTTTCGGTGGGCAGCCAACTTTTGCCAGGACTGTAAAGAGTCCATCTTTTCTGACCAGGTCGAAGGCCTTTGTCAGATCAATGAAAGCCAGATAGAGGGGCATGTGTTGCTCGCGACACTTTTCTTGGAGTTGTCTTAGTGAGAAGATCATATCGATTGTGGATCTTTCTGCTCGGAATCCGCACTGTGATTCGGGGTACACTCTCTCAGCAAGCTTTTGCAGTTTCTTCAGAACAACCCGTGCAAAGACCTTTCCCACAATGCTGAGGAGGAAAATACCCCTGTAATTATTACAGACACTTCTATCTCCCTTATTTTTATACAGGGTAATTATGTTGGCATTTCTCATATCCTCGGGTACTGCTCCTACTTCCCAGCACTGGCAGAGCAGGCCATGCAGGTGCTCCACTAATACGCTGCTGCCACACTTGATAACCTCTGGTGGGATACCATCTTGACCTGGAGCCTTTGCTATTGGTAATCGCTCGATAGCTTCTTTTAGTTCTGCCAGGGTAGGTATGTCGTCCAGTTCTGTCATGAGGGGGAGACTTTGGACAGCATCGATGGCCTCTTGTGTGATGAGGTTTTGCCTGGAGTACAACTCTGAGTAGTGTTCCACCCATCTGTCCATCTGTTTGCTCTTATCATGAATTATCACGCCTGTTAAAGACTTCAGTGGGGCTGTGACCTTCTTTGTAGGACCCATGGCCTTTTTTATGCCATCGTACATGCCTCTGATGTTTCCAGTTTCAGCCGATAGTTGAATGCTCTGGCATAGTTGAAGCCAGTAGTCATTTGCGCACCGCCTTGCTAACCTCTGAACCCTGCTCCTGGCTGATATATATGCCTGCACTGTCTGTTGATTGGGAAAGTACTTGTATTTTTGGTGAGCACTTCGTCTTTCTTCTATGGTGGGGGTGAGCGTGACAGAGTTGGCCTCGAACCAGTCACTGTTTTTTGTCTTTTTTCTTCCAAAGACCTGCATGGCTGTGCTGTGTATTGTTTCTCTGAGGTAGTCCCACTTTTCTTTGGCGCTTCTGCCATGGAGATCAGTGTCTAGTGAGTTCGAGAGAGCTTGCGTGAACTCTATTTTCCTGTCTGGATGATATGTCATGCTCACATCGATGCGGGGTCTGCTTTATGGCCTGGATCGGTGGATTTTCTTTGGCAGCAATCTCATCTTGCAACACACTAGTGAGTGGTCAGTGTCGCAGTCTTCACTATGGAAGGTGCAAGTGAGAAGAACCTGCTTCAATGCGGAACGCCTGGTGATGATCAGGTCCAGCTGGTGCCAGTGTTTAGAGCGGTGATGTCTCCATGATACCCTATGCTGGGGCTTTGTCTGAAAGAAAGTGTTGGTGATGCATAGATCGTGGTAGGAACACAGTTCCAAGAGTCTCTGTCCGTTTTCGTTCATTTTTCCTGTGCCAAATCTTCCCTAACAGGAGGGCCATGAAACGAAGTCAGCACCCACCCTAGAATTGAAGTCACCCAGTAAAATCAAATGCTCATCTTTTGTGATTGTGCCTAGCAGTGAGTCCAGCTGGTCATAGAACTCATCTTTGGTGTGTGCGGTGGCGCTGAGAGTTGGTGCGTAGTAGTCTTTCAGTTCCCTGTTGGCATGGTACTATCATCCCCAGTAGGGAGTTCCGGACAGCAAATCCGACGCCGTATTCTCTGACTTCTTCCACACTTTCACCTTGCCAGAAAAACGTGAAGTCTTTTTCTCTTAGGGACCCGGAACCTGACAGCCGTGTCTCTTGTAAAGTGGCTATGTCGACCCGTAGCCTTACGAGTTCGTCGTTGATGATGATGTTTTCCGAGCATCCCTGATGTCTTGAAGGTTGTCTGACAGACCGGGAGTCAGTGTCCGTACATTCCGGCTCCCCAGTTTAAGGATTGGGGTTTTCCTTTTTGTTTTTATTTTATTGCTTGGTGCATGAGTTGCAGTCCACTTGTCGGGCATGTGCGTGCCCTAAGCCTTACGCACCCAGTAGGGCAGGCAAACTGTGGCGGGACAACACCTAATTGACTGTGGGCTGCCCAGCTTGAGGCGGGCGGTAGCTGTCCAATGAGACATTGTCATCTCTCCCACCGTCGGAAGCAGTCCCTGGCGCCAGCTCTACACCAATTGAGCGGGTGGCTTATAACCGGTCACTACTACTTCCCGTGTTGTGGACGCTGTGAAGCGAAGCTGGAGTGTCCTCTCCAGGGCAAAAGCCTGGGCAGGTGATGTAGAGAATAAGCTGTTGCCCATGCAGCATACTCCCTCTCTCAACTCAGCTGATGGGTGCAAGGGAAAGGCGGAGCCATTACGACTTGACATCAGCTGCGTCGCAGGAATTGCCAGAGGGACGTTGCAGGCAACGCCAGACTGCCTTAGGGATTCCGGGGTTTACTCCCCTAGCCTTTCTCAGGAATGAGTGTAGCCGCAAGGCAGCGGAGGTTTGTAGTCAGAGTTTTCCTTCTCCTAGATGAGCAGCCAACCACGACTGACGAGCCCCATCTGCCCGAAGCAACTGGTTTTTAGGCGCCAGTGGTCCGCCTTTCACCCCATCTCCTGTTAGTTAGGAACGGGCTTCGACGGACTTATTTGCAAGTCACTCGTGAAGGCCAGGAGCTGGATTCGGCTGTCAGAGGCAATTAGAGACGCAAGCCATTGGAGCATTTCATGAGATGAGGGAGGGAGCTTATCCCCGCATCCACCCCGGCTATGCCAGCCATTGAAATCTCCTTAATGACTGTGAAAGCCCCCACTAGATTATATCTATATATAGCGGACGAAAACGATTTAGAAAACCTTACGATATGTTGAAACCCTCCAATAACAAAACTCTCCAATATTTTACAAAAAAAGATAGGGGGGGGGAGGGAGTAATAATGAGCTTTCAACCACGTCTTCCACTTGCAAAGCGTTTCATTTTATCTTTGTATTTTATACATGAAAATATAATCGCAAAGGTATATTTTACGTTATGAGACAATAAGGTCACATGTCCTTAAATTAACTAATATGATTGGTTCAACACACACACAGTCTACTTATATATATATATATATATATATATATATATATATATATATATATATATATATATATATATATATATATATATGTATATATATATATATATATATATAATTTTTATTAACTTCTCTAATATAATATTTTATAGTTGTAGGTAGTAGTTCACTGCATTTGTCAAATTACACCAGAGGGAGTGATTCAGAATGCAAATCAGGATTTGTTCATGGAAAAGATAAAATACTCTATACCGCTAATGTCGTTCTGCCGGATGATTATAATTTGAGTCGCCTAGGAACTATTAGACTTCTGATGACGTGGAATAGGCCACCGTTCCTCAACAGATCGGATGAAGTAAGTTAAATACTACCAAATACTACGACTAAAACTAGTCCAAATGTTATCTTGTCTACAAGCCGACTTGCTTTTCTTTTCTTCTTCTTGAACCAGGCAGACAAATAGCTGTTTGCTCTCTTGTAGTCACAATCAAACATGTTTACATGTATTAGTCTTTGTGTGTAATTTAGTATTGCTATAAAGTGTGTTGGTAATTGTGGGTGGTGCGAGTAGTTAGAGTATGAGGAGTGTCGTATCTAGGTTTTGAAGCCAGGGAGGAGCGAACTTTTAAGATAAAAGGCCCCACTTGTACTTAAAAAGTGTTACAAGAATACCCTGTACATCAGACAACTGTGTAATAGTGTAATTTGTATTTCATTATCCACGATTCTTTGCAGAACAACTATTAGTGTCGGCAAACCTTGCAATATTGATTGCATCCACTGATGATGTCCTGGATCTATTGTATCAAATTACAAATTAGTCTTACAATGTTTTTTACATGTTATTAAATTAAATCGAATGAGTATGTTATTAATTATTTTATTAGGTCAATATTATCTGCTTGTTTAATTGTGTTCGGAAGTTTGTACATTTGGCGCCTATTTAAAATGCTCGTTGTTATGCACTGGTTTAATAACGATGATGGTTAGAAAGTAGGGATTTTTTATTCAATGTTTATCTTTAATTCAATTTTTTATTCAAGTGATCTGTTATGGACTGTCTCTATGATGACTATTATTACGACTCGTTAAATCGGATTCAATGAATATAGTTGTATCTTTATTAGAAGTCTCTAGATTTTGCTAATCTGTAGCCCAAGCTAGGGGTTCCTTGACTGACAGGTCTATGCAGCAATGTAGTTATATTCGGGATAATTATCTTCAACACCTTTCTCAACAATGATAGATCAAACAACTCCAGTTGTTGAATAAACAATTTTATTAAAATTGTAGACTCAATATAAACGATCAATAAATGCATCAACTGATGGCAACATAAGTATTTCATTAAATGGCATATAATATACAAGTATCAATATAGCGACTTTACTCTACAAACTTTCAAACTGAACTTACTTTAAGGAGGTGGGGACTTTACAAAGAAAACTATCATCGAAGATTCTACAGGGTCTTAATACGCATTTTAACCTCTTTCTATATAGAATACTGCGATCCAGAATTATCCTCCAATTTCCACGGGGTTGGACGAATTATTTTATTTAAACTGCCCTCAGGGCATAAAGGTCAAACCTGGACTCTAATACGCACTTGGTAAGAGGTCAATGCCTTACTACGTCATTCCTCTATGACCGATATTCTTAACAGATCAAATGAACTTATTTGTGTTTTCTAATTTGTAGGTTTTATTGATATATATATATATATAATATATATATATATATATATATATAATTATTATTATTATTATAACAACACCAATGACCATCAACGTGACAACTAGTGATATTATTAATCAGCTGTTTAGTGTTGCTTCGACTATTTTTATACCAGTGGTCATCCAGCATTGTCGTATATGCCGAAATTATGAAAAATCAATATACTGGTCAAGTCCTTTGGATGTAGAATTCCATATATTAGTGTATCCAAGCCAGTCCTTTAATTGTTTATTATTAAAGAGTTAGATGCCTTACTAAAGCTGTTCTTATTAGTTATATAATATATTTGGCAATGAGTGTGCCCCCTTTTGATGAATTCGACTTCATTATGCCGTTATTCAAAATTTAGAAATATAATTCAACTTGAATAGCACAGCAGTAGTATATTATATTATGATAGTTGATATTTTAGTTTGTTATGTCTAAGGTTAGATCCAAGTTCATTATCCCTGGGTGAGTCGAATATTGGTAACATACAGTGTAGAATTCATTATAGTAAAGTTAGTTTAAAGGCTCTTTATTGATGTAAAAATGTGTAAACATTGTAGTATAATTATAGATGTTTTAGTTTTTAAGGACCACACACAGGTAAACTTGAAAGAATCAAATAATCCATCTTGTAACACAATATTGAAAATGTAATCACTGTATAACGAGTAGTTTTTAAAAGTCCAGTATATACAAGTTAGAATAAAATAGCATGATAATCCAAGCAGTATTTCAGAATATGGAGAAGCATAGTGACTATATGCAGCCAATTTGGGAAAAGAGACAGCGGGCTTCGTGTTGATCATTTTTATACTAAGAGAGTATCGACTATTTTTCCATATTCGTAACTATTCCAGAAGCATCGATTACGGCTGACGCAATTGTAATTTAATAAGGAAATATTCAATAGTAACCAGTCAACGACTAACAATAATCGGAAGTTTTCAAATTAGCACACGCTAAGGGATCCGTAATTAAATATATTAAAAAGGGACCCGTCTTTAAACAACCAATAAACTCCCTACGGCACTTTCGCGATTCACAACAATGGACATTTAAGACTATTTTAATTATTATGGAACAGTGTTTCGTAACAATATATATATATATATATATATATATATATATATATATATATATATATATATATATTTAAAATGTCATTTTAGCACCTCTCATAAACTCGTCGCTTAAGGCCCATCTCCTGGCTACGCTTTTGCTAACATGTCCAGCATCAGGCTCGTTCTATAAATACTTTACTCAGGGGCCTCATGCTGATTGGAGCTTCGACAGTATGCTACTTCGTTTCGTACCAGTAGCCAGTAGCTTCATTTAGTAGACTAGAGCAGGTTTCGGCAACCTTTAGATAATAGTGTTGCCAAAGTAGCATTTCTAAATCATCCAGCGTGCCAACAGCCTTAATTTCATCTTGCTTTTTTCATGCAGACGGTACTTTAACTTCCATTTTCGGGGTCTTTCATGTGTCATTTAAAACCACTCAGCATGCCAAGTGTGGCACGCACTCTGTAGGTTGCCAATCCCTGGACTAGAATGTAGTCCAACCAATATATTCAATAAAAAAAGTGGATTTGTTTTTTTGTCAATTTTACCTTTGCCATTTATTTTCGTTTCGATAGTTTTGCCGAAATTACCGTTGTTGAACTTAAATTTGCCACAATTACCTTGCCGAAATTACATTTGATGAATTTACCGTTGCTGAACTTTCAGTGATTCACATATATGTATTCAAACAGAGCAAACGCTAAAAAGAAACTAAAATTGTCACACTATAAAATATACACAACTACTATTATTTCTACTCTGTAAATCAAAACAAGAAAACTGGCAACACAGCGCTAGCATTTAGAAAAGAATGCACGGGTTTTGTGGCGGGGAAGCGAAAGGCAGTTGAAATAATAATAATAATAATAATAATAATGACCACTTCTATAGCGCATCTATCCATGCTATAATAGCATGCTCAGTGCGCTGTTTTGACATGATTACAAGAACACAATCAGACAATGATTAATTAAACAGAGATGTCTTTAAGTTCTTTTTAAATGACTTTGATTCAGTATGCTTTAGTGCAAGAGGTAAATTGTTCCACAATACTGGCGCCACTGACTCAAAGGCGCGCACTCCAAAAGTTTTTGTCCTATGTCCAATAAGACTGAAAGCCTTAAGCAACGACTGTGCACTTGAACGCAGATATCTTGATGGGGCATATTCTGTAAGAAGGTTCTGAAGATAGAAAGGTGCAGTGCCATCCAAGCAGCTGAATGTCAGGGAAAGAAGCTTATATTCAATTCGATTCTGCACGGGAAGCCAGTGGAGATCCCAAAGTATAGGGGTGATGTGAGCGACCTCTCGACCAGAGATACTAAGCGTGCAGCATTGTTTTGCACCTTCTGGAGTCTCTCAATCTGCTTTTTCGGAATTCCCCACAATCAGCTGTTGCAATAATCGAGTCTTAAGAGAATAAGAGAGACGGCAACGGCATTTGCTGTTTTCTTGTTGAGATGAGGTCAGCATTGTGTATCGGAGAGTCAGTGACCATTGTGTAAGAGGAGAGTCGGTGTACAGTATGTATGTGTGTTAGAGAAAAGTCGGTGTCCAGTGTGTATGAGTGTAAGAGAAAAGTCGGTGTCCAGTGTGTATATCGAGAAGTCGGTGTTTTCTATAGATTGAAGTTAATAACTTTGTATATATGATTATAGTAATGCTTATGTGATGTTGTAAATTATTGTATCATGATAATAAAGGCATTCATTTGCTGGAACGCAGAGTTTGGACAATTACTATTGTAGAAAGTCAGTACTGCTGTTATTGTAATGTTTTGTGAAGTCTTGTCGTTCACGCGTAAAATACCTTCAATGATAAAACAGAAGGCCTTACAGATATACGACTTGGACGTATACATGTAGATACTAATGCACCATATAACTGGTGACGGAAAATAGTTGACATGTTTAGGAACTCTAATATTATAATAATGAATGTAAGGAAATCTTTTTCGTCATCAAAATCCACTTCCACATTTAATACAGTAATTGGGTTACATAGCTAGCAGATAAAGATACATTTCGCAAAATACATAAATTAAATTTTGATACTCTATTTTCAGATATTCACTGTTTAATATCACGTGACTAAGAGATGATAAGATAGATAGGGCTGGTAGCGTTAGTAGAAAATCTAAATAGATACCAATGATGAAAATGATTAAACCAAAGTTCACAATTATTATTATATTCATATGGTAAAACAAGAAGTAGTAGAGTAAAAAATAAAATTTTTATAGAAGCTGCAATCAAAATATTTGGCACAGGTGATAAACAATTTATATAAGCACTAATAAACTAATGGTTCACACAAAAATGTAGTGAATAGTGAAGATTATATCTTAAAGCTAGAAGAATGAATAATATTTTCAAAACTAAAGGCTCACTAGCAAGATAGAAACTACACAGTAAAAATTATCAGTGTAAAATGAATTCTGTGATAACTAAATACGAAATTGAAATGAGAAAAAAAAAAAGGAAAAGCCTGAAAGGAAAGAACTCAAGACGATGTGAACGCATCTTTAAGGACTAAAACAGGAGAGATGATTGTTAGCGTTATAATTGTCAAACATTGAATATTGAGATGAAAGTTGTAATGTACATTTAATTCTAAATATGATAGCTTATGACAAAATTCTAGTTATGGCTAGTGATGAATTGTTTTCATATTTAAAAGAAAAAGAAATTAACTCAAATGACAAATAAATTAATAAATGCACTTAACAGCTTCAAGGACAGCCATCGAAATGCTGCCTTAACCAAGAACAAAACCAATAATCTAAATACACTTCAGAATGACAGAAGTAGAAACTAAACAAGATTTGGTAATAAAAGAAGAAATAGCTATTCACCTCCAAACTTTAGGAGAATAAATGCTAATACTAGAGATAGGAAACAGATTCAATGTTTCTTCTGTCAAGGTAGATACCACATTGCAAGAGACTGTTTCTTTAAACAACAACAAACATTAAAAAAAGAACTCTTTAATAATGACAACTTTATGCAGTCAGGCCAACATAAGCAATACAGAACATTTAGAAGAGGGGATGGAAGAAAGAAACAGGTATAACGAGTAGCTTTTAAAAGTCCAGTATATACAAGTTAGAATAAAATAGCATGATAATCCAAGCAGTATTTCAGAATATGGAGAAGCGTAGTGACTATATGCAGCCACTATGGGAAAAGAGACAGCGGGCTTCGTGTTGATCATTTTTATACTAAGAGAGTATCGACTATTTTACCATATTCGTAACTATTCCAGAAGCATTCCAGAAATTACAATGAGAATAAAAATTATTTTGGGCAAAGCAATTTTATTCCAAACTTCAATTCTCATTTTGCACAAAACGATAATCAGAATATACAGACACAACACTTTAATCATGGCATGGAAGGTCAGACTTTCAATAGCAACAGCATGAATGCTAACACATACAATCAAAGATCACAGCAATTTAACTCCATAAAAGAGTTCACTGGTCAATTGCTTCTATTTCCCAGTTTTGTCAATGAAAAACAAACTTTAACTCTTAGAGATTCTGGAGCCACATGCATTGTGTGCAATGCAGACTTAGTTCTTGAAGATCAATTTCTTCCAGAGTCAGAAATGGTCACCTTAGGTGATGGTTCTATTGTTCACGGCAAGGTCGCACAAATTTCTAATGACACTCCTTGCATTACAGTTGTTGTCAAAGCTGTGGTAATGAACAATTCTACTGCTCCATTAATCATTGGAAATAGTCCAAACATTAAGCAAGACAACTCTTTTGAGATCTTTCAGAAACGGATTTCCTCATAAAACAAACTGTTGTAACTTGGAACCAAAAACATTAGAAGGGTTCAATGCAGAAATTTCTTCAGATACAATTGTCGCCATACAGCAAAAACTGACTCTAATGAAAACAAATAAGATAGACAAGAGAAATTGGATCAGAAATCTAGAAGTAATACGTCTAAACAATATAAACCATAAAGACAAATTGACTAGTCTAAACAATAAAGACAATAAAGACATATTACCTAAATGGAATGGCTCACAACCAATAGAAAACTATATAAGTTCTTTTGAAGAACAATGCCAAAAACAAGAAATACCAAATGACATAAAACCAATTCTTTTAACTCAACATTTAAATGCCCACAAGAAAGCATTTAATATTGCTAACAAAAACATTCAAAGCTTTGAAGAATTAAAATCAAGTTTGACTAAACAATTGGTAGACAAGGAAAAGAAAGAAGAAAGTAATAAGATCTCTGACAGTTCGAAATTAGATAATAAAAGTTCCAATGAGCACAAGAAACACAATTTTTGTACTATACAATCAGAAATAAAGGAAAACTGTGAAACCTCAAATATTTCATTGGATAAAATGATTGATCATGATACAATAGTTAAAAAAAAACAACAAAGGATAAACACATAATCAAATTGATTGAAAGCATACAGAATCCTAACTCTTATAATTTTGAAAAATTTGAAATACAAAATAAAGTTGATCAGATCAGATTATGGGAGACTACCACAGGACTACAACAAAAAATAGTAGTTTCTACTTGTCTAAACTTTAGCAGGTCACCTCGGTACTAACAAAACTTTCGAAAGTCTCATACAAAATTTCTGGTGGAAAACTATTAGAAAGAAACAAGATTCGTTCAAAACACATGGCGCCGATACAAAAGGTAGAGAATATAGTTGCTCCCTTTTACAAGGTCGCCATAGACATTATTGGTCCTATGAGTACCACTAGAAAAACTAAAAGTAGATTTGCTATAGTTGTCATAAATCTCACAACAAGGTCGATTGAAGTCATACCACTTAGGGAAATTACTTCTGAACGCATATGTAATGCACTTCTTTCTATTTTCACCAAATATGGATTTCCTAATATGATTTTAAGTGATGATGGAACTCAATTTGTGTCCAATCTAACTGATGCCTTTTCAAAAATGCTTGAAATTACGCAAATTTTCTCGACTAGATACCACCCACAGTCGAATGGTTGTGTTGAGAGGGCCAACCAAACCATAAAATAAATGATAGAAAAAGTATGTATAGACAGGCCAAAAGAATGGGACATATATCTGCCCATGATCCTTTTTGCATACAGATATAGTAAACATAATGCAACGGGATTTTCACCTTTCCAATTGATGTTTGGAAGGCAACCAAAAAGTCCTATAGAGAATTTTAAAGATAATATTCTTCAGAACAAAGAACCTGATTTCTTTCCAGATGAATATATTAGCAACATACAGGATCAAATTCATTATGCACATGAAATAGCTAAAGATAACTGGTGAAATTTCCAGAAAAACAACAAATAAAAACAAACATTTGAGAACATTAGAAGTTGATGACATAGTTCTCATACTCTTGGCAACTGGCACAGTGCATAACAAAGAATGGTATGGCCCAAACAAAGTTGTGGAAAGACTAAATGAAGTCTCATATACAATTTTGGTGAATGGTTCTGAAAGAAAATATCACATTAATACTTTGAGAAAGTATAATCAGTCAAAAACTGATAACGAAATTTTGAGTTTATTATTTACAGAAAACATTATCAGTGAAGAGACTCCTGTTATAAATGAAGATAATTTTTCTATAAATCATTGTACTTCACTAACGTGAATATGCAGAATAATATGCAATAACTTGCAGAATATATAATATTCAGAACATATTCAATATGCAGAACTTTAAAAAGATCAATCTACAGCATATTGCTTCGCGGACAAACAAAGACAAAATTACCAGTATTGTAAATAAATTTTCCAGTGTCATAAACGATAAGCCTGGAAAGACTAATCTAATTGAACATTCCATTGTGTTGAATGATTACACTCTTTTTAGATCCAAAACATAATCCATTCCTCAAATGTTAAAATCTAAAGTGGACACAGAACTTCAATTAATATTAAAGAATCAACTCATTCAAAAATCTAATTCTCAATTCTCCTCACATATGTTGTTGGTAAAGAAATGGAGACATTCGCATTTGCTTCGATTATAGGAAACTTAACAAGGTAACTAACATTGACCAAGAAGTTCTTCCGAATGTAGAGGACATTATAAACACAATGGGTAAAGGAAAAATCATTACTAGCAAAGACCTGACAAGGGGCTTTTGGCAAGTTCGTATGTCGGAAGAGTCTACACAATATACAGCTTTTACAACACAACAAGGTCGCTATGAGTGGAATGTCATGCCTTTCGGTTTTGTCAACAGCACGCGACATTTACCAAAATGATGAGGAAAATTTTAGCTCCGCACCCAAATATTGTTTATTACGTAGATGACATCTGTATTTTTTCTGAAGACTGGGACAAACATTGAAAACTTTTGGAACATATTTTTAGCATTCTACAAGCTAACAATCTCACTTTTTCACCAGACAAAATTAAAATAGGGTATTCTGATATTGAATTTCTTGGCAATACATTCACAGACAAAGGAATTACACCTACTAACAACTTTCAAAATAAATTGTTAAACATTAAAACACTAAAAAGAAACATGTCAACGCATTACTAGGACTGTTCAATTACTACAAGTTTATTAATTATTACTCGTAAATCGTCCAACCCTTACTTGAACTTACTAAAAAATTTCAGCCACAAAACGTTCAATGGAATAATAAATGTGAACATTCTTTACAAACACTCAAGGAACTTTTTAGTAAAGAGCCAATACTCACTACTTTACAAGTGACGATGATGTTATTTTAGCAACTGGCGCTTCTAAAGTTGGATTAGGAGCATGCTTAATGAAAAAATACATTTACAATGGAAAAATAACTTACAAACCTGTACAATATTTAAGCAGAGGCTTAATAGTAGTGAAAAGAAATATCCACTAATTGAGTTGGAATATCTTGCGATTTTTTTTCGGGCTGTTAGAAAATTGCAAAGATATCTTCTTTGTCGACATTTTACTATACTTGTTGATCACAAACCTTTAATGCATTTTAACATAAGTAACATTAACAACAATCGCATAAACAAATACGCGATGTACCTAACAGATTATCAATTTGACATCAAAACAATTCGTGGAAAAGACAACCACATACCAGATGTTTTATCTTGTTTGTCAGTAAACACACAAGACTCTGAATGAGTATATAACTGTAAATATAATGATATACAAACAGTAATACTAATCAAATGGAAATAAGTTAATACAATAAAAAATGGAGTACAATTTTTCAATAATTGTTTACAAACATAAATAATTTTATTGTGTATTACATTTTACATAAGATTTTTGAAATTCTTCAGATATTATGATTAATGATTATTTAAAATATTTGTTTCATATTATGTTACATTGCATATACAATCTATGGCTAGATTTTATTTTTAGAGGGGGAGGGTATGTTAGCGTTGGGGCACAATTGAGATGAAAGTTGTAATGTACATTTAACTCCCTTAGACCAAGTATGCGTGTATTGATAATGTGTGTGTGTTTTGTTGAGAGAGAACAGTCCAGAAATTGTGAGCTGTTGTTATGTCTTCATGCTTTTACTCGGTCAGGTGTTTTTTAGAGGATATGATCAGTTAGAGCTAAAGTGTAGAAGGAAAAGGTTGTGTAATAACTGAGACTATATATTTTACAAAAACTTCTATAGTAACATGAACCTGTGTTTATATTTTATATATCTTGGATGTACTGGACATTTTAGATCTGTTCTTTCAATTGTGAATAATGATAAAATATATTATATGTTTTGCTGCAAAGATTTCGCCTTATCAAGTTTATTATACGTGATGTGAAGAATAACATTTAAGAAACAGAGTTCAGCTTAACTCAAGATTCTATTAGCCTCCGAAGGACAATAGTTATTAAAAATACAATCAATTACAACGGTCATAATGAAATTAATATGGACGAATTATACCATTTATTAAGTCTCAAAACGAAACGACAGACAACAGTCACATAAACGCAATAAAAGCTGAACTAACCATCCCCAACCTGAACATGACAAGGTTCAAGAATGAAAAAAGATACAATTAGGTGACGTCTAACCAATTAGCACGACAAGAAAATCTATAAGCTATCATAACAATCCGAGATAATATTTAACTCATTGAGTCAAAGTTAAGGTATCAATAAACAGTTTATCAGTGTCGTAAACTCACTAGAGGCGCCAAGCACTCAGTCTGATGCCATGGCACTAAACTCACAATGGCTCCTACCCAGGGCCGGCTCATCCATATAGGCGAACTAGGCGGCTGCCTAGGGCGCAAAATTTTTGGGGGGCGCAATATTGATGATTTTTTTTTATTTAGGGATCTGAGAATATAAACTATATTAAAGTTTAGTTCTTCTGCGCGCTACTAGCATAGGCAGATGAATTACTAGGTAATGAAAGGCGCAGGGTATTTTATTAAAGTTGTCTTAGAAAATAGGAAAGTATGCCCTTACAGTAGTCTACTTAGTTTTTGCAACCTTTCTGTGCGTAGCGGCTTGCAAAAGTCACCCCCTCACTTCACCCGTTCCACACCCTGGATGCGATGCGGCGGCGGAATATCATAGTGAAGTGACCTTAAAGTGAGTTCGTGAAGCGTAAGTCGTGAGGTCGCTGAGGTGTTTGCATTGACAGGGCAGTTGTTTTTTGTGTGTGCATTTTCAAACTGTTAATTACGAAAACGAATACATTCAATCCCATCAGTGAACCTAAGATGGTCCAGTCGAATTGATGCACTAACACCTCTGCAGTGCCAGTTATCTCATGTTTGTGATGCTTCTGAAGAGATTTCTGAAGACACTTATTGGATCTGTTGGCATTATTGCGAAGACAGAAGCACTTGGGTTACTGGAAAATATCTCAGACTTCAAGTTTATTGTTGTTCTTGTCACATAGCACAACATTTTGTTTCAAGTAAACATAACTAGTAAGACACAGCAAGAAAAGGACTTGAGTCTCCAGAAAGAAGTTAGTCACCTGAAACAAAAACGAAGAGTTTTTGGTTGCAACTAGAAGTGATTTAGAGTTCAATAGAGTTTTGGTTGATGCTAATGAAGAAGTATAAGAAGTTGCATGGAGTAGAACCAGTATTTGAGAAAGAGAAGGTATGAATTAAAAAAAAAAGAAGAACATGGTTGATTACGAATCAACAGATGAATCAGTAAATATTGCAGATGACCTCTCAGAAAGTTTCAAGATCCACTTTTATGTTGCTTTAGACACAGCTGCTTATACAGTAAAAGAAAGATTTTTCCAGTTAATTAAAGTATCTGGTGTCTTTGGATTTTGTACAACATATATGATCTTAAAAACAAGACTACATCAGAGGTGAAGAGGATGTGCAAAAACTTAGAAAAAAACATTACAATTTAAAAAGATGAAGGTTTGAATGAATCGGACATTGCTGCTGTACGACAGTGTTCTGAACTTAGAGCAATTTCTCATTATCTCCATGACTCAGTATTAAACCATGAAAAAATCATAAACTACATTTACCAAACAGAATCTTGAAAATGGATTTCTTATCATTTGTGTAGCCCTTCGTATCTTGCTTACGTTGCCACTTTCCGTAGCTAGTGCTGAACGAAGTTTTTTCAAAATTTAAGCGAATTAAAACCTTTCTGCGTAGTACAATGTGCCAGGAGAGACTTGCGGGTCTGGCGACAATTTCTATTAAAAGTGAGATAGCAAGACAGTTAGACTCAAAAACCCTCATACAAGAATTTGCTAAGCAGAAAGCAAGAAAAGTATCATTAGGGTTTTAGTCTTGAGCAATGTTCCCTCTAATTTTTGGGTGGTTTGCGCGAATTTTTTGTGAGCGCTATTTAAAAAATTGAAACAAAATTGCGCGCACTTGTTGCATAATTTTCATAACATTTTTAAATTTGATTATTTTCACATCAAAGTGTATTTCATTTGGCATGTACAATTTAAATTGATAATTTGTTATTAGGTTTATTACCTATTGCAATACTTGAAATCGTAAATTATGTTAGCACTTTTGTAACTAACCAAGCAGGAAGTTCAACTATAGATGAATAATAATGACATATTAAAATGTTAAAATCAATACTGAATATTTAATTCCATTTTAAGGTTTAACTTCTAACTTATTTTAATTTTTAATATTCTAGATTTCTGATACTGTTGCAATAGAAATAAAAATAATAAACGACATGCATGTTATGATACAATGATTGTTTTATGGCTATTTATAAAAAAAGATTTCAGTCTCACTCTCTCAGACAATCAGAGTTATTGTTACTTAATATTTTTTAAGATCTAAATTAGAACTAGTAACTGCTTAAAGTTTTTCTCTCCGATATTTTGCGCTGGCCCACTCCGAGTAAATTTTGGCCAAATTGATAAGACCTCCACCAGACTGATAGCGTTCGCATGAGCATTTCAAGGTGTCTCTCTTCAAGTCTATTTCGTTGTTTGGTTTTCAAGGCATTCATAAGGCTAAACCATCTTTCACAATCCGCACATGAAGAAATAAAAGTCCCTGCTACATCCATCAACTTTGAAAGATTCCCAAACTGTTCATTTTTTAAATACAAACTGTATCATGTCTTGATAATTTGAAACTAGTCTGCCTTTAATTAACTCACCTACTGAAAATTTGTAGTCGTTATATTCACTGACAACGTCATCAAAGTTTTCGCCAATCAAATCTTTGTATTTTGTACACAGTGCTGTAATTTCTTGAACTCCAAAATCAAAAGTGCACTCGGTTAGTGCCGTGCAATCAAATGCTGACCAATTATTGATTTCACCTTCAGGAAATCTATTTTCTAGATGTTCACAAACACTCTTTATAAACGCTATGATAAAACCTGTGTTTACTTCAATGTCTCTTTCTTTACATTGGTCTAAAAGTTTTACAACTTTGGAATTCCAGAAAGTAACATTACTCAAATACTGTTCTCTTATTTTTAAAATCTTCCCTTGTGCAAGATGATATGCTTCAATTGATGTTAAACAAGACTTTTGAAATGGCATGGTAAGTGAGGCTAACTCACCTAAAACATCATTTAATTTCTCTAATGTTATTCTATTTTCTGGGCTTTTTAATTTTTTTTAAACATTATTTAGCAATTAGATCATTGATTTTTTCTTGTTCAAAGTACTCTATAAGTGGATCGTAATTTCTAACAAGGGCTGCGACTGCAAAATACCTGGACAGCCATCTAACTTCATTTAGAGGTCTAAATGCTACAGAATCACACTCTGACGCATCGGCTATATCTTGAAATTTACATTTTTTGTTATATGATCTGCAGAAAACTGTGTAAAGCGTTCTTATTAAAGTTTCAATGTCTCTCATTAATTTAATATCTTTCCAAGTATCACTAATCCCTAAGTCCCCTGGTGTGTAACGCAAATTTGTTCAACTAAATTAAATGTGGAATTTCGAGCTTCAACTGAGTTGAACGCCATTACGTTTTCCCAACATCACCGAAGCACCATCAGTGGTAAACATAACCATCTTCATCAGATCAAGTTTGTGAATTTTGTAGAATTCTTTGATTGCTGCAACTATTGTAGCCGCATCACATGATTTCAATTGTAACAATCCACCAACTGTTGTTTTATATTCTGTTGAACAAGCTGGTCGATATTTAAAATAGAGTATTAGAAATTTATTAACAGAAATATCCGTGCTTTCGTCTACTGTTAATGTGTGAAAAGTTGAAGACGCTATTTCTGCCATAACTTCAGGTTTCAATAACAGAGTTGATTACTTCTAAAATCTCAAAGGCATAATTTTTGCTTCTCCATGATGCAGGTATGGAAATGTTCTTTTCCATGTGCTCATTTATTTTTTCAACAGAAAGCATGGAGCTATTCATTCTTACAGCTAACAATACATTATCTATTAATATATTTATGTCATCTGGTTTGAACGTTTAAGTTCAAGATTCGATTGTCTTTTTTGCTTCTCATCTGGCGTTTCCAATAAACATGCTAATCAATCCTAATCCTAATGAAGGGTTTTGATTTTGCAACAATTTTACGCCTGACAAATGAGACTTATTTTTTCGATGAATTTTTAAGTAGTCCAGTTTCCATCCGTCGTCCCAATTTTTAACCGCTTGAAAATTCTCCATTTAACTTTGGCAAAACAAATAAACAACACCAATATTCGGATCGAATGTATAAATTTAGCTGAATTGTACTCGAAATAATCCACGGCGATTTGGCACTTCGGTTTCAACTAATTCTTTTAACCAATCGTCTCTAAATGTTTGCAAACATTTTTTGTGTTTCAAAAATTTAGACAGTGCCATTTTTAGGGCAAATATTTTAACTTTGAAATATTGGAAATATTTAATGACAAATTAAATTAAATTTAATAAAAGTCAAAATCAGAACACAGACAACCGGAAGAAAACTTTACTATTACTACCGGAAGTCATGCAAGATGTTAGAAAAATAAGAAATGGACGAAAATGAAACTTAAGTTTTGATAATAATTATTTAGTCTGGCACACGGTGCATAACAAACAAAACCTGAAAAAATGCACTTTACATAACGTGAATTAACAAAACAAACAGAAATAAAAGGTACATTCTGGAATTTTGGCTATGTTGCATTTTATATTTTAATAATTAAAATTGTAATAAGAAAATTATATTTTAGTAAATACATGGATCTACTGCGCCGCTGCGCACATTATAGTTTGTTCTGCGCGCCAGCACCGAGACTACTGCGCGCGCGCATGCGCGCAGCTTGGAGGGAACATTGGTCTTGAGTATAAATACTGGTGATCAGTATTTAAAAGTGACATTTAGACCGTAGTTAAGAAAACAATAATCCAATTTCAAGTAGTCTTTGTGATTTTTTTATGTGTTATAAAAACAGAAACAAATATCTATAATCTAACTGTGGGTTTCGGTTTGTTATTAAGAGAACTGTACATAATGCATTTATAAAACCTATAAACCCATATATCTAATGTAAAACCTGTGTGTTATGTATATTTTCAAATAATAATTTGGATTTCTAATTATTAATGTATAATTCAAAGTCATTGTTACTTTTCATTCAACTGTTTTATTTACATTTCACAGTCATCAAACAAAGTTTATAGAATACAATTCTTTGTTGCGCTATAATAATTATTAACAAAAACAAATTTTCGAAGTTCCATACCCGGCAGACCTCGCCGAAGGCACTTTAATGAGGGAACAGATTTTGTTTTCGCCTAAGGCGCCAAAAACCCTAGAGCCGGCCCTGCTCCAACCTATAAAGTACAATTAATCCTGGCTCATTGCGGTGCTCACCAATGAATGAAGGATGCATGATTGTATTTGTATCTTGCATTAATGTTTATATATGAATGTATTTACTTTCTCTTTTATAACTGTTATACATGTATCGATATATATATATATATATATATATATATATATATATATATATATATATATATATATATATATATATATATATATATATATTTATATATAATTACACAAACATAGTTATCTGTCCTTGTAAAAATTCAGGATGCTTCCATTTATCCCCCCGTCATGTCTCCACCGTAAACAGTAGACAAGACTAGCCCTCCATCGATTGCCCCAACTCCCACCCCCGCTACCGACCACTGGTCAAGATAAGCAAATTGTGTTCGCGTGCAAAATTCTTACGGTCGGCGCAGGTGGGCGTGATAATCCCCCCCCCCTTCCCTGAACTTTCCCCCTGTAAACTAACACATACGCTACATCTCTCGACCGGACCATTAGGGTATCAAAAAACCTTTGTAATTCCCCGATCGCCCTCCTCACCCCCTCCCCACCACCCCCTAACAGTGACTTACCATTAAAGACGTGGGTAATCACCTCCCCCCCTCCTCAAACTATAGAGGGCACACTAAGGCGCAATGAAAACTATCATTGGAGTCGGAAACACAGAACACGATAGTCGTGTTTTCGGCTGGTCCAATTATACTGATATACTGTAATTCGTATTGTGGATTACCTCTGCTATAGATCAACTTATGCCTCAATAAACAGTATTTGAAATTCATTCCGGCATTGAATCAATCTTGTTTTGTGTTCGAGCATTGTGTCATGTAGGATTACTAGAATAATCAGGACCCACATTAGCCACGTGGGATATGGACTATAAATATAAATATTCTAAGGTCCAATGCCATTATGACACCGATATAATCAGCCCCTACACGAGCCAAATAACCTTGCGTGTACCCAATACACGACGCACACCGCACGACATCAACCGTAGAGTGCACGCCAAGCTACAAACATACATATTTAAGCCTAAAAACGAATTTAAAAATATTATAAATGCCAACTTAAGGGATTAAAGTTTAAGGAATGCGAGTTCTTTCGACCACCATAAATAGATGAATTAACCACTAGCCGGATGGAATTTGAATACCGGTACCCCCTAGAACTAACTGACCCATTACAACTGACCAATCAGATTCATTCAACCGATCCGACTGGACATATCAAAATATTACGTTTGAATGTTTAAAATGTGCTCAATTATAAAATTAAAACAATTCTTCTAAATAACTAAACACTAAACTATATATATTTACAAACTAGAATTAATTTCCTACCAACTAATAATAATTACATTTCCTAACAAAAATCCTAAACTAAATTATCTAACTATAACTGCCGAGTCCTGGCCAACAATGTAGTTTGTTACAAAGTAAATATAGCAAATAAAGCACAAAAAAGATTGTAGACCACCACCTTACATCTAGATTTTTACAAGAACTTAAAAAAATTAAGTATATTTGTAAAATTACTACTGACTGCTATAAAAACTAAGTAAAAGTAAAGTATCCCGTCGGACCAAATTGATCCATAGGGCCGGTGGAGCAGCGTTCACCAGTTTCCGTGGCCACGACATACTAGGTGATTGTGTGGCCAGCACTATGCACAGCCGCCTTTACTTTAGCCCAACTAAGGTCAGGTACCCATCAGAGCTGGGTAGACTCAGGGACACCATCCAGACCCGGGAAAAAATCCTAGCCTGCACCAGGATTCGAACCCGAGACTTTCGGTACGCCAGTCAAACGCGCTGCCGCACGGCCAATGTGCTTTAAAAATTAAATAAATATATATCAACAACAACAAAAAAATAATAATCTAGTTGAGTACCTGAATGATTCATGGTTTCAAGTAAATTCAAGTGCTTGTGTATAAAAATAAACGTTTAAAAGGTTTTCGTTTTGTCACCGTGCTTACGCGAACTTGTGGTGAGAGTGATGTAATGTTAAGATTTGTTCAGAAAATTGTGAGTTAGATCATAAGAAGTGCATTATCACCCTTGTATATTTTTTAAAGTTCTTAAAGTGAATAATCCCTCTTGTATTTTTGTATGGTAATTAAAATGAAATTATTATTATTTCGGAAACACTCTATATTATTTACTAATGACACTAATGTTATAATTGTCTAGTTATATCTTGGAATATACCTTTGTGATAATTATTTACTACGTGGCAAATAAATATTGTTCATTGTTGAGTATATGTTAAGAACAAAACTGTATTGTTAGCAGCAACTGGTATACTAACTAATGCCCCCATGCCCCAAACACCCTTTGCAATAAGACAATAGATCTAGCGGCTATTTACACATCAACACTAATTCATGCAGGGTGACATTTTTTATAAACTAAGCTTGAAAACTGACATTTCCAGGCCACACAATCCCACTGCAGGTTATCGTCGAAGAAACTAGTGCAAAATGCTCTTCAGGGTCTGAATAAGTTCACTTTCCTTATTGTTTATTAGGCATTGGTATGTAAAAAAATAATCATATTATCTTAATCTTTAGCCATGATAGGTTTGGTTAAAACATTGAGCCCATAAATTGTTAAGTCAGTTTGTTCTTTTCTTGGCGATACAGTTTTAAATGCTAAATACCAGTAAATATTTTGACAACTTACGCTTGTAACCTAAAAAGTTTATTTGCATATTCTTTCTGAGGCTGAAAATTTTAAATTATATTAAAAAATGTAAAGATCATACATTTCTTTGTTTCAGGTTTGTATGATATATACACTTCCAGTCCAGTGCTGGGGTGAGAGATTCTTTCGTCCAAGTGAATGTCAGTGCTCTTATCACACAGAATATGTTTTCAATGTATATATGAATGTTGTTGCGAATATTAAGTATTCGAATAATGACGCTCGCGTACTTTGGACACAGCGTTTGGATATAGACGATATTTTCAGCAACACCGTGAAGGTTCCGGTTATTGAAAGTAAATAAAATTAATATTTTTACATTAATATTTTACTTACCTTTTTAGTATTATTAGACAGTTTAATATATCGGTGCCATATAACAATTACAACTAAAAGTCTTCAAATATTAAACCACTACAGTTAACTAAATTCAATATATTGGTATTCCTTAAAATTTACAAAGTACTTCCACGGTGAATGACATTTTTAAAATGATATATAAATGTCATAAATTCAAAGAAATGTAAAAGTTATAGTTTATAGTATAACTAGTGGTTATGTCCGTCAAAATGACGGAGAAACGAATGATTACAATGTGTTTTGTTAAGAGAGAAAGACAATAAAAACTGGAGTGAGAACGTTTCTTTTCGGTATTTAGTTTTTGTTCTGTTTAATTGTTTCTGGTCGCCCTGGCCCTGGCATATGCATATGAATTGTTGCTGTCAAGCTTCTGGCCTCAAAGTCTGGCGTAGTGTGTAAACCGCCGATACATTCCCAATAAGAATACACCGGCGGACGAACGTATGGGGGACAGCCCCCGCAGCGGGTCCATGATCCATTACACTGCCGTGAGGCCACTGTTATCGATGGAGAGGAAACAATGGACGCTGCAATCCCGTCTCGAGAACCACCCGGTGCCTGGACGCTTGTACCTATAGTATAGGATTTGTGAGACCGGGTGACAGTGCAGGTATTCTGGCGAGCAACCACGATAATGATCTTTAGGGGAACCGCAGTGAACGATCGCTGGGCTGCGGAAACCTTCCCTGTTACACGGCACGCCACGCCTTCGGCGTGTCGCTGGGTGGCTCGAGCCCGGACAGAGATTGCTCAATCCTAAGCGTTACACCCTGGACACAAGAGCTGAAAGACTCGTCCAAGATTTTTTAAATACTGTTTGATTCTATATTAAAATGTAGCGAACAGTAGTGTTAACTGGACTTGTTATTAATAATATTAAATTAACAATAATATACTATCTAAAAGAAAAAAAAAAAAAAAAATAGAGAGAAAAAAGAAAATAATATTTTAATGCAATAAAAACTATAGTAATAACAAATTTTTTCGGTATTTCATTCTTGTTCTTGCTTATTGTATTATTAAAACAGTATTGGGAATGTTTATTTCGCTATTTAGTTTTTATATATTATGTCCGGTCGTTCTGGCACATGCATAAAAATTGGAAAGTAATAACTTAATAGCAAAGACTCAATGTGGATTTAGAATGAATCATTCAACAATAGATCATCTCATTAGATTAGAAACATTTAATAGAGAAGCTTTTGTTAGGAAAGAACATGTGGTAGCTGTTTTTTTCGATTTAGAAAAGGCGTTTGACACTACACGGAAATATGGAATTTTGAAAGATCTATATTCCTTCGGTTGAAGAGGAAACTTACCAAAATTTATATCAAACTTTCTAATCAACCGAACATTTCAAGTAATTCGATAAGATCCGCGCGTTCAACATAGTGAATCTTGCGTTTAACATAGTAAATGAGCGAAAATGGCCATTTGATTTGCACGATTATATTTATTTGCATAGTTTGATTAAACCTTTTTTGATTTTTTTAATCAACACATTCGTGAATATAAGTCACAAAATAAAATTATCTTTAGGAGGACGTTTCCAATTTATACATTTAACTTTTGTCCCGTTTAGTCAAACAACTTATGTGCCTATAGCAAACAAACATATAAATATATAAATATATTTATATATAAATATATTTATTTATATATATAAATAAATGAATATATATATAAACATATAAACAAACTCACTATAATTATATATGTTGATAATTGATTATAATATTGAATATATTACGTGAATTTAATGTAAAAAGTATAGTTAATCAAATAATAATATTGTAGTGTACATTTAAAGTAACAAAGTAGACTGCATAAAAAAAAATTCCTATTGAATATCAAAGGTTCTATTTAAAGATTAAATTACTTTTCTTTCATCTTTAGAATCTTTAGCTTTATTTACTCAAGTTCTTTCGGTGAAATGTTCATCTTGCAAGTTAGGTTGTAAATTATTTTTGGTTGTATGATTAATTTAATTTTGCGTTTTTTTAAAGGCTTAATTATATAATTGAGATATTCTATGTATTTTATTTGTATAATGGTTCTTGTAATTTGGGTTCCAACCTTAGTGAGAGTTCTTAATGCGTTAAATGTTTTTAAAAATATTTTCAGCCGACTTTGTAGAAAAGTTGACTTTGGATGAGAAAACCATTGCCTTAAGCTCCTGTACCCTTCCAATTAATCAATCTTCAACTGTAAAGTGGTGTGTCAGCGGATTGAGATCTCATACTTTGAAAATTTCATCAGGGCAGCAAACTCTTGTTGAAGGAAACGATTGTGTGAACTACATCTTTAAGAACACCAACTATCCTACTAGTGTCACTGTTTCATTTATTGAACACAGTCATTGTCAGAGAGTTAGATCACACATTTGTGTATTGAAAAGTAAGGTATTCTTAAAGTATAATAATATATCTATCTCACGTTATACTTGCAGTATTCAATGTTATATCGCTATTTATTACAATACAATTTTGTTGATTGTGTGAGACGGCACCGCCTATAGCACACATTTTAAGTTTGAATGAAAGGAAATGAGTCTGGGGATAACAACATCTCGTTATAACGATCGTTTTGTTCATGTGAACTTATCTGTATTATCTTTACATTGTTAACCCTTTTTAACCATAACCCAGCCGAAATAATAAATGCTCGGATCATTGGCTTAGCCAGGTTTTGGCGATAAAACAAAATTGTTTTATTGATTCAAAATGGAAATGTGGTTTGATTACATTCATTTACAATATCAATTAAACAAGAAAAACATTCCACACACAAAAACAACAACCAGAACAGATACAACACACACACACTAGTCATCTTTTAATCTTGAAAACATCAGCACCTGGCTTTTGATAATGCTTTACAGTCAAGGAACATCGCTGATACAGGAGTAAGAAACAAAACTGTTCTTGCACCTATCAGTTCTTGCTCTAATTGACAGAAGTCGGCCTTTACGTATCGATTCGAAATAGTTGTTGTGAGGTGGATGCATGCTAACCTTGATCATTTTCTCGAAGTGGAGAGGCATCTTTGCTGAAATAATTCGTCTACAACAGGCAGGGTCGTCTGTGGGATTTTTGCCGCTAATTTTATAAGGCTATCCTAGCGGTGCTTCACTTTCGAGGACATGTTCCATGTCCAGCAAGTTATTGCATACGTAGATAAAGTAAATAATAAGCATCCTAGCGTAATGTTTAGGTTTAGTCGTATCGATATTATGGTAGAGACTTTCAAGTAATAACAGTACGGCATCTTCGGTGCTTCTTGTTGGTTTGAGTGCAATTTATTGGGGTCGAGATCAGTATGTACTAGACCTGCCAGCCGATTGTTTTTAATTGCAGCTGGCTGACATAATATTTCGGCTTATATCCGGGTTAGCCGGATTTCTCCGTCAATTGACATTTACGGCTGATTTTCGGCTGATTACGAAATATCCGGCTGAAATTCGTTTGATGCCTGGCCAATAATGAAGTAATAAAACTTCAGCAATAAAACAGTTTTACAATTCTTCAGAAAAAGTTTTATTATTTCAAACAATAGAAGAAAAAAAGTTTTATATGCTGTCCTACTAATACAGTGCATGAATGAATGAATTTCATTCAGTTTCTGTCACTCAATATTGATAGGCACTTAAAATATCAGTTTGTAATTGTCATGAATAAAACAAACGCGATGTAGTTTATCAGTTGTTAGGCTTGATCGTTTGCTGTTTATTATCAAACAGACATCTCGCAGAACATGGGCGTAAGTTTTACAACCAGTTTGTGTCCACCTGATTTATATATTTCGGAAGGAATGGAGTCAGCTCTAGGAGCCTTGCCGCTAGACAGGAGATCAATGGCCTTTTTTGTTCCAGCTCTGATGGAGAGTCAGCCATTCCCTCATTGATTGCTATCTGTGGTAGTCGATTGATCGCCTCATCGCTGATGGTAGAGGGCATGTTGAGAACACAATTGAAATGTTCTGCCCAGCGAGCCCAAATCTTTTATTTTTCTGTTATCAGTGTGCTTCCATCTGTATCCAGAAGAGGAACTGGGCCCGAAAACACTGGCCCTTAAACAGCCCTGAGAGAGTGGTAGAAATATTTCATGTTTTTGCTATCAGCATAGGATTGGATTTCATCGGCCTTCTGGCTCATCCATGCATCCTGCATTTTCCGAAGCTGATTCTGAACAGTTCGACGTACTTTGGAGAACTCTTCTTTCTTTGCCATGGACTTGGGGTAATTGATATGTTCACACAGGAGACGATGCTTTTCGTCAAGTAGAGCATTGATTTCTTCACTGTTTTCGTCAAACCAGTCTTAATGCTTCCTGCGTGTGGTTCCGATCGTCTCAGATGCTGTGGAGTATACCAATTGTTTTAAAGCAGCCCAGCTGGACTCGATATCCTCCTCGAAACTTAAGTGCTCTAGTTTGTTAGTCAGGGCACCCGCAAGAGCTTGATTAAGACTGTCTTGCCTCAGTCCAGGAGTGTTTAGCCGCTTTTGGACCTTAAAGCCTTGTGGACGTCTAGGGGGCTGTACTCTTATGGACAATTTGGAGACCAACAATCTGCGATCGGTCAGGCAATCAGCACCGCACATGACTTTGGTCAAACGGACATCCTGTCTATCTTTTTTGCGAACAATCACGTAGTCTATCATATGCCACTGCTTAGATCGAGGGTGAATCCAAGTTGCTTTGTTATGGTATGGCTGGAATTACAGGAATTAAAAGATGCAACTATCATCCACCTCAACAAGCGCAAGGGCAATCGGCAAGCATGCGACAACCACAGGGGTATATCGCTTCTGTGCAACGCAGGCAAAATCCCTGCAAGGATACTCTTAAACAGACGTACAGCTCACCTCGACCAGGGTCTATTGCCTGAGAGCCAGTGCGGTTTCAGGAAGGAGAGAGGAACCATTGACATGATTTTTGCTGCCCACAAAATGCAAGAGAAATGCTAGGAACAACATGTACCTCTCTACGCCACTTTTGTAGACCTGACTAAAGCATTCGACACAGTTTGTCGCGAGGGACTCTAGAGAATCATGGCCAAATTTGGATGCCCAGACACCTTCATCGAAATGGTCAGGCAACTCCACGACGGCATGCTTGCCAGAGTTCAATACCAGTGCAGCTTTTTAGAACGCTTCCAGGTTACAAACGGCGTAAAGCAGGGATGTGTCTTGGCCCCTGCAATATTTAGCCTCATGTTCTCAGCCATGCTTTTGGATACCTTCAAAGACAGTGATGTAGGGATCAAACTCCGATACCGCTTTGATGGTAAGCTGTTCAATCTTAGGAAACTGCAGGCCAAATCTATGACCCACATTAAGACAATACGGGACTTTTTGTTTGTAGATGACTGCGCCCTGAAAGCCTCCACGGAGGCAGACATGCAGCGCAGTATGGACCTGTTCTCAGCGGCATGCACCAACTACGGCTTAACTATGTTAACCAAAAAAGCCAAGGTTTTGCACCAGCCTGCTCCTGGATGCGTGCACACTGAACTTTCCATCACTGTAAAGGGACTAAATCTAAATAATGATGACAGGTTCACATACCTCAGCAGTACCCTCTCCCAGTCTGTACATATAGACGATGAAGTAAATCTCAGGATAGCCAGAGCCAGTTCCTCCTTTGGAAGATTGCGGTCTAATGTTTGGAATCGGAGAGGCATTAAGCTGCAAACCAAACTAAAAGTCTATTCAGCTGCCGTACTACCAATTCTTCTCTACGCATGTGAAACCTGGACCGTGTATAGCCGTCACGCCAGGAAGCTAAATAACTTCCATCTGAGCTGCCTACGACAGCTGACACCGGTCAGGTGGCAGGACAGGGTCCAAGACGCTGATGTCCTCGCGCGAATCGGCATGCCAAGCATGTACACCCAACTGGCAAAAGCCCAGCTCAGATAGTCAGGCCCCGTGCGTATGCCAGAAGTACGACTGCCCAAAAATCTTCTATGGTGAACTAGTCGTAGGAAAGCGATCGCGAGGAGGGCAGAAGAAGAAGTACAAAGGCACCCTGAAGGCATCCCTGCAAAAAATTGGAAATCGACCCAAAAAATTGGGAAAAACTTGCTGAGGACCGATCCTTTTGGCGAGGCTTGACCGTCAATGTAGCAGCAGCTCCATGAGGAAAAAAGACGAAGGGTCGCAAATGCAAAACGACTACTACGAAAGTCCAGACAAGACAGCCCCGCTACTGCTTGCCAGTAAGCCTCGCATCCATGCCCCCACTGCGGCAAACTTTTTCGGGCAAAAATAGTCCTCACCAGCCATCTTCGCACACATATGCATATATGACGATGACAATGGATGGTCAATCTTTGCAAGCGTCGGACAATCATCGGACAATCATCATTATAAAACAAGCAGCCGAAAACATGCACTCAACTGGTAATTTTCAGATGATGCTGATGATGATAGGTGAAGATGAGCCAGTTAAGTAAGTTGTGGATACAAGGATGATGCAACACTGCTACGCCTGTAAGCGAGAACAACTTGCAGCTTGATTTGATCATTGACAGGAAATCGATGGTTAAGTTGGTTGAGAACTGACAGCTTGATCATTCGTATCTTGTCATCATCGGCATTTGATTCAGTGCAGATCTTTCTGATGTGCATTTTCACCGGTGGAATAGTTGATAAGGTTGGCATTGAACAGCTGAACCGATCAGTTAGGTCTTAGAATGGTTTCAGAAAGGTAACGAGTTCACTTAAGAAGTCAATTTCATCTTCATGGAGACAAATATCAACTCGACCAATACCTTTAGAGAGTATTTTGAACTTCCCTTTTCAAGTCAAGTATGGACTGAATCATCGTCAGTGTTGATATCCAACGCGTTGGACATGATGCCTTCACTAACTCGTTCATTTTTTGGCGGATTTACTGCGGAAAAAATACGGTGGCTAATGCGGCGCGCCGCATATTTTCCGGCGGATTTTTGGCGGATGAAAATTCGGCGGCGTATTCGGCGCGCGGCGTCGGTTGAGGGGTCTGGTATGTACTTCCCTTAATAGCTGTCGACATATACGTTTTTCATAGCATTTTATTACTATAAGTTCGACGAGACGTAAATCATTGTTGAAATCCATTTTAGATTTCTTTGAAGCTGATATAATTTCTGAAGTCTTCCAAATTTTAATGGTTGGCATTATATGCAATTTCCAAAAAAAATGAAGATGAAGTTAAACAAGAGTGAAAGCTGTTCCGCAAAGTGTTTAACAAGTTCACCGCTTACTTTTTCTGACCCGGAGGCTTTAGCCACATTTACTTGTTTTAAAATTCACACCACTTTCTTTTCAGATAAGTAGTGAACAAGGTCTTCATTAACATATTTTGTCATGTCTTTATGAACATTTTAAAAAACCTGGCAGTCGAAATAACTATACAATTTGTTGAGAAATTTATTTTCATTCTTGACTCAAAAGGTTTCACGCTTGGTTGCACATCGTGTTGAGTCTTTTTTTTTATCCAGCACAGCTAGCCTTTGAATTACTTTCCTTAACAGATTTTCGATTTTTGTGCCTTCAGAGATTACATTCTTGCATTACATTTTAGCCTTTTGAATTTTTTTTGGACTGGCTCAGTACATTTTTTTCTTTTGTATTATAGATTCTTTTTTTGCTTATCCAAGGTTTGCTATTGCCATACATTTTGACTATGTTTTTCGGGATGATACTTTCTTTACAGAAAAGTATATAAATATAAACATTTCTTATTATTATTCTTTATCGCTCACCATGGAGCATAAGGCACCAACAAAGTTCCGCAATGCCTCCCTATCATGGGCGAGCCATCTGATTTCATGCCATGTTTTATTGGTGGCCTTTGCTTCATCATCCATTGTTCTCCTCCAAGTTCCCATTGGTCTTCCCCGCTTCATTTTTCCTGATGGTGTCCATTTCAAAGCAATGCTTGGAAGCCTCTTTCCATCCATGCGCAGAACGTGACCCAACCATCTCCATCTTCTTTTCTTAATTTCGTCAGTGATGAAGTTTATTTTAGTTCTCTTGCGAACTTCACTAATGGAGATGTGATCTTCCCAGTTAATCTTTAGAATACGCCGGAGACATCTTCCTTCACACCCTCTGAGGTGGCTTTCGATTTTTGTATTGGCTTTCCAGGTCTCTGCGGCATAGAGAAGGACTGATCGTAACGTTTCAGTTTTGTTCTTAGCTACAGAGAGGATGACTTCCATACTGTTACCAGTTTGTTGAAGGCTTGAGCTGCCATAGCTAGCCAGGTGGATATTTTAATGTCTTTGCTTCCATTAGTTAAGATGTAGCTGCCAATGTATTTTAAGTTTTCAATCTCTTCTATTTCTACCCCGTTGGCATGTGAGCAAAGAACAAGCTATGGCAATGTCTTCGCCTATGGATGGTCCTTCGGTCTCTTCATTGCTGAATGCTCTGCAGCTTCATATTTTGAGGTCTCATTGCGGATTTCGTCGATACACAACAACGGGATCCAGAGATGCTAAACATTGTGGCAAGGTTGAAATCAGGGGACAGTACGGATGAGACTTTCTCAGATTGCTGCTTACAGGAAGACTTGTTGCTTGGAGGGTTCACAGCTGTGGCTGCCTCAGCTTATGAGAATTGCTTCACTCAAACAACAACTGATTGTGCCAAAAACTAAGACTGGAAATAATAATTTGTTGAATTTAAAATGCAAAGCTCTGACTTGTTTTCTTTTGTTGGTGACGACAGAGCTAGTTTACACTTTCAATCCCTTCAGTGGGCCATTCAAGGAGTTGAACATTCATACTGACTTGTTTAAATTTTTTAAATTGAACATTCATACTGAATTGTTTTAATTTTTTCAACTTATTTAAGTTAATTTTTTTCCTAAATTATTACTAAATTGGTTAAAGAATTCTAAGGACTTCAACAATGATTTTAGAGTGGAACTACAACGTGTGTGTGAATCGGCACGTGCTAATTTAGAGAAGGCCAATGTGACATGAAAAATTTATTAGCGGATGCTCTCTTGAGAAAATGTTTTTCTCATTTTTTATTTTTAATTAATGTGTGTATAGTGTATATAATTCATGATAGTTGGAGAGGTTATATTATTTTTATTGGAGACGTTATATTTTTTTTTATATTCTTAATCATTACTCATGTGTTTTCTTGAGATGATAATATACATTTATTATTCGATAAGCTTCAATTCCTAATCTTAGTCCTAGGATAAATATAGTATCGCATGTTAGGTTTTATTTGGTACTATTTTCAGTTGTAACCAGGGCTGTGGAGTCGGAGTCGGAGTCGAGGAGTCGGAGTCAGAGGAAATTTGGGTACCTGGAGTCGGAGTCGGAGTCGGCAAAACATGCACCGACTCCGACTCCGACTAAATTTAGATTGGAAAAAGGCGGGGCTTCATTTATTTTAAACAACCGATCAATAGGCCTACATAGGCCTAAATTTGTGATGAGAAAGTAAAGTATCTGTTTCTTCCATCCCTACTCAAGTTCCTATCACTATTGTCATAGGCTACTATAGCGGGTCGACACACAAAACTAATTTTGAACTAATTTGAAATGCGTCTTTGACTGAACGTCATATAGACTGCACGGCGCTGGTATTGATGACGCTATACAAGTGCCAAAATTACTAATTACCATTAACATTGTTTGTAATGATTTCAAATGCTAGGACATGGCACGCGCGGTTTTCTCGGAATGCTCAACACTGCCTTAGTAGGCTATAGGCCTAGGCCATAGATCCTAAATAAAACGCATCTTAAGCTACTAGTGTACAAGCATACCTTTATTAGAGGCCTAGAGAGGCTTTTACACATTTACGATTCTTTCCTTATGTAATTTGCGTTCAATAGGCCTACAAAAAAATGCTGCCTTTACGACTTATAAATGCGCTACGCACGCAACGCACAATTAGGAGCGGCAATATTTAGGCTATACTTTTCACAGTGTTGAGTTCTGCTTAGGGATGTTAAACGAAAACCGGAATACCGGATTCCTGTTTTGAAACCAAAAACCGGTTTTGATTTTCAAAACACCGTGTCTGTGCTTTATTATTAACGGCACTATTAAATACATATTCTTTTGATTCTCTTTCAACACATTATTTTACAAGTTACCATAAATATATGCCTCTTCATATGCTTCTTAATATTATGGTCAACAATAATCGGTAATTTGATTATCACTATTTGAAAAATTGAAAACTATTATCGGTTTAAATCAATTAGCCCAGATTTTTTTTAGTACTAAATGTACAAAGTTATATTGTATTCAAACAAATAAACCCTTTGAATGCCCTGCAAATACTTATTAAGTTTGAAATATTTTTCAAATATACCTACAAAACTACGCACATTTGGCATGTGACTTGTAACATTGAGCGGGGGTAGGGAGGGGGAACCGAAATTCGGTTTTTAACCGGTTTTATAGAACCGATAACCGGTTTTAACATCCCTAGTTCTGCTGTTACAGGGAACGCAGCGCCCATGTGTAACCTAGCCTCTCACTGGTAAAGGATTAACCGTTTGCCCCTTAGAGTCGCCGATCGTCACCTCTACTGATAAGGCCCCACGAGAGGGGGGTACAGCCGGTACACCGTACCGGGGCCCTCAAGAGTTTAGGGGGTCCATAAATATTTAAAATTAATACAGTTGACTGTTGGCTTCCCAGCCAGTGGGCCTGTGGTAATGACATGTAGATGTATGTTGCCTTTCTTTCCTTCAAGGAATGTACGAGATACATTCGCATATTAATACATCGGAGTCGGGGAGTCGGAGTCGGAAGTAAAAAACATTGAGATTTATCTACCGACTCCGCAGCCCTGGTTGTAACAGTTATCTATTTAGAATCAGGTTTTTTTATTATATTTCTTAATTTATTATCTTCTTTCCTTATCTGTAAATAAAGTTAATTGTTTATTTTGTTAATAGGTTTTGTTATTCTATCTCATATAGTTTGTGCTCCTTTTAACCCTTCCCGTACCGACCTACTTCTATCTATGCTGCCTTCAGTTCCGCTATATACGCGCCCGGTACTGTAAGGGTTAAATAAGTATTCATTCGAATTTATTAGTTCTAACGGTATTCTTGCGATTCATACGCCTCCAAAATCCCTAGATTTTGAATTAATTAGAGCCAATTTTATATTTTATCTTGATTAGAATTCCAGTATGAAAGCAAGGATAACTCTAAATAAAACTCGTATGTAATAGTAGTTCGATCTATTTTGAAACATGGAGATCATTACACCGAGATAAAGAGTACGTACATGAAGGTGCTCCTTCAGATATATTTAGACATACGTGTTCTTTCACTTCAATAGTTGAGGTAGAACTTGGCACATCTGGATGGTTCTATATTTCTAAGCAGGAGCGTCCTTATATTTTGCATCACTGATACTCATCTCTTCTAGTTTATTTCATAAAAGAACGCGTATTTCGTAAAAAGTCCTAATTTGTTATTGAAAAGGTAATCTTTTCTTTAAAAGGCTCGACTACATCCTGCATGCACTTAGATGTTTAGATAATGGTGGTATCATGGGGACCATGAACATCTCTATTCCTCTCTCTCTCGCCAGATCGCCGATTGTAACAAATAACATTCTCTGTCTAACATACTTTTGTTTATAATAATTCTACCAACGAACGAGACTATTTTTGGACATATTTTCTAAATTTAGCCTACAACTCAACCCTAGAAAATTACCCTTTCTCCCAATTATTGTTTGTAAACTTACTTAGACTGACATTTCTCATGAAGGTTTTCATCGTAAGTTCTTCCCCTACACCTTTTATAAATACCCATGCCATTTCCTTTTAAATAAGAAGGTCTTTTTTTCTCTATTCACCTGCCTAGTTTAGTTCTCTGCTCAAGTATATATAAAACACCCAGATTCCTTTTATCATTATTGTTAGAAGTGCAGTTGTGCTAGAATTTTTATCTAAGTATTAAACATGTTGCTGACATTATCACCAATAAACATTACTTACGTCGTGGAATGTATATATTACCGTATATTCCCTGTGTTTTAAGCCCGTACTACCTTGCAGCCTGGTTGTGACATTGTTAAATTCTCTACACATCAAGCGCTACGTACCATGAGTCAGAAGTAAGAGTGTACTACATGACAGTGTGTAGACTTGATGACGGAGCAGCGCGTCTATCGCACCCATTGACAACCATCCACGGATTTCACTTGTATCCTCACACACACATGCGACGGCGGCTGTTCTATATAAACACTGCATCGCCACACCATCTACACTGGGAACTATAAGGAGTAACTTTGATGATGTGTCCAGTCAGGGCCGTATTTAGGATTGTTGGGGCCCTGCTCCCAAATGTATGTGGGGGCCCCTCGTGGCCTCGCCCTGCCTTTCACATACCTTAGAAAAGTACCGCTAATTCATGTTACAGTCAATAAATTCGTAAATTGTATGTTGCGCTTAGCTTGGTTGGACTGGATCGCTTAAAATTGTAGGGGAATACATAAATTATATTTTACATTTTCAACGAAAGAATGGGGACGTCACTAAAAAAATTCTTTTTGTGATGCGTGGGGGCCCCTTTTATGTGGGGGCCCTTTTTGTGTGGGGGCCCCTGTTCCAATGGAACATGTTGAACATGCCGAAATACGCCACTGTGTCCAGTGCCTAGTACATTTGTTTGAAATGAAAAAGTCTTAGCAACAGCTTGCATGGAACTATTGTCAGTTTATTATTGGCTAAGTTTTCTGTTTGAATCAATGTATTTTGGAAGCCCAACTTTGATGGATGAACTAGCAGCCGTTTGACGACTGGCGTCCGAAACAAGCATAATTGCCTCTATCTGGTCCTCATTCCGATTAATCTGATTGCTGCCATCAATGACATTAACCGAACATCAGCATTCTTCCTCAGTACCAATATCAGCAGCACAGGCAGATGAAGCATGTTAAAAGCTCTTGCAAAATTGTGTGTCATCTATAAATTATTTGCCAAAATAACAATGCATTTCAATAACTTTGTAAAACTGCTTTGCGTACTGGATAGGCCCTGAAACTCAACCACATAATATTTATTTTGAAAAGGTCAGATAAAAAACAACAGTCCTCTCTCCCAGTTGAAAATGAACCAGTAATCCCGGTTATGCCAACCTAATAATGAAGTTTTGATAGGAGTAGATCATGATTATTGACAACAAAAGCAGCGCTGAGATCCATTAGGACAATTCAAGTCAGATCACCACTGTCAGCACCAAAAAGTACATCATTCATGATACGGAGCTGAGCAAATTGACCTATGCTAAAACATTCTGTGAAAAATTTAAAAAAATCTTTTTAAAAAGCATGTGATTTGTAATATATTTAAAACAACAGAGTATTACAAAAAGAGTATTACAATATAAAATGTTTAATCTAGAAATCAAATTAGCGATATTTTGAAAAATATTATTTTATTCCATGACAGCAACAACGTCTAGATTAGAAGCGTCTTCTTCAGATGCACGTGCTGTAGTTGTTACAAGAGATGCAGTAGGTCTACGTACTTGGATAATGTTTGTAATCATCAGTCATCTTTTTATTTGGTAAATACAACTAACTGTTTATTTTGAAATTTATAGCATGAATTTAAACATGTCACATATGTTACGACCACAATCCCCTAATGGTCTGAGTAGCGTAAATGTTGTTGCTAATCCTCGTTCGTCCTATGGTAGACTTTAGTTAATATTATTTATACTTCAGTATTACGCGTACTCCTTATTGTCCTGGGAATAAACTCAGGATTTGCCGTCTGACAGTTCCTTCCTTGACGTTGTAGTTGTAAATATATATATATTGTTACGTCCACAATCCCCTTGTGGCCAGAGCTGTGTAGATCTTGTTGATAATTCTCGTTAGTCCTAGGGGAGACTTTAATTATTAGTATTTATGTTTCAGTATTACACGAACTCTTCTTATAGTCCTGGGCACAAATTCAGTATTTGTATTCCAACATTTCCTTTCTTGTAAATTATGGTAGTAGATAAATCTTATAGTAATGTATACAACACAATAGGATAGTAACTTGACAAAGAAGCTTCAGTGTAACTGTTGTTGATAGTTTATTTCAGGTGGTATGTTCAATATATACAATATATCTATTATGTACAGTTAGAATAAAATAGTGCAAACACAAACGTTCAAAGGAACATATTTTTAAACTCTCTGTCTTTCAGACAAAACAAATCATTAAATACTATCCGAGTGGTGCAAGGGACAGACCCACTACCAGTAGGGGTGAAAATCATGGTAACATTACAAAACTCATAACAAAACGATATGAACTTCCCCTATTAAATAATGAGTCGTTCCCAGACTCTGAGAATTTGAGATCAACACAGAATCCCAGCATTACCTAGAACCTTTCGTTTTCCTACTAAACGTCCTAATATCGCGTGTAGTAAGAAAAGAGAGAGAGAGGAGAATAAACATTGCGTGTTCCAATTCTTGGAAAAACAATATACATGACACGCCCCCACCCAATGAAAGAAATAATGTACCATAATTACCCAAGTAATACTCAACATGGTACATTTTTCGTACTTAACACTATCGTTTTAATAACCAACAATCAATGGAAGATTATTAGACAATTTAAGCAAACATGGCTCACTGGCACAACTAAATTATAAAAAGTGTCACTACCCAATGGTAATTGTGATTATAACGTGATGGACAAATATTTCACCGTTAGTATTAATATTAACTAATGTCTCAACAAGTACAAATAATTCAAAAATATTCTAGTCATTCTTATTTTAACTATGTACAGTTGTGTGGATTTCCACCAAAATTTGCAAAAAGTTTTAATCTATTAAACAAATATAACATTGCTCAAACTCTTGTCAATTTCCAACAGTTTACTTCTAATATACAAACCAAAAGATAAGTAATACATAACTCGAATCAAACTATAGGTTACTTCCCCTTTAAATTACAGTGTCAACTTGACATTAACAGGGTTCATACCTAAGATGATGATACTTCCCCTTTTCTCAAATACGAGGAGAAAATACACTCTAGTTACGATTACTACAGTAATCTAAATATTAAAATGTAATCCACTATTATGCGTTTTTGGCAAATTTAAAAGTTTAATATAAAAGATTGTTCAGGGTTGAATGAGTGCACACCTTTAGGTACCTTTGTTTCCCTCCATTCCCGGATATATGGAATATATAACAACCTATACAACATAGTGAATATCCACTAGTTTTTCCCATTCTATTACCATGATATAACAATTTAGCAATAGATTTCCAATATTATCTATTAATTTATACCAATTAAGATTACATCTCTTTCTAAGATAAAAATTGTACATATTATTATTTAGTTCCATTCATTAACTAAAATAAAACAAGATAATAAATCAACTAGCTCAAAGTTTTCCCACTTAATTGCATGTGATGACAATTACTTTTATCCCTCCATATCAAGTAAATACGTGCATATTATATATTTATTGCATCATGCATCAACATTTAAATGGAATTTCTTTTCCATAATCAAATGAATTTAAAATATATCAGAACATCAATATTATACATGATTATAAGAATTATTAATACTTTCAAAAGACTTGACTTCTGTATGATACAAGTATTCTATAGGTATTCCATAATCAAAATTCAAACGAATGATAGGTTATCATGACACATGATGAATAAGTGAGATGATCTGAAAAAGTAGTATAGGGTTATTCAGTCAATCATGTAGCACCCGAGATAGAGTATCAGCTGTGAAGTTGTCTCTAGTCTCTATCTTGTCGATGATACGGGAATGGGATACCAGTCGGTCTTTGTCAAATTACTTAATTTCCCAAGGTCTCTATAAAACTGCAGTGTGTGGTCGGCTTTTGGTACCATCACACAGGGTGTAGACCATTTGCTATCACATTTTTCTCCTATGTCATCTTCTAACATATACTTTACATCTAATTTAATATGCTCAGGTCTGATGGGGTCAAATGGATGCTGTTTAATAGACCTGGCACTATTGGTTAACACTACATCGTGCTCTATTACATGTGTCCTACTGGGAACATTTGTAAACATTGACTTATTTTCATGTACCAGCTCAATAATCTTCTCCTTATCTTCTACCGGAAGATGTTCTAGCCTTGTATCTAAACTCTTAAGGGCATCTGTATTATTAAGTTTACTTTCTGCAAACTTATATTCTATCCTAGATAAATCCGTCGGGACTCTCGCTAATGAAATCATGGGGACCTCCCGTGGTTTACTCTTTTCCCTGGAAACATAGGGCTTAAGTAAATTAATATGGCATACCCTCTGTTTTTGTCTCCGGTCAGGAGTCTTTATCAAATAATTGACCTCGCCAAGCTTTGACTCTATCTCATAGGGTCCACTAATCTTTGCACTTAAAGGCTGATTTTGCAAAGGTAGAAACACAAGAACTTTGTCACCTGGTGCAAAAGTTCTAGCTGTAGCTTTACGGTCATAGTTCTGTCTCATACGCTCCTGCATCTGTGGAAAATGAATCTTCACATGGTTAAAAGCATGATAAAGCCTATTTTTAAATTTATCTACATATGACAAAAGTCCAATCGGTTCACTGTCCGTTAGCCAAGTTTCATGTAGAAGTTTCAACGGACCTCTGACTGAGTGTCCATACACAGGTTCGAATGGGCTAAACCCCAGGGATTCCTGAGTGGCCTCCCTTGCAGCGAACAGTACATAAGGCACACCCTTATCCCAGTCTTTCTCGTTTTCATAACAGTACTTTTTAAGCATCGATTTTAATGTCTGATGAAACCTTTCCAGAGCTCCCTGGCTCTCAGGATGAAAGGCACTTGATACCCTATGGCTTATCCCTAATTGTTCCATGACTTGTTTGAAAATGTTCGAAGTAAAGTTAGTCCCCTGGTCGGACTGTACTGTCTTCGGTAGGCCATAACGTGTGAAGAAATTTGTCAGGGCGTCTACCACCTTCACTGTTGTTATGTTCCGCAACGGAATGGCTTCCGGGAAGCGAGTGGATGAACACATGACTGTGAGCAGGTATTGAAAACCGGCTTTTGTTTTCGGCAACGGGCCCACGCAATCAATGAGTATATGACTGAATGGTTCGTCGAACGCTGGTATCGGCTGGAGTGGAGCGACAGGAATTCGTTGGTTAGGACGTCCTACCATTTGGCATACGTGGCAAGTCTTGCAGTATTGTTCGACATCTCTTCTCAGTCCTGGCCAGTAGAAGTAGGGGAGGATACGGTGGTGCGTTTTTCGGACTCCCATGTGACCAGCGAAAGGAAGATCATGCGCCATACGCAGTATATCTTGACGATAGCACTTAGGTATTACAATCTGGTGAATACTGTCCCACTCGTTTGTACCTGAGTTGAGCGGTTTCGACTTTCTCATCAACACTTCATCTTTCATGTAGAAACATTCCGCCATTGCATCTGCAGTCTTTTCATCAACAGCTTTCATTCTGAGTTGCATTATTACTTCGTCATTCAATTGTTCTTTCACCAATTTCTGCTTTGGTGACAAAATGTTATCGTTCTCTGTTGCATCACCAGTTGTTAGTTCAGCAAAGAACGTAGCACTTAAATCGATGTCAGGTGTTTCTGTTATCACTGTTTCATTCGCATGTGTGTCTTCAGAACAGACAAACACATCTTTCGTTGCACTACACGGCGTAGCAGGAGTCTTTACCGACTTCTTTTTCTGCATTGCTCTTGTCAGTGCACATGTTGGGCGTTCATTGGCAGGACGTAGGTTTTTGTCCTCCGCCATCTTTGTCTCCAACACTTTAACCATGGGCTCGACAGTGACTCTGCCGCCCATAATGTCATTTCCTAATATCATGGAAACGCCTTTGACGGGTAGTGCGCGCCACACTCCCACTACGATGTTACCTGTAAAAATATCCGACTCGAGTTTTATTCTGTGCAGTGGAGCTTCCACAGCCTCCATACTAGCACCTCTCAGCACAACAGACTCACCGGTACTGGTGGCATCCGTTAACGGCACACTGCCCTCCAGGATCACGCTGACAGCAGAACCCGTGTCACGTAATATCTGTATTTTCTTCTTGCTGAGTACATCGACTTCTGTCGACACTGTCCCCTCGTAGACAAAGGGTCGAAAATCGGATAGGTCGTCCTCTTCCGGGACTTCAGGAACCATCTGTTCCTCACGGCCTTCTGAAAGCATAATAGATTGAGTACAGCTATTCTCTTTTACCTTAGATAGACTGTTCTCAAAAACCATCGACTCCACAACTATGGGCGATGCCGGCCGCATTTCTTTTGAGTTTCTTGACCCTGTGTTGCACACTTCTTCTGTCTGCTTGCTATCTTTCTGCACTCTGGCACAGTGTAGAATAGCACCTTGCTTCTTGGTAAGGATCCAACAATCTTTCTTCATGTGGCCCTCTTTCTTGCAATTGAAACATACCACCTTTGCTTTATTTACATCTGTCTGCTTCCTGAAATGAACTAAGTTACTATTATTATTTACACCACTGTTCTTATTATTGTTTTCACTTGTCTCTTTTGGTTTACTAGCCTCCTTGGGCTCTGGTTTGTGCACTTTGGGTTTGTCAGCATAATATGGCTTTATGCTGGCGTGAATTATGGCATAGTTATCTGCCAATCTAGCAGCTTCATGCACATCTTCAACCCCTCGGTCTGAGATGTGGGTTTTAATATCCACTCGAATACAATCATTGAATTCCTCAAACAATATTAGGTTCTTGAGTTTATCAAACTCACTTATATTCTGTGACCTTAGCCACTGTTCTAACATTTTCTCCTTTTGTCTCAAAAAGTCTACATGAGTTTGATCATATGCCTTCTTTCTGTCTCTAAATAGCTTTCTATATTTTTTTCTGGTGTCAGGGAATAACTTTTTAGCACCCTATCTTTGATTACTTCATAGTCATTTATTTCCTCGGGTGTTAAACTCAACACTACGTCCAATGCTTTTCCTTTGTTGAGAGTTGACCTTAACAATAAAGCCATCTTATCATCAGGGAACTGATAATCTACAGCTATCCTCTCAAAAAGCAAAAAGAAATCTTGAACATCTTCTTCTCTGAATATAGGCAAGTGTTGCTTCATTGCGCTGATATCCATACCATTGCTGTCCCTACGATGGTCAGGTCTGTTCATGCGTGCCATCTCTATCCTTTCTCTGCTTTCAATCCTAATTCTTTCATTTTCCCTTTCAGTTTCTATCCTAATTCTTTCATTTTCCCTTTCAGTTTCTATCCTAATTCTTTCATTTTCTCTTTCAGTTTCTATCCTCATTCTTTCCAATTCCATTCTCTTCATAGCTAATTGGAATTTTAGGTTTTCACTCAACCCTTCATCTTCATCATTGTTTGATGATCTAGATGACATATTTCTTACCTCGTCTCCGTGGGCAATTACCTCGCCCCCACTGGGAGCTACATAACCTTCATTGATATCGTTCTGTCCCACTTCAACTACACTACCAGTGTTCATGGCATTCTGCCCGTTCAAACATGTCATAATTTCTTTGGTCAAACGATTACGATTAGGTCTTGCCTGTCCTGCCTCAATCCCAAAGGACTCAGCTAATTCTTTTAGTTCAGCAAATGACATGGCATTAAGTTCCTCACTTGATATATTCGAAGCCATAGTATAGCGTTCGAAATATTTGTTATAGTAGAGTAGTATATATTGTATAATAAAATATAAAGTTCCAACTTACGATTTGTCCAGAAATTTGCACAATATAATATTAAACACTTCGTGGAATCTTCACACTTCCCAAGGAATAAAAACGCAAACCAGTTCTCTCCTCTTTTTTAAAAAAAAAATAGTTTCACAGTCCTGAAAACGAAACACAAATATGCCGCTCTCAGTACTACTAATGTCACAAAATATTTATAGGTCAGGAAAAAATATAACTCAAATTTTCCAGACGAGATCAACAAATTTTTTCCAATCCTAGATCAAGAAAAGTAGAACTCAAATCTACCGAACGAGACTACCAAATCTTGTCAATCCTAGGTCAGGAAAAGTAGAACTCAAATATACCGGGCGAGACCACCAAATTTTGTTACGTCCACAATCCCCTTGTGGCCAGAGCTGTGTAGATCTTGCTGATAATTCTCGTTAGTCCTAGGGGAGACTTTAATTATTAGTATTTATGTTTCAGTATTACACGAACTCTTCTTATAGTCCTGGGCACAAATTCAGTATTTGTATTCCAACATTTCCTTTCTTGTAAATTATGGTAGTAGATAAATTTTATAGTAATGTATACAACACAATAGGATAGTAACTTGACAAAGAAGCTTCAGTGTAACTGTTGTTGATAGTTTATTTCAGGTGGTATGTTCAATATATACAATATATCTATTATGTACAGTTAGAATAAAATAGTGCAAACACAAACGTTCAAAGGAACATATTTTTAAACTCTCTGTCTTTCAGACAAAACAAATCATTAAATACTATCCGAGTGGTGCAAGGGACAGACCCACTACCAGTAGGGGTGAAAATCATGGTAACATTACAAAACTCATAACAAAACGATATGAACTTCCCCTATTAAATAATGAGTCGTTCCCAGACTCTGAGAATTTGAGATCAACACAGAATCCCAGCATTACCTAGAACCTTTCGTTTTCCTACTAAACGTCCTAATATCGCGTGTAGTAAGAAAAGAGAGAGAGAGGAGAATAAACATTGCGTGTTCCAATTCTTGGAAAAACAATATACATGACAATATGGTATTGTAAATAATAAAATAGTAATAGTAGAAAGTTCATTGTAAATGGTCCAATCAGGAAGATATTTATTTCAGATAATAAATCTAATACTTGTAAGTATGTACAAAATAAACTTTATATACAATAACAGTGAAACAGAGCCAACACAAGCGTCAACTAATAGACTCAAGTGAAATTCTCTAGCTCACTGCCTAGAATGACTATGCGAAGCGCCTTAAATACTAACGGGGAAGAGCGGGGAACAGACCTATTAAGAGAGGAGTAAAAATATTGATACCATTTACAAAACTCATAATAAAAACGATAGTTTTAACATGAACTCCCCTGTACGTAAAATAATAAGCTATTCCTAGCTATTCCTAGAATTTGCAGTCGGTACACTAGAGGATTTCTAGAATTTTGCAGTCATCACTAAATTACGAAAAAATGACAACCATAAAAAGGAAATAGTCTAAACTTAGTACCTCCCACAAAACTCGCATTGAGAGAGAGCTCTGGGCGCTATTAATATGTAACACATATTATCTGAATTTTTTCATAAATGGAATTATTAGATCCTATTTGTTACAGACGCTACATCTATACAGAAGATTATTGATTCCTACACTTATCCATGCACTTGCACTTGTCTTGATTGGTGCTCTAAATTGTGTCATGTTTTTGGTTTTCCTGGTTTCTTTAGGCAACCCATTTAACGTCTATGTGCCACACGTGACGAAAGAGAGCTTATATTCGTTTATTCCTGTATATGTAATAAGAAAATAGTTTTTATCCCAAAGTGTATCTGATCATTGAAATAAATAATTATTGTATTGTACTTCTCAGTTAGAATTTTGTTTATTTTTCTATCTCTAACTCTAAGGCTGTTTATTACCACTTTGTCAGTTTCGGTCAAAAATATATGTATTACTTGGATAAGCTATAATCACTAGGTTCAGTGAAAAAAAGATTTCTAACAGTAACGCGTATTAAAAATTATTTTTTAGTCTCAAGATCTAATTGAAATTTGAATAAAACTAAATTTATTTTTCATGTTTAAAAACATACAGTTATTAATAGCACAACAATCACTTTTTTTTTTCATTTCTATCTTTTAAGATGCTGATGATATTGTAAAGAAAACATCTCTATTGTTCATCAAAAGTTGGAGCAATCACACTGACAAGCATAAATATCACATCCTTCCCAAAGTATTCTCTCTATAGTTCATCAAACGATGGAGCCGTCACACTGGCAGGCCTAAATATCACTTCCTTTCCAAAGTATTCTCTTTATCGTTCATCAAACCATGGATCAACCACACTGGCTTAAATATCACATCCTTCCCAAATTATTCTCTCTATAGTTCATCAAACGATGGATCAATCGAACTGGCTTAAATATCACATCCTTCCCAGAGTATCTCTTTAGTTGATCAAACGATGGAGCAACCGCACTGGCTTAAATATCTATGAAGTGGAGTGTGTAGCTGCAACTTAAAATAGCCAACAATGTTAAGAAGAGAAAGTTTCAATGCTCGCAATACAATAAAATATTTGCATCAATTGGTGTTTTTAAATTTATACTTTGAATATAAATAATAATAATTGAATACATTATTGACAAGTCTTAATGAGGCGTGAACTTTTGAACCCAAATGTTCGTGAACTTCCTGTTCTATTTTTAAACTAATAAACAAAAAAAAACATGCTTTTGCTGGTGTTTGACAATTGATTTCAACCTCGACGGCCAGTTCTAGTCTTTTAGAATTATACAAAGGATACAATATTAGTTGTGAGGAATCCCTTTTTAACATCAAAAGTGAGTAGGCGATAACTAATACTCAAGTGTTAGTCGCGTGAAGTTAAATATTTATTTGTTTACAAAATAAATTAGTCAAGAGTCTGCGTTTTCTTGGTAATTGAAAAACGAATAACAAAAATTCCTTTGCATTTAGCAATAAATTTAATATTTTAAAAAGGTGATTTTTCATTTCCGACTTTCACAATACATTGTTTTGTTTCGTAAACATCTTTTGGAAATGAAATACATTTTAATCCCCAACAAATTTGAGTACAACCAGTAAAGTAGCACACAGACATGTTTCGAAACAAATGATTGAATTCGACCGGAAATGTTTTTATTTGTCGACCTTTTATGCATGCATGCACGTTAAGACTTGTCAATTGGTCATACTTTTTCTTAGAACTTATTAATTCACTTCTAAAATAAAATCGAAATTGAATTATTTAAAAACAAAAAGGTCTATGTTTATATATTTTATTCAAACAATTTATACAAGCAATTTTTTTCAATAGACAAAAAAAAACGAAATCAGCATTTAATGGATAAAAAGCAACAAAACATTATTAATGGCTGCCATTGTCTTCGATAGTTGAAGGTAAAAGATTCCAATGAGACCCTCAGAAGTATTGTAGATTTCAGTCAACCAACCGAACTATGTAATTGTTTTTCCAATAACTACTTTAATTGGGAAAATACTGTTTCACACAAGTAGGTACTTAAAAAGAAAATATGTTATGCTAACTCCTATTGTTTTGTGTATTAAATATAAAGCCAACATTCATACCTTGACATTATTGAGCTAAGTATCAAAATTCTCGATTTAATGTGTATTATTTTTAATGTCACTAAATTACACTGCGATAGCATATTTTAGTTTCCAATTTATATGTCAATGCAATAAGCTGTAGTATTGAAGAAATCTTTTTAACAGCAAGGAAAAAAAGGGCAATGCTGAATGCTTTTATAGAAATCTTGAATTTTTCTGTGGTCAATGATGGATTACAATAGTGGAAATTGTAGTATTTGAGCTGCAGTAAATGCATATTCAAAGGACGGTATAAGGCACATAACGTTTGCAAATTTCGATAAACAAAGCAAATAGAAATGTGTGAGCATTGCAACAACCTATTTAAAGTGGTAACAGTTAGGAATAGAGAGCCAAAAAATGACAAAGTGGCGAGGAACTTCGTGTCCATTAACGAGCACACTTTAAAAAAAAAAAAATTTTCCGCGATTTCTTGCCAAAGCTGCAGAAACTGGCATCTTACCATGAAACATTCAACAAACCTTGGTGTGGTTTAGAATGGCGTACGACAGGGGCTTAGCCGACTAAATGGTACGAAACTGTCGATGGCTTAAAGCTCTTGAATAAATGAACATTAATTATCATCGTAACATTTCATCTCTTTTGTTATTTCACTTCAGATAAGATATTTAAAAGTTTTGTTTCTCGTTTCCAACATAAAGAAATTTGCCAATTCCAATTTATTGGTACTCTATTCTCTATTCTGAAATGCTTTTTAACATCCTCTATACGATCAAATATGTCCGTTGTTCCCATGACAACTTTAAAATTACCTTTTTTTCTGATGGATATTCCGTACTGGTTATGTGGTATATTCCCAAACTAGTTTATTAAAATGTATAAACCAATTATTATGCAATTTCTCACAGATGTTTAATACATTTTGGCTTTTAATTTACTAAATGAATTTCATATTATATGCCTCACAAAAAAATGCATACACAATATATTTTTAGGTTAATCAAATATTTTTTTAGCACTTTACATAAATTATATTAAGTTTCATTTTTTTAAAAACAAATTATATTGATAAATAAATAACGAAGTAGCGTTTATCGTTTAAGTTAAAATTACTAATTGAAAAAATAAAATGGTTGCCATCTCCAATGCAACCAATTTTTTGTTGTTGACATTTTGTAACAATTTTTATAAGTTTAGTCAGTATTACTATATATGGTCCGAAAATTATAAATGTTTGATAAGAAAAAAATATCCCTTTCTACTCGTGCAAACCATTTTGTTATAGTTATAATTAATAGATCGTTCGCAATGGGCGTGGCTTAGGTTTTTTAGTGACGTATTTGTGTAAATAGAAGCCACTTGGTATACAAAAATGGTGAAGTACTTCTTTATCATGCCAAATTCACATATGAATATTGGCTATCCTACGCACACATCATTAGATAAATCGTCTTAGATCATTTTACTAGTACAAGAGAAAGACTGACATGTTATTTTTTCAACGAATCTCAACATTTCAAGCTCAATTCGACATCTTAATATCTGGCCGGTAAGTGTTGCATTTGAATGGATTTATTGAAGTGAATTATTGGAGTCATTCGTTATTTTCATTGTAGGCCTAATCGTTCAATAGTAATATAACATTTTTAATCTTCTTGTGATAGATCTAATAATCTAATATAGAATTAATAAAATCCATATTAATACATTAATCATCATTTTAAACACAAAATATCAATAAAAAAAAAGCTCGAGCCTATATGAAACTATATTAATACAGCGGCTATTGTACACCATTACACAAAATAAACAAAAATCACGTGCTTTTTGTCACGTGATTGCAAACGCTCTATTAGTTAACTAGATACTTTGGTTGTAGTAGTTGTATGATACAGATTTTTCTCATTTTATTTGGAAAGTCACAGAAGCCAAACTTTTCGTCTCTAAATTATCTATGTCTGAGACTACATTTTCTCCTCCATCCCCCCCCCCCCTTTTCTTTTCTAGCTTAAGATAAATTATTCGGAAAATAATGGTTATTTAAAACAGTGCCACCCGCCTGGTCATGTGTAAGTCAAGGCGTGCTTCTGTGACAGTTCTCCTGCGTCGGCTCCATTGGCTCCCTGTGAAAGCCAGAATTGAATATAAAGTGGCGCTACTTTGCCATCAGTGCCTTTTTGATAACGAGATGCCGTCCTATCTCAAGGAACTAATTATATCATATGCCCCGAAAAGAACACTTCGTTCTGCCAACTCATCGCTTCTGGAAAAGCCCCGTTTCTCTCTGACGACCGTTGGCCTTAGAGCCTTCTCAGTATCCGGTCCGAAGGTGTGGAATCAACTTCCCATTCAACTCAGGCGAACAAGCTCTATGTTACTTTCAAAAAGAACTTAAAAACTCATTATTTCAATATTTACCTTAGATAACATTTAACATGCTTTAGACCCCTACTGTCTTACTTATATGTTGGGTCGGTTAATGCTACATTTATTTGATTTGTATTTTTTTAATCATCATTTAGATTTGTCTCTGTGACGTTTTGGGGTCTCTAACAAGATTAACGCCACATGAAATTAAGGAAGATTTCATATATAATCTACTCTGTTAAAGATTAGTCTTCTCTTACCATCGCCTGTACAAATGTGTGACAATTATAGCCACTACTGAGTGAATGATTGAATGCACATATCTACCTATCATTATCTCTACTTAATCACTTAATCATTTAGCTCTTGCACATGTAAAATATTTTATATACATTTACATTGCGTATTCGTTGTCAGTATTCATTTTATGCTTATATCAATGTTCTCATATATGATATTGCTATTATCGTTACTAATGCTATCATTTATTGTTATCATTTTAAGCTTACATTACACTGGTGTTACGGTTAATAGGAGAGCCGAAAAGCTCTGCACATAACAATTAGCGCTGACCCAGTTAGGTTCTATTTTTAGACACAGCGGCACTTGTCAGGAATGTTCTTCGCGTATGTGGAGGCAAATTCAAATATACAACGAGGCGCTGTTCCATATATTACATAGAAAGATAGTTGTTAATTAAATGATAATTGGCACTTTTATTATCAGACCTGTAATCAGTTCATAAAGGATTTGTTGGCCTGGTTCCTTCCCCTCATTGTACGAGATGTCGGGGGTTTTAGTAACAGTTACTGTTATTCTGTTTAATACATCAGTGAATGTAGGCTTATACAATGACGCTGTTCAGTTGTAATCTGAAAGTGTGCTTTGGATGTACTCCCTCCCCCTCTTCCCCGACTTAACCTCACATGACGATCAAACTCAAACGATGAAGTCTAATTAAAGGCTCTGTGACGCTGCAACTTAGACTTAGACCAGCACGATACAGCCTCCTAGCCTAGAGTAATATCCGTGTTCTTAGTTGTATGTTAAATGCGCTCTAAGCTTACAGTATGTTTGTTGGCAGCGCTATACAAATATTATTATTATTATATACCTGATAATTATAAATCAGTTTCCATATGTCTGAAAAATAACAAGATTTGTCATGGTTAATAGTTTAGATCCATATATCATTAAAAAAAAATAGTATTACTTGTTTTTGGCTGATGTAGAATTGTAGACAGGAGATGGAGATGGATGGGACACGTCTGCAGAACCGAGATTTTATATGCAGGCCCATATTGATATATAATATAAACTTGAATTTCCATAAGGGCTTTTAATGATAACTTTGATTTCCTGCTTTGTTATTGAAGCCAATGTTATGGCCGAATAACATATAATATGTCCTTTTCGATGTTCGTATTGTAGGGATTGAGTGGGTGCGTATGGTGCGTAAGTTAGATGTTCAATGGAGGTGATGAAAGTGATAACCGGGAGGTGTGTTTTTGACGTCACGGTATGTTTACTTAGAGTCGATGTTGGGATGAGAGAAGTCAGTCTGAGTACCAGCTATAGGTAGAGGTGGTTCTGTGTTGTACTGAGTCTACCAGCGATAGGTAGAGGTGGTCCTGTGTTGGACTGAGTCTACCAGCGATAGGTAGAGGTGGTCCTGTGTTGGACTGAGTCTACCAGCGATAGGTAGAGGTGGTCCTGTGTTGGACTGAGTCTACCAGCGATAGGTAGAGGTGGTCCTGTGTTGGACTGAGTCTACCAGCGATAGGTAGAGGTGGTCATGTGTTGGACTGAGTCTACCAGCGATAGGTAGAGGTGGTCCTGTGTTGGGCTGAGACTACCAGCGATAGGTAGAGGTGGTCCTGTGTTGGACTGAGTCTACCAGCGATAGGTAGAGGTGGTCCTGTGTTGGACTGAGTCTACCAGCGATAGGTAGAGGTGGTCCTTTGTTGGACTAAGTCTACCAGCGATAGGTAGAGGTGGTCCTGTGTTGGGCTGTGTCTACCAGCGATAGGTAGAGGTGGTCCTGTGTTGTACTGAGTCTACCAGCGATAGGTAGAGGTGGTCCTGTGTTGGGCTGAGTCTACCAGCGATAGGTAGAGGTGGTCCTGTGTTGGGCTGTCTACCAGCGATAGGTAGAGGTGGTCCTGTGTTGGACTGAGTCTACCAGCGATAGGTAGAGGTGGTCCTGTGTCGGACTGAGCTTGACAGTTGAATGGTATAATGGTGAATTAGGTTTGACAGAGTATCGGCGTTAGCTGTTGGGTGTTGGCTGTTGCAGTTGTTTGCTAAGTCTACATATCAAGTGATGATTAAAGTTATTGCCCAGAGATATATTGTTGTTTAGTATTTCAAGTTCAACTAATTGACGTTCGTGATGTCAATATAATGTAACGAAGATCCCTACAGTTACAGTATAGTATTTTAGATTGCGTAATTAGGCCTATAATTGCATAACTCTTCTGAAAGTCAGTTAATATTTTTGTTTTGTTAAACAGGTAAATGTTTTTATTGCGAGTTTTATAAACGGATGTCTATTCTTTTGACATTTCTTTATACATAAACCTAATTATAACGTGTGACACAAGGGAGGGTATCGGAGTGACAATGCGAGCATGCCAGCAGCATGTTAGGTCTATACAAGCACAGCAGCTTATTAATTAATGTCCAGTGAAAGCAAGGTTTGGAATTTATTTCAAGTGCCTTTTAAAGTGGTGCTTTTACAGTAGCAGGCCTGTAGACATTAAATGTGTAAATTTGCTGAATGTCAATGAAGTATTAACTTCAAATGTGAAACGTATGTGTCTGTGTATGTGTGTGTGTATGTGTGTGTCTTGTGTAATTACTACTCTAACTGAAAGATCCGTATACTGTCATGCTTGTGATCTTTGTCTAGGGCAGGGGTCTCCAAACTTTTTAATTCGAGGGCCGCAATATATATAACACAGCAGCTCGGGGGCCAACTATACACTCGAGGTCCAAATATATAAGAATCAAAACGTGGATGTTGTTTTTAATTTTGTATTTAATAGGCCTATTATTTTATTCAGTTATTATTTAATAACACATTGATACACTACATAATGAACACCTGTATTAGTGGGAATGGTGAAGTTGTTTCATGGGTATCAAAATGGCAGACATTTGTGGTAAATAAAAAGGTCGCCATGGGCCGGATGAGAGAGCCTCGCGGGCCGCATTCGGCCCGCGGGCCGTAGTTTGGAGACCCCTGGTCTAAGGTCCGATTCACTAAAATTATTTACTGAAAAGCAACTTAAAGCAGTGGGCCCATTTTAAGTGAGCTCTTTATGTAAACACTACGATTGTACCCGTGCAAAGGTGTATTATCATGAAATGATGATTGAATAATTTAAAAACAACAACTTCTTTCATCAACAACCGATACAATGTTGCGCAACCTTATATTTTCTCACACCACGAAACGTAAAAGTAAAGCAATGTCAGAATATGAATATACATGAAGAAATATGACATGACGAGATGAGGCTGATTGGAGGACTTGGCGATGTCTTATTTTACAAACAATATATCTAGCCCGAGTAAATTAGTTTATTTCTTTGTCTGGTATGGGACGACTAAGTTTTAATTTCTGTGTCTCCTGAGCGTCGATCAAGCTCTTGCAGAAACCCGCGTGATGGCCAGCTAAAACTTTCACTGTGGACCCCAGAAAACATCTAATGCAGTATGTATTGAAATTTTGTATTGCTAATGTAAATAAATTTTCAAACTGTTTGGTCCGTCCAATTTTATCAAATTTCTTTCGCGTCCAAACGACGAAAAAAAAATGATATACAGCACTGTCTCAGATTAAAAGACGCTCTTATAATTGCTATCAGTCTCACTTCAAATAACATGTCCTTCTTTAAAACTTGATAGGTGACACATTGACATTGAGCCACTACATTTTAATAAATTTCTATGGGCTAAAACTATGGATCCATTTCAATCTTTCTCTCTCTATCCCCATTTATTTAAATTTGTCTATTTAACAACACACACAATCTGTCTTTTTTTAAAATGATTTTTTATTGTTGTTCTTGATGTTGTCGTAAAGGTCATCAGTTGTATAGGTCTAAAATTAATATCGGGGTGCAGGGCTTTATAATTTTTTATAACCTTATTTATTGGGCCCCATACATGTCATTGTGTATGTCTACATCCTTTTGAATAGGTCTCTCTACATATCTATAGAATAAAACTATCGGTCTAGTACTGTATGATGAAAAGATCAAACAAAACTCAATGTCGTTTTAAGTTTTTTTTTTTTTTCTGTATCACTGGACACAAGGGAAAGTGGAAAGAGTGTTCTCATTGATAAACGCTCAATTATCTTAAACGTTTACAGACGTTCCTTTTTAGATAGAAGATTATTACGTCCACTAGGCCCAATACTTTTTCTTGGTTAATTACTTATTGGCAACCGCTGTATTAAAATTATACTTATTGCTGGTTAAATCCGAATTCAATTGATTTTTTAATGATTTTAATGAAACACTCAATGTGTCCTCCTTTTGGTACCCGTGTGTCCTCCTTTGCCCTCCTTTTTGTCTCTCTGTGTCCTCCTTTTGGTACCCATGTATCTGGCAACCCTAATTCTACCTATTGTTAGTGACGTCTTCCACACAGTACTGCACAAGCCAGCGTCAGTTATCATCAAGAAAATACTATTGGGTAGGCCTAATAGTACAGTGCAGAGAAGAATTGATGAAATGGCATGTGATGTAGAGAATACATTGTGTGATTATCTCAAAACATCTCAATTTTCATTACAACTGGACGAGTCCACACTACCAGACAATCAGTCTTTATTGTTAGCTTATGTTCAATTTATTAGAGAAAAAAAAATTGCCAAGAAATGTTACTCGCTAAAAAGTTAATAACTGATACGAAAGGCAAATCTGTCTTTCTTATACTAGAAGACTTAAACCCTTAATAATTAGACATACAAGACAAAATTGTACAAACTTCTTGAAGACCGAATTCAATAAACTACAATATTTGTAAAACTCAAAAGCCTGATATGATACAGGTCAACTAATTCGAAAGGACGAAGTTATTCTCTGCAGACTACATACAGGACATACAAAACTAACACATTCCTTTTCCTTAAAACGAGAAACGGCCCCAATGTGTGCTTTGTGCAATGTCAACTTAATATTTTCTCACATTTTGTTGGAATGCAATAATTTAGTGAAATTCGACGTAAATACTATGTAATATATTAACAGCGTCTATAGCTGTCTCTCTCAACGCAAGTTTTGTGGAAGGTACTGTAACTAAGCTTAGACTATTCTAGGAATCCGCTCTTGTACCGACCTCAAATTCTAGGAATGGCTAGGAATAATTTATTATTTTACGCACAGGGCAGTCAATGTAAAAACTAGTGTTTTTATTATGAGGTTTGTAAATGAAACCATTATTTTTACCCCTTTCTTAATGGGTCTGTTCCACGCTCTTCTCCGCGAGTATTTAATGAGTCGTGTTGTCTTCAAGGCAGTCAGTTTCAAGATAATTTCTCTTGATCTTGTTATGGACGCTTGTGTTGGCACTATTTTATTCTAACTGTATATAATCTTAATATTATATATATATTTGGACATATCACCTGAATTAAAATATCTTCTTGATTGAATCATTTACACTAAAGCTGCCTTGTCAAGTTCTATTGTATTTTACGGTTTACAATACCATAATATATATTTATTTACAACTACGTCAACAAAAAGGAACTGTTAGAACGCAAATCCTGAGTTTGTGCCAAGGACAATAAGGAGCGTTCTTGTAATACTGAAATATAAATAATAATAACCAAAGTCTACCCTAGGACGAACGAGAATTATCAACAACATTTACACGGCTCTGACCACAAGGGGATTGTGGTCGTAACAACTATTAGTGTAGAACTCTTCATGAACTTTTCAGCAAAATTAAACCAAAATATATATATATATAAAATATATTAAAGACATCCAACTATACTATAGAATTTAAAGATATAAGAACAATAAAATGGATACAAGAAGAACATGACAACAACGTTAACAAAAAGGCCTTATATAACCTTCGATGTTGATGGGCCGGAAATGCAACAATTCAATTCAAAGTAAAAGCAATTCCACTGAAAAATAAAATATCTGTTGCTACTGATGGTGCACCTGCTCGGTGAAGGTCGCGCGCTATCGTGGATTTATTTCCCATTCAAAGAAGGCTGTGCCAGATGTAGGCCTATTGGCTTTCCATTGTCTAATTTACAGGCAACATTTAGTTGCCAAAAGTCTCAGTAATCGTCTGCATCAGTCTTTTCAATATGTAATAACTGCAGTAAACAAAATCAGAAGCAAATGCATTCAATGATAGAGTGTTTAAACAACTTGAAATTGACGAAGACTATAATCATTTGCTACTGCACACAGAGGTACGCTGGTTATTAAAAGGTGCATGTTTACATATATTTTATGAAGTCAGTGTTAGAGTTTCTAGAAAACATAGAAATATCTCTGAGAGAAAATCTTTTAAGAAAACTGTGTCATTTCGGCATTTATGTCGAACCTTCAATTGTTCAAACGAAACTTTGAAGGTGTAGAATTTTATCAGTTTTCCAATCTTGCATCTGTAGAACAAACTGAAAAAGACATTCTCATTTATTGTGATCACCGTGAAGCACTTAATAGCGACTTCCACGGTCGATTTCAAGATATTATTAACATAAACATTCCTGATTGGGTTTTAGATCCCCTTTCTAATAGTGAAGAATTACAATCAGGCCTACCTTTACAATTGCAATAGGAATTGATTGAATTAACAACCAATGAGGAACTAAAATTAAAATTTGTAAGTAAGGGCTATCACGACATTTGGCTGCAAAAAGAAATAACATCAGTTTCTCCAGGACTGTGGGCTTTGGTGAAGTCTTTTTTTTTTATTGCATTACCATCTTTCTACCATCTTTAGTGCTGTTACCACTTTGTTGTAAAAAAAAAAAGAAGCAAGTTGCAAATAGTAGAGCGTGGAGACTTAACAAACCAGGCACAAGCTTCACACTAATACTGTGTTTTAAAGCCTCTTGTGCATACTTTTGTAGATATGTGTATTATTAAGAAAAATAATTTAAACATTCAAAAAAACTTTTCTTAACAATTGACTTTTTTTTTTAAAGCTCATCAAATAGGAATTAAATATAGGCCACCATACTTAAATTTTGTGCTAAAATATTTACTACGGGAGCGGGGCGGGGGCGGTGAGTGAAAAAAAATAATTAAAAGGGGGCGGTGAGCCGAAAAGGTTGAGAAACTATGCTCTAGAGCTAAGTTTCAGATGAAAAAAAAAAGTGTATTCGAGTAATAAACCTCTCATTGCGTCGCACAACCTGAAAGTAATAGTAGACCTTTGTAATAAACAATAAATTAACAGGATATTTAGTTTTATTACACTCCAGGGAATTAAACTGACGCAACGTTAAACACAAATTTCAAAGCTTCAAAAAACACATAACTTTCTAAACACTGTGCACAGAGTGGATTATAAACACGTAAAGGTTAAATACGTTCCTTTTACCAAGTCACGTTAACCCTTAAAGTGCCTTGACAATATAATAATATGGAATAAATATTCAAGACCTTAATTAACCTCCAGCAGTATCCACACACAAATATTTTAAAATTCGACACTTTCCTACTTTAAACACCTACTCTAAACACCCACTTTAAAACCTACTTTAAACACCTACTTTAAACACCCACTTTAAAACCTACTTTAAACACCTACTTTAAACACCCACTTTAAAACCTACTTTAAACTCCTACTTTAAACACCTACTCTAAACAACTTCTTTAAACATTTTCTTTAATAAACTTTTTTTATCACTATTTTAAACATCTACATTAAACACCTACTTTAAATACATGCTTTAAACACCTACTTTAAACATCTACTTTAAACACCTACTTTAAACACCTACTTTAAACACCTTCTTCAAACATTTTCTTTAATCAACTTCTTTTATCACTACTTTAAACATATACATTAAACACCTACTTTAAACACCTACTTTAAACACTTACTTTAAACACCTGCTTTAAACACATACTTTAAACACCTAATTTAAACACCTACTCTAAACACATAAAATTGTCAAAAAAATGCAAGCCAGTAGTCATTACACTTTCAGAGTATTACAAATAAACTTTAATAAAGCAACCAATCTAGACCATCTGATAAATTAGTAAGAACTTTTATAGTGTTTGTTAAATATTTATGTGTGCTAATTGCATGTTGGGTTGGTTTATTTTAAGATAAGATAATATTTCTTTATTGATCGAAACAAATCGAAATTTGTCTTGATTACAGATGTTTTGTCTTTCAGCATATTTTAAACAATATAAAAGAACTGTTTGTAGCCTACTCAAGCACAGAAATCATCAATCAATATATATAATTACCGTGATTTTGTTTTTTTATATATAAATATGTTTGTCCTCTATAGGCGCCTAGGCCGTTAACGAATCGGGACAAAAGTTAAATGTATACATTTGAAACGGTCTCCAAAAGAGATTTTTATGTTATCAACAATATTGCTTAATTCGTTAATTTATTTTTTTAAATAAACTTCGAACTATTGATAATCACCGTATGTTAAAGTTTCAAACTTAGCGTCATTTCAAAATCATCTATTTTGAACGTTCATTTACTATGCTGAGCGCAAGGCCTTATCGGGCTTTCCCCTTGCATTCAGTTATTTATTAACGCAGCGTAAACTCCTTAATAAAAGGTACGCACCGGCGATTTGGCTTGGAGAGTTTTAATGTTGTGCTTAAAAAAACACTAGCGCATGACGTAATGTCTATCAATAGAGCGTTCGCTATGGGCGGAGCTTAAGTTTTTTAATGACGTCATTTGTAAATTGAGGAACAAATATGGCACGTGGTGAAGTTTCTTATCATGCCAAATTCACATATGAATATTGGCTATCCTACTAAAAAAAAAGGAGGTAAATAGTAGTACTGTAGATTAATTGATTTATGTGATTAGGCTAGGGCCGGCTAGACATATTTACACTTTCACTTTATAGGCCTACACTTTTAATGTTTCGTAGGCTAGGCTAATGTCTAAGTAAGGCAGCTACGATGTCAATTGATAGTGTTGGTGAATAGGCTATCTAGTCAAGTCACTAATAGGCTCACATCGTCTATGATCTATGTCTATGCTAATAATAAAATAGCCTATTTTATTTAACATACATAAATACAGCTGAAATTTTAATAAGACTTAAAACACAACAAATCATTTAAAAAATGCTCGAGCCAATATGAAACTTTATTAATACAGCGGCCATTGTTACTTGTACACCATTACACAAAGTAAACACAAATCACGTGCTTTTTGTCACGTGATTGCAAACGCCCTATTCATTTTTTTCATTAATGGTAGATGTTAGCTTTATCCTATTAATTTTAAGTAATAGTAACCAAATGTTTTAATATGGATTCACGTCGCTATTGAGAACATCCTTTAATGAGCGACTTTATACACTCTATAAATTAAATGATAGTCTACAAGTTATAAATGATTACTTTCTAAATACCAGAAGCTTAAGGCCAACAATTTGTATGCTTGTGCCAGGGTCAGGAGGACTGACACAGTATTAATATAAAATAACTAAAACTAAATACCGAAAGAAACATTCTCAATACTGTTGTTTTTTTATACAACAAGCAAGAAAAAAAAAATACCGAAAAGAAATCGTTCTCACTTAAGTTTTTATTGTATTGAAACATTATTTTCTATTTTTTTTTTTTTTGTTTACATTTTTATTGTTTGGTTTTTGTGTTGTTTTTTTCTATTAGATAGTATATTATGGTTGATTTAATATTATTAATAACAATGTCAAGTCAACACAACTGTTCGCTACGTTTTAATACCAGAAATTTGACACCAACAGTTCTTATGCATATGCCAGGGTCAGGGCAACCGAATTAAAAATTCTCTTCGAAAACCCGGACGAGCCTTTCGGCTATTGTGTCCAGGGCGTAACGTTTAGGATTGAGTAAACTCTGTCCGGGCTCCAGCCACCCCACGACACGCCGGCGGGCAGTGTAACAGGGAAGGTTTCCGCAGGCCAGCGACCGTTCACAGAGGTTCCCTTAAGGATCATTATCGTGGTGGCTTGCCGGTATACCTGCACTGTCACCCGGTAGCGCAAATCTAATACTATAAGTACATGCATCCAGGCACCGGGTGGTTCTCAAGACGGGAATGCAACGTCCATTGCTTCCTCCCCACCGAGACCGCGTGGCCTCTCGGCAGTGCAATGGATCTCGGACCCGCTGCGGGGGCTGTCCCCCACGTGTTTGTCCGCCGGTGTATTATTAATGGGAATGTATCGGCGGTTTTCACACTACGCCAGTCTTTGAGGCCCATGGGTACAGTAGTGGGTCAGGGCGACCAGAAACAAGTAACAAGAACAAAAACTAAATGCTGAAAAGAAACGTTCTCATTCCAGTTTTTATTGTATATATATATATATATATATATATATATATTATTGTATATTATATTGTATATTTTTTCTTTCTCTCTTAACAAAACACATTGTAGTCATTCATTTCCCCGTCATTTTGACGGGCATAACCACTAGTATACTTATAAAACTAGACATGCACGCACACTATCTATCACACAATTTATCATACAAGAAAAAGTTCATTAGTAGTCAACTATTGTATTCTGGTTGACGGAAAACTTGATGATATATTTCTTTTTACGTATATACACTTTAAGTCTATCTTCAGCTTTTTCATAAACCAAACAACGTTTTTATATTATAGTAGATGATATTTTATTAAGTGTAAATACATATGGCTATATAGAATACACACATTCTTTATTTATCTTCTCACCTCTTGTGTAAGTATTTCTAAATGTTATCTATGAACCATTAACTTCAGCTTTTCTATTTTGAAATTCACTGTTACAACATACATTTAAAAGTTTAAACTAGATACATAGGAGAAATATGTCTAGAACTACACAGTCAGTCTACCTACCAGTATCCTAAGAGTTAACTGATCCTTACTTCTCTTGTTAACTTTTTAATAGCAGGTCAGTAAATCATTCTTGTTCATGACTTTCTCACATTAAAATGTATGGTCCACTGACCTAGATGTACAATATTAATTATTGGACCAGTAACAAGAGTAATACATTATGGTTGGTCATAGTTAAAAAAAACAAAACAAAGGGAACGTTATTCACCTTCCAAACTCCGAAAAAATTGTTCCGAGAAGTAAATCTCAAGTTAATTGCGACTTCTTTTTACTATTCTTTATATTAGCCAAACTCCAACTCGAGCCCCTACAATACCGCAGAGCGATAAACAAAGTCACCACTATGTACAAGATCTTGAACCGCCACGTGGAAATGTCCACACAGCCAGGTCGCACCCAACAGGTGTCCCGCTCTACCCGAGGTCATCAGCTCAAACTGCATGTCACACATGCACGCAACGACGTCTACAAATATTCTTTTTTTCCGTCCGCCATTAGACTGTGGAAGACACTGGACCAGGCCTTCATAACTACCCCTTCTGTGCCGGCTTTCAAATCTTAACTGAAGGGCTGGACTAAATACCTCAAGTGAAACTAAATATGTCATCTGTTTGTAATTCTTGTTTCTAATGTTTTAAAATTTTATGTAATGTAATTGTGGACTTTTTCCTCGGCCCTAACGGGGTCTCCACAATAATATGAAGAAGAAGAAGAAGTAGACTTTATATTCATTTTATTCTATATGAGCATTGTTTTTCTCATTAGAGGCTATCACTAATTTTTATAAAATGTATTATATTTACTACGTTTTTACTCCCTTTCTTTTAGCTCGTACTGTCTGCCTGTCTGCTTGCTTGTAAATATTTGCATCAATTTTTCGACCACTTCCTGTCGTCCAATCGAGATGAAACTTGGGCAGCAGACTTGTGGCGACTAACAATACATTCTATAAAATTATCCGTTAAAAAAAAATAAATTAATAATACTATACTTATGATTTCTTGAAAATTTAACGGTTTGTTTTGGTTTCACGTTGAAAATGGCGGTCCAATTTTTTATGGTTTTTCGTCACAAACCTAGAAAAAAAAATGCGCTCAGATTTTTTTTTAAGACGTCATCAAACTTTGCGCTCTAGCTTTGTGAATGAAGGGAAAAAATTAATTCATGTTTACATTCGTGTCGTGATTTTGTTTAGGCCGTACAAATGTTCACGGAAATCAGAAACCGGTTTGTTTGTTTTTTAATGCGGAATCGTTATAATTAAATATGTATTTGCCGACATTACCGATTCGAAATTTTAGTGTGGAAATTCACAAGGTATGATATCACTTATATTTATTTTAATCTATCAAAATATAAATTAAAAGACTGATAAATGATTTTAGATACACACAAAATATGAATAAAAAAAGAATGATTTTAGAATTTCATCTTCGTCTCCTGGAGTATCCTTAAAAGCTCAAAATATCTGACATTTTAGAAATGCGTACCAAAGAAGACTAAAACAAAAGATTTTTATTTTAAATTATTTAATTACATGATGGTAAACTTAGTTTACAAAGAAAGGGAGTATAATAAAAACTTGGTTTTTATGGGTTAGTTTTTTTTAAATAGAAGTAATTGAGTGTATTTTGATTTACAAGTCATTAAGTGCAAAGAGAGAGAGAGAGAGAGAGAGAGAGAGAGAGAGAAAGAGAGAGAGAGAGAGACATAGAGAAAAATAGTATCTTTTTTGTGATGGTCCATTCATTTCAATACAAAGATATTTTGCACTGGAAATCTAAAGATAATTTTTTATTATTTTGCTTATAATAATAGAGTTCACCTTTTTTTAAATGTTAATTTGCATTTCGTTTAACTATAATATGTTTCACTAACACAATGTTTTTTTTCTTGGCATTAATGTTTTTCTATTCACGTAATTAATTTACATTAGAGACAGTTTGGTGTGGAGCCAAATTGAAAAGGACTTGATTTTATATTGTCTACCTGTCTGAATTTAATGGTAGCCATTGAACTCTTTCAAAATGGGATCGTAAACATGTGTGTGTGTGTTTTAGTTTGGTGCTTTGAATGTCTTGAACTCGTAGACATGTGACTGGGTCAAAGAGAGAATGAGTTGTATTACATAATGAACTGTGCTAAGTGTGGTCTGGTCTTTTAAAACAATGATATACAACTCTAAAGAACAGGTAAGCTTTTCGTTGTTGCATATTGAAAGGTAATTTACTTTCTATCTATCTATTTATATCTATCTATCTATATATCACCTATCTATCTCTCTCTCTCTCTCTCTCTCTCTATATATATATATATATATATATATATAATATATCCATCTGTATCGCTGTTTTTCTATCTTTGTATCTCTCTATTAATTATTGAAATATACATTTCTAACAGCCTGCCTGTCGATCCGCCTGTCTATCTTTACATATGGGCCTATTGATCTGCCTATCTATTAATTTTCTATTGTTGATATCTATGAGGCCGTTCGGGTCCTGGGTTCGAATCCTGATGAGGGCTACGGCTAGTTTCCGGGTGTGGATGGCGTACATGCGAATACATGTAAATAATGGGGGGCAAAGTAAAGATGGCTGGACATTGTGGTGACCAAGGAAACTTGTGAAAGCTGCTCATCAGCCCTACCTTACTTTGTTATCTATCTATTCCTATCTCTTTCTCAATCTATCTATTTATCTCTCTATTGTTATTATTATTTCTACTCGATTTGAATATCGTTGGTGAAGTTATAAGTTGTCAGGTACCCACCAATCAGTGAGACAAAAGTCTTACCTTCACCAGGATTCAAACCCAAGACTCTCGCCAGTCGAACAATGGCGTCTTTTTAAATAGCCTTGGAATGCTCGCCGTGAAAGTGTTTAGAGCAGTGTTTCTCAGACTGGGAGTTCACAGTCCTATAGAATAGATCGCGATAGAATACATTTTGAATATATTTATTTTTTAAACATGCACATTAGTTGTTACAAAATACTAATAGATTTTCTTGAAAATGGTTTCAAATATGGTCTACTTTTATTCAATAAAATAAATTCGGGTTTTAAAAAAAAAACAGAAGTATTTTTGCTTTTATTAGGCATACAAAAAAATAACAATAGACTATGTTATCATTTACAAATTATGTTAACGCGTCATTAGGGGAAATGGAGAGACGTGGCATTGAAAATGTTTGATTATATCCTTAGGCTACAATTAATAATAACCCTACTATGGTTTTACCATAGCCGAAAAACGGGTATCTACCCAAACATATAGATCTAATACTCTGTTAACAAATCAAATTCAAAGATGAAATAAAATATTGTTAAAATAAAACCTCAAAACAGTACTTTAATTATGTCAACAATTTTTAGGGCAATTTTATACCCACCGGCAAATTTTCCGATCCCCCCTCCCCCCCCCCCCCCACGATAAGATTATGATAACAATTTTACCCCCCCCCCCCCCCAATCCAGATTTTAGCTAACAAATTTTTATACTTTGGTTTTTATATTTAAAAAAAGAGACATTGAAAGTTCTATAAATAATTAAAAATACTTTTTAAACCGTGTTTGACAGATTTCAAATTGACTGTAACAGGTCCAGCACGATGGGTCGGTGTGAGGGGGTCATGGAAGCACCTTGTTACACCCTTCCTGTTCTTACTTGGACTTAGATCCTCCCGCGCCGTTCGGTGCATTTTCGCGATAAGGATTTCAGAAGCTCCCTATATTATATTATGTCCTTTTAGCGATAATGATGAGCCTTTTTTGGTCCTCCTTGCTGGCGCTTTGTAGGTTACTAGTTGCCCTCTCTGTCCCCTTACATATCCTAACATTTTGCACTTTTTGCCACCCCTATCTTGCAAACCTAGCTATGCCACTGACTATGATAGAAATTTACCTCATGCACTATTTTTTCTTCTTCAGAAAATGAGAAATTAAAGCTTTGAAATTATTAAACAGATCTATTTAATCGACCTAAATTTAACATCTCATCACTAATAGATAGTAAACAATATATTCGTCTATAACATATCAGGATAAACTTTCTATTGCCCTCCTGCAGTACACTATACCCCCCCCCACCACACACACACGCATAATTTGTATCACTATGTAGCTTTTATATGAATGGAATCGTTTTTTTTTTAAGGTCTATTAGTAAGTCCATTAGGAACAATTAAGTGTATTATATTATGTTACATAACATGTATATCTATTTTTTTTTTACTTATGACCAATAGCATAACTTTTAATAGCTTAAAATATAGATCAATTGCTATTTTTTTTATTAAAACGGCAACAATGCTATACTATCTAAACAACTAACTTTCTAAAATATGGGCACAATTGGATAGCCTAAATATGGATTATGCCTAAAGTTAGAGGAAGTTACAGGCTCATACGCTACGCCTGTAAACAACATAACCTACATTATAAAAATTAGGCATAAATTATATTATGTGGTTTAATTGACAGGCCTAACGACGATTATAATAGGCCTATTGAACATTTGTAAATAGGCCTATAGCTATGGGGGTTTTAAATCTTAGATTTTGTTTCTAATAGAGATTAACCTAATAGTGCAATATACAAAATGAAGTATAAAACTTAATTATTAGCAATGTCCAGTTTATGAAATGAGTAAAAATATAGCTTCCCATTACATGAGCTGGACAAATTCATGTACTGGACAATAACATTATGTGTGGGTAATATCTACGGTCTCATGAAATGTCTATTGAAATACGGCTTACTACAAATATAGTATTAAAATTAAAATATAGGCAAGTACACAACAGCCGTACCAATTTAAAATTATAAATATTTATAAAACAATATAATCTTTAATTTGACATCAAAACTTGCATTCGAAAAAAACTATTCTTTGAAATTGTTTTGCATAGTTTATCTAGTCTAACATTCTTGTCGTAAAAAAAATGCTTTGCATTAAAGCTGTGGGGATGTCCATTAATTACATCAACAAAATAGGGGGGAGTGGGGGTCTGAAAAAGTTTGACAATTGTTAACACTGGGGAGAGGGGGGGGGAGGTCAAGAAAAGTTGACGACAACAATGTTACTTTTTATGAAATAAATAATGATACAAATTTAGTACTAAATTCTATATTTTCCTGTTAAACTTACATAGATAACATGTAAAAACATGGTTTTACGTAAATACAAATATATCAATTATGGAAACTCCATTTGAAAAGTCCTTTTTGTGTCTAACTTGATAGTTTGTAGACATATGTATGGGTGGAAACTAATGCAATTGTTAGCACCTTCGCTGTCTAGCGTAGGGTTGCCAGAAACATGAGTGTCAAAAGGAGGACACCGAGAGACAAAAAGGAGGACATTGTGTTTCGATTGGATAGTTTTGCATTAAACCCACAATCAGTATAATTTTATTACAACAGCTGACATTAAGTTTAAGTGTATTGATAAACTGAGCAAGAAAAAGTTTTGATAAAAATAACATGAATTCAATGTAGGCTGAAAGAAAGTTTGCATTTGGTTGGTCAACTTTAAAGCTCATGCAAGATTCTTTAAAAAAAATCGGATAATTTTTTTCTTTTACAAATGATCACCTGTTTATTAATTATATTCTTAGCATGTTAATACTAATTTTAAAATGTATTTCTCTTTATGCCTACAAAACATAAAATATTACAAAAGCTGGACATTTTAAAGGTTTTGTGCTTTGTCTGCCGGACGGAGGACAAGAGTTTAAATAGGAGGAAATGTCCTCCTTTTGCCGGATGTCTGACAACCCTAGTCTAGCGAGACATTGTGGCTGGAATAACATAGGAACACAAACACACCAACAAACTGTCTGCAGAGTTCGTTCAGAAACCCAGTTTTTTTGCCGCTCAGTACATCTAAATTAGGCACAAGAGTATGGCGTTCGTTATATAAGTGTAAGGGTCTGTAATCGTTTTAAGTTGGCAATAGTTTCCAGGTTTAATTTGTAATTCTTTTCTATGTTTTTTATCGATGTTCGCCCGCCAGTTTTGGGAAGAATAAAAGGACTGAAGTTAGTAGAGCCTTTCGCTATGTGCGATTGTGAGGTTTGGCTGTGTGCTAAACAAGGCTGTGGGCCCCTCTATGAAGCTGTGTGCTTCCCTGTTTTGAACTTTGTGTGGACTTAGTGTACAGTGGTCATCTTTTTCTAGTCCCAATGTTTGACTGCTAGTGTTAAGGTTCTGGTTGGGTTTTCAGTAGGATATAAAATATGTTTTTCAGTAGGATATAAGATATGTTTTTCAGTAGGATATAAAATATGTTTTTTAGTAGAATGTAAAATATTTTTTTTAGACAGTTGAAACTTTATGGTTTGTAAGTTTAGTGAGAGTCTATTTTTAGTTTAAGTTAGGGCTTCAGTTGGACTGATTCAGAATTGTGTGTTTTTTTGTAATGGTTTTCTTGAAATTTGATTTAGAGTATTTTTATGCAGAATAAAGTTATAGATTTTATAGTGTTACTTCTGCCTTTGTTTCTATAACTTTGTTTCTTGTAAGTGTCGTGCTTGTTTGTTGTGTCGTGCTGTTTTTAGTTAGCCAGTAGCAGCTGTTTATTGTATTTAGGTTAGTGTAGCTAAAACCTTAGACTGTGACAGTCACCTTGGGTTTTGCTTAGGCCAAAGTTGCACAGACCACGATCCATCCCCCTTTTTCTTTCCCTTTCTTATTCCATCTCCTACTCCCACCCCTTACATAAGACATGTCAGCGATGGCTGGGATTGACAATGGAAATAAAAACAATAATAGGCCCTCTCCCAGACTAGGGATGTTAAACGAAAACCAGATTTTGAAACCTACAACCGGTTTTGATTTTCAAAACCGGATTTCGGTTTGTTTTTTGGAAGTTGGAAGGTAATCATTACTTCAAGTAGAAGACCCTTTTTTTTTCTTGGTTGTAATGGTAATATTTTTATAAATAATGTTGAATTCGCACAAAACAATTCCTGAAATGCCTTGCTAACACTATTTAGTCTTACATATTGTATTTCTTGTGTTTCCAAACACCAAATGTGGCTTGCGATAAAAACAACATCAAACCAATTGATGTACACAACGGAGAGACGCAAACTAGCCCTTCCCTGTGACCCTGAACAATACGGCTAAACACCGCGTCTGTGCTTTATTATTAACGGTACTATTATTTTGATTTGTGCTACGCGAAACCTTTCAATACATTATTTTACAAGTTACCATATAGGCCTATGCCTCTTCAAATGCTTCTTAATAGTATGGTCAACGATAATCGGTAATATGATTATCACTATTAAAAAATTGAAAGCAATTATCCGTTTTAATCAATTAACCCAGATTTGTTTTTGCTCTAAAGAATTTTATCATAATTTATGGTAAATGGTACATAATCATATTGTATTCACACAAATCAACCCATGGTCTAATAACCCATTGAATGCCCTGCAAACACTAATTAAGTTTGAAGTATTTTTCAAATATACTTAAAAAACTACGCACATTTGACTTTTCCGGCCTGTAAATTGTGACATTGCGCGGGGGGGGGGGGACCGAAATCCGGTTTTAAACCGGTTTTATAGAAACGAAAACCGGTTTTGGAAAAAAAACGGTTTTGACATCCCTTTCCTAGACTATAACTAGTATTTGCAAAGCATTGAATGAAGTTATTTTTGTGAATCCAACATGGTTATTTTAAAAATATTCCTTTAAAAAAAAAAAAAAATTCGTGGCCCACCACATGAAGTCCGAAATACTTAGCCTACATTATTTCCCTTTAACATCCCTAATTTTGATACATAGACTAATATGTTTTTGCTGACTACGCTATAATAGATGAAACATTAAAATTAGGTCGATTAGGCTACATATTTAGTAATTTTTACGCTTTCATTTCTAATTTTCTGGAAAAATGTAATGAGATAAAAATGTATAAGTATCAGTGGCGTCGCCAGTATTGCATGGAGTGGGTGGCAAATAGTGCAAGGTATATGAGGTCGGGGGACAGGGAAGGCAACTGCCGTGTGTATATAATGTGTGTGTGTGTGGACATTATAGCGAGAAGGAATTGTGAACATATGGTTAAAATAGAAGGCTAATTTACAACTGGTGCACAATTTCCCCCTAAACTATTTGACAATTAACATTGTACCAAATTAGAGATGATTAAACGTGTATACTATATGAAAAGAACAATAGTAAACAAAAAGCAAAGAAACATTGTTGAAATCCTCGGATTGGACAAATAAATGTGGGAGGGGCGAGTGGGGGGGGGGGGGGGCGGGTTAGGACTCATGTTACACTCCCTTTCGTGGCTACGCATATGAGATTTATATTTTTTTTGTCAATTAGAAATCTTTGAAACATGTTTTAAAATGTGTTACAATTAATTATAGTATAGACCTTTCCGTTTTAAATCTATTTTAAACATAAAAGCGTCTAAAATTGTGTCACTTATTTTGAGGGTGGGGGAGGGGGGGTAACAAATTATTGACGTAGGCTAATTATATAGTGGGGGGGGGGATCTCTGAAAGTTTGACAGTTGTTGACAAAGTGGAGGAGGGGGTAATAATCGCCCAAAAATTATTGACGTAATTAATGGACGTCCCCTGTACCATAATTCCATTGTTTGTATCTTTCTATACCTGACTTGTCAGTAGTGCCGTCTACTGGACTTTTGTCCCCAGAAATACGGCCCATTTTTATCATCTACCATTACCCAAATAATTCTCTAGCTAAATTCCGTCCCCTGTGGTCTTTCGTTTTATTTTATAAGATTATGCATAAGTAAAATGCTAACATTGAATAAACAAAATTCTTACGGCTGTCGTTCTTTCTTACGTGTTGGAGTAAATTTGTTATATGATTCAATGCAACAAAAAACACATCAATCTTTAATCTCCTTTTAATATTAAACAATAATGAGACCAATATATTTTCGATTTATAAAGAAACAATAATACGCAGTTCATCGCCAGACAACCCAACAAGACTCTGACGCCACTCCCTTAACTCACAAACACGTTATACTTCAGACATAGCAAAAAAGAAAGAAATAAAATATCTCACAACAGTACGAGTAATGAGTTAAAATTCACTATTTATGTCAGATTGTCATTTCTCATAACCTTGTTGTAACTACACCCAGCCATTTAGCATTCATTGTCTTGAGTGCCTATAAAACTAATGACTGCAAAATGTGTGAAGGCCTAGGTGTAAAAAAAATTTAGTTGATTTGATCAAATTTAGACTATAACAATATTTTTTTTAATGGGTCCACCAAATGCCTGTGAAACCTAAGTTCGCTGGGCTTGTGGCGACCATGAGTGGGTTAGGTTATTTATTAAATTATTGCAAAACCATATTATCGATTTAACGGAGAAGTAAAGTAAAACACCCGCGATAGGTGAAGCAGCCTTCATCTGTTTCTGTGGCCACGGCATACTAGTTGATTGTGTGGCCAGCACTATGCACAGCCGCCTTTACTTTACCCCAGCTAAGGTCAGGTACCCACCAGAGATGGGTAAACTCAGGGAAACCTTCCAGATCCGGGAAAAAATCATAGCCTGCATCAGGATTCGAACCCAGGACCTTTGGTACGCCAGCCGAACGCGCTGACACACGGCCACCGTGCCATACGGCGGAGGAGTAACTCTCGTATTTTTAAGTTACAAAACTATTAAATATGTAAATAAACCGATCTTTTACATTCATTCATACACTATAGGGCCCTTGTTCATATGCCAGAATATTAACCTATTGCTATGTAAATGCTTTAATACGTGTTCCAAAGTAGGGCAGGACTATTAACAGTAGCCGATACAAAAGCTGCTTTTGAGATTTCGTTTATAGAAGAAATATTCTAACAAAATTGAAAATATACATATAGTATGTACTCATCAAAATAATATTTTAATCATTAAAAAATAGTGTATAAGAATTATTCAACATTGTATAAGGTGAACTTAGTAAATAGAACCATAATCAACATTAATACAATGATTAGACGTAAACTGTTGAATAGTTTCACAATAATTCGCCGTCTATATAGTACATAATAATATATTCACATTCTCTGAGTTTATTTCTTCAAAAAGTTACATAATAAGCTACAATTTTTAGCCTCATAATATAAACTAATAAATCCATGCATTTATTTTATGATCTTTCAGAAAATGAAAAAACTCATATATCTACATTTCCTTTTCATATTTACAGGTAAGTGGAATTTCATTTTTATTTTACTCTTTATTGATTTAGTAATGCTACATTTTTAATTGTTGGGACATTTATTGTTTTGTAGTATAATAAATCTACAAAATCAACAAATTCAAAATATGTATTTATTTATATATAAATATAAATTGTATTTAACAGCAGGTTAAGAAAAAAGAGATAGATAGAGAGAGAGAAGTGAAAGAGAGAAAAAGTTTGGAAGTTTTATAATTCAACTAATTCAAATATTAACATATTGCTGTTCTTATTTGCAACTATAAGTTTACCAGTACAAGACTAAGTAGTCCCACCCCTTCCTAAGTGACTGCCTTTCGCTGGCGGCCAGTTGATATTTTTATGAGTTGTAGTTTGCAGCTGTGATCTTATATACAATCTTGTTATGACCAACGATTTGTTGCATCTTTGGATCTAAGGTATGGACATAGCACTAGAAATACTAGCTCCTGATTCCTAGCTTTTCCCCCTTCCGTGTACAAGTGTTTCCCAATATCTGGGGTGTCACTGAAAACCTTCTATGTTTTTGGGCAGTTTAATTTCTTTAACCCACAATTGTTATGGATTTTAATGTATCTATACCTCGTCTCGTGGCATACCCATACTCGGGCATGACAATTTTATGTCATACTAGTTGAACACTATATCACTACTCTTCGGGCCGGCTGGTGCTTGTGGTCGTGGTTTTCGTCTTGCCTTCCAGAACATATGTTAGTCTCATCAGAGCTCAGTTTTTGTTTTCAAATTCATCATTGACTTTTTTAAATTTTCAACGACATTTTCAGCGTAACTATTTCATTCAAGAATTCAAGTAGCAATAAAGTCATTCAGTCTTATAGCCTAGAAATACATGTTTGTTAGCCTTGAACAAAACAAGAAAGGTGAAAAATATAAATGTGTAGGTTTAGAGTTTAGACTAAGTTGCTGCCTTATAAAGTCAAGAGATACCTCCAGGAAAACGAAGCCAAGAGTGTGAGTTAAAATCCCCACCATAAGTGTGACCGAGGGCAAATCCTCAACACATCAATACACATATCTACATTTAATTATAATTTAACGAGCGAAGAAATACATACATTAACCCATATTTTGTTGGCGTCCTTATTTAAGGACACTTCGTAAAATGCGATTTAAGACATAATATTAAGTTAATAGTTTGCAATTTTTTCATTGAATGTAAAGAATATATTATATTGATCTATCTAATTATTATCTTCATTTGTCTGCTTTTAGATATTTTTGCGCTCGAAACCAATTTATGTCGTGAGTTTGATCAAATTGAGGAAAAAAAGTCTGAAAAAGTGAAACTATTTTAAAATGAAAATTATAAAAATTTACTTGAGCTTTATCATAACTATGTTAAATAATGTTCTTAGAAAGCATAAACATAGATATTTAGTTTAAAACAATAATAATAATTACACAGAGGTGTTAAAACCAACCGTTCTTTTTTTAAGGACACCAGCAACAAATGATACCGTGCCATAAAATTAAGTTTTTTAGTGTTTTCTTTGCTAAAACATAGAAAAACGTTATTTTTTTTTATTTTTTTTTGGAAAATATTATGGAGTCTTTAACAATATAAAGATAGTTGAGTAGAATGATATATTGTTTGTCCATATTTAGTTTTAAAACCACATTGCCTATTTATATACAAAAATATACATTATTATACTAATTCTAGTATATATCTATATTTTATTCTCAACATTTGTCACAAACTTTACTCAATTCAACATGCTATTACTTAAATAGACCAAGAATATTATATTATGCACTCAAAATATTGATTCAGCCGCCATGTAAGTAATGAATGATGAGACTATTCAGCTTTACAGATTGTTTGAGCACATTTATTGTGTTGACTAAATCCTAGAATACATCATACAGCCGAAAAAGACAGATTTCTTCGTTTTAAAGCTGACTACTCTTTTTCTATTACAATAGGATCGACGCAAAACCTTTTTTGCTATTTTTTGTCTTTTTCTGGCTTCGATACATTGCCCAAAAGACAAACCCGATGCCTAAAAGACTATCCGCTCCCAGAAGACCAATATCATGCCCAAAAGAACAATTTGTTGCCCACAAAATCTGTCCGATGCCCTGAAGACCAATCCACTGCCCAGAAGACAAATCAACTGCACAAAATACAAATCTGATGCCCTAAAGGCAAATGCACTGTCCGTAAAATATATCCGTTAGACATAAGACCAATCCAGTGCCCATAAGACCTACCTGATGCCCATAAGATCAATATGTTGCCCAGAAGGCGAATTAGCTCCACAAACAATGAATCTGCTACACAGAAGACTAATCTGGCGCCCATAAGACCAAATTGTTGCCCAGAAAACAAATCCGTTGGCTTGAAGACCTATACGATGAGCTGAAGACCTATACGATGACCTGAAGACCTATACGATGACCTGAAGACCTATACGATGACCTGAAGAACTAGCCGATGTCCAGAATACAAATACGCTGCCAAGAATACCAATCCGCTGCCCCGAAGACATATCTGATGTTCAGAATACTATTACGGAATTATATATATACAATACAGTATGATGACAACAATACGAGGAGACTCCATATATATTTCTTTGAACCTATATAATGTATTAAATGATATAATATCAGATTTCGTTATAAGCAATGAGTGATATCAACTTCTGTTGGCTAAGCTGCCTATATATACATATGTATCTTTATCTGGGTGATCACGCCAAGTATCACAATATCTACAACATATTATGCAAAAACACATATATATTTTTATATAAAGCATACTTTAAAAAAATTAAATATGATTTATATAATTTTATATTATAAATTACATACGCTCCTACTGTAAAGAAGATTATTGCATCCTAGGCTTATCTGTGGTCAGAGTCTATTCTTGCATTTTTATTAGTGTTTTAAATGATGTTATTGGTTTTCCTGGTTTGTTCAGTTAACCCATTCAGCACCCAGGTGCCACTTTAATGTCAATGTTTTATTACGCTATTTTCTTATCTTATTGTTTTAAAAGCTATAAATTAATCATTCCAACTTAAATTGTTAAAAAATATGTATTTTTCCTTGAGATTAAAGGGCATGTTTCTCTCGCAAACATGCAATGTCACATTATCATTTGTTGCTGGCGTTCTTTTTTAAGGACATAATTTAAAATCTAAATATTTGTTTTAAAATAAAAAATTTCAAAAACAAACTTTCATTCGTTTATCACACTATGACTTTCTATAAGATATATACAAACCAATAAAAAATAAGACCTCAGCAAGATATGGGTTAATAAGATATTATTAAAAAATGCATTATTTTCTTTTTAACCTTTTAAAAATTGTTGCTGTTTTTTTTAAAAAGTAAATTTGTATTATTATAACTGGCTTATTTTACATGTATCGATAATATTGACACTTGGCTAAAATATATATAATAATATAATATATATAGGGCCTATATATTTTATGATCATCAATGTATATTAAATAATATATTTCAGCAATAAACCTAGATTCAGGATCTGGAATGCGGGAAAACCAATTCGACTCATTTACTTTCAGTAAGTTTGTCTATGTAATATTATATATATATATATATATATATATATATATATATATATATATATATATATATATATATATATATATATATATATATATATATATATGTATGTATGTATATGCCTGTCAAAATGAAGGAGAACCGTATAATATCTACAATAGGTTTTGCAAAAAAAAAAGAAAAACAATTAAGAAGTAAAAAAACAAGGAAAAAATAAGAAACAATAAAAAATAAAAGCGTTCACATAAAGGAAAAAGGTTATTTTTTGTTATAAAACTCTTAATAAAAAAAGATCTATATGCATACACTTAAGTATATAAATAGCCTGTTTTTAGAAACCGGGCTATGTAGCTAAGTCAACCTAGGATACTTTCAATGTTGGACTATGTATTTATTATTTATCTACAAACACATCTCCCGATTTTACAATAGGTTATTTCATTTTACCAATGCTTTCGTGTAGGCGTGTAGATTTATTTTGTAAATGCAGGATCGCGATTAGAAATGGAATTTGGTAACCCTTCAATCGACCCAACGCTCTTTACACGAACGTCCATGCTCGTGAGATCAACTTTTTTTATACCTCTTTGAGAATTTGGATTATTATTCATCGCCTGTCAACAGAGCGACTCTACTGGGTTTGAACGTTATTGTAGTGACTTAGATTAATATAAGAGACTGAAAATCTGAAAAAAAAGGTCTTTATTAGGCTAGGGATGTTAATATTGTGTTGTTTTTTTCAAAACCGATTTTCGGTTCTAGAAATCCTATTTTTAACCGGTTTTCAGTTTGCCTCCACCCTCATGTGCTTTTTGTGTTTAATTTGTTATCTTGAAGGCTATGTACAGGTGGAAAATAATGAAATGACCGACCGAGCGATTGAAACACTTCGCCTTCGCAATATAGCTAGCAATGCTTAATGTAAATTGGAGTCACCCACACACACACTCATAAAACGCAACAGAAAGTCTAACGGTCTGTTTATCTGTTCAGTATTTTCATCTTCTGTGTGGAAACCAACATTTTTGCTTCTCAGGCACACGGATTACAAGAACTGCGCCGCAGACTTGCGTTAATGTTAACTTAAAATCTGAGTTTGTTGTTGTCTGTGCATCGCAAGCAATATTCGGGAATTGAAAAAATTTACAATAGCCTTTACTAGAAGTCGCCTATGACAAAATAGACATCTAGAATGTGCAAGGCATTCAAAGTTTAGGAATTATTTTGTGCGAATTAAATATAGACTAGTTAACAAATATTTATTCGAGAACAAAAAAAAACAAAACAGAAACAAACTGGGACACCATATGTTAATATAAAGTTCTAACAAAACCGAACATCGGTTTTAACTTCGGTTTTAAGTTTGAACATCCTTATCTATAAGTGAACCCTGTTTATTTCGATCTAAACCAAATATTAAAAAGTTTCTGATTGGGGTCGAGTCTGCACACTTCGCAAGTGGGGGATTGTGCAAATTATGTGTATGTGTGTGGGGGGTGGGGGGATAGTGCACCACAGAAGGACAATAGAAGGTTTATTTTGAATATGTAATATATAAACTAATATATTTATGCTAACTACATTATAATCGATGGAAAAGTTAACATTAGTTCGATTAAATAAATTTATTTCGTGATTTCAAAATTTCAAAAAATGTTTGAGATTTAAAATGTATAATTATCAGTGGCATCGCCAAAATGGCAAGGTAGGGGTGGCAAGTAGCGCAGAGTAGGAGAACTAGGGGGATAGGGAAGGCAACTGTGTATATATTACGAGAGAAGGGGCAATAAAGAAGTGGGAATAGTGAACGTAAAATGGATGGCTAATTTTCAACTGGTACACATCCCCCCCCCCCCCCCCCCCCCCACACACACCTCAAACTATTGAGCAACTAACATTGTAGCAAGATATCAAAAGTAAAACACAATTTGATAAAAGTAGTAATAGTAAGAAAAGAGAGAAGAACATATTTTTAAGATCCGGATTACAAAACAACATGTCTGATAAAAGGAATGTCGCGGGTAGACGAACTGTTGCGGTTATCGATTTGTCCGGTATACGAACTGTCATGGTAGACGAATTGTTTGGCAGATGAACGGTCACGGTAGATGAATCGCCCAGTAGACGAACTGTCCCGGTCGACGATCATGCTTACTCGACAAAAAAAAAAGAAGAAAATACGATATATTAAATTGTACAAATATCATCTTTTTTTTCATAAGCGTTTGATGTCATTTAGATTGAATTGAATGGTCTTCAATCACATCACGAGCTCCTCACAATCCAAGCTTCCGACTTTTTCTTAATCTATGGTGCGTTAATAAACAAATGAATGCATGGTGATCTGGGAAAACCCGATAAGATCTCGCGATCAACATAGTAAATGAAAGGTAATGTTCATTTGTTGCGTACTGTTTTATGTATTTGCATTGGTGGATAAATTTTTTTTGCGATTTATAAAATCAACACATTTTTTATTATAAGTGATAAAATACAAATATTTTTCGATGGTTGTTTCCGATTTATAAATTGAACTTTTGTCCCGATACTTCAAACGGCGTAGGCGTCTACAGAAGTCTAATATGTAGGCCCCCTATATATATATATAATATTGTTACGACCACAACCCCCTTGTAGTCAGAGCCGTGTAAATATTGTTGATAATTCTCGTTAGTCATAGGGTAGACTTTGGTTATTATTATTTATATTTCAGTATTACACAAACTCTCTTTATTGTCCTGGGCACAAACTCAGGATTTGCGTTCGAACAGTTCCTTTCCCTGGCGTTGTAGTTGTAAATAAATATATTATCGTATTGTAAACAATGAAAAAAAAGTAGAATAGTAACTTGACAAGGAAGCTTCAGTGTAAATGTTGTTGATAGTTTAATTCAGATGATAAAGTATGTACAATAAATGTAGTATTTAAAGAAATAATAAAATAGTGCCAATACAAGCGTCCATAACAAGCTCAAAGGAAAGTATCTACAAAACTAACCGCCTTGAAGACAACGCGAATCATTAAATACTCGCGGAGAAGAGTGGGAAACAGACCTATTACTAGTAGGGGTGAAAATAATGGTATGATTACAAAGCTCATAATAGAAATGATAGTTTTAACATGAACTCCCCTGTACGAGAAATAATAGACTATTCCTAGCCATTCCGAGAATCTGAGGTCGGCACGAGAGTGGAATCTTAGAACAGTCCAGGCTTAGTACCGCCCACAAAACTCGCGTTGGAGAGAGAGAAGAAATAAGTAATAATATGTTTCAGTATTTGGAACTACCAATATGTGACAATATATATATATATTTAAAAATATATATATATATATATATATATATATATATATATATATATATATATATATATATATATATATATATATATATATATATATATATATATCCTTTAAAGTAACAGCAACCTAATCATTACATTAATAAATATGTTTATAGTATGAGATATTGAATCAATTCACGACGCTTGTGTGAACATCCTTCAATCTTATCTTATACATTACAGACGCTCCTTCTATAAATATGATTATTGGGTCCTACGCTCATCCGTGGTCCGAGTCTAGTCTTGCATTTTTATTAATGTTTTAAATGATGTTAAGTTACTGGTTTTCCTTGTTTGTTCAGGCAACCCATTCTATGCACGAATGCCACTCGGGAAGAAAGAGTACTTATATGCATTTGTTCATGCATAAGGGATAAGGAAAATGTTTTTGTCTTTATGTTTATCTGAGCTTGCAACAGGTTGTTATTGGGTAGTATTTCTAAATTATAGTTTAGTGCCTATTTTGTATTATTATTACTTTACTCTTTGCCCTTCTGTCCTCTAGTCTAAGTGTTTCTAGGTTTAGTGATTTGACTAATGGCGTTACTCTTGTCGATTGGGAATATTCACTAGTTATAAACCTTGCAGCTCTTTTTTTAATTTGGTCTAATTTGTTTATGTTTTCTTTAGTTGATTGGTCCCATACAGATGCTGCATATTCTAGTGTAAGCCTAACTAATGTAAGATATCATTTTAGTTTTATATTCTTTTACATTTTTACAAGTTCCTTTTTATGAATCCTAATGTTTAATTTTTTAATTACTTCATCAATATGAGGATTCCAAGATAACTTATCATTTAGGGAAAAGCGACTACTCGTCAAAGAAGCCATCACTGCTGCCAAGGTCCTGCATTTCCACGACCGCATCAAGCATGCCTCGTCGCCCGGAAAGCTTCACTTAATCTTGTCCTCCCTTCTTGGCTCTTCTACCTCAACGCCCCTCCCCACCACCCGCCCACTCAACGACCTCCCTGATCACTTCTCACAGTACTTTCAGCAAAAGATTGCGACTCTGCGCTGTTCCCTGGATCAGGATGTCTACAGCCCATCTCCACCCTCTCCTACTTTCTCGGGCTCCCCGCTCACCTGCTTCCTTCCTGTAACCATTGACCTTGTCAAGCGCATCATCACAAGGACCCCCATCAAGACCTGTGAGCTTGACCCTATGCCCGGCTTCCTGTTTGCCAAGTGCTTGGACAGGCTTCTGCCGTTCATCACAGATATTATTAACACCTCTCTATCCACGGGCGTGGTCCCGGACTGCTTCAAATCCGCAATTGTCCACCCACTCTTAAAGAAGCCCGGACTCGATGTAAATGAGTGCAAGAACTACCGCCCAGTATCCAACCTACCCTTCCTTTCCAAGATCCTGGAGAGTGTTGTCCTTGAGCAGTTAAAAGCCCATCTGTCTCTACATTCGCTGATGCCCGCGCACCAGTCTGCGTATCGCCACCGTCACAGCACTGAGACAGCACTTCTGCGGATCACCACTGACCTCCTAAACGCCTCAGACAGAGGTCTCGTCTCTGCCCTGGTGCAGCTTGATTTGTCTGCTGCCTTCGATACGATTGACCACCACCGACTAATTGATCGCCTCAGGTCTACATTTGGCATTCAAGACATCGCCCTCTCCTGGTTCATGAACTATCTTCAGAATCGCTCCCAGACCGTTATGATTGAGTCCATATTCTCCCAGCCTGTTCACGTCTGCTATGGTGTGCCGCAGGGGTCTGTCCTTGGTCCACTTCTTTTCACCCTTTACACTCAACCCCTATCCTTTGTCATCGAACGCCACAACCTCAAATATCATTCTTTCGCCGATGACACCCAGCTGTATAACAGTGCAGAGCCTGAGGACTTCGACAGGCTCCTTGCTTCCATCTCCATCTGTTTCCTGGACATCCAGAGCTGGATGACGGAAAACAAGTTGAAGCTTAACGGTGAGAAGACTGAAGCTCTTATCGTCGGTACGAGACAGAGGGTCGTGTCCCTCACTGCGTCCGATCTTCAGCTGGCTGATGCAACTGTGCCTTTCTCCCCGACTATCAAAAGCCTTGGCGTCTATCTGGACTCCACGCTGTCCATGCAAACCCACATCTCCTTCCTCACCAAAATCTGCTTCTTCCATCTGCGTCGTATTGCCGCCATCCGTCGTTATCTCACCAAGAAACTTGTGTTAAGCTCATCATCTCTCTCCTATTTTCCCGCTTGGACTATTGTAATTCGCTTTTGGCTGGTCTCTCGGCCTCCTCCCTTCAAGGACTCCAACGTATCCAGAACTGCGCAGCCCGACTAGTTCTCAAGAACAAGAAGTCAAATGATATCAATCCTCTGCTCCGATCTCTGCACTGGCTACCCATCAACAACCGGATATCATATAAGCTGGCTTCCCTCTGTTATCGGTGCCTGAATAACTGCGCCCCGGATTATCTTCGCTCTTGTATGGAGCTCTACACCCAGTCCCGCCCACTTCGTTCGGCATCTGACGCGCTTACTCTGCGAATCCCTCGTGTGAGGCTAGTGTCCGCTGGCGAACGTTCATTTTCCTACGCAGGACCGTCCGCTTGGAATCACCTCCCACTACAGCTTCGCCAGAGCCCTAGCTATGACACCTTCAGGAGCCGGCTGAAGACTCACCTATTTCGTCAGCAGAATTAGCGTATTACTATATATTTCGTTGTCTGTCTGTATTCTGTAACTGTCGTCTGCGCATAGAACTGTCACCAACGGGATATGCGCTATATAAGCACCGTTATAATTATTATTATTATTATTATTATTACTCCTAGATACTTTGCATTTTTTTTGTTTCAGTTAGTTCTATACAATGAATGAAGTAGTTTGCTATTATTTGTTTCTTTTTCTTGGATACCCTTATTAGTTGGCATTTTTTCTGGGTGAAAAGATATACACCAGTTTGATTCCCATTTTTGTAGTTCATCTAGATCTTTTTGTAGAAGTTCACTATCTTTTCCTGTCTTTATTATTCTATAAATTATGCAATCATCGGCAAATAATCTTACTTTTTTTTCCTGTGTTGATGCATTTTGGTAGATCATTAATATAAATTAGAAATAGTAGGGTCATAGAACAGTTCCTTGTGGAACTCCATTGGTGATAATTTAGAGCCAATAGTTATCATTGTTTGTTCTCTGCCTATAAGAAAGTCTTGAATCCACTGATGTAAGGGACCAAAGTAGACTAGAATGATGAACTTTATCGAATGCTTTTGAAAAATCTAGTAATATAGCATCAATTTGGTTGTTATTATCTAATCCCTTAGACAAGTCATCTATTAAGCCTATTAATTGTGTCTCACATGATCTATTTTTCCTAAAGCCATGTTGGTGTCGGCTTTAAGTTTGTCTAGATGGTTTACTATACTACTATTTACTATATATTATATTGTTACGTGCCTCGTTATCTATGGGGTTTGTCTGCCTCTGTCTCTACTACTTTAGTAATACTTCAGTCTTGAAAACAATAACGAGAGTTCTTGGAAACAAAATAACACTTTTAATCACGATAACTTATGCACAATACAAACAAAATACACCTACTATCTCTCTCGGCTCTAATTATCTAACTCATGATCAAACTCTCTACTCTACTACACACTACCTACACACTGGGCGTAACCCCCACCCGTCTATTCCAGCTGACCAGGGTCACACCAAACATTGACCTCGCTTCACAAAAGGGGGAGATAAACAAAAAAAAACCGAGGGAGATAATTATACTTTACTATATGCTCAAGTATTGTACATGTTATGCTTGTTAGGGAAACAGGTTTGTAATTTATTTTCGGGGTCGGATTTATCTCCTTTTTTGAAAAGGAGGGTAACATTGGCTTATTTCCAATCTTTGGGCTCTTTGCCCTGGTTTAGAGAGGCCTGAAAAAGTGTTTTAAAGATTGGAGATATTTCATTGGTTAGGTCTTTAAGCAGTCTTGCTGTTATTTCATCTGGACCGGAAGCTTTGTTTACTTTGAAGTTGTTAAGGAGTTGTTTAATGCCTTTTTCATCTACATAATAATATATATTTCCTATCACTTCTAATTTGTTTAAATTAATGGACATTTCTTTGTCACCTTTATTTGAAAATAATGATGCAAAGTGTGTGTTTCGGATATTAGCTTTAGTTTTCATTGTTTTGGCCTTTTAGTGTATCTATGCCTGTAGTGTCTTTTTTTCTCAATTTATTGTAGGACCATAGTAACGTACCCTTCGGACCAAACTTATCATATGGCTGGTGAAGCAACGTTAACCAGTTTCTGTGGCCACGGGGGATACGAGGGGATGTGTGACCAGCACAATGCCCAGCCGCCATTACTTTACCCCAACTAGTGTCAGGTACCCATCAGAGCTGGGTAGACTCATGGCTCAAGTCCCGGGAAAAAAAAATCCTAGCCTGCACCAGGATTCGAACCCAGAACCGTTGGATCGCCAGTCTAACGCGCCGCCGCTCGACCACCGTACGTTTTTATTATTATCTTTAGAAATGACATTGTTTACATATTCATTCTGCAGCTGTGTCTGCTTAGTTTCTGAGTTAAATGTTTCATTTTTAGGTATTTTTTTAGGTAGTCTAATTGAGTTAGTTGCCTTAATTTTTTTAAATAAAGTTTCTTTTTGTTTACACAGTTTCTTTAGTTTAGTGTTAACTTAAGCCAACATTTGTTAATTTCATTTATTGTTCGTTTGGTTGGCACAAAATCAACCATTATTGATTCTAATTTTTGTTTTTATAAATTGCCAAATGTCTTCAACAGGGCTAGTTATATTGTCATTAATGAGAAAATTGATTTGGAATTTTATTGCTGCTTGGTGTACTTCTGTTATGTGGCATTTATTAATGCAAGAATTTATAAATTTCACTACAAATTATTTTTTACCATAATAATAATATGGAGATTATAATCTTATTTGTAATTTTTTTTTAAGTTCAAGTAATCACTCTCCTCATTGCGCTTAATCGCATTGCATTTCAATGTGTGTATAATGTAATATATAAAAATCGGGGTGACCGATCTGAGATCGGTCTGTATAGTCTGAGATTAATAATAATAGAGATGTCAAGCATGATCATACTAATACAAATATTGTTAGAATATATGATGCATTTAATTTCTTTAACATCAAATATTTTAAAAACAATAAAGAAATTGTAAAAATAGAATACATGTATATAATTTACTATTTACATGTGGGCATATTTAATCAGGTGTAGGCCTAGAAATGTATTTTGTAGTCATGTCTTCTTTTCCATTACAATATTTTTTGCTACAATATATTTTAATCTGCTTAAAATGCTTTCAAAAGAACTATTATTATTTAGTGATATCATTTAATAAATGCCGGTTGATAAGCTGTTCTTAATTGAACAAAAATCCATCTCCAATGAGATTCCTTATGACTAATCAAGATTGCATGTCTTACTTAGCAATGACTTTAAAAACGGTCATCAATGTAGCCAGTAAATTGAACGACTATATCATATAATGTAGGTTAGTGTATCAAGGGGATTGTTCAGGAAAAAACATGCATTGTAATGTGAAGTTTAGACAAATAATAAAAACATTAATTATAACAAAATGTAAGTCAAATTTAAATAAAGCAGTCGCGAATAAGAAGCTGCATATTTACATATCAATTCAGATTTGTTCAGACAGGCTTCAACAATATGGGAAATGTGAATATAAAGTGAATGAAAATTAAACCATATACAGAATAATAAATAGTTTTATGTACGTCAATATCATAAATACACTATAATAGTAGTATGTACTCTTTTAAATAAAATTAATAACCATGATTTCATAATTGAGTCAATATTTAAGTCGCTCAGTGACGGCGTCATCGGAATCTAAGAAGTACATCTGTACGTATTGTCATATATATACTTTCTTTGATAATTCGATCTCGTTTCTGTCTTATCTATAGCTTACTTTTCTAGTTGCTGTAATCTACAAATTTGTTTATTCTTTAATTGTTGATCGCGCGTTTCTGCTAATTCTTTGTTAATAAATTCTGAAATTATTCCCATGCACCTAAGCTTGGCTGCTCTGGATGGCTTTATGGTTGTATCTACTGAATCATTTATATCTTAAGACATGCAAGAAATACTTTTAAAAATAATGTCTGCTTCTGCACTATCATCAGTCTGTGCCTTTCTCTTTTTCTAGTTTAAAATAGTATTTTTTTTTCGTCCGCTAGGCATTTTCATAAAGTCGTAAATGTTATAACTTTAAAGACTATAATATAATACTTACCATCACAACTATGCAATTAACGATATATATTTTAATGTATTCCACATCTTTAATAGTACCCTATTTGTTTAATGTATTGGTAAGAGCCTAATCAACATGGACTCTTCAAACACATAAACTATCAAACTGTATCTTTCCTTTTTTTTTAAATTGATGACACATTTTCACGCTGATTATATTTAATTGCGCGGCGAATCGGAAAATGGTAACAATTTCAATGCTTTCAAACGGGAATTACCGAAACGCTGATAGTAAATAAAAGTCGTCTTGGCTATGACGCCATAAGAGTTGTATTGAACGCGATCGCGCTAGATGGGGAATCCATTGACATGTTTTTTTTTTCTTTTAGCCCAATTTAAAAGCTATTTTTAGAAATGGTCAGTGGTGTTTCCAAAAATTGAGGGTCAAACAGAGGTTCAAATGAAATGAGATTGATTTAAAACACATTTTCTCACCAGAATACATCAATAGGACATTTTTTGCGAAAATCGTTGGGCCCGTTTTCGAGAACGCTGACACAAACACACAAACCCACAAATATACCCCCAATTTGTTCTCGTTTATTATTATTAGCTTAGATAACAAAAATATGTTTTTTTTGTAAAGTCTTTTATGTCTTATTCTTATTTATTAAACAGTACGTTTTGGGTAGATCGATTTAGGGCAATGGTTTTTGACGCACGGGAGATTTTGCGATTATAAAAAAAATTGATAAACATTTTTCATAATTTACAAAAATAATAATACGATATTCGTAACTATAATATTGATTTATTTTATTTGGTCTTTTATAACGATGGTGCGAGTGTATATATGCCTAATGTGTTCTGTTATGTATAAGGAACTTTAATAAAGTCAGAAGATTTGTATTGCACCTAGTACGAAAATATTTGATTTTTAAATAAAGAATACAATTTCGCTAACATTCACTTATATAGGGCAGTAAAAACTAATTATGATTTATTTAGGTAAACGAGGGAGGGTTGTCTGGAGTAACTTATAGTCCTGTACTGTAGTTTACTGTTTATACTATTATTGTTAGCACTTAAAGTGCGACTAAATCAAAGTTACTGACGTTTCTTTAGTCATAAACACAGTTCGAATAAAATTAGATTTACCAATAATTACACTTTTACTTATAGATATATATCTACAGAATACAATAAAATAGAATAAAGATATAAACTCCTTCTCCCCCCTCCCACGAAAACTAAAGTTAATCATTCGTTTCTACGTCATTTTGACGGGCATAAAAAGTATTTTGAATATAATTTAACAAACATGTAAGTAAATAAGTCAACGTTTCTGTAGTAAATTTCTGCTAACTGTACTTGTTTTTCTATGATAGCTGAAGTTGCACAATACATAGAGAGTGATGTTCCTTACCAGTTTATATGTCCACCAATAAACAAGTTCGGATCAACTGGACTAAATTTATACCTAGTGCAAAATAACGTTCGGGTCATAAAATATTCCTGTTCTAACACATCGCAGCCTTGCGTTAGTTCGTCAGGTGAAAAAGCTACACTGAACCAATATTATACTTACTTTCCCTTAACGATGAATATTTCGCAATTGCGTTCAACCAGTCAATACAGATGTACATTAAAACCAAGTAATTTCACTTTCATCTATGAAATTGCGACTTTAGGTGAGTGCATTAGTATTTATTATAATAGTTTAGCAAAAGTATGTTTTAAGCAGACTCTTTATAAACAGTGCTTTACTTTCCCCAGGACCTAAATGATGTGAAAGGCAAAAATATGATTTTATAAAATTTAAAATGCATTCAATAATACTGAAACAATATTGTATATACAACATTTAAATGTTGTTTGTCCAATCATAGTATAATTATGTATGCTCTATTTTGCTCCTTAAAGTGAAACCGCAGAACGTGTCATGTGGACAACCCACGCTCACTCCTGATATGACAAATATTACTTTTAGTTGTGGTGCGACTAAAGTCTACCCAGAAGCAAAGTGTTTATTTGACTTGGGAAATGCGGTAGGTCTGATTTATTGAGACTTCAACAAAACAACTTCGACTTAAAACTATGTTTCAGGTTTAATTATTGCTACCAATTTTACTAAAGTTTTTTTTACAGACAAATCAATTGCATAAGAACTAAATGTTAAAGTTATCAAATCATTATATAATACAACATGACCACATTTAAGGGAGTGTCCAAAGTTGTGTGCTAAATATCTCAAAGTTTATTTCCTTTTCAACTTCAATCTACTACTCAAAAAAATATTAAATTTAGCTTTAACTATGCATTTTTAGGTTAACTTTTAGTGGTCTACACGAATTTCTGTAAAATACGTAAATTTAAATAAAATATATTGATAAAATAAAACAGTAGTAGCATTTTGATTAAAGTTAAAAATAATAATTTAAAAAAACAAATGGTAACCAACTACATGCAGTTCGAAGCATATTTTGCCGATAAAATGAAATTAAAGAAAATAACTTACTTGATTGCAGGGGCGAAGCCAGAAATTTTTTCCAAGGGGGGGGGGGGCTGAACTTTCGCGTAACAAACATTTACCAAATTTTTAGTGAATTTAGTAGGCCTACTTATTGTTTTGAAAAATCTGTTGAAAAAAAATAATTAAAAATTCCATGGGGGGGGGGGGGCTTAGCACCCCCACAGCCCCCCCCCCCCCCCCCCCCCCCCCCCCGTGGCTTCGCCCCTCCTTGATTGCCATCTTTGCCATCTTAAAGGAATTAAATTTATCACTGTAAGGACCAAATGCCATCTTGAAGGAATTAAATTTATTACTGCAAGGACCATATCCCATCTAGAAGAAATGAAATTAATCACTGCAATGACCATATGCCATATTGAAGGAATTAAATTTATCACTGCAAGGACCATTAGCCATCTTGAAGGAATGAAATTTATCACTGCACGGACCATATACCCTCTTGAAGGAATGAAATTTATCACTGCAAGGACCATATGCCATCTTACAGGAATTAAATTTATCACTGCAAGGACCATAATCCATCTTGAAGGAATGAAATTTATCACTGCAAGGACCATAATCCATCTTGAAGGAATGAAATTTATCACTGCAAGGACCATAATCCATCTTGAAGGAATGAAATTTATCACTGCAAGGACCAAATGCCATCTTGAAGGAATTAAATGTATCATAGCTAGGACGAAATGTAACATGCCTTCATTTGTCTGGAACTATCCAATCATTGCAAAAGAAATATCAGCTTTAGCATAAACATTGGCTGAAAATAACATATTCATGTTGTCTATCTTATCTGCTTACTTACAACGATAATTTCTGTGAAAGAACACTTGCACATGCTTGCAGAAGAAATTTCAAAGTACTTTTAAAATGGACTGACACCCCATTTGCACTTGCCAGAAACCCATTCACAGTCGAAGTTACGATTTTTGCATGTCAGCACAAAAGGAGTTTATCAAAATTATTTAAAATGACGTAGCATAAACTGATTTCTCTACAATGCCAAATTACAAAATTATAGGTTAAGTGTTTGCAGTCATAGACTCTTTTGACTGAGATAATATTGCGCCTTCGTCATCCATTTCCAAGAAAACATCTTCGTGAAACACGGTTTTCCAGCTATCTGGTTTTCGTCGAAATAAAGAAATAGACTTGTTGTGGAAGTTGATCTTTGTTGTTCTTTTGTAAAGACTTAAATGTACTGTCGAAATGACATGTGAGTTCTGTTTTACCCAATAAACTCACACCATTAGATCACAGTGGTCATACTTTGACCAAGAAATAAAAAGATTCTTATTTCTTTTTATTTATATATTGAACTGGTGTAAGCTTATATTAAAGTCAGCAAAACAACAATACATAAATAAATACGGACAAAAAAAACACACACAAAAAAAACATACTAGATCTAGGCCTATTTTATGAATGTTGCAAAAAAAAAATATATATAATGTGTCACGCATAGTTTATACCAGGGGTGTGCAACATTTTTTGTTGTTGGGCCGCAGAAGGAGTTTGAAATAAGATGGGCAAATTGAAACATTGCCCGTCACAAAGGCTGTAAGCCTAAAGTTGCCCAGTTCTCCCAACTGGCTAAAATAATTTTCAAATACACTGTAGCTACCGATGCAGTCATGAACAATAGTCTTAAGCGGTGATAAAGAATTTTTTCGTAGTTTAATTAAGACGCAAATTAAAACGAAATTTTGTTCCCTTCTTAAATATTTCCCGCTACAAAAATAATTGAAGTTGTTTACGACACGTAGGCAATTTAAACATGAATGAAATTTGTTCCCTTCATTGAGAAAAAATGCATGCGCATAGTTTGATGACCTCAATTTAAACATGAATGAAAATGGTCCCTTCTTGATAAAAAAAATCCATGCGCAAACTTTGATGACGTCATCCTGAAATTCGTGTAAAAATCTCTCTGTAGCGGGCAATGTTTCAATTTCATTCGTGTTAAATTATCTTTGTAGCGGGCAATGTTTCAATTTCATTCGTGTTAAATTATTTCTGTAGCGGGCAATGTTTCAATTTCATTCGTGATTATCTCTGTAGCGGGCAATGTTTCAATTTCATTCGTGTTAAACTATCTCTGTAGTGGGCAATGTTTCAATTTCATTCGTGTTAAATCATGTCTGTAGGGGAGAAAGTTTAATTTCATTCGTGTTAAATTGTCTTTGTAGCGGACAATGTTTTAATTTCATTCGTGTCAAATTATCTCTGTAGAGGGCAATGTGTCAATTTCATTCGTGTCAAATTATCTCTGTAGCGGGCAATGTTTCAATTTCATTCGTGTCAAATTAACTCTGTAGAGGGCAATGTGTCAATTTCATTCGTGTCAAATTATCTCTGTAAATAAATAAATAAATAAATATGAGACTTATATAGCGCATACCCCGTTCCCATTGGAATCAGTTCTATGCGCTGCTGTAAACATAGTGCTGCCTGCTGGCGCAAATACGTTTACAGGCCCAAAACTCCTGCAGGGCGACAGGGATCCGCAGGTGGCAGGGATAGAACCCTGTAGAGGGCAATGTTTCAATTTCATTCGTGTCAAATTATCTCTGTAGAGGGCAATGTGTCAATTTAAATCGTGTCAAATTATCTCTCTAGAGGGCAATGTTTCAATTGTCGGTTTGCAAATGAACTTTGTGAGTAAAGGGAACGAATTTCCTTCACGGTAAAGCTTAGACATATAGGCTAACCTTTGTAGCGGGCAATGTTTAAACTAAACAGTGGGCGTTAACTTTGTGAATGAATGGGGAATAATTAATTCACGTTTAAATTAGCCTACCTGAAAATATATGTCAACGCTTAAGGACTATTGCGCTGATTATAACTGCATGGGTAGTTACAATGTATTTAAAAATAAATTTTAGCCCGTTCGGAGAATCGGGTACATATCTGCTAGTTTACTATAAGAACATCTAGACCAAACAAATAAATATTGTCTTGAAAAAAAAATCGAGTTTATTTAATTGCATAGACTTGTAGTTTAATAAATAGCTCTTTGAAACAAAACCAAAAAACTAAATACACCTATGTTTGCCTTCTATAGATTTTAGGGCAGAAGGTACTAGATTTAGAAGAAATTTTCCGTAACACATAATTTAAATTTAAGGAAAATGCGTAGGCCTACTAAAATTATTTAGATACTATTTGAAAACTATGCGTCCACACACAAAATTTCTAGGCCATAATTATATATAAATTCATAACTTTAAATATTGAGCCTATTAAAGACAAATTTGTACATATGTCATATGCAGAACACATGTTTCCAACCAAACATACTATTCACATATAATAAAACGTATACAAATTAATAGAAACTAACTCTTATTTCTAGTTATGAAACAAACTTAGTTTAAAACTGTAATTATTTATTAATAATACCTCTAAACTTAAAAAAAAAACTCTAGATTTCAGGAACCTTAACATATAATAAAATAAAATATGTTGAGGATAATGTTGAATATTACAACTTCATATGTAAATGGACATCGCCATTAAGTGACTTCATTCCAGGACAATACGAATACAATTTTGAAATGTATACAAATCCTGAATATAGGACGATATTGGGAACCAAATTGAGACAAGCATTTGAATTAGGTAAGTATAAGTCTATTTCAAACAATCTTATAGCATAACTTCATAACTTTCATTTGGTATCAGATTATTATCTTATCTCATCTTATACATTACAGACGCTCCTTCTATAAAGAAGATTATTGCGTCCTACGCTCATCCGTGGTCCGAGTCTAGTCTTGCATTTTTATTAATGTTTTAAATGATGTTAAATTACTGTTTTTCTTGGTCTGTTCAGGCATCCTATTCCATGCCCGAATGCCACTCGGGAAGAAAGAGTGCTTGTATGAGGGCGTTTGAGTCTAACTTATATATTCTAGCTTGCTATCTCGCTTTCAATAGAAATTGTCGCCAGACCCGCCAGTCTCTTCCTGACACGGTGTACAACGTAGATAGGTTTTAATTAGATAGTTTTGAAAAAATTCGTTCAGCACTAGCTACGGAAAGTGGTAACGTAAGCGAAATACGAAGGTCTACACAAATGTTAGGAAATCCATTTTCAAGATTCTGTTGGTAAATGTAGTTTAGGAATTCTTCTGAGTTTGATACTGAGTCATGGAGATGATGAGAAACTGCTCTTTCTTTCAGAACACTGTCGTAAAGCAGCAATGTCAGATTCATTTAATTTAATTTTTCAATTGTTAATCCTTTTTCCAAGTTTTTGCACATCGACTTAACCTCTGATGTAGTCTTGTTTTTAAGGTCAGGAATGTTGTACAAAAATCCAAAGACACCAGATACTTTATTTAACTGGGGAAATCTTTCTTTTACCGCATATGCAGCTGCGTCTAAAGCAGCAACATAAAGTGGATCTTAAAACTTTCTGAGGGGTCACTGGCAATATGTACAGATTCAACTGGTGATTTGTAATCAACCATATTCTTCTTTTTTTAAATTCGGACCTTCTTTTTCTCAAATACTGGCTCTATTCAATGCAACTTCTTATGCTATTTCATTAGCATCAATCAGAACTCTTTGGAATTCTAAATCACTTCTAGCTGTAACCAAAACTCTTCTTTTTTTTCAGGCGAATAACTGCTCTCTGGAGATTTAAGTCCTTGTCTTGTAGTATTTTACTATATTATTTTACCAATATATTACTATAGTTATGTTTAATTGAAACAACATATTGTGCCATGTGACAAACGCAACAATAAACTTGAATTCTTATATATTTTTAAGTAACCCAAGTGCTTCTACCTTCGCAATACTGTCACTAGATCCAATTAGTGTGTTCAGAAATCTCTTCCAAGCATCACAAACATGAGATAACTGGTACCGAGTGCATTAATTGGACTGGACCATTTTGTGCCATTTAATAATGGATTTAATGTATTCGTTTTCGTAATTAACAGTCTGAAAATGGACAAAACCAACAACTGCACTGCCAATGCAAACAACTCAGCGCCCTCACGACGATTCACGAACTGACTTGAAGGTCACGTCACTTCACCACTATGATATTTCGCCGCCGCATTGCATCCAGGGTGTGACCGGGGGAAGTGAAGGGTTGTCTTTGTGCACTCCGCTACGCACAGCGATATTGCCAAACTAAGTAGGCCTACTGTTAGGGCATACTTTCCTAATTTCTAAGACAACTAAAATAAAATACCTTTCGCCTTTCATTACCTAGTAATTCATCTGCCTTTGCTAGTAGCGCGCAGAAGCACTAAACTTTAATATAGTTTATATTTTTAAATCCCCATTTTTCTTTAAATCCTAAATTTTGCGCACTAGGCTGCCGCCTAGTTCGCCTATATGGATGAGCCGGCCCTGGATATATATTATACACTATTTAAACTATTATACTTTTTAAACATTTTTTTTATATATGGTAACTTAATTTATTTTACTTTAATGTAGCACTACCAATATTGGCATTATCTGACGGATGCTATGATAATACAAATTTTGTGGACGGATACTTAAGACCTGGAACTAGTGTTAACTGTATGTGCTACCTGGAAAACGTTACATTCCCTCCTGCTTTTGTGAGATGGGTGGATAAAAATAACAAGGATGTTGGAAATTCAATGAATTCGCAATCATCAAATGTAACAGTTTGTAAGTTTTTAAAATAGTACATAAACTTGGACAGTTCAAAATATCTGTTTCTATTTCGATTCTTTAAGAAAAAATTAGCGGATTATAAGAAAAAGGCTATTTATTTTATTCCTAGCCGAAATTGGACAATGAGTTTAAATGTTATGAAATTGTTAAAAGTTACTACACATAAAGGATTGGTAATTCGAGTTTAAATACTATACTAGTTACTAGTCACTTTAATTGACAAGTCTTAATGAGGCGTGAACTTTTGAACCCATATGTTCGTGAACTTCCTGTTCTTTTTTTAAACTAATAAACAAAAAAACATGCTTTTGCTGGTGTTTGACAATTGATTTCAACCTCCACGGCCAGTTCTAGTCTTTTAGAATTATACAAAGGATACAATATTAGTTATGAGGAATCCCTTTTTAACATCAAAAGTGAGTAGGCAATAACTAATACTCAAGTGTTAGTCGCGTGAAGTTAAATATTTATTTGTTTGCAAAATAAATGAGTCAAGAGTTGCGTTTTCTTGGTTATTGAAAAACAAAATGCAAAAATTCATAAAAACGAATAATAAAAATTCCTTTGCATTTAGCAATAAGTTTGATATTTTAAAAAGGTGATTTTTCACTTCTGACTTTCACAATACATTGTTTTGTTTTGTAAACATCTTTTGGAAATGAAATACATTTTAATCCCCAACAAATTTGAGTACAACCAGTAAAGTAGCACACAGACATGTTTCGAAACAAATGATTGAATTCGACCGGAAATGTTTTTTATTTGTCAACCTTTTATGCATGCATACACGTTAAGACTTGTCAATTATAAAACAAACAAAAATTGAAAATGGTGTCTACAAAAAATAGATTTAAGAACAGAGTTTGTTATATTATTTGCTTTGCTTCTTTTGTTCTTTAAAAAAAAATAAAAAAATATCTTGTTTTAGCTTCCTCCAGTAAGAAGTCAAGTGAAACATATACATGCAGACATTCAGCTGATTTAAAGAATAGCACTATCTCTATTGATTACACAGTTTATTACGCCAGTAAGTTTAATCATTTTCTTTTGAATGTTTTTTGTAACATCCTGAAAAGTAAATCAAAATGCAAAATGCCTTTTAAATACTATTACACTGAGCTTTCTACACTATATTTCTTGCTTGTTCAGCAAGCGTTTCATCAATAAACTATATTATGTCCTGGCATGGAAAGGGTTGCCTGAGCAAACCAGGACAACCAGCATCTTAATACCATTTAAAATACTAATCAATTGCAATGCTAGACTCAGATCACGTATGAGTGTAGGACACTAATCTTCTTTATAGAAGGAACGTCTGTAATATAGGCTATAAGATAAGAGAAACAAATAAAAATGTAAACAGTTGCTTTATTTCTTGATAAGAATGGAGAATTACATGGATAGCAATGATATATTTACTTATACTTTTCATGAGCATTTCCATATTGCGTATTCAAAAGATCTAACTACTTCGCCATTTAACATTCTATTTTTGAGGCGATTGTTATATACTATGGCCACTGGGCAAGCCAACGCCTTGTCCACACTTTTTATTAAACACATCGATTTTCAAGCCAGTATTGTATTTTTCCGTTAATTAGCCACGATTCAATTAAAACAGTCGGATCAGACTTAAATTCATTTACATTTTTTCTGTATACAATGATCTTTGGTTTTTTATTATTTATATAGACACATTCCTTTGTAGGTTGGTGTTCTTTGTGAGTGAGAAGTCTTAACCCTTCCCGTACCGACCTACTTCTATCTATGCTGCCTTCAGTTGTTCCGCTACTGTAAGGGTTAATACGGTTTAAATTGTTTACCAGTGTCTGTTGAAGTTTTTCTGCCCTCTTGAACCTCGGTTTCTTTTCCAATTCAGGCGTAGTTGTTATATGTAATTTTTCACTTTGCTAAGCAGGCCTAATATCTTTTAAGGTTTTATTACGATAAACTTCCCTATAAACATGCCAACTTCGGACCCAATCCGGGTTAATTAGAGTTTCACCCCTTTGCCCTAACCCGTATCTGTTAGATTGCCAGCAGTTGCCCGCATGGCGGCACAATCAAAGCAATACGCCTATGCACTTTGGCCTCACGTAGCCTGAATGCGTCCCTTAGCTGACAAGAATACCCGTGCTACAGCAGTATCGATAATGGACCTATGAGGGCAGTATAACGCTGGTCCAATTGGGATTATGCCAGCATAGCGTGGGAATTGATATTCCCGCTACCGTAATGTATTAGGTATGTCCTCTGTTGTCTGTTTGGGCTCTTGTTCACAATAATAATTATAAGAACTCAAGCTACTTGAAGTATCATTAAAATAAGAATTTAATTCTTAAACTTATGTACAGTATGAATAACTTCACTAGTCGCTATATACAAATAAACACAACGCTGAAATCAAAAACAACAAAAATACCTCGCAAATCTACTTATATAGATTTTGGTGCAGAAAGAACTAGAAATGGATTTTCCTGAAGCCTTTTGAATGCAAAAGAGATTACAAATTATTCTCTTTGTAAAAAAAGTAGTCAGTATAATGAAAAGTAAAAGATATGTACCTATACATATTTACTACTGGACCCCCACCCCTACTAGTTGTGTTTCAAGCGCTAACGTAGACTGCCCCCTCCCCTCCCGCCCCCTTCTCCCCATCGAAGTTCTGCTAAAGTATTAGTGACCTCAGGCTACAGAATAAAAAAACGTGGGGGGGTGTATGGGGCAAAGGCGGCTCTCATTGATAATTAATCCGTTTTTTTTTCTTTCAGAATATTGTTGTTGCTAGCTAAAAGTTATTCTTTCTATCAATACATTTGTATTTCATTTGATTTTACAATTTTTCACACAATATTTTTTAACATTTTTCTTGTACATTTACATTATTTTGCTCACGAGACTTTTAATAATATAAATATATTTGCCTAGTAGTATTTTTTTTATCATTGTTTTATACAAAAAAGGCATTTGTGTGTGTATGTTGCAAAATGTAAAAACTCTATAATGTAGTCTGTTTCGCTTTTTATCAAGCCAAGCTTCTTTACAGTTATCAACGACCGAATTTACCTTTACCGAATTTACCTTTGCCAAAATTATCTTGCCGAAAATACCGGTTCCGAATTTACCCTTGCCAAATTTACCGAGCACCGGTTTTTTATATACGTGAAGATGCCTCTTGCCTCTGTCTCTATCAAACATAAAAGAATATCTAAACTTATATTTTCTTTTTCATTAATCAAGACGAGTGATCTAGGGCTAAGTTAAGCAGTAACTTGAATATCCGACATTAAGCATTATAGTCCTAATTTTTTCGATACAAAAACTAGTTCGAAAAGTAATGTTTTTTATTCTACAGTTTTTTTTCCGTTCCCAAGGTACTTAGTATAAGCTTCCATGGGTTTTAATGGTCTAAAAAAAATAATTAAAAACTATAATAACATTTTTAAAAAAACAATGCCCTTAGTAAAATACTAAGTGGAAAGAAGGTTAAAAATGTATTATGCCCCAAGCGAGTATATTATATGTCAGTGAGACTGAAGGAGCCGCCCATTTTCTGAGGTCAGAGTAAAAAGGTCTATATGGCTGGGATCAAATTTGTATAATGGCATATTGACATTCATTCGTTGATTAAAATGCATAGTAGCCTAGATCTAAATAAATAAAAAAATTACGAATAAAGTGCCTATGTTGCAAGAATGTTCATCTCTCGCTCACATTGGAAAGCCAAAACTACTTAATGCAAGAACCCCAAGCTAGATATGAACAGTTAGACTTTTTACATTTAAAAATGCATATTTTTTTGTTGCTTATTGGTGGCCCGGTGGCCGGGTGAATCCAGTTGAAGGCAAGTATTTTTTTCCCCGGGACTAGAACGTGTCTCTGAGTCTGCCCAGTTCTGATGGTTACCTAAGTTTAGTTTGGGGTAAATGGTTGGTTGTGCTGATAATACAATACCCTAGTATGCCATGGAAACTGGTGAACGGTGCTTCACAGGCCCAATGGATTAATTGGTCTGAGTAGATACTTTACGTTTTAAATTTTTTTTTATCGCATGAACATTATTGGTTTTACTATTAAAAGTCATTTATTTGAATAAGTAAAACAATAAATACATTTTATACCTTTCTTGTTTTATGGCAAATCATTGAAAAAAAAAGATTATAAAAGATGTATCCAAAATATTTTGTTTTTAGAGGTTGTTAAATGAATACAATAGTTGTACAATAATTTTACATTTTAGAATTACAACTAATATCTTACATGGGTTTATTCTTAACTAAGTACCGAACAATGGAGATTATCCTTACTTACATCTGACGTAATATGCTTGGAAATGTGGAATAAAAATATCTGATCCATTTGTTTTATATTAAAAACACATTGTTTATAAACGTCATATTTTTATTCTTATTTATGTTTCAGATGATGAGCAAGATGATAAAGATACTACTTATACCGTTTTGATCGTTTGTTTACTAGTCTTATTAGCAGTTCTCGTTTATATTTTCTGTTTTTTATACCCCAAAAAAGGTAAATAATAACATTATGTAGACAAAATAAAATATGTTACTTGTGCTAGTATGCTAGTAAATTCATTATAATTAGTTTACGTTTAAATCATTCTGATTCTAAACACCTTGTAATGCATTTTAAAACGTCTATTACAGGTTACATTGTTAGAGATAACAGAGTAACACCAGTTCCGTATTTTCCATCCTCTTTATAGACAGTCTTGCAACGTAAGTATTTTACATTGTTTTTATACATATGCTTGTAGACCCGTAAACACGAAGTGGCATATAATAAGTTAAAACCAAATTTAGGAACAAAAATATGAAACACAAACTTGAAAAAGCAGTGGCTTAGCCATGTTTTGACGCTGTGGGAGCTACCTTGTAAGAAAATGGCCACAGCTTTAGTATTTTAAACATATAATTAGAAGAAGTAATAATTTTTATTTAATTAAAAGAATACCCTATACCTCAGAACCTGGGTAATAGTTTTATTTTAATTTCACAATCCATGAATCTATGCAGAGAAATTATTAGTGTTTGCAAACTGTGCAAAGTTGATTACATTTACTAATGATTTCCCGGATCTACAATATCAAAGTATTTTTAAAATCAACGCAAATGCTTCTAGAAGACTGCATTCTTCTTCTTCTATTAATATTGAAAGGCGAGATAATTAGCTACAAGAAATGAATAGAAACTTTCTAGAGATTGAAAAATTTCATTTAGTTTAAACATTTTAACTTATTGTGTGTCTAATGTCTCAAATACAATTTATACGTTTTAAAAACATTCTATTATTTTCTTATTATTTCCTTTTTGCTTTTAAATGATCAGACCCGACAGGTATATCATTAAAGAAATGGAATTTTGTCAGACAAATCTTTTTTTTTCGTTTTCATGTGTGGGTATCCTTAGCAAAATTCTTGCAACTAATTTTTGGATCATTCCATCTTTTCAAACCGATAAGTAGAAAGCCAGTGCGCAAAAATTTTTTTTTAAAGCAAACCAGATATGAACTACCATTGACTAAGAGCAGAGACTTTGTCTCTTATTGCTCTAAACGACGATCAAACTGCCCAGCACCCTACTGGATCGATGGAGGTTCCTCACAATCCTTTACGTAGATACTTCCGAATGCAGAAGAAATTGCGTACTTAAGTTAAAAGAAACTACCTGAAGGCATAGTTGTATTACGTCAAAACAATTTAAACCATTAAAATGGTGACACACTCTAACACTAAAATCCATAAAACCTTAAATCAGCATAACCTTAAAACACTAATCATTAAAAATAAAACTGCTGATTTGGAACTCTATTAGATATTATTGCAGGTTCTGAAACATGACTAAATCCAGATATTTACAACATAGAGATAATTACGAAGTTTTTAGAAAAGATAGGTCAGACAGTCATGGAGGAGTCTTACTAGCCTTAAAATCTACCCTAATAGCTGAAGAAATTGCAACTTTATCTAATAATAATGTAGAATCAGTCTTTTGTAAAAATAAGTCGTCGTCGGCATTTTACGTCTTGAGAGACTATATATTTCCCTTGCAGGCCTTCATGTGGCTAAAGAGGCCAATCCTGGACGTACAGGCACGGTCACACTGGCTGCAGATGAATGTAGTGGAGGGGACCACATTTTTCTCCACCTTCTTGTTCCTTGCGCGCTCTTCTCCTGCAAGCCTGGAACCTTCTTTGAATCATGTCCTCCACGTGGGGCTATCCTGCGCCATAATCTCCCAACTGTTTGGGTCAATTTGGAGGTGCTTCATATCTCTTTTACAGACACCCGCAAATCTCCGTTTTCAACGTCCAGCAGGTCTCTGTCCCTAAGATAACATTCCATAAAGGATGTCCTGTGGAAGTCGACCCTGTGGCATTTGGTATACATGACCTAGCCAGCTGAGACGTCTGTTGCTGAGAGTAATGCGGATGTCTTAACACCCTGCTCTTCGTAGGACCTCTTCTTTTGAGACCCTGTCCTGCAATCTTATATCTAGAATGCGTCTGAGGCATCTAAGGTGAAAGGTGTTCAATTTTCTCTCTTGCCAGGAATATGTGCTCTATGTTTCACTGCCATACAGCATGGTACTCAGAACGCATGTTCGGTAAACTAGTGACTTAGTGGAGCGTGTGAGCAGTGAGTTCATCCAGACTCGTTTTTGTAATCTTGCCATAGTGCCCAAGGCTTTAGCTATTCTACTATTCATCTTTCCATCTAGGAGCACATAGCTTAATATTTTGGCCCAAGGTAGCAGAACTCGTTAACTACTTCCAGTGATTGACCACCAATTGTAATGCATTGCATGATTGCAATGTTTTGAGCCAGTACCTTGGTTTTGTTTTTGACTAATGCTGAGGCCACATTTTTAGCATGCATCATCAAATTTATCAATGAGCGTCTGGAGCTCGTTTGCAGATTCGGCAACAATAGCTGCATCATCAGCATAGAGAAGTTTCCTAACCAGTACACTCTTAATCTTTGTTTTGGCTTTGAACCTGTTTAGGTTGAAGAGCTTTCCAGATGTCCTTGTGTGAAGGTAGACACCCTCGTTACAGTCTCGTTACAAATGGGTGCAATTACGCAGCCTTGTTTAACACCGCTGCTGACTTTAAAGGGCTCTGTAAAAAAAAAAGTAAACCTAATTCAACACCACTTAATTTAGGCAGTATAAATACACTACCGAAAACCCTACAATAGAATACACGATTGATATGTGCAAGCAGCTTACAAAAATTCATATACTACATAAATATACTGTTATTTAGATAAAACGGACTTCAAATCTCCCGGACATTAATTCCACAGAAAAACACCAAAACATAAAAGAAATAAGTGAAATTTTTATAAATACCACCCAAAATCTAAATTTGGAACACATTTAAAAAACAACAACAAGAAACAATCTTATTTTATACTAGATTTATTCGTAACGAAAAGACCAGGATCAGTAATAGATTGTGAAATTATCAGTGGACTTTCCGATCATAATATTGTCAGAGTAAATAACAAAATAACAACCCAAATCTGTGAGAAACCTAAATGAATAATTTATCTCTAAAATAAATAAAACACAACAGACCTACATCAAGCAGCAATAAAATTCCAAATAAAGTTTTCTTACTAAATACGATATAACTAGTCCAGTAAAAGATATTCGGAGATCCATAAAAACAAACATAAAAGCAACAATGGAAAATTATGTGACAACAAAACAGACATCAAATAAAATGTACAAATGTTGGTTTAATACTAAACTAAGGAAACTATTTAAACGAAAAAAATTCTTCAAAAAGTTTAAAGCAACTAATTCAAATAGACTACACAAAATATACATACAAAATTAAACACAAACTAGGCGGCTGTCTAGGACGTAAATTTTTTTGGGGCGCAAAATTGAGGATTTGTTTTTTTTTTTAAATTGGGGATTTAAAAATATAAAATATATTAAAGTTGAGTGCTTCTGTAGGCTACTAGCATAAGCAGATGGATTACTTGGTAATGAAAGGCGAAGGGCATTTTTTAAAATTTTAATTATACAGTATTTATTATATTTATTTAAATGTATTTTATTTATTAAGTTGTCTTAGACATTAGGAAAGTATGCCCTAACAGTAGGCTACTTAGTTTGGCAACCCCGCTGTACGTAGCGGAGTGCAAAAATGCAACCCCTAACTTCCCTCCGCCACACCATGGATGCGATGCGGCGGCGGAATTCGGAATATCAAAGTAAAGTGACGAGACCGTTACCTTCTAGTCAGTTCGTGAATCGTAAGTCATCAGAGCGCTGAGTTGTTTGCATTGGCAGTGCAGTTGTTGTTTTTGTGCATTTTCTGACTGTTAATTACGAAAACTAGTACATTAAATCCCCTAAGTGGCACAGACTTAAACCTCACTTCACCGGAGTGATACCAACCGAGACTTATCTCTTAGGGTTCGGAGGACAAACACACTTGTACTGCGTAGTACTGCTAAAAAACCATATAGGTTCGGTGCAAACTGTTGACCGTTCCCATCCACTCTGTTCTCCTGCAAGGCAGGACAGTCTAAAAGCACATGCTCGACCGTTTTTTCTGCTTCTCTGCAGTATCGACAGCGCGAATCGAAGCCAATGGGACAGTGACCTGTTCGAAACTGGGCAATCGTTGCCTGGTCTCTCCTGCGGAGTGTCCACCACGGATCAACTAGATTTGGCCGTATTAGTTGCTGCCTCACACCTCGACCCTTGTCAGGCTTGTCCCAGTTCTTAAACCATTGTTCTGACTCCCACGCACGTTTTAATCTGCGGGCAATCTCGAAGAAGGACGGACCAATCGGTGTGGGTGCCAAGAACCCCTTCTTGGCCAAGGCGTCCACTATCCCATTGCCAGGGACTCCTGCATGACCTGGAATCCACTGCAAAATGACTTTCACCTTGTACCTGAGGATTAGGTCGGAAATAACAGCCAACGGTCGGACAAGTAGGTCGGGCCTTGACCCAAAGCCGTCGATGCCTGGAGTACTGAAAGCGCATCACTGAAGATTACAACATCAGCGCGAGCAGCCGGTGTTTCTTCAAACTTTTTCCCAATTTCCTCTACGGCAATTCTGATGGCTTCCATCTCTGTATCAAAGAAGCAAATTTTCCCACAAGGCCCACGTAACTCAACCCGTTTGTCTACTGCCTTCGGGTACGACACAAAAGCACCATACCCAGCAGGCATTAAATCCCCTAAGTGGCACAAGATGCCCCAGTCGAATTGATGCACTAACACCTCTGCGGTACCAGTTATCTCATTTGTGTGATGCTTTGGAAGAGATTTCTGAAGACACTAAATGGATCTAGTGGCAGTATTGCGAAGATAGAAGCACTTGGGTTACTAAAAAATATCTCAGACTTCAAGTTATCGCTGCACTTGTCACATGGCACAACATGTTGTTTCAAGTAAACATAACTAGTAATATACTGCAAGAAAAGGACTTGAGTCTCCAGAGAGCAGTTAGTCTCCTGAAACAAAAAACGAAAAGTTTTTGGTTACAGCTAGAAGTGATTTAGAGTTTAATAGAGTTCTGGTTGATGCTAATGAAGTAGCATAAGAAGTTACATGGAATAGAACCAGTATTTGAGAAAGAGAAGGTCCGAATTTAAAAAAAATGAAGAACATGATTGATTACGAATCAGCAGATTAATCTGTAAACATTGCAGGTGACCCCTCAGAAAGTTTCAAGATCCACTTTTATGTTGCTGCTTTAGACACAGCTGCTTATGCTGTAAAAGAAAGATTTTCCCAGTTAAATAAAGTATCTGGTGTCTTTCGATTTTTGTACAACATTCTTGACCTTAAAAACAAGACTACATCAGAGGTTAAGTCGGTTTGCAAAAACTTTGAAAAAACATTCACAATTGAAAAATATGAATGAATGAATCTGACATTGCTGAAGTACGTCAGTGTTTTGAACTAAGAGCGATTTCTCATCATCTCCATGACTCAGTATCAAATCCTGAAGAAGTCCTAAACTACATTTACCAACAGAATCTTGAAAATGGATCTCCTAACATTTGTGTAGCCCTTCGTATTTTGCTTACGTTGCCACTTTCCGTAGCTAGTGTTGAACGAAGTATTTCAAACTTAATTAACCCATATTTGACATTTGCACTCTCCCAGAGTGCAATGACTTGCTTCTATTTTTTTTTAGCCTTTTTATTATATATTTAAAATTAAGCTAATTAAAACCTTTTTGCGTAGTACAATGTGTCGAAAGAGACGTGCGGGTCTGGCAACAATTTCTATTGAAAGTGAGATAGCAGGACAGTTAGACTCAAAAGCCCTCCTACAAGAATTTGCAGAAAGCAAGAAAAGTACCATTAGGGTTTTAGTCTCTAGGACTCTAGGAGTATAAATACTGTTTATCAGTATTTAAAAGTGACTTTTGGACCGTAGTTAAGAAAGCAATAATCCAATATCAAGCAATATCATGTAGCCTTTGTGTATTTTTTAAAGTGTTATAAAAACAGAAACAAAATATCTATAATCTAACTGTGAGTTTCTGTTTGTTACTAAGAGAACCGTATATAATGCAATTATAAAACCCATTAACCTTACATAAAACTGTGTGTTATGTAACTTTTCTAATAATGATTTAGATTTCGAATTATCAATCTATAATGCAAAGCCATTGTTACTTTTCATTCAACTGTTTTATTTACATTTTACAGTCATCAATCAAAGGTTATAAAATAAAATTCTTTGTTGGGCTGAAACAATTATTAACAAAAACACATTTTCGAAGTTCCATACCCGGCAGACCCCGCCAAAGGCACTTCAATGAGGGCGCATAATTTGTTTTCGCCTAGGGCGCCAAAAACCCTAAAGCCGGCCCTGCATAAACAAACCCCTAACAAACTTAAAAGTAAACAACTTTTTTTGGTCCAGATGAAATACCAGCAAGGCTGCTTAAAGAACTAAATTTTTAATTTCTTTTGCAGGCCTCTCTAAACCAGCCCAAAGTGACCAAAGCTTGGAGATCAGCCAATGTAAAACCCTTTTTTAAAAAAAGAAATAGGCTAAATATGACCCTGGAAATTACAGACCTGTTTCACTTACAAGTATAACATGATAAATAGAGCATATAATATATAGTAGTGTATCAAATACTTATACAAACATATAATACTTTGCCCACTCTAACAGTTAATGTGAAATTAATAGTTTTACTAGACTACTTGTCTAAAGGATTAGATAATAACAACCAAATGTATGCTATATTACAAGATTTGTCTAAATCATTCGATAGTTTTTATCATAGTTCTAGTTTACTAGAATGGAGAATATTCACAGCTGACACTAGTAACACCAATAGATAAATCACTAAACATAGAAACACAAGAGGACAAAAAGAACAATAATACATAATATGGCATATATTCTAATTTTTCAATGCCACACATAAACCATTCTCATATAAACATAAGGATAAAGACACTTTTGTTATCCCTTATGCGAGAACAAAAGCCAGCTTAGGTTTTGATTTTTATCATTCCTTATTGTAGTTATCATTTCAATATGTGAGGTGTATCAATGGTTATTAAAGTAAGTAAAGTACCCGTCGGATCAAATCGATCCATTGGGCCAGTGAATCAGCGTTCACCAGTTTCTATGGCCATCGCATACTAGGAGATTGTGTGGCCAGCATAATGCCTTTTGTTTACCCCAACTAAAATCAGAGCTGGGTAGACTCAGTGACACCCTCAGATCCGATAACAAATTCGCCTCCACCAGGATTCTTATTCAGGACCTACGGTACGCCAGCCGAAATGTATCAATAGGTGCTGTTAATTCATAACATTTTTGTTTTTAGTTTTAACCTAATTATATGTGTCTGCTCTCTGCCTTTCCCTTTTTTTAAGACTTTTCATTATCCTCTGTCACCTTTTATATTGTTTATAAAAGTTGAAAAAATTAATTCTACGTTATTTGTGATAACTGGAGTTATTGTTATTTATCAATAATGTATCTGCATTTATAATCAGCTAAAAGAAAAGACTATAATAAGATGGATAGCTTGCTCTATTTTTAGAACTTATATGTTCTTTTTTCTGTGCGCATCCAATTACGCTGTCTTAAATGACTTCTATGCTTCTACGCCTACCTAAAAGTTTCCACTGTATAAAACTTTCGATTTTAATTTTTCTTTGAAAAAATCATAGCTATAAAATAAAACGGAAGTGTACAATACAAATGGGAATCGAGAATTCCGAAAAGAAGTCATTCGAGTCATCCAATAGCAGAGATATTAAAGCAAGAGGTCCCTCTTATCATAGTCTTTGCTAAAAGGAAGTAAAATGATATAGGCCTATTTATCTAAACAATTAACCATGACAAATCTTGTTCTTTTTTTCAGACAAATGGAAACGTATTTCTAATTATCAGGTATATGTAACCATTATTTTCCTAATAACTTAACTTAAGCTAGATAAGAAGCTTAAATTGAAAAGAAAAAAAAAAGGGGGGGGGGGGGGTATGAAGGAGCAATCGTAGTCTCAGACATGAAATGGACTTGTATAGAAGCTACTTTATTTAGAATCGGGAATTCCGAACATCAGTGTTTCGAGTCATCATATTTAATACTAAAGCAAACGGTCCATGTGTATTATAGTCTATGGTTAAATGTGTAAATTAGAAACGTCCTCCAAATGAAAATATTTTTTTTATCAACAATATTGCTGAATTCTAAAATATTTAAAAAAAAAAAAAACTTTGACCTATTACTAATCACCGTATGTTCAGGTTCTAAACTGAGCGCCATTTTCAGAATGATTTCCCCTTCAAAGTTTATTTACTATTTCCCAATAATTCCCCTTGCATAAAGTTGTTTATTTATCCTGTAATTTATCACCGATCACGGGATTCATGGGTTTGATCTTCAGAGGGGAAAAAAGGGGGGGGGGGGGTAAACATCGGCGTTGCGAGAGATAGATAGCCTAGACTAATTTGGTTTGTGTTAATACCAATGGTGGTAGTCTTATCTTATCTTATACATTACAGACGCTCCTTCTATAAAGAAGATTATTGCGTCCTACGCTCATCCGTGGTCCGAGTCTAGTCTTGCATTTTTATTAATGTTTTAAATGATGTTAGGTTATTGGTTTTCCTGGTTTGTTCAGGCAACCAATTCCATGCCCGAATGCCACTCGGGAAGAAAGAGTACTTATATGCAATTGTTCTCGCATAAGGGACAAGGAAGGTGTTTTTGTCTTTATGTTTATCTGAGCATTGCAACAGATTGTTATTGGGTTGTATTTCTAAATTAGAGTTTAATGCCTTATTTATTATTACTACTTTACTCTTTGCCCTTCTGTCCTCTAGTGTTTCTAGGTTTAGTGATTTGACTAATGGTGTTACTCTTGTCAATTGGGAATATTCACTAGTTATAAACCTTGCAGCTCTTTTTTGAATTTGTTCTAATTTTTTAATGTTTTCTTAAGTTGATGGGTCCCATAGAGATCCTGCATATTCTAGTATAGGCCTAACTAATGTGAGATAGCATTTTAGTTTTATTATTACATTTGTAAAAGTTCCTTTTTATGAATCCTAATGTTTTGTTTGATTTTTTAATTACTTCATCAATGTGAGGGTTCCAAGATAACTTATCATTTATTATTACTCCTAGATACTTAGCATTGCTAGTTTGAGTTAGTTCTTTACCATGAATGAAGTAGTTTGTTTATTATTTTTTTCTTTTTCTTGGACACCCTTATTAGTTGGCATTTTTCTGGGTGAAAAGACATACTCCAGTTTGATTCCCATTTTTGTAGTTCATCTAGGTCTTTTTGTAAAAGTTCACTATCTTTTCCTGTCTGTTGCTAATACTAACTGGTATTATTGAGTTACCTCTTTCCTCTTACATTTTCAATACTTTTTAACAGTAATTCGAAGTCGAATCTTGCAGCAATAAATAAATAAAATAAATATGAGACTTATATAGCGCATATCCCGTTCCTGTTGGGAACAGTTCTATGCGCTGCTGTAAACATAGTGCTGCCTGCTGGCGCAAATACGTTTACAGGCCCAAAACTCCTGCAGGGTGACAGGGATCCGCCGGTGGCAGGGATAGAACCCGCGACCTGTCCGATGGTTTTTGGTTGACAGTCCGGTGTGCTAACCACTAGACCAGCCGGCTTTACATATATACATATTCATACACATATATTTATTACTACTCATATTTGAAAGAATAGATACAAAAATGTCCAGTACATCCAAGATATATATGAAATCCAAAACACAAGTTCATGTCACTAGTATAATATTATAAAATATCGGCTCCTTTATCATACAACCTTCTATTTCTATAACTCGGCTCTCACTAACTTTTACCGCCAAGATCCCCTGACCATTTCACCCCGTGTTCAACTAACCTCGAGTTAATTAAGTGAGCTTAGTTCATAATGTAAATAGAATATTCCAGTAATACTTGTTGGTCTTTTTCACTCCTGTCTATCTTTACTAATACTTTGATATTCTCCCAGTTATTTCCCTTTGACTGTCTCTTCCATTCCCATATAAATCAGTCTTTAACAGTTTGTTTATATTATTTTCTTCGCTCTTAACAAAACCCATAGTAGTCTTCGTTTCTCGTCATTTTGACGGGATAAAAACAGCCATTTCAAAATGATCTCCCATTGAAATACTTTAAATAAAAAGGAACAAAAACTAAATTCCGAAAATTACGTTCTCACTACAGTTTTTATTCTAATAGTGGTAGTTTTGTTTTTCCTTCTCTTTTAACAAAACACATTGTAATCATTCGTTTCCCCGTCATTTTGACGGGAATAACCACTAGTATAGTAATAATGACTAAATTTATAAAAATGTTACAAAATGTCCACAAAAATTGGTTGCCTTGGCGGTGGCAGCCATTTTTTTTATTTTATTAGTAATTTTAACTTGAACAAAAAACTCTTCTACTTTTTTTTATTTATCATATTAATTTATTTAAATTTAACAAAAATGAAATTTAATATAATTGATGTAAAGTGCTAAAATAATTTCGATTAACCTAACAATCCATTTTTATGAATTTTTTTAGTGAGGCCTATAATGTGAAATTCAAATTACATGTACATTTTAGTATATTAAAAGCCATGATGTACTAAACATCTGTGTCAAATTGCATGATAATTGGTTTATAATTTTTTTTTTTAAACTAGTAGGAATATACCTTTACCACAGAATCAGTACGGAATATTCTTCAGAAAAAAAGGTAATTTTAAAGTGTAAAAATTACTGGTTGTCATGTCAACAACTGCCATATTTGATCGTAAAGTGGATGTTATAAAGACTTGTGCTGAAAAAATATGTAGTCATAGGTGCAAATATATAGCTATATAAATATGTAGTCATAGGTGCAAATATATAGCTATATAAATATGTAGTCATAGGTGCAAATATATAGCTATATAAATATGTAGTCATAGGTGCAAATATATAGCTATATAAATATGTAGTCATAGGTGCAAATATATAGCTATATAAATATGTAGTCATAGGTGCAAATATATAGCTATATAAATATGTAGTCATAGGTGCAAATATATAGCTATATAAATATGTAGTCATAGGTGCAAATATATAGCTATATAAATATGTAGTCATAGGTGCAAATATATAGCTATATAAATATGTAGTCATAGGTGCAAATATATAGCTATATAAATATGTAGTCATAGGTGCAAATATATAGCTATATAAATATGTAGTCATAGGTGCAAATATATCGCTATATAAATATGTAGTCATAGGTGCAAATATATCGCTATATAAATATGTAGTCATAGGTGCAAATATATCGCTATATAAATATGTAGTCATAGGTGCAAATATATAGCTATATAAATATGTAGTCATAGGTGCAAATATATAGCTATATAAATATGTAGTCATAGGTGCAAATATATAGCTATATAAATATGTAGTCATAGGTGCAAATATATAGCTATATAAATATGTAGTCATAGGTGCAAATATATAGCTATATAAATATGTAGTCATAGGTGCAAATATATAGCTATATCAATATGTAGTCATAGGTGCAAATATATAGCTATATAAATATGTAGTCATAGGTGCAAATATATAGCTATATAAATATGTAGTCATAGGTGCAAATATATAGCTATATAAATATGTAGTCATAGGTGCAAATATATAGCTATATAAATATGTAGTCATAGGTGCAAATATATAGCTATATAAATATGTAGTCATAGGTGCAAATATATAGCTATATAAATATGTAGTCATAGGTGCAAATATATAGCTATATAAATATGTAGTCATAGGTGCAAATATATAGCTATATAAATATGTAGTCATAGGTGCAAATATATAGCTATATAAATATGTAGTCATAGGTGCAAATATATAGCTATATAAATATGTAGTCATAGGTGCAAATATATAGCTATATAAATATGTAGTCATAGGTGCAAATATATAGCTATATAAATATGTAGTCATAGGTGCAAATATATAGCTATATAAATATGTAGTCATAGGTGCAAATATATAGCTATATAAATATGTAGTCATAGGTGCAAATATATAGCTATATAAATATGTAGTCATAGGTGCAAATATATAGCTATATAAATATGTAGTCATAGGTGCAAATATATAGCTATATAAATATGTAGTCATAGGTGCAAATATATAGCTATATAAATATGTAGTCATAGGTGCAAATATATAGCTATATAAATATGTAGTCATAGGTGCAAATATATAGCTATATAAATATGTAGTCATAGGTGCAAATATATAGCTATATAAATATGTAGTCATAGGTGCAAATATATAGCTATATAAATATGTAGTCATAGGTGCAAATATATAGCTATATAAATATGTAGTCATAGGTGCAAATATATAGCTATATAAATATGTAGTCATAGGTGCAAATATATAGCTATATAAATATGTAGTCATAGGTGCAAATATATAGCTATATAAATATGTAGTCATAGGTGCAAATATATAGCTATATAAATATGTAGTCATAGGTGCAAATATATAGCTATATAAATATGTAGTCATAGGTGCAAATATATAGCTATATAAATATGTAGTCATAGGTGCAAATATATAGCTATATAAATATGTAGTCATAGGTGCAAATATATAGCTATATAAATATGTAGTCATAGGTGCAAATATATAGCTATATAAATATGTAGTCATAGGTGCAAATATATAGCTATATAAATATGTAGTCATAGGTGCAAATATATAGCTATATAAATATGTAGTCATAGGTGCAAATATATAGCTATATAAATATGTAGTCATAGGTGCAAATATATAGCTATATAAATATGTAGTCATAGGTGCAAATATATAGCTATATAAATATGTAGTCATAGGTGCAAATATATAGCTATATAAATATGTAGTCATAGGTGCAAATATATAGCTATATAAATATGTAGTCATAGGTGCAAATATATAGCTATATAAATATGTAGTCATAGGTGCAAATATATAGCTATATAAATATGTAGTCATAGGTGCAAATATATAGCTATATAAATATGTAGTCATAGGTGCAAATATATCGCTATATAAATAAGGAAAAACTAAAACTCAGCATTTATTTTGTCTATAACATAAAATTTAACAAATAATTCTGAAATCTGGCATGGTTTAGTTGTAGCAGAAAGTGTCCATATTAAAGTTGAAAAAGTTTCAAAAGAATAGGTTTTGAAACGTAAAATTTGTACGAAAATTAATCATGAACAAATATTTTAAGAAAAAGAAAAACAAGACAGCGAACCTGAAAAAAAATGTGTGTTCGAGAAAAATCCCCTGTTCTTGATAGCTCGACCAATCCTAGGTGATTATTGTGTACGAGAAAAGACGTTTTTATTGTTATATAGGCCATTACGCTTTTTTGCTTCCTTTGCGTCGTGTTTAAGTTTCTAATTTGTTAACTTATGTATATCTTCATCACCAATAATCTGAAATCACACATACATACACTTTAAAAAAAAATTAAACGATTGCGTTCTGCACCATAAGCGTGGCATTTTTGGATACAGAAATGTTTTGAACTTTTTAAAATGAAGTACAACATAGAAATCAATACCTTGGTACCTTGGTCATTTATCCCTAAAATTTACTGCCTTAAACATAGAACAATCCAATCGTGAGAAACAAAATATTTTTTTTAACAAACAACTTCTATATGTATATTTCATTATGCTGTATATATCTGATAATTATTAACATAATTCAAGGCTGATATGAAATTTAAATTGATGTTGGTATTATATTATGTCCACAGATATGAATCAGCCCAGCTGTAATGTAAACACAATCACTTTTAAAAGAAATCCCTTCTAACTATAACTGCCATCTGACCAGCACCAGCTGTAGATATTAACATATTCTTCATTGTTGACATGCTTTTGTTTTATATGCAAAACACGTAATATCATGTAAAAGAAGCTATTATTTTATCATTTTTAATTATAATTACTTTTTAACGTATAATCTAATTAAATACTTTTAACGTAACTTGATGTAAAACTACAATGCCATGTATTAAAATATATTATTATATTTATACATAGTGATGTGACGATACACAACAAAATGTAATCTAAAATGAATATTATAATTAAGATTTGCTGATTATCTGTTTGTGTAATATTAGGTGTATGAGTATGGGTGTAGCTGTCATTATTCTAATCTAATATCTCTATTGTTAGCTAGCGTGGCACTGTGAACTATGTGCGCTCCAACAAACAGCTATGAAACGGTATACCTTCTCTCTTTCAAATTGTCTCGCTGGCCGCGTTTAGTTGGCTTCAACACTCATGTTTATTGCTAATAGTGACTTTTAGAACAACGGTGCACAACGCTTACTATACGGCCACATTTTTTTTCCATCAACGACTTTTAACAATTGTGGGCCACTTAGAGAGCAAACCCATTCAGGGTTGGGTATAAATAATGAGCAAAAATTAATAAATACTCAAGTAATTTTGATCAAATATTCATCATTACTTATTCTCCGTTTGAAACATAACAAATTCCTTGATTATTTTAACAGAGGTTGTGATATCGGAAAAGACCAATTTCAAAATAAAAATTATTTTTCTTAATAGAAGAGTACCAATATAAAAACGTTCATTATGTTGGAAACGACAAACAAAACTTTAAAATATCTTATGTGCAGTGAAATAATAAAACAGTTGTAACAGTTACAATGTTAATTGTTAATTTATTCAAAAGCCCTAAGCCATCGACCGTTTCCTGCCATTTAGTCGACAAAGCCCCGGCATACGACATTCCATACCACACCATGGTTTGTTGAATGTTTCATGGTAAGATAAATGCCAGTTACTGCGGCTTCTTTGGTGGAAATCGCGGAAAAGAATTTAAAAAAAATTGTGCTCGTTAATGGACATGAAGTTCCTCGCCGCTCTGGCATTTTTCGTAAATGTCACCACTTTAAATAGGTCGTTGCGAATCCCAAAGACTAGTATTTGCTTTTTTTTTTTTAAAGTTGTAGGAGTTATGTGCCTTATACGTTCCTTTTAATATGCATTTACTGCAGCTCAAATACTACTATTTCCACTATTGTAATCCATCATTGACCACAGAAAAATTCAAGATTCCTATAGAAGCATTCAGTATTGCCCTTTTTTCCCTGCTGTTATAAAGATTTCTTCTATACTGCAGCTTATTGCATTGACCTATAAACTGGAAAATAAAAATATGCTATCTCAATGCGATTTAGTGACATTAAAAATAATGCTCATTAAATCTTGAAGTTTGAGACTTTGGTCAATAAGGTGGATGTTGGCTTTATAAAACTCAAATCTATATGAATTAGCAAAACTCTTTTTAACTACCTTCTTGTGTGAAACAGTATTTTTTTAAATAAAGTAGTTATTGGAAAAGCAATTACATAACTCAGTTGGTTGACTGAAATCTACAATAGGCCGGAGGATCTCATTGGAATCTTTTACCTTCAACTATCGAAGACAATGGCATCCATTAATAATAATATGTTTCTCCTTTAGCAATTGAAGGCTGTTTTTTTTTGGGCGCCTGAACGACCCGATATGTTCAGCTTTAACCTATGTTATGAGAATATCATTTCATATTAACAATGAAGTAAAACTGTTGATCATATAGCTTGAATAACTTTCTAAATAATAGAAAAATCATGGACATCTGTCTTATAATAACAGGCCTCAATGTGGCCGTCACAGATTTAAAAAAAGGTTGTGCACCCCTGTCCTAGAACATATGGGTAGTTTTTATAGTGGTGTTTACAAGAAATATAATGACCTTGCTTATTATAATATTTTTTTTATTTAAATAAATAAATGGATGCTCTAGCATCATGTAATTGTTTTACTATAAAAACTAGCGCGATCGGAAAGCCAATCTGTTGTCCGAGGGTCATATCGACAAGAAAGTCATTGTTAACGCTTTTGTAATTTATTGTATAACTCACTATTCATTCACACTGTATATAAGTAAAACATTGCAGCACTAAGCAGAATATTTCAAACTTGTTATTATAACTATATCATTTTGTTGTGTATTTATTATTTTGTTTTTAATACGATTTATTTATTATATTCTTGTGTTGCCTTTGGATTTGCTTTAAATTTATTTTGCAGTCTTAGAGACAATAACTCTTTTTTTTAACTTCCCTTGTAAACATATCACTTTATTTATTTATAAATACAAATTAAATCGATTTCATAATAGAAGTCAGCAATGCATATTGGATTTAGTACTCTATAATGAGCAATGCTGACTATTTCTAAACCAATATATTATCAAATTAATAATAGTTGACAGATCAAAAATTGCTTGTAAAAATTGTTTAAATAAAATATTTAAACATAGGCCTAATTGTTTTTAAATTTTTATATTTGGATGCTAATTTAGAAGTGCAGTAATAAGTTATAAAAAATTATGACCAATATTTAGCTAAATTATTATTATTATCAATCAAAGTAAAGCCGGCTGGTCCAGCGGTTAGTTCACCGGCCTGTCAACCAAAAAACCAACGGACAGGTCGCGGGTTCTAGCCCTGCCACCGACTGATCCCTGTCGCCCTGCAGGAGTTTTGGGCCTAGTGGACGTAATAATCTTCTATCTAGAAGGAACGTCTGTAAACTTATAAGATAAGATAAGATAAATTTAAGAACACCAATTGATGCAAATATTTTATTGTCTTGCGAGCACTGAAACATTTTTCTTCTCAACATTGTTGGCTATTTTAAGTTGCAGCTACACACTCCACTTCATAGATATTTAAGACATTGTGGAAGCTCCTCTTTTCATGAACTATAGAGATGATTAGAGAAGGATGTAATAATTAGGCCTAAGCCAGTGCGGTTGCTCCATTGTTTGATGAACTATAGAGAGAATACTTTGGAAAGGATGTGATATTTAGGCATGCCAGTGTGATGGCTCCAACTTTTGATAAACCATAAAGCTGCTTTGGGAAGGATGTGATCTTTTCTTTACAATATCATCATCATCTTTAAAGCAAAAAATGAGAAAATAATGATTTTTTAAATAAACAGTATGTTTTTAAACATGAAAAATAAATTCAGTTTTACTAAAATTTCAATTAGATCTTGATACATTTTAATGTTTTAAATAATGACTAACAAAAAATGTTGAATACGCGTTATTGTTAGAAAAAAAACATTCCACTGAACATAATGATTATTGTCTTTCAAAGTAAAAAATGTATTTTTGGCTTAAACGTACTAAGTGGTAATAAACTGCCTAAGAGATGAAAAAATATATAAACCAAATTCTATACAATTTTTTTTTTCAATGATCAGATAAACTTTGAGATAAAAATAACTTTCTTATTTCAAAGGCAGGAATAAACGCAAATAAGCTCTTATTCTTCCCATATGGCACAAAGACGTTAAATGGGTTGCCTAAACAAACCAGGAAAACCAATAATTTGACATAATTTAGAGCACCAATCAAGACAAGTGCTTGTGCATGGATAAGTGTAGGAATCAATAATCTTCTGTATAGATGTAGCGTCTGTAACAAATAGGATTAAATAATTCCTTTTATAAAATAATTCAGATATGTGACATGTTTAAATTCATGCTATACATTTTAAAATAAACAGTTGTATTAAAATTTACCAAATAAAAATATGACTGATGATTACAAACATTATCCAAGTACGTAGACCTACTGCATCTCTTGTAACAACTACAGCACGCGCGTCTGAGGAAGACGCTTCTAATCTAGCCGTTGTTGCTGTCATTGAATAAAATCATATGTTGTCAAAATATCGCTTATTATATTTGTAGATTAAACATTTGATATTGTAATACTCTTTTTGTAATACTCTGTTTTAAATATATAGAAAAATACATTTTTGTTTTTCCGATTTAAATTTTTCATTTAATTTTTTTTTTTAGCATAGGTCAATTTGCTCTGCTCCGTATCATGACTGATGTACTTTGTGGTGCTGACAGTGGTAATCTGACTTGAATTGTCCTAATGGATCTCAGCGCTGCTTTTGTTGTTTATAATCATGATCTACTCCTATTTAAACTTCACTATTAGGTTGGCATAACCGGAGCTACTGGTTCATTTTCAAACTGGCAGAGAGGACAGTTGTTTTCGATCGGAACTTTTCAAAAGACATATTCTGTGGCGTACCATATGGTTGAGTTTCGGGGCCTATCCAGTACATATGGCAGCTTGGCAAATTTATTGAAATGCATTTTTATTTTGGCAAATAATTTATAGAACATACTTTTGCACTTTTCCACCATGATTCATATGCCTGTGCTGCTATTGGTGCTAAGGGGGAGGGGGGAATGCTCATGTTCGGTTAATGGCATTTGGGGCAGCGAGCAGATTAATTGGAATGATGTCAAGATATAGGCAAATCTGTGTGGTTCGGACGCCAGTCTTCGAAAGGCTGCTAGTTCATCCATCAAAGTTGGGGCTTCCAAAATATATTCATTAACACAGTTAAAAACACTGGCCGATAATAAACTGGTAATAGTTCCATGCAAGCTGTGGCTAGAACTTGTTCATTTTATCTACGTACCCATACCAAAGCAAAATAATGGGCACAAGGCACCTCATCGTAGTTACTTAAAAGATTTAGAAAATTAATTTACAATAAATATTATAATCAGGTTAAAAATAGGCAAGTTGTTTTACTTAACCAAAAGATAAATTGTCCAGTATTGCCCTTGGGAAAAGAATACTTCGGACATAGGTATAGATAAAATTGTATAAACTGCAATGAACAGAAAGCTATAATAATTTTAAAATTATTATTATTTATTTACTGAAAACATTTAAAAAGAAATTTAAAATAAATATTGTAAAGCATGTCTTTTTATTTAACAAAAAGTTCGGACTATCCCTGTGGATGAGAACCATACATCCGTCTCCTGCATGCGTCAAAATATAATAATTTCACTTAATGAAAAACTTTAGGAAAGCTTTAAATCCTACAATTCTTTACAATCTTAAAAAAAAAGTAATATTAATAGAAAAAAAAGAGAGCTATCTGAGCGGAATCGAACCCAGGTTGCCCGCATGGAAGTCGGAGACGCTAACCACTCAGCTACGGAGGACACATGGAGAAAGCGAGATGGCAAAAGTAAAATATGAGACAATAAGGTCACATGTCTTCCAATTAACTGATGGGGATCGGAAACCACAAACACAGTCTACTTTAAATAATATATTTATAAATATAAAAAGATCGTGTTTGTGTCCCCTCGGATCCCCATTGGTCAATTTGAAAACACGAGAGTTTGTGTCACTGACCTATTTAGGTCTAGGCCTATATACTGTCTAATAATTTTTCACATCGGACATGTGTCTTCGCTAGCGCATTGTAAATCTACGAGCAATTTAGATTTTTGTTAAATAAAAATACTTGCCTATCTTTTTACCAGCTTACAATATTTATTTTAAATTACTTTCTTAATTAAAAGTCTTCAGTAAAAAAAAATAATAATTTAAATATTAGATTTATAGCTTTCTTTTAACTGTAGTTTATAATTTTTTTTATCTGCACATACATTCCTGGTTTTTTTTCACCCGGGCAACGCCGGGCAATGTAGCTTGTAAATCTAATATAATATATATATATATAATTTAATGGCAATAATAAACCGTGGAAGAGCAAAAAACGTTAAAGAATTCATAATGCAAAAGAAAGAAAACGTATAGGGCCAGTCCTTCAGAATTCCAAAAGGCTAAAATGTCATTCAATAATGCACATAATTATCAAGGCGTTATTTATACTGCCACGATTTTAAAAATGTTTAAAAGACATGACAACATATTTGAACAACACTGTTAATGAAGATCATTGCTTATCTGAAAAGGAAGTGGTGTGAATTTTAAAACAAGTAAATGTGGTTTTCGGCTCAGACAAACAAAGTGGCACACTTGTTAAACTGTGCGGAACAGCTTTAACCAATGTTTCACTTCGTCTTCGACATGTCTTTGGAATTTCATACAATGCCAACCATTTGGAAGACTTTAGACGTTAAACCATTTCCAAAAATAATCGATTACAACAACGATTTACGCCGTGTCTCACTTATAGTAGGTACTCAAAACTGGCTTCCGTTTTTTGCGCGTTATTAAGTTTTCGACACCTCTTGTACTAAATCGTCTAGGCAAAATGTGCCATTCATGATAGAAAGAAAATTTTTTCACTTGATTGTACAGGAATAAATGGCCTTTATCACCATATGTATTTAAAATTGATTGTTTATGCTAAACATTTTTAATATTTAAATTATCTGAGAAAAAGTGTTTATTTTTTAAGAATAAATCATTTTTAAGATTTTTTATAAACACTGTAAAAATCTGAAAGAATTATTAGTCTATATATTATGGCCCATTTTGCCCAACGCGCAAGATAAATCCTATGAAATAGTATTTTACCGCCGTAAAAACATGTCCGCCGCGATCTCCGCTATTTGTAGGGTCGTTACCAATAAAGGCGTCGTATCGGATTTTATCACTTTAGTAGTTAAGTAAAACTATTCAATATCATAGATTAATAATATAAAATGAATTTTGTATGTAAAAAAAAGTATGTATATATTATTATATTTATTTTATTTTAATAAAATTGTTTTAGATTTACCACCTTAAATCGCTTGTTCTCGAGTCTCCAAACCCCTAATAAGTTTAAGAATAAGGCTAATTTTTTTCTTGTCAAAAAATAAACTAAAATTACATTTATTTTAAAGAAGATATGATAAAGATATTGAATTGATACTTTTTATTTCCAGGAAATAATGTTACAATATGTAATTTGACATGCAAACGGGATCTTCCATCTGTTGTCAATGTAAACAATAGTAAAATTGACCTTTGGTGGACTAGGGAAACTATGGAAAGTATTATGAATTAATCGAATCAAGTATAAAATTAAGTAGTTTTACACGCTTATAATAACATTTAAATTGAACCAGATAGTATTTTATTTAGTTTTTGTGGAAGCGAAGCTATTTTAAGCACATAAATGTACAAAAATATTGTCTAGGTCTAGCCTACCCTCATACTACATAAGTCATATGGCCTACAAAATGCAATAGCTGTGAGGCTTACTCCGACAAGTCTAATGTGGGTAATAGTAATAAGAGACATTTTTTAATCTTTAGAAAAATACAACACTATTATTATATATGCGTTTGAAGAATATTTCTACCATGGCATATGTATCGGTACAGCTACGTCATTTCTTAAACATTTATTTAAAAATGGTTTGTCATGCGTAGTCCTAATAATAATAATTCTAATAAGATTATCAGATCTAGCCTGACTTAAAAGTTTATTGTAAATCCTCGATTCGTTATACGTTTATTGTCGGTTATTATATATATTTTTTATGTTTGTAAATTTCTATGTATTGTATAATGACAATCAGTCATAATCAACTAGCCTACATAGGGGGTCGTCCATTAATTATGTCAACAAAATACATAAAACTGGGTTCACAAAATTGACAAATGTTGAAATGTGGGAGGGAAGGGGGTCAATAAAGTGACTTTATATAATACATTTTATTTATACATTTTCATGCGTTTATACTCATTCATTCATCAACAGCCTGTCATCAACAGCCTGTCATTAAAATCATAGATTTTACTGCATTGCCAACTTCCTGGCCTATATGCATATACCATGGGAATATAGGGTAGAATTTTTACAATTTTATATATGTGGGGGGGGGGGGGGGGTGGCGAATAGTGCACGGCAAGAGGTGGAAAAGACGGTTTGTTCTAATATTAAAACAAATATATTTTTGCTAACTACTAATAGATGAAAGTTAAATTATGTCGATATCAGAGATATGTTTCATAATTGTTAATGTATCATTTTAAAAAACGTGTATGAGCTAAAAAATTATTATTAATAGTGGCGTAGTGGGGCTGGCAAATAATGAAAAGTTGGGAAGATAGGTGGACAGCGAACACAATTAGTATAAGGTGCGGGGGTGGGGGAAGGGCAATAATGAACGAACGGAGATAATTCTCAAATAATGCATAATCCCCCTAAACTATTGAACAATTAATATGGTATCGAAATATCAATAGTGAAACTAAAAATTTGATTCTTTAAATATTTATCAATACAAAAAACTACAGCTTAGAATATAATGCTCGTGATAGCCGTTCTTGGTTAGTGTTAAGAACCATTAGATTTAGGTCTTTATACTTTATACCAATGAAAAAAAATAAAGGAACCAAATCATATCATATGTACAAGTAATATATTGAACAGTTTTAAGTTTATATTGTAATAATATATTTTGTTTATAGTTATGGGATAAAACGAATTATTATTATTATTGTTACTACTATCAATAGGATAAATGACTTTAGCCTAAACAATAGTCAATATTGTAGTAATTTTAAACCTTTATTTAACATTTGAAAACTCTCTCTTTAAAATAAAACATGAATAACTGTTACCTTAAAATATGTATTATTAAAATATGTACTAACTTGTCTTATTTAATGTTTAATGCTCGAGTCTTACACTATATAAAAACTGCTTTTGTTTGTTGTAATTTCAAGTATGCGATTGTCAATCATTGTCCGTATACCTACTTATACAGTACATTTTGTAACATTTTTTACTATAAAAGTTGTGTACTTTAAATGTACTTCAAATTAATGCAATATTTTTACAAATACAAAGATTCGTTAAATTTTCGCGAATATTTATAAATGTCTAAAAAAACGAACATTTTTCTTAGAACACTTTGTTTCAATTAAAATAATAAAATTTTGATAATTTGAAACAGTGCCAATTTAGCAGGTCTCTGTAGAACATCAAATTACCTTCAATTTGATATATAACATAAGCTTGTACTAAAATTAGGTAATTTTTTTGTGATTTTTTTAAAAATAGGTCAGATTTGCATTTTTTTTTCCTTGTTAAAAACTGTAAAAAGTATGAAAAATGATTTTTTCGTCGATTTTTTTTTTCAAATGCACCACATTCACGAAAAAATGACGCACCACTTTACAGTTGAAGATTGATTAATTGGAAGGGTACAGGAGCTTAAGTCAATGGTTTTCTCATCCAAAGTTAACATTTCTACAAAGTCGGCTGAAAATAATTTGTTTGAAACATTAAACGCATCAAGTTTGGAAAATAAGTTACAAGAGACAATAATATATATATATATATATATATATATATATATATATATATATATATATATATATATATATAGAGAGAGAGAGAGAGAGAGAGAGAGAGAGAGAGAGAGAGAGAGAGAGAGAGAGAGAGTGAGAGAGAGAGAGAGAGAGAGAGAGAGAGAGTATATATGTATATTATACATATAATAAAATGAAGGCTTTAAACCTTTCTTTAGTTAACGCAAAACAACCATTAAATCTAATTACTTATACAACCAAAAATTAACTTAATTTGAAAGATGAAGATCTTAAGAACTAGATTAAATAAAGCTGAGCTTTTTACTGATCTAAGAAAAGAGATTCAGGCTTTACATTACAACCCTTGATATTTTAAAGAAATATTACTATATTACACTTTGAATTTAAGATACTGTAGTGGTTTAATATTTGAAGACTATTACTTGTAACAGTTATATGGCACCATCGTATTACATTTTGTAATAATTTTGTAATAATACCCCAAAAAAAAAGTAAGAAAAATATTATTTTTATTTACTTTCGATTACCGGAACCTTCACGATGTTGCTGACATAAACATCTTTAAGATACCTCTGTGACCAAGTTATGCGAGCATCATTGCTTGAATACTTTATGTCAGCAACAACATTCATATATACATTGAAAACATTTTCTGTGTGATCGGAGCACTTGCACTCATTTGGACGAAATAATTTCTCACCCCAGCATATGATTGGAGTTGTATATATCAAACAAATCTGAAACAAAGAAATGTATGGTCTTTACATTTTTTACTTTTATTTGATTATTTTTTAGCTTGACTAAGAATATGCAAACTTACTTTTAGACTAACTAGTTTAAGTAACCAAAATACTTACTGGTATTTGGCATTTAAAATTGTGTCGCCAAGAAAAGAATAAACTGACTTTAACTATTTTTAGGCTAAATTTTTAAATCTAAGTTATTATGGTTAAATATTTTTAAATAATAGTAACTCTTTTGGGGATTCAATTGAGATTATAATGTTTAAACATACCTAGGTCAAATAAAGAATTAAAAAAATATAAAGTGGCCTATTTTAGACCATGAAGGTCAAAATAGCATTTTACACTAGTTTCTGTGACGATAACGTGCAGCGGGATTGTGTGGCTTTGAAATGTTTGCAAGCTCAGTTTACAAAAAATGTCACTCTAGCTGAAATAGTTCTTTTGTGTGTAAATTGCCAATGATTGAAAAAAGTGTTAGGGCACTTGGGGCATTAGTTAGTCTACCAGTTGCTGCTATATAATACAGATTTGTTCTCAACACATACTCAACAATAAACAATATTTATTTGCCACGTAGTACATAAGTACAATAAAGGCATATTCAAAGACATATCTAGAATTTATAACATTAGTAAATAATATAGAGTGTTACCCAAATAAAAAAAAAATTAAATTCAAGGCACCATAAAAAGGGGGAAATTATACATTTTAAGGTACATTTAAAAATATGCAAGGGTGATAATACACTTTTTATGATCTAACTTACACTTAATAAATCTTAACGTTACAGCACTTTCACTACAAGTTTGCATTAACACAGTGAAAAAGTGAAAACTTTATAAAGACTTATACCCAAACACTTGAAACTATGAATCATTCAGATACTCAGCTAGCTAAATTATTAATTTGTTTTTTTTATTTTGTTTATTTATTATTATTTGTTTTTTAAAAAGAAAACAGTATTACTTTTGCAAATATACTTAAATTTGTTAGTGTTTTTTTAATGATTTAGAATTTGGTAGTTCTGACATTTTTTCTACACTGGGACTGTTATCGTAATACTTTTTTTTATTAACATTTTCCGTTGGCTGCAAAAAATGTTTACATTCAAGTAAATAGTGCATTTCTTATATCTATTACGCAAAAGGGGCATATCCTTGAATTATAGTCTATACCGGTGTGGCAACCCAGTTCAACAGGAAATGAGTTATTACTGGTCCTTAATTTTTATATACAGGTAGACTCTTTAAGGAGTACATTATTTACAAACGACGACATATTTTCCCAACCAAATTCACATTTAAGACCATTATATAACTTACCTTTATAGCTATTTTGCAGGCTTTTATAAAATTGTTGTATGCTTTTGTCATTTATTCTTGATTTTATTATTGATTTGAATAGTTGAATATCTAATCTGTTTACTCTGACATTTTATTTTGGCGGACAATTAGCATTTTCAAAAGAGTTCTTTCATTAAAAAATTATAAATGATTCTAGATATTATATTGGGTTTACCGGTAGATATGTTAATCCAAAATATAACATTCTTTTCTTTATTAATGAGCTTATTAGTAGTAAAAGAGGTAGGTTGGGTGAACCCAGCAGTCGATAATCGGAAGTGACATCACAGAGACGCAAACGGATCGGAAGTGGCGTCACACCGGAAACAAGGTGGCGTCTCTTGGTGTTGTTTAATGTGATTTTCCACTTCGCGCTAATTGATTTTTTTTTATTAATTATAATTAATAATAGTTTGAACAGCTGTTTGAATTTTTTTCCCATTGTCCTATAAAGATTGACAAATGTCGTTTTCCAGATAGTTTTATAATGATCCTTATAATGTTCAGTAAAATAGTAAAAGCCGATGTTATACAAACAAGCTCAAGAGCATTAAAGAATAACCAAAACGCTAGTAAAAAAAAAGCTATGAACAATCGATGTGTAGTTAATGGCGAAGCCACAGGGGAAGGAGGGGCTGAGCCCCCCCCCCCCCCTTGATGTTTTGTTAAATAATTTTTGTTCGGCTCTAATGTTTCAATTTGTGCGGGAAAAAAATACAGACGACGATTGAATCTCTCCTTGCAAGTACGTTTCTATTAAACCTGAAGTCAAGTGGCATAAAAAAAATATTACTAAACAAATGATTGTTCAACAATTAGGCTTAAAACTAATTTACTAAAGCCAGTTACCAACTGTCCCCAAAAGTGACCTGATGTTTCAACGTCAACACCCAGTTAGCGGCCAAGATGTTACGAGGTCGACCTCTTTTCCTTATCCCTTATGGGTTCCTTGATCCTTTACTGTCTGCAGAGTCGCGTCGAGCTTAACGAAGCTGGTTCGCCTGGGATGCCGCCTCGTAGAAAGTGTAGTTTGCAGCCGGGGAGGCAACGGGAGAATAAAATGGCGAGTGACTCCTGCCCCGAGATAAAAAGTCGGCCGAACGCCTCTAGGCCGGCGGCGCCTTCCGAACGACTCTAGGTCGGCGTTGTTAGGGAACGATAACTATCTGGTTGATCCTGCCAGTAGTCGTATGCTTGTCTCAAAGATTAAGCCATGCATGTATATTTTGCAGGCTGACATCTTAGTCCAACGGCCCGGTAAAAGTTGGTAGTTACGAAAATTTGGGGTTCCCTTCGAGACCCCAGGCAAATGGAGTATACAAAGTAGAACCATGTGGTAGAAGTGAATGAAGCCCACGCATATACCACCCTTAATTGCGCTATTGAACCAGAGCTGGAAAACCCGCATGTCCGCAAGCCGCACGTCCGTTCGTCCCACATCGTTGCGCGCTCAACTGACCGCTCTGTAGGCTGAGTGAGCACGAGGTCCCCCGGCGAATGAGGTTGCATAGCAACTTAGGGATAAAGATACCAGATTCGCCAAACATGGATGCGCGCTCAACCTTGCTCTCGGGTTGCCAACCAAACACCTATAGGTTGATGAGGCCTCTTCAGTGAGTACGAATCGAGCAATCGACTGTGCCACAGGCCAATGTGCGTATACAGGTCCCCGTTGTATAAGGCTTCTACATTAATAGAAGTCTAGGGATAAAAACACACGATATGTCTTGCACAGATCCGGCTGTGCGCCCAATCGAAGGCTCTGTAGATTGGCTGTCCGAACGTCTCTAGGATTATTATCGTAAGGTGACCATAAAAGTATAATGCTAATAAAGGCTGTCGAAGGCCTTAGCCTAAGCCTAAGGCCTAAGGCAAAACTAAACTAAATAGTAACAGACCAAATCTTAAAACAATAAATATCAATTAGGACTACTATATTTAATAATAAATTTCATTATAACTATTAGGTAGCCTATTAAGAAAATGGAACTATTAGTTCTAATCCAAGCCCTATTTCTGGTAAGGGCACTAAAACTAACAAAATATGAAAATGTCCATAAACAGATAATAATTAACCATCACAACATTAAAGATATTGACAACACACGTATTTATATCACCCTTAAAAAAATCACCCTAAACCATTTTAAACATAAAATTTGCAGGTATAGACAAAAACACCTAATACTGTTGTTGCTCTTAGCTGGTGATGTAGAATCTAACCCAGGCCCAGTCAAGACAGTTAGAGATAGGTGTAATATTTGCAGTAAGTCATGCACAGCAAAACAACAAGCCATTCAATGTGATGAATGGTACCATGCTTCATGCTTGCATATGAACACCCCAATTTATATAGCGCTAGGAAATAAAGATGCCTCTTGGCACTGTGTACAGTGTGGGTTGCCACAATTTAGTTCAGGTCTGTTTAATTCTCATGACCTGGATTCCACTAACCCCTACTGTGCCTTGACAAGCCCATAAGTTAATAACTAAATAAACCCTTAGCTAGATCAACACCAATTAAAATAGTTAAAAAGACTATCTTCAACACTAAATACCATAAAACCCCAAATCAGCATAACCTTAAAACACTAACAATAAACTTCCAAAGCATTAAAAATAAAACCACTGATTTGGAAATCCTAATAAATAAAGAAGAACCAGACATAATTGCAGGTTCTGAAACATGGCTTAATACAGATGTTTACAACACAGAAATATTCAATAATAATTATAAATTTGTAGGAAAGATAGGTCAGACAGGCATGGAGGAGTCTTACTAGCCATAAAATCTACTCTAATAGCTGAAGAAATTAAAATAGAATCTAAAAAAAACATACAGTCAGTCTTTTGTAAAATAAGTAGACCTAATTCGAAACCACTAATTGTAGGCAGTGTTTATAGACCACCAAACTCAATATCAGAGTACATGACTGATCTATGTAATCAGCTGACAAGTATTGAAACTAAATATAAAAATGCTCTAATTTGGATAATGGGAGACTTCAACCTCCCTGATATAAATTGGAATAGCTACTCTATAGAAAAACACCAAAACATAAAAGAAATAAATGAAATGTTTATCAATACCATCCAAAATCTAAACTTAAATCAAATTAATAAAAAACCAACAAGAAACCATAATATACTAGATTTATTCTTAACGAACAGACCAGGACTAGTAATAGATTATGAAATAATCCCTGGATCATGATATTGTCAGAGTAAATAACAAAATAAAAACCCAAATAAGCAAGAAACCTAAAAGAATAATTTATCTCTGGAATAAATGTAACACAACAGAACTACATCAAGCAGCAATAAAATTCCAAACCAATTTTCTTACTAAATACAATATAAATAGCCCAGTTGAAGATATTTGGCAATTCATAAAAACCAACTTAAAAGTAATAATGGCTGATTCTAACCCAAATAAAATTAACAAATGTTGGTTTAACACTAAACTAAAGAAACTGTGTAAACAAAAAGAAAATCTATTCAAAAAGTTTAAGGCAACTAATTCCTTTAAACTACATAAAAAATACCTAAAATTGAACATTTAACTCAGAAACTAAGCAGACAGCTGCAGAATGAATATGTAAACAATGTAATTTCTAAAGATAATAATAAAATCTTATGGTCCTACATTAAATCAAGAAAAATGGACACTACAGGCATAGCTCCACTATAGGGCCAAAACTATTAAACTTATAACGACAATGAAACTAAAGCTAATATCCTAAACACATACTTTGCATCATCTTTTTCAAATCCAGGTGACAAAGAAATATTCCAAAGATTAAACAAACTAGAAGAGATAGGAAATATAAATGTAGATGAAAAAGGCATTAAACAACTCCTAACCAACTTAAAAGTAAACCTAGCTTCTGATCCAGATGAAATACCAGCAAGACTGCTTAAATAATTAACTAATGAAATATCTCCAATTTTTAAAATACCTTTTCAGGCCTCCCTAAACCAGGGCAAAGTTCCCAAAGACTGGAAATTAGCCAATGCAACTCCTCTTTTCAAAATAGGAGATAAATCTGACCCTGGAAATTAAAGACCAGTTTCCCTAACAAGCATAACTTGTAAATTACTTGAACATATAATATATAGTAGTATAGTAAATCATCTAGACAAACTTAATGCACTGTGCCCACACCAACATGGCTTCAGGAAAAATAGATCATGTGAGACTCAATTAATATGCTTAATAGATTACTTTTCTAAGGGATTAGACAATAACAACCAAATTGATGCTATATTACTAGATTTTTCAAAAGCATTCGATAAAGTTCATCATTGTAGAATACTAAAAACACTTACATATTTTATAATCTCTGGTCCCTTACATCTGTGGATTCAGGACTTTCTTATGGGCAGGGAACAAACAGTAATAATAATTGGCTCTAAGTCAACACCAATAACTGTAAACTCGGGAGTTCCACAAGGAACTGTTCTAGGACCTCTACTATTTCTTATTTACATTAATGTTCTGCCAAATTGCATCAACACAGGAACAAAAGTAAGATTATTTGCCGATGATTGCTTTATTTATAGAACAATAAAGACAGGAAAAGATAGTGAACTTCTTCAAAAAGACCTAGATGAACTACATAAATGGGAATCAAACTGGAGTATGTCTTTTCACCCAGAAAAATGCCAACTAATAAGGGTATCCAAGAAAAAGAAACAAATAATAGCAAACTATTTCATTCATGGTAAAGAACTAACTCAAACTAACAATGCTAAGTATCTAGGAGTAATAATAAATGATAAGTTATCTTGGAACCCTCATATTGATGAAGTAATTAAAAAATCAAACAAAACATTAGGATTCATAAAAAGGAACTATTACAAATGTAATAAGAACATAAAACTAAAATGCTATCTCACATTAGTTAGGCCTATACTCGAATATGCAGCATCTGTATGGGACCAATCAACTAAAGAAAACATTAAAAAAACTAGAACAAATTCAAAAAAGAGCTGCAAGGTTCATAACTAGTGAATATTCCCAATTGACAAGAGTAACACCATTAGTCAAATCACTAAACCTAGAAACACTAGAGGACAGAAGGGCAAAGAGTAAAGTAGTAATAATACATAAGGCATTAAACTCTAATTTAGAAATACAACCCAATAACAACCTGTTGCAAAGCTCAGATAAACATAAAGACAAAAACACTTTCCTTCTCCCTTATGCCAGAACAAATGCATATAAGTGCTCTTTCTTCCCGAGTGGCATTCGGGAATGGAATAGGTTACCTGAAAAAAACAGGAAAACCAGTAACTTAACATCATTTAAAACATTAATAAAAATGCAAGACTAGACTCGGAGAACAATTATCGATTAAAAAGTAAAATGTTTCAAAGTTAATCTAATTTAAGAAAGACGTAAAATGCTTATTGAAAAACTCCTATTAAAAAAACTAATATTAAGGAACATTATAAAGAGCTATATAAGAAAATGGAAAAAAAATAAATGTGTCAATCATTGTAAGAAAATGGGAACAAATAAAAACGCTGTCAAAATAGTATTATTAATTAAAAATCAATTAGTGCCACGTGGGATTCCACGTGTAACAACACGAGGAGACACCATCTCTTTTACGGTATTATGTAGGCCTAATATCCATTCCGCATACATCCACTGTGACGTTGTCACAGGACGAACACTGGATCACATACAACTTGAAGTACAACAGAGGCTCCTCTTCAATAAAACTGTTTAATGCCTTTTCTAGTCACTGTACAACACTGTCATTCACATATACTCTGGCCACGCCTTGAGTTGTTGGTAGATAAGTACAACTTCAATATTCAGGACCCATCTCACGTATAGTCCAATTGTCAACTCCAGTTTCACGACTAGCTAGTATGCAGTCCCAAAGCTCAACTAAAGTCTCTCGTGGTTTCTGCGTTGCTATATCGACTTAACATACTCTCTACAATTTCCTTTCATACTACAGTGCAAGCTAGTACGTACAATAATGTGAACACCTTACTTATCCCTCATATAACAACATGCGCACTTTCTATATTACATATTAATACTACCATAATATGACACCATCCACCCATATTTTAAAATTGTATACAAAACAATTTTATACATATATTTTATACAATACTGAATAACTATAATTAAATACTATTCTTCTATATCAACAATAACTAATAATTAACAGCTTTCATACATATGAAAATATCACATTTTAATGTAATATCATAGCTGATGCACACTTTCATTCCAATATTACTTTTCCACTTCATTTCAAATAAAAAAATCTTTATTATACTTTCAAACAAAATCAATCATACACTAATCCCTTGCTTCTGGAACAAAAGATAAAAACATTATTAATCTTATGATAAACAACAAATCAATTTATTTAATTTACAACTAATACTTGAAAAATAAACCTTCCACAATTTCCTATTTATTTACATGCACAGTCCTGTTATGTTTACCCTTTAAAACCATTTATAACTGTCAATAGTTTTTCGTCAGTTTTGTTTCACCCCTAATCATGACCACCCAGAACAACTTCATCTCCTCACTCGAATGCAAACCAGACTATCTTCATATCAGCAGCGATATTTTTTCTTATATCTAAAATCATCCAGTCTTCCCTCCATTCACTTATCTGCGTTATCAACTCACCCATACTAATGATAATAGTCCTCACCACTTCTTTGCATTTCCAACCTATTCCAATTTTTCAACCTTTCATCTTCTGTTATATTGTCTACCCGACAATCTTCGGTCCCCAATACTTCTGCTCTTACGACATTGTCCTTCTGACAATCTATAGCAGGCGTGTCAAACTCATAAAGCACCATGGGCCGCATAAGATACTTTGAGTTTACCGGCGGGCCACACCAACAAATCTGAGAAACACTGTAATCTTATTGAATTATATTTAATTAATTTGCACGCCTACTACAACGGCTTTATTAAGCTAACGCCCCACAGCGCCAAATATAACAATTGTAATCCACCATTTATTTAAGAACATTCAATCAAAATACACTTTAATCAATCAATGTGTTTTGTCCTGAGGTGTGATGCCTCTTTTTCATGACAATTTTTCGTATATCTGGCTGAAATGTATTGGCAGTTCCGACCTTCATTAGGGATGATAAGTGTTCATCGATCAGCCTTGATCTTTGAGAAGTTTTTGTTAATTTCATGAAGGAAAATAACTGTTCACACACATAGGTAGAACCGAACATTGCCATAATCCTAGTTGAAAACTTTCTGAAGTTTGTTAACTTTTCAGAAAGGTATGAATAGAAGCCAGGTATCCCGACTTCTAGATAGCCTACTTTGCTTTGAGTGTAGAATCAGACTGCGTTTCTAATAGCTTTTTGTGACCACACAAAGCACGTGATACAATTTTAAAGTCTTTGAACACAAATTTTGCTGATGAATAATTCATTGAAAATGTGCAAATGATGAATCTGGATACGAGTTCTCAATTTTTCTTCGCAACTTGGCAGCAACACCGTTTATGTCTGCCAACCATATTCGCAGCATCGTCAGCAGATTAACACACAAGTTTACTAAAATCATAGTCATGCAGAATCTGCTCGACTTTTTCAAAGATGTCTTCGCTCGTTGTAATGTCATGCATTGAGATTAGTTCGATCAGTTCTTCATAAATATTAAATTCACTGTCACAGGCCCTAAAAAAAAATGCAAGCTGTGCTATTCCAGTGATGTCAACTGTCTCATCAATAGCAATACAAAAGTGTTCAAATTTGGATGATGCAGCTTTCAACTGCCATTTCATCAATTCGTCCAGCAACAGTGTTCCTGGTTAACGAAATATTCTTAAATAACTGAGCCTTCTGTAGGCACAGTGGCGTAGCCAGGTTTTGACGCTAGCATGAGCGAAATTTTAGGAAAAAGGCCCCACTTTTAGCAATTTTTTCAGAATAATAGAATAATTACGAATTCGTACGTATCAAGCGTTATAAGAAAACCATGTGCCCCATGATACACACACTGTATAAAGTATAATAGTGCAGTTTTTTATTTAACAATTATTATTCACAATTGTTTTTCTAGCAGCTAATAGTGATGGGAATTTCTGCAAAACTGATTGCATCTACTTCTCATTTTTGGGATGATTTTCAGTGGCACGCAAGAGACCTCCAAGAATATTGTTTAATGCAAGTGAAAACAACGTATGTCAGCATAATTAGTGGGTGCTGCATGCCGAACTACATAGAAATCACACTGGACGTCGACTGTTTTACTTCGGGATTTTTTGTATGCAAAGCTCCCATCATTGGACTAGCAATATGTGATTGAATCTATTGTTAAGATACTCAATTGTATAGACAATCATCTAGAAGAAAGTCATACGGAGTAGACCTATAGGTAAAGTCTTGGATAGATTCTGTTGTTGTCTTGAAGCAATTAAGATGTATCTTAAAGGGGGGAAAATCCGTTATTGGATGAGGAGAATTGACTGTTGAAGGCAATGTGTCCGTATGACTTGTCGACACGTTTCAGCGAGTTAAACTTCCATTAACAAGACTGGGTCCAAAAGCGCTTGAAGTGTTGGGCAACTGGAATGGATTAGCATTGAAACTGGACATATCTTTCCGTTTAAATCAATTTCAAAACATATAACTCTTTCCCTAATTTAAGGCAAATTAAGATAGATGAGCTTTTCAGAAATACACTAGTTATATTAAAACAATTAATTCGTTTGGTATCACTAGCATCAAATTTGGATAATTTAATTGAAGGGAAATAATTCGCTCGTTTTCTTTACTTTCTTTACATTAATATTTCTAATATATTTTTTTTTGTTTCCTTTTAAAAAATTAATGGCTATAACAATTTATAACTCTTAAATGATCAAATTACACAATATAGTTTAAAATTATTTAAATAGTTTATGACTAAATAATGAATGTGTACATTTTCAAACGTAATAATAACTACGCAGTTTGTATAATTATTACGTACATCTTCCTCGTAACTGCAGTTTAAATCGACATTAATATGTACTGTAAATCTCAGTTATTATGAGATCAAACAATAAAGAATTTACATCTATTACTAGAATAATTTCTTGACAACTAAATTTAAATGCTGATAACTATTAGACTAAAGTGTAAGTGTAAGTAATGAAATTGTGTAGGTCTATTAGATATGAATGAATTTTTTTGTTTAAAAATTAATAATAACAAACCCATAGACTTTAATAGGCCTGTATAGCAATTACGTTATTTAGAATCGGGAATTCCGAACATCAGTGTTTCAAGTGTCAAGTCATCATATAGCAGAAATACTAAAGCAAGCGGTCCTTGTATATTATAGTCTATGAACAAACCGATCGATTTTTTATTAAATATAAAACGCTGTAATGATTTTCTCTAGTATGCTCCTTTTCTTTTGGTCTGGGTCTTGATACAGCACTAAATAAATTGTTTTATAAAAATAATATAGTTGATCAGTTTGACTTTCTCGCTGTTGGCACTTTGAATGATTCAAAAATCCTAGTTTGGCACAGTATAAGCAAAGGTTGCCGAATCCTGCTCCATAGGACTGCATTCTTTTTCTTTTAATTTTGAAAGACGAGACTTATAATCGCCTGTATAGGCCTAGACATTTTTAATGAGCCGACGCGCCAAAATGCATCCCGTGATGTTGGTAAGATTAACAATGTTTAAAAGCTCCCGTTGTCAACTTTTTTGGGGGTGTAAAATTTAGATTTTGCTATTCAATAAGGCAATGTTCTGGGTATCAAATGAAAAAAAAAATACATATACCTAACAATGGTTTATTAATCACATTGTAATAAATTAAATTGTTGTAATGCAGTTTAAAGAAAATAAAAATAGAAACAAAAAAAATTGTGCTTCGTGGCTTGTTAAATTTATTAATGAAATTATTTTTTTTCCCGAAAAGGCCTTTTTTTTACGAAAATGGTCTAAGGGGGAGCGGCCGCTCCCCCTGCTCCCCCCTGCCCTGGCTACGCTACTGTGTAGGCACACAATGTCAGCCGCTTTCATAAGCCAATGCTTTACGAAATCTCCTTCACTGTTAGATTTCACACAAATGGTTGAGTTCATAGCTTGCAGTAACGGAAGCGACATTGGCTTGATCTATTTTTGTAAAAAAATGTCTGTTGCTGTATCAAGTTAGCCTTCAATTCCTTGAGTCTTGAAACACGCAGTAAGCCCTAATATTAATCGCAGGATCGAAGGTTGGTTTCATAATGTCTTTTTAAGCTGTACTCTTTTGCCGTGGCAATGCTGTTATATTAATACCAAAGTATTAAAACTACAATTTTCCAATTACAATTTTCGCCATTAAATGAGACAATTGCAGTATACTTTGCAACGAGTGCTTGCAAAGGGCCGCATGCGGCCTATCGGCCGCACGTTTGACATGCCTGATCTATAGTTCCCAATGCTTCTATTCTCATGACATTGTCCTTCCGACATGCTATAGTCCCCAATGCTTCTATTCTCATGACTTTATCCTTCCGACATTCTATAGTCAACGACTTAAAACCTTTCTTCTCCTCCCTTTCACTTAACATAATGCTTACTAACACTTTGTCACCATGACCGAAGTGAGGGTCACATGGTATAACTATTTTGTATGACGTAATCTCCCGTGGTTCTTACATTAATCTCCTCAAATAGAAACGCTTCAGTTATTACATTAACTGTTTTCTTATCTGTCACCTCCTCCTGTTTTTTTATCTTAATCCTTAAATCTTCACCTTCATTTATCTTCTCTGGCTCTTCAACTATGACCTCTGATTCTACATTCGTAATTTTCAAGTCCCCAACCACAACTTCTGGTTCTACAATTATCATATCTGACACTTCATTAATGCTCTTTGAAATGTTCGGTTCTGTTAGCACATCAGTTTTCTTAAAAGTTTCAAAATCACCCCAGCTACCGACATGCATCAATACTATAGCTCTTCTCTGAGGGTTCAGTTGTGATAATATGATTCTTTGCTTTACTCGTTCTAGCTCTAATTTATGCTCAAATTGTAATATTTTCATTCTAGCTTCAAGTTCTCTTTGTTCATTCTCACGTTTGTCTTGATCAACTCTTTCTCTCTCTCTTCTAATAATTTCTTCCTTTTTTTCTTTCTCTTATCTAATTGTCTCTTTCTCTTTTTCCCTTTTTTATCTAATTCCTTCTTCTGCCATTTTCTTTTCTACAAATTCTTGCAGAGCACGTTTTTCTAATCCATCCCTTTTCCCAATTCTAATCCATATGTCCTCTCTGTCTTCCATTTTCTTTATTTATTCAGTAAAATACCTTTTTATATACCAATGAAACAGCAATACTGTGTTTCTGCCTATTAATCAAAAAGCAATGTATGTATCTACCTACCAATGAGGTCTATGCACAATTCCTTAGAGACAGAATATTGATCACGTGATACTATGTAAACTAAAAAAAAAAGGCTGATTTTACATTGAACTGAATGGCACCCATGCTTATTAAAAATTGTAATTTTTCACATATCCTTGAATATTGTGATATTATAAATGATGCTCACGGAAGCAACAATGATTATAGACATACAATTATTAAAGGGGAACACCTATTTTGTTGATCTTTCAAAGGAAATCGATGGAAAGATTTTAGATTATTTACATGATATATTAGAGGTAGAATTTGCGCACCCAACAGAAGCGCAGTAAGTGCCCATTTCATTCAATTCATTGTTTATCAAGTATGTCTAACAATGGTCACGTGACCGGAAAAGACTTCTGCATAGACCTCATTGAATAACACCGTATGTTTTCACATACCCATTACATTTCAATACAATTATTTAATTTTTTTAGCACCCCGATAATATTTTTATGCCTATTTATCAGACACTTAATCTGTTTGTGCTACTTCAGCACACAGATAGTATTTTATACCTATTATACTTAATTAGCAATAAATTATTCAAGCAATACAACAGTAATGCATGTATAAATATGTCATAGTAATGCATGTATAGCGTATACACTTTTTCGCACCTCAAAGCACCAGTGTTGATCACTATGTCAAAACGCTATTTATATAAATAAGATTCGCACCAAGATGGCGGTGATGTTATGACCTCAGTGTTACGTCCTTGAGATTTTTATTGAAAATACGTACTTATTTAAAGTTTGAAACTTATTAGGAAGTATTTTTTGTGATTTTAATTATTATTAATTTTTTTGTAAATATAGCGAAACATTAAACAAACTAAAACTAGCTACTAAAACTTTGAAAAGCGGCTAAAGCCGCGGGTATATACAAACCCAAACACTTGAAAACATGGAGGGCAGAGAGACAAAACGAAAAAGAGGTGAAGATTCGAACAACTATGAAAATACAGAAATATGGCCAAGATTTATTACAATTTCATCTAAAGAAACAGAAAAACCACTAACTAAATTATCACCCTTTGTGATAGAAAAAGCCATAACTGGGATGGCAGAACCCCTTAAATCTGTAAAGAAATTACGATCTGGACAGATTCTGGTGGAATGCGAAAAAAAAGCGCACTCAACCAATTTATTAAGAACAACTAGTATGGCAGGAATAGCCATAGAAACAAAAGCCCATGCCTTTCTAAACAGCTCAAAGGGAGTTATAAAATCAAAAGAATTGGAATGCTGTACGGAAGATGAATTAACACAAGAACTAAAAAATCAAGGAGTTATCTCAGCTTATAGAATAAAAATAAAAAGAGATAAAAAAGAAACTGCAACTAACACAATAATTTTAACTTTTAATAAACCAACTCCTCCAAAGGAAATTAGAGCAGGTTTCTTAAACATCAAAATTGAAGACTACATACCAAACCCTATGAGATGTTTTAACTGTCAAAAATTAGGTCACTTGAAAAAACACTGCAAAAGAAATGCTGTCTGCCCACGTTGTGGAAAATGAAGGACACAGCTTGGAAACATGCAGTGCAGAAATGAAATGTGTAAATTGTGAAGGAAAACCTCTATCATTCTCAAAAACGTGTCCAAGATGGATTGAAGAAAAGAATATACAAAAATTAAAAACTCAAAAAAATATAACTTATCAAGATGCAAAGAAATTTATTCTAACACAAAAATCTTTAATAAGTGAAAAGAATTATGCTGGAGCTCTTAAAATAGACATAAAGAAAGTCAAACACACTGAAACCCAGACACCCACTTTACCAGAATTGTACTACAAAGACCAAGATGGAACATTCAAAAAATGGGAAATAAATGAAATAATATGCACTAAAGAAAACTCAACACAATCAAATATAGAAGAAATGCTTCCAGGAAAAGTTAACCCAGAGAACATATCAAATAAGAATTATATGAAAAAAAAACATGAAAGAAATAAATCAGGGTAAGGACTTAAAATCTAAAGAAAATAAAACTATGGACATTTTGGGACAGGCATGTGAAAAGGATGATTCAATAACTGATTTAAAAATACAAAAAGAAACAATGTCTCAACCATTAAATTTAGAAACTAGGACACAACAAGAAACGGATAGTAGGACACGGGAGAACGACATGGAAATTATAGAAGAAAATGAAATAGAAAACGACACAATTTCAAAAAACAGTAATCGGAAAACAAACAAGTCTCCACATCAAGCTCAATCTAATATTATAATAAAAACCCTCCAAAAACCAAATTAAAAAAAATAAGGAAAGAAATAAATTTATATTACAAATATACACTCTTGGATATGAATTCAGAATATAAGAATATTTTACAATGGAACTGTAGAGGACTAAAATACAATATTCCAGAACTACAACTTATTATAACCGAGACAAATCCTATAGTAATTTGTCTACAGGAAATAAAATTAAACATAGAATCATTTGAATTGCGTGGCTATACCGCTTATCACCAAATACATTCTAAAAAAGTTGCATGCGGAGGTACTTCCATATTTATAGCATCCAATATTTTACATAGGAGGATCAAAATAAATACCTGCATTCAAGCTGTGGCAGTAAGATTTACATTAATAAAACCATTAACCATATGCTCAATTTATATTCCACCAGATCATACAATACTATATTCTCAACTAGATGATCTAATTAAACAACTCCCACCTCCAATTATACTTATGGGAGACTTTAATGCCCATAACCCTATATGGGGAAGTCATAATACAAACCAAAGAGGAAAATAATTAATTGAAAGATTACTAGAGGAAAGAAATATATGCATTTTTAATGATGGTACTCCGACTTTTTATAGTTCTACGTATTTATCTCCATCTTATCTCGATTTAACAATGGCAGATTCAACTCTATTTACGGACTTTACCTGGAGTGTTTTAGAAAATAATTATGGTTCAGATCATCAGCCTATCCTGCTTACTACCAACTCCAAAATTCCAACTCAACAACCATTAACTTGGAACTTTAAAAGAGCAGATTGGAATACATTCAAATTAGAATGCGACAGAATACTCTTTCAAATAAATATACTTTCTAATGCTCAAGAACAGTATTCAACATTTTTAAAATCATTATATCAAATTTGTGAACGAACTATACCTAAAACAACATCTAAAATTAAAATAAATAAATCATGGTTCACAAACATTTGTAAAGATAGTATTAAAACTAGAAATAAACAGCTTAGAATTTTCACGACCAACCCATCTCCAGAAAACTTGAAAGCCTTTAAAATTGAACGAGCAAAAACCCGACAAGTAATCAGAGAACAGAAACGGCTTACATGTCAAAATTATATTAACAAAAAAAATTCAAACACACCCATAGTTAATATTTGGAAAATGATTCGAAAAATTAAAGGAAATTTTAAAAAAAGTCAAATTAAACAAATCAAACTAGCTGATAGCACTTATGCAGAAACTATACAAGATATTGCAAATGAAATTGGAAAGACTTTTTGAAAAAATTCATCGTCTGAAAATTATACAGACTCCTTTAAAAAAATAAAAAGAGAATTAGAAAAAGAAGCTATAAATTTTGAAACAAATATATTTGAATACTACAACTCCCCAATGTCAATAAACGAGCTTACGCAATGTATTAAAGAAACCAAAAATACTGCACCAGGCCCAGATACAATTTATAATGAGATTATAAGACAGCTACCAACGTTAACACTGAAAACTCTATTAAAAATTGTTAATGATCTTTGGCAACAAAATATATTTCCTACGGAATGGAACAAAGCAATTACCATTCCAATAACTAAAGAGAAAAAAGATCACACAGATCCAATAAATTACAGACCAATAGCCCTCACAAATTGTTTCTGTAAAATTATGGAAAAAATTGTAAATAAACGCTTAATATATTTTCTGGAAAGTATTAACTTAATATCAAAGATTCAATGTGGATTTAGAATAAATCATTCAACAACAGATCATCTCATTAGATTAGAAACATTTATTAGAGAAGCTTTTGTTAGGAAAGAACATGTGATAGCTGTTTTTTTCGATTTAGAAAAGGCGTTAGACACTACATGGAAATATGGAATTTTGAAAGATCTATATTCCTTAGGTTTAAGAGGAAATTTACCCAAATTTATATCAAACTTTCTAAGCAGCCGAACATTCCAAGTAAATATTGGAGATTATTTATCAGATACATTTATTCAAGAAGAAGGTGTGCCTCAAGGAAGCGTATTGTCGCCTACACTATTTAATATAAAAATAAACAATATCACTGAATGTTTATTACAGAATACAAAATGTTCTCTATACGTCGATGACTGTGTGATCTGTTATAGAGCTAATTGTATGATAGAAATACAGAGTCATCTACAACTTCAAATCAATAAAATTCAAGAATGGACCGAAAAGAATGGATTTAAATTTTCTGCTCAAAAAACAAAAGTAGTGCATTTCTGTCAGATGCACAAAACACACCCCGACCCTGAACTATACCTTTATAAAAAACAGATTCCTGTAACTACTAACGTCAAATTTCTCGGAGTAACATTTGATAGTAAATTAAATTTCCTGCTACATATAAAGGAACTAAAATCCAAGTGTCAAAAATCCACAAATCTACTGAAAACTTTAGCAAATACAGATTGGGGAGGAGAGAAAAAAAGTCTACTGAAAATATATAGATCAAAATTAGATTATGGATGTTTAGTATACGGATCAGCAAGAACATCATATCTAAAAATGCATGATCCTGTACAAAATCAATGTCTACGTCTATGTCTAGGAGCATTTAGAACTACTCCATGTAACAGTTTGCAAATAGAAGCAAATGAACCACCACTACAAAATAGAAGATTCAAGCTATCATTACAATATGCACTAAAACTGAAATCCTTACCGAATAATCCAGCGTATTTATGTGTTTTTCACCCACTAGAAAAAAACAGCTTTCCTGAAAACTCAAAATGTATACCAACTTTTGGACTTAAAATTGAAAAAGAAATGATCGAAACTAAAATTGAATTTAGATTTATAAAAAGATATTATATACCAAAAACTCCACCATGGCTTTTTGAAATCCCGCCTATAAACTTAGAATTAAACCATAGAAAGAAAAAGGATCCTTGCATGGATATGTTCTAAGAAGTGCTACAAAAATACCCAAATTATGTACAAATATACACAGACGGATCGAAAAATGATTCAGCGACATCTTCGGTTGCTCTTACCTCAAATAAAAGTAAAATAAGAAAATATAATTCCAGTATCTCAATAAATACTGCAGAGGCTTTAGCAATATGCCTGGCATTAGACATTGCAGAGGAATCAGAAAACCAAAATTTTGTTGTTTTATCCGATTCGTTATCGTGTCTTACTGCTATGGGAAACTGTAATACCAGGAATATATCTGCCTTGGACATTTTGACAAAATACCAATCAATATATGAAAGAGGCAAACGTGTCGTTTTCTGTTGGGTTCCTGGTCATGCAGGGATAGATGGAAATGAAAAAGCTGACAGAGAGGCTAAAGCCGCCCTGTTGTTATCAGAGAGTATTATCCCAATACCATATCGAGACTTGAAACCTTTAATAATTAAACATGAAAGACAAAAATGGACTAACTTCTTGAAAACCGAATGCAATAAACTACAGTATTTGGAAAATTCAAAAACTTGGCATGATACAGGCCAACTTGTTCGAAAAGACGCAGTTATTCTCTGCAGACTACATCCAGGACATACGAAACTAACACATTCGTTTATCTTAAAACGAGAAATGGCCCCAATGTGTGCTTTCTGCAATGTCAATTTAACAGTGTCTCACAATTTGTTGGAATGTAATACATTTGATTACATTCGACGCAAATTCTATTACTGTAGAACTCTTCATGAACTTTTCAGCAAAATTAAACCAAAGAATATAATAAACTATATTAAAGACATGCAACTGTACAACAGAATTTAAAGATATAAGAACAATAAAATGGATACAAGAGAAACATGACAACAATGTTATCAAAAAGGCCCTATATAACCTTCGATGATGATGGGCCGGAAAATCAACAATTCAATTCAATTCAATTATATAAATAAAATGTCAGAACAAATTACCAAAGATATCACATTAAGTAATCTTATATATTACCAGCCATCTTTGGCTTCAATATCCCATATTTAATAAAGTCCTATTTTCAATGTAATCTAGGAATACCACATACTATATTTCCATCCAATATTTTTACCTTGCGCACTTTGCGCAGCAGATTGCTTTTTTTTTTTTTTTTTTTTACATTATTATGATAAAATATGATGATTGTTCTATGATGGTCTACAATTTACATATACTAATAGAGAGAAAATATAGCACAAGATAGCACGCATATATGACCCCACACTATAAATACTAGAATTTCAAATTATAAAAGACTCAGAGCCCCAAGCCCTCTAGCACAATCTGTTACGACTTGCTTCTCTTAAAATTACAAAACTCTTTTATAACGCACCCAAAACGAACTATCTAACATTTACTGATGTATGATAACAAGGAAAAAAGTCAAAGTCAGGGGCACTTTTTCGCTATCACTTTCACCGAACATCAACCCTAAAGAGACACTATCATCCTACACCATCACCCAGCAAACAATAAGTAACTGGATGGTAATGCAGGAGACTTCCAACCGCCCACAATCTATCTATACACTATATAATGAAAAATGCAGTACAATGTTACATGAGCGCTAATTCCATGCGCAATAAATTGTATCATTAACTAATGAACTATCTGTATTTCAGAATCTAACTATCCTCTTATCGATCTAGTGTTTTCAACCACAACACAATTATATTACCACAGGATGTAGTAGCAATATTTCATCAAATATTATAACACCATTATACTGTTACGAATAAGTTATATTTTTTCCCAATGTGGGAAGGGTAAGGCGTGATATCGTTGTCACACCATGCTTGGAGATTCAAGGTTTCTATGAATCTAACAAGTAATCATGGGCCCCGATATCCCCGTGAAGTTGTTTCACGTAGGTTCGTAAGGACCAATAGAAACCAACCCTTTTTAAGACCCCGTGGTTTCGATACCATGCTGGGCAGTCCCATCATAAGAGTCGTACCGACCGGTCATTTATTTTTATCACTGTCATTGTGTTATATTTTATCTGTACAAAAGTTCTATACCTTGGATTAAATATTTGATTGTTATTATTAATCAAGAGTTGGATTTATTTAGTTGATAGTTAGGTTGTGATTGGAAAGGTATCCAGCTGTACTCAAGTAACATACAAGAGGATATTCCCTCCCCTAGACAACGATCCTTATGTGCTCCGGCGCGTAACAGTGGGGGCTCGTCCGGGATGTGATTTTTTTTTTCATCTCTCGCATGTTGTATTGTATACACCAGACTGGACTAGCCAGATTTTTTTTTGTTTATTCAGTGCGGTTTTGGCCAGCAGCATAGGCCGACTCTATTTTGTTATGTACTATACTGACCTCAAGGGAGATCACTTGAATTGTTTGTTTACAATTTTTCCCAAAATTAATGCTGTTGAATTTTTTTCGTGTTGACATTGTAGAAAGTTGACCTAGGCTTGACCTACTTGACCTATTTGATCTACGTGTTAGTGTCTTTAGGCTTGCCCTAAATATTTTTCAGTTGTTTGTTTACACTTAAGTGTGCTCTAATCTTGAATAATTTTATCTTCACATTTCCATGTACCTACTTGGACGTGTATTTTTATATTTGTACTGAATATCTGAAAGTTATTTAGACTTAAGAATTTCTTTTTATTTTTCTCTTTCAATAATTTTTTGGACTTAGAATTTTGTTAGACTTAGATTTTTTTTTCTGGAAAAAAAATAATTTTCTTTTGTTTATTTAGGCCTTATTATCTTTTGATAATTATGTTAGATCTATGTATTTGGTTTATGTAACCATAGCCAATTAATATTCATTTGATATATTTTGTGTACTACGTACCATCACTCCACTTGACTTGTTTAGTTCTTACAAGTTCTTCTTTTTTTATTATTGTTTATGCAAAAATAACTAATATGTATTTTTACTACAACTTATTCTGATCTTAGTGCTCACGTTTCTTTTTGTGTGCACATTATTATCTTATCTTCTCTTGTTTAGAAAATTTCTTTAACTTATTGTATTTTGTTTTTCTAAAGAAAATACTTCTATATGTAAATTTTACTAAACGCTTATGGGGGAAGGTGTTACGAATAAGTTATATTTTTTCCCAATGTGGGAAGGGTAAGGCGTGATATCGTTGTCACACCATGCTTGGAGATTCAAGGTTTCTATGAATCTAACAAGTAATCATGGGCCCCGATATCCCCGTGAAATTGTTTCACGTAGGTTCGTAAGGACCAATAGAAACCAACCCTTTTTAAGACCCCGTGGTTTTGATACCATGCTGGGCAGTCCCATCATAAGAGTCGTACCGACCGGTCATTTATTTTTATCACTGTTATTGTGTTATATTTTATCTGTACAAAAGTTCTATACCTTGGATTAAATATTTGATTGTTATTATTAATCAAGAGTTGGATTTATTTAGTTGAAAGTTAGGTTGTGATTGGAAAGGTATCCAGCTGTACTCAAGTAACATACAAGAGGATATTCCCCCCCTAGACAACGATCCTTATGTGCTCCGGCGCGTAACAATACACAATAAAGAATTAAGTAAAATACACTTAACTTAATTCAGCTGAGCTGCTTCTGTCCTGAAGTCGTCAAACCCCTTCACAGATTTCATGTTGTCGCTCCAAGGAATGTTCATACAAATGTCCTCAAATGTCCGTTGTCTTGATTGTCCTCCTTCAACCTTCGGTTGTCCTTCAGCTTTCAAAGGGCATCCGTTACACTGGCCTTGGCCTTCAATTGTAGTCTTCAAACACTGCTAGTAGCGACGTTGTACCATTCGCTGCCCACTGCACGATTCTAGACCGTTGTTCCAAGGCGCAAACGAATTGCCTAGTTTATAGCGTCAGAGAACTCACGCGAGCAATTACCATTTGACTCATAGGCAAATGGGGCGTTGTTTATTATGGTTTCGGCCAGACGAATAGTGGCAACGTGCATCGATGGCTTTTAGCGGTTTCACAAGTGGTGCATCCTTTTCAGCATTGTTCACAGTTTTCCACTGCAGACTTTGACGGTTACCAGCCTGGACAATAATAGGCTTCTGGAAACGACAACAACATTCAGCGGCCTCTGCTTACTACCACATCAGCGACAGGATATCCCGACTTCGATCTCTAGTAGTAATTGCAACAGGTTTTAACGGCTGCAGGTTTCAACGTTAGTTTAATAGCGACGATCTTCACACACACACAGCTACCTCAGCTACAGATTTTGACGATAGTTTCCCAGCGACAGGTTTCCACGGCTTCCGATTATAACGACGACAGTCCTTTACAGCTACTGTCATTCACGACGATAGACTCTCATAGTCATCAGCTTCAACAGCTTCAGGCTTCCGATTACAATGACGACAGTCCTCTACAGCTACTGTCCTTCCACGGTCCGGAATCATAACTAACCTCCAAAACATGCAGGTTCACCAACTCTTGTTCCTCCTCACACGAGCAGGCTTTACGTCAGAGTACACGCACTTCACGAGCTCTCTCTACGGACTGACACTTAGTGACCTCCAAAGCAGGCAGGATCACAAACTCTGCATCCTCCACTAAGAGGCAGGCATTACGACAGAGTTCCAAGTTGAGTTATGACCGTTGAGTACTTTAGAATGACTTGATCTTCTGCCACAAAATATGTCACAGGACGAACACTCTATCACATACAGCTTGAAGTACAACAGAGGCTCCTCTTCAATAAAACTGTTTAATGCCTTTTCTAGTCACTGTTCAACACTGTCATTCACATTTACTCTGGCCACGTCTTGAGTTGTTGGTAGACAAGTACAACTTCAATATTCAGGACTCCAGTTTCACGAATAGCTAGTATGCAGTCCTAAAGCTCAACTAAAGACTCTCTTGGTTTCTGCGTTGCTATATCGAATTTACATACTCTCTACAATTTCCTTTCATACTACAGTGCAAGCTAGTACGTACAATAACATGCACACCTTACTTATCCCTCATATAACAACATGCGCACTTTATATATTACATATTAATACTACCATACTATGACAGACGTCACTTCCGATTATCGATTGGTGGGTTTACCCAACAGAACCTACCTCATCATAGCTCTACTACTACTACTCTGGTTCAAGAAGAAAAAAAGAAAAGTAAAGCTAGTAGGTTTGCAGACAACAAAACATCTAGACCATTATAAGTAGTAGTATTTAACTTACATCGAAATATTTGTCATAGAATCGTGGCCTCTTCCAAATCATCTGAAGTTTAATACCTCCTACATTACTCATATTATAATCATCCGGCAGAACGACATTAGCGGTATAGAATATTCTATCTTTTCCATGAACAAATCCTGATTTGCATTCTGAATCACTCCCTCTGGTGTAATTTGACAAAAGCAATGAACCGCTACCTACAACTATAACATATTATATTACAGATATTAGTAACAATTTAAAATAGAAATGTTATATAAATACATTTACATAAATATATATATGCAATATATAGGCCTATATATATCATAAATATATATAACTAGTAATTATGCCGTCAAAATGACGGAGAAAAGAATGACTACAATTTGTTTTGTTAAGAGAGAAAGACAAAAGACAATATTACAATAAAAACTGGAGTGAAAACGTTTCTTTTCGGTATTTAGTTTTTGTTTTTGACTGGCGTAGTGTGTAAACCGCCGATACATTCCCATTAAGAAAACACCGGCGGGCGAACGCATGGGGTACAGCCCCCGCAGCGGGTCCAGGATCCATTACACTGCCGAGAGGTTACTGGTCTCGGTGGGAAGGAAGCAATGGACGCTGCAACCCCGTCTCGAGAAACACCCGGTGCCTGGAAGCAGGTACTGATAGTATAGGATTTGCGCTACCGGGTGACGGGTGACAGTGCAGGTATATGGGCGAGCCACCACGATAATGATCGAGACGGGAATGCAACGTCCATTGCTTCCTCCCCACCGAGACCCCGTGGCCTCTCGGCAGTGCAATGGATCTCGGACCCGCTGCGGGGGCTTCCCCCACCCCCCACGCCTTCGCCCGCCGGTGTATTTTTAATGGGAAAATATCGGCGGTTTAGGCTACACACTCACTACGTCAGTCTTTGAGGCCCGTGGGTGCAGTAGTGTGTCAGGGCGACCAGAAACAAGTAAAAAGTACAAAAACTAAATACCGAAAAGAAAATTTCTCATTCCAGTTTTTAGTGTGTATATATTAGGGATGTTCAAAACCGGTTTTCGGATCTACAAAACGGTTTAAAACCGGATTTCGGTTCCCCCCACCCCTCCCCCTCCTCTGCGTATTGTCACAAGTCACAGGCTAGAGAAGCCAAATGTGCGTAGCTTTGTATGAATATTTGAAAAATAGATCAAACTTAATTAATGTTTGCAGGGTATTCAAGAGGATGATTTGTCTGAATACAATATGATTTTGTACACCATACCATAACATTCTTTAGAATAAATAAATAAAATCTGGGCTAATTGATTAAAACCGATAATAGCTTTTAATAGTGATAACAAAATGTGTACCCGTGGAATTAGATCTAGATTTGTAAAATAATGTATTGATGAAAATAATCGCGAGGCACCAATGAAAAGAATGTGTATTTAATAGTGCCGTTCATAATAAAGCACAGACGCGGTTTCTAGCCGAATTGTTCAGGGTCAAAGGACAAAACTAGTTTGCGTCTCTTTATTGCGTACATCAAAGATTCCGGCGTCGTCGTCGGCATTCGTCAGTCTCGTGAGACGATGGTGTAGCTTCATCAAAGATAAGCGGAAATCTAAAAGATGAGCCGACAAGTAAAAAAAAAATCCTTTTAATTGTAACTGTAACTTAACATTTGGTTTGATGCTGTTTTTATCGCAAGCCATAGTTGGTATTTGGAGAAAAAAGAAAGACAATATCATAGGCAAATTTGATTCATTTTAAATCAGAACAAAAAAAAGCAACAAAAAAAAAAAATAGGTGTGCTACTAGGTGTGCTACTTGAAGTAATGATTACCTTCCAACCAACAAACCGAAATCCGGTTTTGAATATCAAAACCGGTTTTTACTTTCAAAACCAGAATCCGGTATTCCGGTTTTTGTTTAACATCCCTAGTATATATATATATATATTATTGTATTTCTTTTTCTTTCTCTCTTAACAAAACACATTGTTGTCATTCGTTTCTCCGTCATTTTGACGGGCATAACCACACAAGCATACAAAATTTGCCGCCAAGCTTCTGGTATTTAAAAGTAATACATTCTCAATATTGTTTTATTGTTGCAATAAGCAAGAACAAAAAAAATAATACCGAAAAAAAATCGTTCTTACGTTAGTTTTTATTGTAGCCATATTGAAATATTATTTTCTACGTTTTTTTATTATTTACCTTTTTATTGTTTGATATTTGTGTTTTTTTTTCTTTTAGATAGTATATTAGTGCTAATAACAAATCAAGTCAACACAACTGTTCCCTAATATAATAATAGTCTTATGCGTCTGCCAGGGTCAGGGCGACCAGAAACAATAAAAAGAACAAAAAATAAATACCGAAAAGAAACGATCTCACTTAAGTTTTTAATGTCATAATCTTTTTTCTTTCTCTTTTAACAAAACACATTCGCTTCTAGTATATATATATACTAGTGGTTATGCCCGTCAAAGTGACTACAGTGTGTTTTTTTAGGAGAGAAGAAAAGCAGTTGTAATAAAAACAGCAGTGAGAAAGTTTCTTTCGACCTATAGTTTTCGTTCTTTTTTATTGTTTCTGGTCGCCCTGACCTTGGCACATGCATACGAATTGATGATGTCTGGCTTCTGGTATTAAAATGTAGCGAACAGTTGTGTTGACTTGTTATTAACAGGCCTAATATTAAATTAACAATAATACTATCAAAAAGAAAAAAAAACACTAATACCAAACAATAAAAAAGTAAATAATAAAAAAGTAGATCATAATATTTCAATACAATAAAAACTGTAGTGAGAAAGTTTTTTTCGTTTTTTTATTTTTTGATCTTTTTTATAGTGTCCAGTCACCCTGGCCCTGGCACATGCATAAGAATTGTTGTTGTCAAGCTTCTGGTATTAAAAAAGAAACATTTAATTGATAGATTGTATAAAGTCGCTCATTAAAGGATATCCTAAATAGCTACGTGAATCCATTAATTAATTAAAACATTTGGCTACTATTAGTTAACATTAATATGATAAAGCAAACATATACCATTAATGAAAAAAAACATTTAATTATTAGATTTATAGCTGTGAAGTATTAATTTAATTTGAAATCTCGAATGAAAATGTTTTAAGTAAAAAATAGGAATGTTATGTAGTACGGATGTGACGTCAGTTAGAGACGAAAGAAGAATGAAAAGCGGAGTACAAGAAAAGATGTTTGTTACATGTAAATAATAAATAAAGTATTATTAATAAAGAGAAAATAATTTAACTAAACAAGTGTGAGTGGATCTATTCTTAAAGTATATATATATATATATATATATATATATATGATTTTGATTCTATGTGTGAAATGAATTGACTAGTTAGTATATCATAAATCCGTGTCGGTTGTTTTGGAGTTTGGTGGATGCTACCAGAGATATTTAACATTAATAACGCCACGGGAGAGAAAACATTAAATATAAGAAAAAGGACCTTTACAGTAGCTTTCTTTTAATTGTAGTTTATAAAATGTTTATCCGCACCTTATACAGTCCTGTGTTGTTTTTTTTCACCCGGGCAACGCCGGGCAATTTACCTTGTATATATATGAAGAGTGCAAGGGAAAAACAGGGAATGTCAATTTTTTTTTATTTTGAGATAGCACCGCCAGCCGATGGTGCATTGTGATAGCTAGCTTCTGTCAAAGTACTGCAGTGAAAGAACTAGAAAAGTTAGGTAAAAAATGCCAATTTAAAAAACCCTGCTACATAAAAACAGGGAATGTCAGTCCGCTGCAACATAAAAACAAGGATTGTGAAATAGTTGCCCTTGGTCGCTTCCCCTGAAACCTGTGGGTTTGCTTGGTTTTGGTCACATTTCAGCTGTATAAGATGGCGGATATCAACACGCATCCTGAAGTGATTGATAAACCCAAAAAACGGCCAATTAATTAATTAAAGGTAGAAAAAGAGAAAATGAGAAGAAAATGAAGCTGTCAAGCCATGTAATGGGAAACGTTTGCAACTGTGCAAAGTTACAATGCTTTGAGAGCATAAGCCTGCAAGCGCGACAGTCAATTTGGATAAGTTCAATGCGTTGTGCACAAAAGACGAACAGGATGCCATGACAGCTGCAGCGATAACATCAAACTCGGTGAAACAAAGAAGACCTAGAAAAGAGAAAAACGAGGCCCATTTACACAATTACTCGTATCATTATAATTCGATTATTCCTGTGGGAGGTTCCTGCTCAAGAAAGCAGATTTGCTTCAAGGCACTCCTGTCAATATTTGGTGTGTCATCAATCTGAAACTGTCAGTGAAGGCACCAGGGGAATGGCACCAGCAGACCTGCCAGCCCTTCCGATTTTCTCGGAATTATACGGATTTTTCACCCCTCATTCCGACATTCCGACAAAGACCTTAAAATTCCGATTTTCGCCAATTTTTTATTTTTATTTTTTTCGTCCGGACTGTCGGACTGCCACTTCCTTTATTTTTCAGACTCATGCTATAGCCTATAGTTATAGTAGGCCTAGAGCCTTTATTACAGTATTTAGCTTTATAACTGGGCCTATTGATTTTCTTTAAAGTTAAATACACATACTGCTAATAATTTAAACTTTAAACTAATTACATCAATAACAAACAGTACTAGATAGCCTATATAGTCTAGGTCTATTCCGTCTAATTGAAAAATACATAACTTGTGCGCGCGCGCAACCTCTCCCCTACCCCTCCCCCCCCCCCCCCCCAGACAGATTTTTTTCTTGGGACGTTGGCAGATCTGGCACCAGCATTTCAGGGAAGCAAGAAAAAACCCATCCACTTTAAATGTTGTCCCAGTTATTAACACCATGCTACTGAATGTAGAAAAGCACATTTCCAACTTCTATGTAGCAACTTATCCAGTCAAGACACAACCTCTGCGTGAAGTCATCTTCTCACAGGACCACCCTCGTCTGATGCAGTTTCGTGAAAGCTGGAATAGACCATTTACCATTGCTGTCCTGTCAAAGCCAGTTGGTAAAAGACGAACTTTACAGGCACTCCTTCAATCATCCAGCAGGTTACCTCTGCCAATTTCAGCTGCTAAGTTTAAGGACCTGTAGGAGTTGAAGTGTTTTTGCCCACAAGAGGCAAAAGACTTCTACCGGTGCCTGGATGCATGTACCTATAGTAGGCCTTTAGGATTTATGCTACCGGGTGACAGTGCAGCTATACTGGCGAGCCACCTCGATAATGATCCTTTGGAGAACCGCAGTGAACGATCGCTGGGCTGTGGAAACCTTCCCCGTTACACGGCACGCCACGCTTTCGGCGAGTCGTTGGGTGGCTGGAGCCTGGACAGAGATTGCTCAATACTAAGCGTTACGCCCTGGACACAAGAGCCGAAAGATACTTAAGAGACTTTTACATTCAATATTAAAATGTAGCGAACAGTTGTGTTGACTTGCCTTGTTATTAATAATATTAAATTAACAATGACATAAGAATAATAATAAGAAGAAGAAGAAGAATGGGCATTTCTATAGCTCTTCTATCCATGCTATTAAATTAGCATGCTCATATACTATCTAAAAGAAAAAAATATATAAATACAAAACAATAAAAAAGGTAAATAATTTAAACAAAATTATAAAATAGGTCAGGTCGACCAGTAACAATTAAAAATAACAAAAACTAAATACCGAAAGAAACATTTTCAACACTGTTTTATTAATACAATAAGCAAGAACAAAAATTAAATACCGAAAAAAATCGTACTCACTTTAGTTTTTATTGTATTGAAATATTATTTTCAACGTAGACTATAAGTTTTTTTTATTATTTACCTTTTTATTGTTTAGTATTTATTTGTGTTGTTCTTTTTCCTTTTAGATAGTATATTATACCTAATTTAATATTATTAATAACAAGTCAACACAACTGTTCGCTATCAGAAAGCTTGACAGCAACAATTCTTATACATATGCCAGGGTCAGGGCGACCAAATTAAAAAGTCTCTTAGAAAACCCGGACGAGACTTTTGGCTCTTGTGTCTAGGGCGTAACGTTTAGGATTGTCCGGGCTCTAGCCACCCCACGACACGCCGAAGGCGTGGCAGGGTGTGTAACAGGGAAGGTTCCCGCAGGCCGGCACCGTTCACTGCGGTTCCCCTAAGGATCATTATCGTGATGGCTCGCCCGTATACCTGCACTTTCACTCGGTAGCGCAAATCCTATACTATAAGTACAGGCATCCAGGCACCGGGTGGTTCTCGATACGGGAATGCAACGTCCATTGCTTCCTCCCCACCGAGGCCCCGTGTCTTCTCGGAAGTGCAATGGATCTCGGACCCGCTGCGGGGGCTGTCCGCCACGCGTTCGCCCGCCGGTGTATTCTTAATGGAAATGTATCGGCGGTTTAAACATTACGCCAGTCTTTGAGGCCCACGGGTACAGTAGTGGGACAGGGCGACAAGAAACAAGTAAAAAGAACAAAAACTAAATACCCAAAAGAAACGTTCTCATTTCAGTTTTTATTGTATATATAATTGTATATTTTATTGCATGTTTTTTCTTTCTCTCGTAACAAAATACATTGTAATCAATCGTTTCTCCGTCATTTTGACGGGCATAACCACTAGTATATATACAAACAAACAAACAAACTCACGGCAATTATATATGTTGATGTTTGATGGTGTTGATATATATATATATATATATATACATCTTCTTCTTCTTCTATTTGCCAGTCTGCAGAGCAGTTTGCTCTCTTCCAGTCAATGCCAGACATACTGGTATTGTTATATTGTTATTCTGGGTTCTCCTTTGTGGCTTTTTTCAAACCCTTCAATTCGAGAGAGTTTTCTGTTCTGCGCCCCGCACCTGCGAGAGGTACCTCGGCATCGGGCTAAATTGAGTCAGGGCTGAGGAGTACAGAGGTACCTTTGTCCAATCTCCGCCATCCTCAGAGCTCTCCAAATGGTTATGACACTCAGTTGTGCCCTGTAGTTTTTTAGATTTTGGGAATACTCTGTGGAATCGTTACAACCTTGATTGAGCACCCCTTCTCCCCGGTAACAAACACCCTCGATCCCCATTCTACCAGCACCAGAGTATTCTCCGAGCAGGAGGTGTGCAAAACCTGTATCCAGGTTAGTGCAATCTGGACCTCTGTCGAATACCACCACAAAGTAAGTACATGTTTTACGATACTGGGTTATGATCTATGCACAACCCACTATTAGTCCCCTTTTACAGACAAGCAAGTTGGACTAGGCAGTGGGGCTTTTCTTTCACCTGGTCATTTCCAGGACCCTGATACTCACACGGGGGAATATATATATATAGCAGTGGTTCTTAACCGGTGCTCCGCGGAACACTGGTGCTCCGCGAGGTAGTTGCAAGTGCTCCGTGAAATTATGAAACTCAAAATTTAATGTTCACTCACTTACTCTATCTGATTGAGCTGAACAAATGCTTATAATAGGTAGTCCAAACGGGGAAAAATCGGCCTTTTTGCCTATTTTTACTGTTTTTGTAACGAAGTTTTGACTCACTTGTAGGCCTACTAATGCTACATAAATAAAATTTATATGTGATTAAAGTTGAAGCCTTTATCTAACAAAATATTTAACTTTTAAACTCATTAATTGTATTTAAAAAGTAGGGATCATGGGCTTTCATTTGATATATAGCGCTTTTATATATCTCATGTTTAACATTTTTAAATGATTGATTAAAAACTTTAGTCAAAGAAAAAAAAAAGATAAAATTTTTAAAATGTTGTAGTTTTTTTTTTATCAATTGAAAGCTTGGCTTTAACCTAATTTTTGTTGTAAAATCAAATCGGTGTGTAAATTTCACTCGGAGCGCCGCCGTTGAGAACAACGCTACCCACAATTGAATTTGACTAACACTAACATGGCAACGTAAAGCTTGATCGCCCGGTTAAAGTAAGTCAGAGAAGCTTTAATCGGAGCTGTCAAATGTTCAAGTAAGTAGTAAAATAAACATCTTCTTTTAAATATATGAAGATATTTGATGAATAATTAAAAGTTGAAATTCTATATAAAAAAAAACACAAAAAAATCACAAAAAAATCAAAAAATATTTATATAAGTAAAAGAAAAAGTTTAAAATGTTCATTATTTACGGGTGAAGACCTAGGCCTACCTACCTATTGGGATGGATTTCGGTCGTTAAGTTCGGATCATAAATTTAAAAAAGTATTATTAATTCCCAATTCATTTTTTGTTTTTACAGTATTACCCGATAATGGACACATTTCTTATCAAACGAAAAGCGAATGATTCGGAAGAACAAAATAATAAAAATGGACCGAGTACAAGTGGAAGCGGTAATAATGCTCTTGCTGCACATATTGGGTCTGATACAAACGGTAGAATTAAAAGAAGAAAAATTAATCAACAGTATTCTGAAGAATATTAAATTTTGGATTTACGTACATTTGTGAGGAAGAATATCATATTCCACAATGTATTGTATGTGGAGAAAAATTATCCAACAGCGCAATGGTTCCTACCAAGTTGAAACGTCACTTTTCTACAAATCACGCCAACCTTGCTACAAAAACTAAAGATTATTTCAAACGATTGTTAGATACGCAAGCTAAACAAGTAAAATATTTTGAAAAAACTGTGAAAATTTCCGATAAGGCACAATTGGCGTCATATAAGGTTGCTGAAATGATTGCTGTTCAGTTAAAACCACATACTATAGCAGAGTCTTTAATTATACCTGCATGTTGTGAAATGGTTAAAATTATGTTTGGCGATGAAGCAACAAAAGAAATAATGAAAATTCCTCGTTCAAATGATACAATAAAAAATAGAATTAAAAATATGTCGGATGATATCGAGAAAACAGTTGCCGATAAGCTTTCCAAACGGCATTTTGCTCTGCAAATTGACGAGTCCACTGACATAAGTGGAAAAGCTCATATACTAGGGTTCGTTCGTTTCATTCATGAAAACGAAATAGTGAATCAATTTCTATGCTGTCTTGAGCTTACCGAACGTTCGACATGACAAGATGTCTTTGATTCTATTTCTTCCTATTTCGAACAATTCAAAATATCATGGGAGTTGTGTGTGGGAATTTGCTCCATCAATGGTAGGCTCATTAAAAGGGTTTGTGACTCTCGCCAAGAAAAGAAACGCCAATATTATATCTACTCACTGTTTTTTTGCACAGAGAATCTCTGGTGTCCAAAACATTACCAGTAGCATTAAAACCTGTGCTAGACAAAGTTGTAAATATTATGGTAAACTTCATAAAATCGAGACCTTTGAAAAAACGCGTCTTTAAAAATCTTTACATCTCTATGCAAGCCAAGAACGAATCTTTGCTTTTGCATTCTGAAGTGAGATGGTTATCCAGAGGAAAAGTGTTACGTCGTTTCTTAGAACTAAAGGATGAATTGATGAACTTTTTCCAAAATAAAAATATGGATGATTTTGTGGAATATCTTCAAAATGACATTTGGTGTGCTAAATTGGCATATTTAGCTGATATTTTTTTTATTATTTAAATTGTGTTAATACCAGCCTTCAAGGAAGAAAAGAATTTTTTTTAACATCGACCGACAAATTGACAGCCTTTTGGAAAAAAAGTTATTTTTTGGAAAAATCGTTTGTTAGAGAAAAAGAAAGCAGATATCTTTCCTTCTCTTAATGATAACACTACCGACGAAAATATTTCAGCAGTAACAGAGCATTTAACTTTATTAGAAGAAAAGATTGAATTTTATTTTCCATCAATAAAAGTAGAAACATATGACTCGATACGTAATTCCTTTGCCACGGTTGATACATCAAATAGTAAGTTGTCATACCAAGAAGAAGAAGAAATAATCAACCTATCATCGGATCGTACACTTAAAATAAAATTTTCCGAAATGATTCTGTAGGAATTTCGGATCTTTGTGCAAGAAGAATACTCAGCTCTCTCCATGAAGGCACTTAAAATCTTGTTGCAATTTTCAACATCATATTTGTGTGAACTCGGTTTCTCGATAGTCACCAACATAAAAACTAAAAAACGAGCAAGACTTACTAATTTGGATGAAGAATTGAGGGTAGCAATTTCTAAAATTAGGCCTAATATCATTGAAATTTGTAAAAACCGTCAAGCTCAGGTTTCACATTAAATCTTTTTATTTTTCTGAATTAAATTTTGCTCAATGTTATTTTTTTACTTATTAAATTTATGTTTATTTAAAATGTGTTTGTCATTTTATAATTTTAAACTCTTATGTTATAATCTTTTATTTTCAATAAAAGTCGTACGTATGTGTATTTGTTTTGTTTTTTTACTCCTTGATTTTGGTGCTCCCCAAATTTTTGTCATAACTTCAAAAGGTTAAGAACCACTGATATATAGTGATGTGCAAAGTAAGTATTAGTTGACTTTCTTTGTAAACACCTCCCCCTTGTAACTGGTGGCCACATTGTTTTTGTTGACCTTGCGTGACCCTGTAAGTTTTTGCCTGAGCGATCACGGGGCAAGGACGCTGTGTTTCTGCCATATGGTGTGTAGATTTAGTTGATCAGTCCCGTGTAGGGTAAAAGAGAGACTGTTAAGTTGTTTTGTTTTATAGCCTACTGCTTGTGTTTCTTCAATTTAGAATTTGTACTTGTGTTGTAGTTGATGTCAGTATCTTATTGCATTAAAGTTGTTAACCCTTACAGTCCCGGGCGGAATAGCGGTATATAGCGGAACTGAAGGCAGCATAGATAGAAGTAGGTCGGTACGGGAAGGGTTAGTATTATTCCTGACGTCGTTTTATTAATCGCAATGTTGAGAGTTGGACGTGACAATTCAGAATTTGACAAGGGTCAAAAGAAGTCATTCAAGAGAAAGAACCACCTTAGCGAGACGTAACAATATATATATATACACACATATATATATATATATATATATATATATATGCAGTGCTTTTTTTGTAAAAAAAAAAGTGCCGGTACTCACTGATGGATTGCCTAACTTTTAAAGCAGTTTTGCATTTTATATTTTAATTCTTATTGCGCGCAATTTTAAAATAATTTAATTTGAACAAATTAATAATATAATAAATTAATAATAAACGTTAAAATACAAGAAAAGTAATAATTTTTTCAACACAATGTAAAAGGTGCCGGTACGCAGTACCGGTGCGTACCGTCACCAAAAAAAGCACTGTATATATATATATATATATATATATATATATATATATATATATATATATATATATATATATATATATATATAATAAAGTTATTTATTAGTACCAAATTAATTATAATATTTTAAAACACAATTAACAGTGTAATTACCAATAATTAGCAAAACGATTGTGAAATCAAACAGTAGTACTTTTGCCATTGCTTTAGTTTATTCGTTGCTGAAAGGAAAAGAAAATGGTAACAAATTATGAATAATTTTAAAATATAAACTTCTAGTAGTGCGACAATAGTACGTTCTCAATTGATGAATTTAATTTTTGCATCGAATGGATAATGTATCTTCTGGTTGTTTCGTGACTATTCAGACACCGACCCCATGGGGAAACAAGATCAAGTGTTTACATTTAACGTTAGGAAATAGCAAGTTTAATTGTTTACTGATTAATTATCATAAGCGAAAATATAAATTTACAGGTAACTATATATTCAGGCGTAATCATTAATCTGTATATTATATTTCAATTACCTCTTCGTCTTAGATTTATTTTTTCTTATTTCGCGTTTTTTTAAAATATTATTTTTATTATAACGCTTGGTAACTAACAGATCTTATAATAAATAAGAACTTTTTGTTGGTCGTCACAAAAGCAAGTAAATAGTTTAATTAGTTATAGAATTTTAGATAAGAAATATTAACTAAGCAAAAGGGCCGAATTTTATAATTGCCAATGGTTAGTGAATGCTTTAGAATCACAAACCATGTACGGGCTGTATATATATTGTTTTCGATTATATGTAACAGAGAGAGAGAGAAAGAGCGAGAGAGAGAGGTGGAGGTGGAGGGAGGGAAAGAGGGAGGGAGAGAGTATGGAGGTTAACAATTTCAATGTTATTGTTGCTGTTTATTTTTACGCCACGAAATTTCTCTCAAGTCCCGCCCGCGTCCATTATTTTCCTCACGGGACACTCTTACGAGCATTGTGTTTAGAAGGAAGTCCACAGCAGTCTTCTGTTGTTTATCTTAAGGATAAACCCTACCTGTGTCGCGGGTGACCAATGGACAAATGGGATGGCTGTAGTTGTGCTAGGAAGATGGCTTCATCCCGCACCACCTTGTAAAAAGTCTCAAAACCCGGACGAGCCGAAGCTCTTAAGCCGGGGCGTAACGCAATAGAAGTGAGTTATTTAAAACTCTGTCCGGGATCCAGCCACCCCACGGCACGCCGTGCCATGTAAAAGGGAAGGATTCCGCAGGCCAGCGACCGTTCACTGCGGTTCCCCTAAGGATCATTATCGTGGTGGCTCGCCCGTATTTCTGCATTGTCACCCGGTAGCACAAATCCTGTACTATAGGCACAGGCATCCAGGCACCGGGTGGGTCGTGAGACGGGGTTGCAGCATCCATTGCTTCCTCCCCACCGAGACCCCGTGGTCTCTCGGCAGTGCAATGGATCTCGGACATGATGCGGGGGCTGTCCCCCATGCGTTAGCCCGCCGGTGTTTTCAAAGAAAATTACTGGCGGTTTACACACTACGCCGCTTTGAGGCCCATGGGTACAGTAGTTTCCCGCACCACCATCTGCCCCCACTTCTCTCACCCCCTCCCTTTTCGTCAGGTGTGTTTCCTACCTTATCTCCCGAGTATCTCACGTGTCACTGGGCCACCGGACGCTAATACACAACACCTGATTATAAATAGATTAACTGTACTTTAAAAGATGTTTGGCGATACTTTGTTCAACCGTTTAACTGTAAATTGAAAGATGGTTGGCGATAATTTGTTCAATCTACTAGCAATAAATATGTAGCTCGCATTAGTGTTATGTTAAGGCCATATTCCGTCGGAGTCCTATTTTAAAGAAGAAAATATAATATTTGTCTAATTTTGATCTTTCTTTAAATGGTTTAGTTTGTTTTTGTTGTGTTTTTTTTTTGCATTCAAATCAATTCTTTTTTTTTTTATTATGATAATTAAAGGCATTACTATCGAGATATAGTTTAAAACTATCATAATAGTTACACACAGCTGCTGACATTAACTGTCTTTAAAAGAACACCAACAACAAATTAAATGATACCGTGACCTAGAATCTATTTTTTAATAGTTGTTTGCTAAAATCTAAGAATACGATCTTAACTTCAGAAACCTTTTTAACTATATTGAATCTAGAACATTTAAGGTATGGCCTAAAGAAACATGAGCTTATCTATTTAAAAAAAATTTGAAAGCGCATTGCACATTTTTGTAAATGCATTTTCATTATTAGAATTATTTTTCTTTTTAAATACATTTCTTTTATATTGTCGGTGAAAGATTAGTAGAATGGTGCAAAGAACATAACTTCTTCATATCAAATACATGGTTCCAGAACCACCCAAGAAGACGATGGACATGGAGTAGCCCAGGAGACAGAACAAGAAACCAAATCGACTACATATTGATTTAACACCGTTTCAGAAATGTTATAAAAGTTATAAGATCATCAAAATGAATGCCAGGAGCAGACTGTGACAGTGATCATATAACTACCAATCATATGTAGCTTGAGACTAAAACTAAAAAAAATAAAATATAAAATAAAACCCTAACTTGAAACTAACCTTCTAAAAAGAGAATTTATAATAGCTGTAAAACAAAATGTGCAGCACTCGAATATATATGCGAAATGGAAGAGCGATGGTAGAAATTCAATAGATGCATGGAGATGGCGATGGAAAAAAATATACAAAACGAAACAGAAAATTAAAAAAAAATAATAGATAACAACAGAAATTCTACATTTCATGGAACAAAGAAGAACAAAGAACAAAGACTGACAATAAAGGATGATAAGAAATATCAAATACTTAAGAAAAAAAGAAAGAAAGCAATGTATCTAAAGAAAACTGGCTTAATGAGCAATGCGAAGAACTTGAAAACATCAAGAATAAAAATAATAATTTATTACATGTGAAAATAATAGAAATATCAAGGGAAAAAAAGGTATTACCCAATTAATCAAGCTGCATTAAATCAAAAGAAGAAAATATTCTGTTAGACAAAGAAGACATACCATGCAGATGGGCAGAATATATTGAGTTATTTGGTGGTGACAGAGGAGAATAAACAAACAACCAAAAATATTGAAGGCCCACTAACATTGAAAGACAAAGTTGAATATGCAATCAAGAAAATGCAGCATGGTAGGGCCCCAGGGCCTGACAACATTCCTTAATAATAATAATTGGTCATTTATATCGCGCCTCACTCCATGCTAATGCAAGCATGCTCAGCGCGCTCACAAAAACGAAACGACAATAACACTCTAAAATAGTTTTAAACAAGGTTTCGGCCGGTGGAGGCACGAAACGACAATAACATTTTAAAATAGTTTTAAACAAGTATTTTGCTGATGGATGTGTACTTCATCAACTTAGTTGAAAAGAAAAGTCTTCAAATTCTTCTTGAATGCTTTTTTTGACACAGTTTTTCAGTGTCTCAGGTAAGCCATTCCACAGTGTAGGCGCCACAGATTCAAACGAGCGTACACCAAGAGTCTTTTTTCTGTGACCTTCCAAACCTGGAATTTCCAAGAGAGATTGTGTTGAAGATCGCAGCATCCTTAACGGGACATGCTTCGGTATAAGCTCTTTGAGATATGCAGGTGCTGTGCCTTCCACGCATCCATAGGTAAGGGACTTAATCTTATGATCGATGCGCTTCGTCACAGGGAGCCAGTGGAGCTCTTTGAGAATTGGAGTGATATGGCCATGCTTATTTACTCGTGACACAATGCGTGCTGCAGTATTTTGAACTTTCTGAAGTCTATCCAGTTGTTTCTGGGGTAAACCCCACAGGCAACTGTTACAATAGTCTAGTCTTGACTGTATTGTTGCAACAGCAAAAGCATTGGCTGTTTTTTTTATTAATCAGAGGTCGCAGCTGACCCAGGGCACGAAGATGGAAGGAGCATGCCCTAACCACAGTACTGATGTGTGGACCCATTGTTAATTTACTGTCGATGATAAAGCCCAGGTCTCTGACAGTGTTGGACAAAAGGATATCAGAGGCCCCTACTTTAATAGATGGAATATCGACTTTCCTAAGATTGAAGTTTGAACCGCACAGAATTGCCTCAGTCTTGTCGTCATTTAGTTTGAGTTTGTTGGCAGTCATCCACGCTTTCACCGCTAGACAGCCTTCTTCCACTGCATTAACAGCGGCAGCACAAGCATTATGATCAGGATGAAAGCTTTTGTACAGTTGGGTATCATCCGCATATAGTTTGCGAGATAATCCTTGGCTATCAATTATTCTGCCAAGCTGGCTAGTGTAAACAGCAAAAAGGATAGGCCCTAAAACTGAACCTTGAATTACGCCACAGATGAGAGAAGTGGCTTTTGATAAGGTCTGATTGATAGAAACTCTCTGAGCCCTGTCTGCCAGGTAGGAAATAAACCAATGAAGTGCAGTATCAGTGATGCCCATATCGTATTGAAGTCTTCACAAAAGTAAGTCATGGTTGATAACATCGAAGGCAGCACTGAGGTCCAACAGAACTAAGATAGTCAGATCACCACGGTCAGCACTACATAGAACATCATTCATAACACGTAATATTGCCGTCTCACAGCTATGCCCAGGACGATAGGCAGATTGAAATTTATCAATCAGGCCATGTGAGATTAGATGTTGTAAAAGCTGCTGAGAGACAACCCTCTCAAGAAGCTTCGATACATAGGGAAGGTTAGATACTGGCCGAAAACTCTTGCAGTCACTAAAATCCAGCCCCTTTTTCTTTAATAAAGGCTTGATGACAGAGGCTTAAACATTTGTGGGACTGTGGCTGACTCCAGGCTACCATTTATGATACGCACTAAAACTGGAAGCAGAATTTCAAGGCAGTCCAACACAATCTTCGTTGGAATGGGGTCAACAATTGAGGATGTAGGTTAAGATACAGAAATAAGACGCCTCAACTGCTCTTCGGAAACTGGGAGGAAATTTGACAAAGAAATTCCAGAAAATGACTTCTCCACAGTGGGTGGAGTAGTATGATTATCAAAACTGTTTCTAATCGTCTCGACTTTTTTCATTAAAAAATTCATTAAGAGCCTCCGCAGCCTGCTCGCTGCTCATGTCAGGCAAAATTGGACTTAATTCATTTTTTCCAAGAAGATTCTGCACTATGGAAAACAGTTTTCGATAGTCAGTGCCTGCAGCCTCCAGAGCAGACTGAACTTGCTTTGCTTTCGCACGTCTAATCACATTTGTAAGCTTGTTCCTTGCTATCTTAAACATCTGTTTATCCACCTCAAGGCCACTCAGTCTCCAGTGTCTCTCTGCCTGACGTCGGGCTAAATAGTAGAAATACTTGACGCATTGGGTGAAATAGGTAAAAAAAGAAATAACTTAACTTGTTAACAAAATATATGATACTGGTAAAATCCCTTCAAGCTTATTAAGCTGATCAATTTTCAATATAATACCAAAGAAACCTGGAGCAACAGAGTGTGAAAAACACAGAACAATTAGCTTAATGAATCATGTCACCAAAATACTCCTCAGAATAATCATGGAAAGAATAAAAAATAAAATACATCGCGACATTTCAGAAAATAGTTTGGATTTGTTGCAGATAAAGGCACAAGAAATGTTATTTTCACCTTATCTATGCTAATTGAAAGGTGTATCTAGATGCAAAAAGACATGTACCTGTGCTTTACAGATTATGCCTATTTTAAAGCATTTGACAAAGTAAAACATCAACTACAATTTAAAAATATTACAAGATCTGGACATAGATGGTATAGACCTCAGAATATTAAGAAATCTATACTGGGAGCAAGAAGCTGCCATTAGATATGAAGGGGAGTTAAGTGCATTCAAACCAATAAAGAGAGGAGTCAGGCAGGGATGTGTTTTATCAACAGACCTCTTCGACATCTACAGAAATAATACTCCGGAATATAGAAAACCTAGATGGTATTAAAGTTGGAGGAAAGAATATAAATAATCTGAGATACACAGACGACAAAGTACTAATGGCAGAATCAGAAAGTGCCCTGCAAACTATTCTAAATAAGGTGGTAGAAGAGATCCCATTTAAAGGATTAACGCCCAATCTAAGTAAGATTGAAGTAATGGTAATCTCTCAGAAAACACAACCCCCAGGGTACTCTATAACTAGTGAAGGCGAAGACATCAAGCAAATAAGTTCTTTTCAGTATCTAGGCTATACAATAACACAGGAAGGCAGATGCAATAAAGAAATAAAGAGAAGAATCGCAATATCTAAAGACAGTTTCATCAGACTAAGCAGTGTCATGAAAAACTGGGAATATCAAAATATATACAAAAATGCGCATACTGAATGGATATGATTGGTCTGTTCTTCAATATTGGTGTGGATGTTGGTCAATAGATAATGAAACAATGAGAATATTGGAGGCAGTATAAATGTGGTTTCTAAGAAGGATGAGGTTTTAACAACAGCATGTGCCACAAAATCACTAATTAAAAACAGACAAATTAAATTCTAAGGATACGTCTATAGACAAATTGGAATAGACAGACTAGCTTTGTGTGGAAAGGTATCTGGTGTGAGAGACAGAGGAAGACAAAATACAACATACGTGGAAAGCCTGGACGAATGAGCAGCAAACAATAGCGCAAGCAGTAACGACTTCATTGAAACAGCTAACAACCGAGAGAAATGGAGAGTCATGATCGACAAAGTCTGTTCCAGACCCTGCATCTGATGATGATCATTATATTATCAACAGATATCGCAATTAGAATACCTAATTAGAATAGGCAGAAAAGGTTATGGTTACAGGTCTATTTATTCAGCTCTCATGTGATGGAATGAAGAAGATATAACCAAAGACATTCAAATGTTTTTACAAAGTCTATGTCTCCTGGTGATCTAAAACAAGTCTAAATGATTTTGATGCTGGGATGAGGCTATTCCGGTCTACAGATTGACATCATTTTTATTGAATATATCTAAGAATACATCAAACAGCAGAGAGCAAAGTTTGTTTACGCTAACGCTGGCTACTCTTTTTCAATTACAATATAATTTAAGCAGGCATTTTTTAAAACTATTTTTTGGTTTTAGTCGCTGTTCAGAAGACTATATTCGCTGTTCAAAAGACCTATCTGCTGCTCAAAAGACCTATCCGCTGTTCCAAAGACCTATCCGCTGCTCAGAAAATCCTTCTGCTGCCAAGAAGACTTATCCACTGTTCAGAAGAATAATATATAGCCTAGAAGAAATAGGAGATGTCCAGAAAATCTATTTATCGCCCGGAAAATATAAATAAATAGAAATAGAAATAAAAATTTTACTTATTACTTAAATATGTTTTATACTATGCAATATTATTTATTACATTTTATTGTTTTTAAAAATCTGTAAATTAAACATTCAAACTTAGGCTAAATTGTTTATAAAATGTGTATTTTACTTAAGAAACGGAGGAATGTGATTCCTACAAACATTTCATGATACGGTACCATTTACAGCTGGTGTACATTTTAAACGACATTTTTTTTAATCCAAACTTTTCACAAAATAAAAATAAAAAATTCACATTCATTTCTGTTTTATACCACGACTTTCTACTACATAGGTGTCAGCTAGACTAACACCTCTGCAAGATATGATATGGGCATGGGCGTTAACTTCATATTGACTAGATCTAGTATCTAGTAGCACCAAAGTCAAGGACACACAAAAAAAAGAATAATATAGAATGCTCTTCTTTAAATCTGTTTATAACATTTTACACTAGTATATTAACCAGTTACATTATAACATACCATATTATTATAGTCCAAGCTCAATTATCAATCAAAGTATCTTGCAGTTAACTTTTGAAGAGGGTCTAATTAAAATAACCAACTATCAACATCCGGTATTAGTAAACCGCACCAGAACGCACTATTAAACACCGTAATATCATTTCTTTAAGGCTCGTAATCTTTAAAAAGCATCAAAGTTATAAAATTAATCTTTAAGACCTGTCTACTTTTACGAAACAATGCGTAATCAATAGGAAACTTTTAACAGTCTTAGATCGTATACAAAATTATGAATATGAAGGGAACACGTTGAATTATCGTCGCCGCCATTAAACTCCGATTTACATTTTTTCGGAACAAATCCATCTAGTGTACTTATGTGCACACCATAATAGCAGATTACAATTCTCTGATACATCTAGCCTGGCTGAAAATCTACGAATTAATGATATCTGTACTAGATGTAATGACATCTTATAACAAAACAGGTCCTCAACTATTAAAAAAACAATATTAATAAAAGAGCTTCAAGGTTCATTACTAACGAAAATTCACTACTGACAAGAGTAACACCAATAGGGCGTTTTCAATCACGTGACAAAAGGCACGTGCTGTTTGTTTACTTTTTCTAGTGGTGACAAATGGCAGCCGTATTACTATAGTTATAGGCTTAAGCAGGTTTTATTTTTTAATATCATCATTTCAACCACTGAGCTATATATATATATATATATATATATATATATTATTATATGCAGTGATCAAACAATTAAAATGCGGACTTTTAAATATAGATAAGTGCACCGTACGGCACTGAGCTATATATACATGTCTAAATAATAAATATTCATTAAAATAACTTACTCTGTTAACGTGAAAATCATCAACCAATGGGCCGTATTGCTGCATCTTTTCACTTCGCGATCAAATTAATGAATCCGTTACTCATTAAAATTAACACAATTTACTCGTATAGGAGAGTATATATAAATATATTATTATATCTAATGTATGTTAAGTTTAACAGAGTTATTTTTTTCCAATGTCAAGACGCAATTACGAAAAAAAAAATATAATTTTTGATACTTCCATTTCCATGTACCATACAGTGCACTTATCTATATTTAAAAGTACGTATTTTCTCTTTTTAGATAAAATAGATAAGATAGATAAGATAGATAAGATAGATAAGATAGATAAGATAGATACGATAGATACGATAGATACGATAGATACGATAGATACGATAGATACGATAGATACGATAGATAAGATAGATAAGATAGATAAGATAGATAAGATAGATAAGATAGATAAGATAGATAAGATAGATAAGATAGATAAGATAGATAAGATAGATAAGATAGATAAGATAGATAAGATAGATAAGATAGATAAGATAGATAAGATAGATAAGATAGATAAGATAGATAAGATAGATAAGATAGATAAGATAGATAAGATAGATATGATAGATAAGATAGATAAGATAGATACGATAGATAAGATAGATAAGATAGATACGTTAGATACGTTAGATACGATAGATAAGATAGATAAGATAGATAAGATAGATAAGATAGATAAGATAGATAAGATAGATAAGATAGATAAGATAGATAAGATAGATAAGATAGATAAGATAGATAAGATAGATAAGATAGATAAGATAGATAAGATAGATAAGATAGATAAGATAGATAAGATAGATAAGATAGATAAGATAGATAAGATAGATAGATAAGATAGATAAGATAGATAAGATAGATAAGATAGATAAGATAGATAAGATAGATAAGATAGATAAGATAGATAAGATAGATAAGATAGATAAGATAGATAAGATAGATAAGATAGATAAGATAGATAAGATAGATAAGATAGATAAGATAGATAAGACAGATAAGACAGATAAGACAGATAAGACAGATAAGACAGATAAGACAGATAAGACAGATAAGACAGATAAGACAGATAAGACAGATAAGACAGATAAGATAGATAAGATAGATAAGATAGATGAGATAGATGAGATAGATGAGATAGATGAGATAGATGAGATAGATGAGATAGATGAGATAGATGAGATAGATGAGATAGATAAGATAGATAAGATAGATAAGATAGATAAGATAGATAAGATAGATAAGATAGATAAGATAGATAAGATAGATAAGATAGATAAGATAGATAAGATAGATAAGATAGATAAGATAGATAAGATAGATAAGATAGAAAAGATGGATAAGATGGATAAGATGGATAAGATGGATAAGATGGATAAGATGGATAAGATAGATAAGATAGATAAGATAGATAAGATAGATAAGATAGATAAGATAGATAAGATAGATAAGATAGATAAGATAGATAAGATAGATAAGATAGATAAGATAGATAAGATAGATAAGATAGATAAGATAGATAAGATAGATAAGATAGATAAGATAGATAAGATAGATAAGATAGATAAGATAGATAAGATAGATAAGATAGATAAGATAGATAAGATAGATAAGATAGATAAGATAGATAAGATAGATAAGATAGATAAGATAGATAAGATAGATAAGATAGATAAGATAGATAAGATAGATAAGATAGATATGATAGATAAGATAGATAAGATAGATACGATAGATAAGATAGATAAGATAGATACGTTAGATACGTTAGATACGATAGATAAGATAGATAAGATAGATAAGATAGATAAGATAGATAAGATAGATAAGATAGATAAGATAGATAAGATAGATAAGATAGATAAGATAGATAAGATAGATAAGATAGATAAGATAGATAAGATAGATAAGATAGATAAGATAGATAAGATAGATAAGATAGATAAGATAAGATAGATAAGATAGATAAGATAGATAAGATAGATAAGATAGATAAGATAGATAAGATAGATAAGATAGATAAGATAGATAAGATAGTTAAGATAGATAAGATAGATAAGATAGATAAGATAGATAAGATAGATAAGATAGATAAGACAGATAAGACAGATAAGACAGATAAGACAGATAAGACAGATAAGACAGATAAGACAGATAAGATAGATAAGATAGATAAGATAGATGAGATAGATGAGATAGATGAGATAGATGAGATAGATGAGATAGATGAGATAGATGAGATAGATGAGATAGATGAGATAGATAAGATAGATAAGATAGATAAGATAGATAAGATAGATAAGATAGATAAGATAGATAAGATAGATAAGATAGATAAGATAGATAAGATAGATAAGATAGATAAGATAGATAAGATAGATAAGATAGATAAGATAGATAAGATGGAAAAGATGGATAAGATGGATAAGATGGATAAGATGGATAAGATGGATAAGATGGATAAGATGGATAAGATAGATAAGATAGATAAGATAGATAAGATAGATAAGATAGATAAGATAGATAAGATAGATAAGATAGATAAGATAGATAAGATAGATAAGATAGATAAGATAGATAAGATAGATAAGATAGATAAGATAGATAAGATAGATAAGATAGATAAGATAGATAAGATAGATAAGATAGATAAGATAGATAGATAAGGTAGAAAAGAAAGATAAGAACAATAAGATACATAAGCTAGATAAGATAAAGTTTACTCTGAGTTCTAAGCCACCTCACCTCTATAATCCACTCCTACTTCTACTCCCCTCCCGCCTGTTAATTTTATTTTGTCAGTTTCCTTTCTTAGACAAACCTAACCCCCCCCCCCCCACCCCCACCCCCCCCACCCCCACCCCCACAGCAACAGGTTTTGGCGTAGCTTGCGGCTTACTGGTCTCCATCTTGGCAACGATTTATTCTGTTTGTCGTTACATCCGATTAACTGCAGACTTCTGCTACACTACTACGTCACAACCTTTTAATGACCCTTAGAAGAGATTAATCTTCTTAATCCTGGTTGACGTTAATTCTAAATCCGATTAAAACTTGCTGGGGGGGGGATTTAGGGTATGGTTTGCACCGCAAGAAAACTGACTTGGTCACCAATCGATTGGTCAAGATAAGGTATCGGTAGAGATTGTGGATAACAAGACAGAGGTATACTGAACACAGGGACTAGTATAGACCGTTATAGAGCCCAGAGCTTTTGATTTATCTGCCGAGATTGTAAGTATTGAGAAGTTAGATACAATTGTATATATTGATACATGCATAAATACACAATATACAAAGATAGGCCCAAATTGATTCTTACAAACACAAAGACACCTTGATAGGTATACCAAGATATGAATATTCATATATACAGATACAGAGATGAGATTGGCCTGCCTAGATACATTCATAAATACACAGTAGTATTGCACATGCAAAATAAGATTTATACATACAGTTATACATACAGTTATACATACAGTTATACATACAGTTATACATACAGTTATACATACATTATACATACAGTTATACATACAGTTATACATACAGTTATACATACAGTTATACATACATTTATACATACAGTTATACATACAGTTATACATACAGTTATAGATACAGTTATACATACAGTTATACATACAATTATACATGCATATTTACTTGTATAGGACTAGAGGGCACGGCGGCGGCAGCGCGTTCGACTGGCGATCCGAAGATTCTGGGTTCGAATTCTAGTGGATTTGTTTTCCAGGGACCAATTAACATCACTTGATGGTGTCCCTGAGTCTACCCAGCTGTGATGGGTACCTGACATTAGTTGGGGTAAAGTGAAGTGGCCACAGAAACTGGTGAACACCAGTCAACACCTAGGCCTTTTCCAACACATGATTACTAATGTAATAGATAGCCCCAAATAGATACATACATAAGCCTTTCTAGATTCTAGATATATACATACTAAATAGCTTCGTTGACATGCAATTACCGTTTCTGTTGGAATGGTTGAATAAGAGTTATTTGTTAATAAAATGTTTTGTTAGGTTTTGTTTCTATTAATATGTCTAAAATCGAAAGCAAATACTTGTGTCCTGGAATATTTTGATTAGTTATTAGATAGGTTAAGTCATGTGTAACGTTCGTTTTGCGTTATACTTCCAATTAACATCACTTAGTTGATTCTTTAGACTTTCTTCATGTCTTACTGAATATTTCTGGTGTAAGAGTAGATAAATACTGTTGAGGATGTTCAGTGCTCTACGAAATGTTTCTAACTGTTGGCCATACGAGTAAAGAAATGGAGAGACGAAGTGTTAAAAAGAAGAAGATTGTTTGCTAGGTTTACACATTCTGGTTATGGTAGATTGGGGAAGAAATCCTGCATGGTCTTTGTTAACTAAGTTTTCAGAAAACGCTTTGTTAACTGTAGTCTTGTTTGTTTTTGAGAACAGCCCTTAATGACTTCATCATCATCATCATCTGTCCTTTGGGTTCCTTGTGGAACATAGGGCCTCTGTCAAAGCACGCCACTCTTCACGGTCTCTTGCTAGTCGCTTCAATTCTTCCCAGCTCTTTCCAGTTCTTTCAGTTTCATCCAGTATGCTTCGTCTCCATGTTCGCTTGGGTCTTCCTCTATGCCGTTTACCCTGGGGGTTCCACTCTAAGGCCTGTCTAGCTCTGTTGTTGTTATCTTTCCCGAGGGTGTGTCCAATCCATCTCCACTTCCTTTCCATGATTTGTTGTTCTACTGTTCTTTGTCCACACCGCTCCCACAGCTTGGAGTTTTCTACATTGTCGAACCATTTGACTTAATGAAAACTAAGAGTTAAGCTTGTAGAGGAGTCCTTTTGTGAACATCCCGTAATGACTAATGAAACTAAGAGTTAAGCTAGTAGAGGAGTCTTTCCTGCAGGTTTTATTTCCTTGATACTGATAGCCACAATAATTACGGAGATAGAATATTTTTACATTTGGTTCATTAACCATTGCTGTTTATATTCCAAACAGAATTGTACCGCAGTTTTAAAAGACCAAAGCTTTAAGAGGACTAACCCTATACATGGCTCAAAGATTACAGAGTCTTAACGTAGCTGTAGTATTGGTCTTGTTTGTTGTCGTTCTGACGCAAGGACAGAGTGGTATGAATATTATGTTTTATTTTTACTCTATCTCTTTCCTATAAACTATGTGTTTGTCTTTATCTATCTATCTATATTATTATATTAATCTATCTATTAACCTAAGTAGTATATTTTTATCTAACTATTATATATCAATCATCTTTATGTTATCGCTTATTTACATAAGTATTACATAGCTAGGCCTACAGATAGATGATAGATGAAGATGTGCATTTAAGCAATCTTAATCTATATGTTATAGACGCCACTTCTATACATAATATTATTGATAGCCATACTGGTAAGAGTCTAGACTTCCATTTGATTTGTGTATTAAATTTTGTTAAGTTAATGGTTTGATTGGTTTGTTTATGCAACCCATTCCATGCCCAGATGTCTCTTGGGAAGAAAGAGTATATACAGGCTTTATGTTCACGCTATTAGAACTTAACCCTCTACAATCTACATGATTTCCCCATTTGAATAAAATGACCTTAGTTAAGCGAGGCCGTGAAAACCAGTCAAGCGAGACCTGTCATTGTTAACCACGCATCAGTCACAGGCGGAACGTCTACAGACTTTAAACACGGGGGCAACAACTTGCTATCGTTTACATAAAGCCATCTGGATGCGGAGTGGTCATCCATGTGTTGACCAAAGCGATATCCTCGAACTTGCTGTAAAAAAATTAATGCGGACGACAGATAAATTCGACAAAGTCTAAAACAGACAAGACATCTTTGATTAGACCAGGTCGAAATGTCTGCCATCTAGGGACCAGCCCTTGTTTGATTTTTGTTTAGTTTTTTGTAGCCAACTGTTTTCGTGTTATCTAAATAGACAAACTGGGCAGACAAAATTTTCGACGGAGTATAAGACCCCGCCCCATTCTGTAAATGAGCGTGATTGGCCTATGCGACTGATTGATAGAACATTTCAACTCTTACCCCATCAACCTATAAACACGCAAACGTTTTTTTTTTAAACATTTACACCGATATGACCGGTTTTATTTCTAATAAACTGATTCATCCATTTAACTCACAAGAAAAAGTTGTGCAGTTATTTTCGATGTGTGCATTCTGGATAAGTGACTGTAAACATCCATTAAATATAAATATCGTGCTATTATTACCCGACGAAATACATGGGAAAAGTTCTGCTATTATATCCACTATATAGATAACCAGCGATTGGTGGACATTTCGGTACACGCAAGCTCCTACTGGACACACAATCCCCTCACCACATTTACTGTCAGAAAACTCGACCGTGTGAGATTCGACATCAGTGATCAGAGGATTGTGGAGACCTATACACAAGTAACGCACGGGGTGCTTTGTGTTCATTAAACCATTAGGGACAATGCATTAAACTCTAATTTAGAAATACAACCCAATAACAACCTGTTGCAAAGCTCAGATAAACATAAAGACAATAACACTTTCCTTGTCTCCTATGCGAGAACAAATGCATATAAATACTCTTTCTTCTCGAGTGGCATTCGGGCATGGAATGAGTTACCTGAACAAACCAGGAAAACCAGTAACTCAACATCATTTAAAACATTAATAAAAAAAATGCAAGACTAGACTCGGACCGCGGATGAACGTAGGACGCAATAATCTTCTTTAAAGAAGGAGCGTCTGCAATGTATAAGATAAGATAAGACAACACAATGCCGTCACAGCATTCGTTCTACTTAACACTTACTGTCTTTCTCTTTTTCACTCTATCTATTTGTAATATAATATATATCTATGCATTTATCTCTCTGTATATATATATAGAGAGAGATTTATATAACATATACTTACATGGGCATTTTCATATAGGTAAAAAATGTCAGTTTGGCGATTCTGTTCTGATTGATGGAACATGTTTTAGGTACATAAACGCCTCAGCCAACTGGAAAACTGCTAAGGTAAGCTTTGATCCAAGCGAAATGGATTAGTTGAAAATATAAAGGCTCAATAGAGCGATTGCAAAAGGCGAGGCTTAGGTTCTTTAGTGACGTACGTGTGTAAATAGCGGCCATCTTGGTGATAATGGCATTAATGGGAAATAAACATTGTTCCTTACCATGTGTATTTTAAACCCAAAATATAAGGAATTAGTTTCCATAAATCTTGATATTTAACTGTGATACTAGGCCTTAGTAGTCCATCCACAAAATAAACAAGATTTTAGGCTTTTATAGTTTTTCAATAGCTCTTTTGAAACATTGTAAGTACATGTTGCTTTATGCTTTACAATTAGATAGTAGGTTAATAGGCTAACTTTCGATATAATCGGCATCTTCGATTAATTAAATATTCGGCACTTACGGAACCTTTTCCATTGATTTTTAATGCTTTAAATTTTAGCTTTGAATGTTAATTTACATCGCTTGACAGTGTTTTATATATGTTTTACGTTATATTGTTGAAATGATCACATTTAAAAATAAAACCTTCTTACGGCTATAGTAATTGTTAGTGCTTATAATATTTGTATTATTGGTAGCGTGGTAATTCGTATAAGCAACTTAACATTTTATTCAGATCCAACTCAGACAACTGACATTTACTCTATTCAGCCCTGTATACGTAGACTTGAGAAATGATCAAGTGACAATTGTAGTTTCTATTTACTTCAAATTTATTGAACAATATAAACACATATATATGTTATAATATATATTCTTTGATGATATAGAATGTAGGAATTGTAGGCACATATGATATACTTTAATTAAACAATTTTACAGCGGAGATATTAAATCAGTACCCTCTTTGGGGCTACACAAAAACTCGTCTGGTCTAACAAAAACTTAATCTTTTTTATTGAAGATTTCCTAAAATACATTGGGTCCACTGACTTATGCAACTTTAATACGGGATACTAAATAATTAATGTAATAAAATGTAAATGTCTTAATATGATTATCAAATCAATCAACTCATTAATATAATTATTATTTTGGGAAAGGCAATATCTACAGTAATACGGCTGCCATTTATCACCACTAGACAAAGTAAACAAACAGCACGCGCTTTTTGTCACGTGATTGCATATAAGTACACCTAATAGGGCGTTTGCAATCCCGTGACAAAAAGCACGTGATTTGTGTTTACTTTGAGTAATGGTGTACAATTAAATATGGCCGCTGTATTAATAAAGTTTCATATAGGCTCGAGCTTTTTTTAAATGATGTGTTGTGTATTAAGTCTTATTAAGATTTAAGCTGTATTATGTATGTTAAATAAAATAGGCTATTTTATTATTATCATAGACATAGATCATAGACGATGTGAGCCTAATAGTTACTTGACTAGATAGCCTATTCACCAACAATATCGCTTGACATCGTAGCCTAGCCTACGAAACATTAAAAGTGTAGGCCTATAAAGTTAAACTGAAAGTGTAAATAGGTCTAGCCGGCCCTAGCCTAATCACATTAATCAATTAATCTACAGTACTACTATTTACCTCCTTATTTTTGAGTAGGATAGTCAATATTCAGATGTGAATTTTGCATGATAAAGAAGTACTTCACTTTCACCACGTTATGTTTGTACCTCAAGTGAGTTCTATATTTACACAAATACGTCACTAAATTTACACAGAAAAACTTAAGCTCCGCCTACTGAGAACGCTCTATTATTTGTCAAGAAACACAACTTATGTGTATTATAAGTGATTCGGATTTAATCGAAAAGGTAACAACTTAATGTTAATATGCGAGTCCCTTTGGCAAAAGTATCGGAGTTGGGATGCAAGAGAAGGCTAATTTTTTTTATCAGATCTTATGGGTTAGGAGGTTAGCATATTGATTTAATTTATACTGGGCTGGGGACACGGTGGACGAGCGGCAGCTCCTAACTGACATTATAGTTGGGTAAAGTTAAGGCGACTGGTCATTTTGATTTAGTATGTCGTGGCTAAAGGAAGTGGTGAACGTTGAATCACCATTGTATTCACGTGATTAACTAATTGGTCTCTGAAATTAATTAGTTTCACGCTTTAGTTAGGCTTTCTCAATAGACCTTTTCATTTGGTTAATTATTCCCAAAAAAGGGTCAAGGTCTGCGCATGCGCACTCTGTGGGGGGCAGAAAGAGTCAGCTGTTTGTTCTTTGCCTTTGTTATTTAACTGGGGGCCTAGTGGTTTTTAGGCGTATTTATATTAGTAGTTCATTAAAAAAAATAATAACTTCATAAAAACTGTATACCGAGAAGCCAGGGAGCCAGCTGTACCTTTTTTTTACATTTTGAACCAGTTTTTAACAAAAAAAAACATTTATTATACATTCTAGGCTTACGAAGCGTCTATGGCGACTATACTAGGGTTACCCAGACCCAGTTAATGTACCGAGCAATCGCTGTGTCAGTAACTCGACTTATAAAACATGGGCTACAATAAATAGCATTTTAGATAGTTATAAATCGTTGTATGTGGAGAAGTCTCAACACTTATTTTGCACTACTTACTTATATGTTGCAATATAAATTGTTGTAGGCCTAATTTTACTTTTTCTTACTTAACGTATGTCTTAACCTAGCCTAATAGGCCAGAATTAGACTAGTAGTATAGTAGCCTATCCTATAATATAGTCCTAGTGCCTATAGTCCTATAAACTAACTTTATATAATTATAGTGTAGGCCTATATATTATAGTCTAGTCATATAGGCTATACTTTAAACGGTTTAAGCTCAAACTATTTGGGCTACTATATTCTAGGCCTATTAACATCTATACATCTATAATAATGTATATAAAGCCTATTAAGCTATGTCACAAAATTAAATATAGAAAAAAATACCTTGCTTATATAATGTAACCTATATTCTATATGCCATATAATAGGGCCATAGGGCTAAGGCATAGGGCTATGCCAAATTATATGATATATAATATAGTAGGCCTTAATATATAGGCCTATATATATATGTCATAAAGTCGTATCATTTATTTGATTTGTAGAAACGTGGTGATTAACCGATTGCATGAAATAATTAAGCGAATATGAAGGTAGACTATGCTATATATTTGATATTTGCAAACTAATGCGTGTTATTTTCATGAATTTTTAGTTATAGGCCTATTATTGTATAATATTTCATGCACAATGACAATATGAATATCTATAGGTCTATCATATTCAATATGGAAAACATATGCCTACGCCGACATACGGTCATAGGCCCGACTATACGACATAGGCCTATATATATTTTAGCCTCTTTCTACGAACAATATTTGTTTAAAGTTTATAACATAATATTTGCTATAGCTATGGCTATGGTTTTTATATTCGTGAAGATGCATCGGCTCTTGCCCCTGTCTCTATCAAACATAAAATAGGCTTATATCTAGAATTAGAATTATATTTGCCTTTTTATTAATCAAAACGAGCGATCTAGGTCTAGGGCTAAGTTAAGCAATAGCTTGAATTGCCGACAGTAATAAAAGCATTATAGGCCTAATTATTATTTTTTCGATACAAAACTAGTTCTAAACGTTACGAACAGTAATGACACAGTGATCACAGTAGAATCGACCATAATATTAAGGTCCAAAGCATAGAGTCTAGGTCTAATAAATGTTTTTCTTTAAAAAAAAAAAAGAAGCTCTAACGTTATTTTTTAACAATTCCTTCCTAGGTTCTTAGTTTAAGGTTTCCGTGTGTTTTTATGGTCTACAATTAAAAAACAACCATAATAACATAAAAAAACAACGCCTTTAGTTAAATACTAAGTGGAAAGAAGAAACAAAAAGTCTTTGTGCCTCAAAAAGAAATATATGTCAGTGATTCTCAATGCCAAGGCCCTTTTCCGGGGTCAAACTAAAAAGGTCTATAATATTCCCCATTTTAAAAATTACTTTTTGGGGGGCGCCCAGCGAGGCATAAGTCAAGCGCAAGAAGTTATTGTCTACCACTCGCTTGTTCGTAGATTACATCGACTACATCAGAGGTTCCCAACGAGAGGGTCGCGACCCCTTTGGGGGTCGAATGACCATTTCAAGGCTTATAGAAGATGCTTGAATTGTTTTTTATATGAGTCTTCTGCGTTTCATTGAATATCGCGTTGCGTAACAAGTCTGGCACGCTTCCGTGGTTGCCGATAGTAGTATAGTAGGGTCGTTTCGAGGCGGATTTGAGGCGTACGCCTCGAGGTGTACGCCTCAGTTGACCTTTGACCCGGCCGTGACCTTTGACCCCGGATGTCGTTGTACCGGAAGTCGTTATACCGGAAGTGACGTCATCCAAGATGGCGTCTTGTCGTGTTGTTATACGACCGGTCGTGACCTTTTGACCTTTTGACCTAGTGACCCCACTCCTCAGTTGACCCCACTCCTCAGTTGACCCCACTCCTCAATTGACCCCGCTCCTCAGTTGAACCAAGATGGCGTCTTGTCGTGTTGTTTCACGACCTTATTTTTTCAAGATGGTGGAACCAAGATGGCGGTTCCTCGTGTTATTTGTTAGCACGTGATTTGATCACGTGATTGTTTATGTGTGGTTCTAAAATTATTTTTCCCATTGTCTTACAATGATTGATTTTCCCATTGTCTTACAATGATTGACACATGTCATATTATTTCTTCCATTGTTTTATAATGGTCTTTATAAGGTTCAGCGGTTCTAAAATTTTATAATTATTTGATAATATTAATTAATTGGTTATTTTCATAGTGTTCTTAATAATTTTCAACAGTAAAAGGCTTTTTTCAATAAGTTTATTGTGTTTTTTGCCCTAATTAGCATCTTTAAATCGATAATTGTCTTGTAAGGGTCATTTTTAATTACTTGGATGCAGTAATTGTCTTAATTTATTCTTAATTAATTAACTAATTATTATTTGAATAGCCATAATTAGCGTGTAAAGGGGTGTTTTTTTAATTACAAAGGGGTGTAATTATCACATTTTAATCAATAATTCTCTAATAACGTACCTTATTAATGACTTGGACACAGTAATTTTCTTAATTGTATACTTTATTAATTAACTAATTATATTTTTTTTAACCATAATTAGCGTGTAAAGGATCGTTTTTAATTACTAAGGGGCCGTAATTACCACTAAATAGGCCACATTTTATATACTTTTTACATTTTTACTTACTGGGGTACAGTAATTTTCTTAATTGTATACTTTATTAATTAAGTAATTATAATTTTTTTAAACCCTAAATAGCTTGTAAAGGGGCGTTTATTAATTACTAAAGACCGTAATTATCCCTAAATAGACCACATTTTATATACTTTTACTTACTTGGAGGCAGTATTTTTTTTTATTCATAATTAATTAACTAATTATAGTTTTTAGTCATAATTACTATTTTTTAATTTTCTTTTAAACATAATTATTTTTAATGTGCATTGATAATCAATGTTTTGAAAGTCTAAACATATATCCTTAAACATTTTTAGAACCCCTGAGTCGCTTATTTACATCGCTGTTGACCTTTTGCCCGCAAATTTACCTGAAGCAGCTGTTTCTTTTTTATCGCTCAGCGCGTCTTTTAATGACTTTTTCATCTGTTGTGTAAACTCTATTGAGCTCGCTTCACTCGCTTTTTAATGACCTGGTGTGAAAAAGAGATAAAACTGCCCTTTCAAAGCCTGCTATGGGAGATAATTCAAGTAGCACTAAAAAAAAAATTTTCTTTACAACTTACGTTTCCCATGATATTATTTGAGGTTTGTTTATTTTTTTAATATTTTTTTTTTTTTAAACAATATTTTAGCATTTGCAATAGTTTCGGGTTATTTTTTCTTTGTATTTCGAGTATTCGTTTTTTAATATTTCTGTTTTCAATTTAAAGAATTTAAATTGTTTAATCGTTAAATGCAATGTGTGACTTACTATAACATCATTATTTTTATATTTTTAAACTTATATATTTTACAATTTAAACGATAAGTAAATACAATTTTTACTTACTAAAACTAGTAATTTCTTAATTTTATACGAAATTAATTAACGAATTTTATATTTTTTAAAGTCATACATATCTTGTAAGGCGCGTTTTTACTCACTAAGAGGCGTATATTTCTTTAATTAATGCTTAAATTATATAATTTTTTGTTTAAATTCTTTAATAAGTCACCCTTTTATTTACGAACTTTATACTTACATAGTCTACATTTGTATCTTTTAATTATTCTTTCAATTTTAATTGATAATACACGTAAATACATTTTACTCAACTAGTTTAACATTTTCCTTTTTAAACATACATATTTCAAATTTGAATTGATAATCATTGTTTTAAAAGCCTAAACACTAAACATTTTTAGAACTCCAGGACAAAATATAAAGTCCAGATGTTGTGAGCGTTCACAAAGTACATTATTTTAGTGTATGCGTATTTTGAATAACTGTCTAATAAGTGTCTCTTTTACTATTAAAAGTCAGTTTGCTATACTTAAATGGTTGTATCTTTTCATTTTTTTCGTGTAATTTTTTTTTACTTACTAGGGTTGAACGTTTTAAAATTTAAGTAACTTAAGTGTTTCAAGTGGTGTCCAATATGGCGGGTCAGAAGGGGGCGGATCCAAGATGGCCGATCCGAGTGTTCCATGTGATTATTTTTGTGTAGTGTTACACGTGATTTTATCAGCGTTGTTTAATTAAAGATACCGGAAAACAAGATGGCGTGCGATCCACGTGACATACAAGGGCAGTAACCGTGTAATAATTTTTTAAACAGTAAACAAAGAAAGTTTTAATTTTTACATTTTTTATTTGCGTTCAAGTACAACAAACAAGGAATAAAACAACAACATGACTGGTAGTTTATTTATTTTTTATAATATCCTATTCTCAGTGTTCAGGATTTGTAGAGCGAAAAGTGCACAAAGTGTCAAGATTCCAATGCCTGCAGCAGCACAGCCTAGGATTGTCTTAAGTGAGGGCCAAGAGCTGCCATTTTTATTCTCACCTCTACCAGACTTGAATTCCAAAAACCCTTCCTGTGTGAAGGAAAAGAAGATGGAAGCTAGTTTAATATACGCTTCTATATTTAACTTTCTATAGGATGCTTTTTGTTTTTAAAAGATTGGCTTTGTTACTCTTGTAAACCTATTACTTACCCAGTTATTATGACTATTTAGCCAACTCGACAGATGTATATCAATATATGTTGTTAACCATTCTAGAAGATTATCTACTAGGTGGTATTTCTTTAGTTGAAAACACCGAGCTGCAAATTGACCCGAAAAGTCAAACAACGCCACAATTCGTCCCCAATATATATCCTCACAAAATATTTCTATAACGATCGATGCGAAAGTGTCATAAGCATTGTCATCAGTTATGACTAGACCATCTATTACCATCTCCTAGTATTCTCATAGCATTTTGAACAGAATTCGGAGTGTTGATAATACTTTCCTGCCGACCATCGTTTCTCCAAGTATACCCATTGCATTGTAAACGATATTTTATGTAATCCACCGCAATGCTACGCGTATTTTCATGTCCTAAAGACATATTATTTTCACGAGAACTAATAAGAATTACAAAAATAACCGTTTTACTTAACGAAAAACCACAACACTTTTAAACAACTGAATAAGGAAGACTACATAATTTTATAAAAATTTGCTGAATAGTGGAAAAAGACCACCATCTGACAAGCAAACATTTAACGAGCAGGTGTTAAACAGCTGCCCGCTAGGTGCTGACCAAGGTAACGACTTCCTGTCCAGGTGTTGAATCCATTATCGGGCCGTCGCCCGCTGTGCCAGATAATGGCTTCCTGTCCAGATGTTATTGCACTTACCTGACCCTGAGAAAACCTAAAAGCTAACATTCCCACGACCAGCGTAATGGTTTCCTGTCCAGGTGTTGAATCAATTATCTGGTCGCTGGGCGCTGACCAAGTTAACGACTTCCTGTCCAGATGTTATTGCACTTACCTGACAGTGAGAAAATCTAAAACCTAACATTCCCAGGGTCACGCCAAACCTAACCGTCAACAACGTTCCCACTTTTTTTATTGTCTTCTTCAATCTCTGCCTTTTTTTTACTAACTTCTTATCTCTTTTTCGAAAAAAATTTTAAGTACAATTTCTCAAACTCTCCCTCTCTCAAAAAACTTTGTGGACAACCTTTTTTAAAAATTTTCTCTCTCGCAAAAAAACTTTGTAGGACACCTTCCCAAAATCTCTCTCTCCAGACAAACTTTTTAAAGTACGTCTTCCCAAAATCTCTCTCTCCAGACAAACTTTTTTAAGTTCACCTTCCCAAAATCTCTCTCCCCTGACAAACTTTTTTAAGTACAATTTTTCAAACTCTCTCTCTCCTGACAAACTTTTTTAAGTTCACCTTCCCAAAATCTCTCTCTCCTGACAAACTTTTTTAAGTACAACTTTTCAAACTCTCTCTCTCTCCTGACAAACTTTTTTAAGTTCACCTTCCCAAAATCTTTGACACTCTCGACAAACTTTTTTAAGTTCACCTTCCCAAAATCTTTGACACTCTCGACAAACTTTTTTAAGTTCACCTTCCCAAAATCTTTGACACTCTCGACAAACTTTTTAAGTTCACCTCCCCAAAATCTTTTACATTCTCGACAAACTTTTAAAGTTGAAGTTCACCTCCCCAAAATCTTTTACACTCTCAACAAACTTTTGAAGTTGAAGTTCACCTTCCCAAATCTTTGACACTCTCGACAAACTTTTTAAGTTCACCTTCCCAAAATCTTTGACACTCTCGACAAACTTTTTAAGTTCACCTTCCCAAACTCGCAATCTCTCCCGACAAACTTTTTTAACTTCACCTTCCCAAAATCTTTTACACTCTCGACAAACTTTTTTAAGTTCACCTTCCCAAAATCTCTCTCCCCTGACAAACTTTTTTAAGTACAACTTTTCAAAATCTCTTTCTCTCTCGCTTGACAAACTTTTTTTAGTACAACTTTTCAAACTCTCTCTCTCTCTCCTGACAAACTTTTTAAAGTTCACCTTCCCAAACTCGCAATCTCTCCCGACAACTTTTTTAACTTCACCTTCCCAAAATCTTTGACACGCTCGACAAACTTTTTCAGTTGAAGTTCACCTCCCCAAAATCTTTTACACTCTCGACAAACTCTTTAAGTTAACCTTCCCAAAATCTTTCACACTAGCTCTAGCTCAAAAACACTTTTTCTTAAAAGCTTTCCCACTCTCGACAAACATTTTAGGACACCCCTCCATGGACTTCGGTCTAACAGTATCCATTTCTCTGTCTCCAACTCTTTCTCGCCCCATCTCTTCTTCTTATAAAACTTTAAGTTAACAATCCTAACGATCATGCATTCCTTCTTTCTGCCTTGCTCAATCTCTGTATCTCTTACTTCATTCTTCTCTCAAACTCTGTCTCTCTCTTTCCTGCGTGCCATCTTTTACTTGTCTCATTCTCAGTACTTACGTTCCTTACTCTGTCTACACTTAATTCTCTCTTCGTCTCTTTTCGCTAACAAAACTTTGTGTTAACCAACCCTAACATTTACACATTCCATCTTTCTGCCTTGTTCAATCTCTGTAGGCCTATCTCTTACTTCATTCTGCTCTCAAACTCTGTCTCTCTCTCTCTAAAAACACTTTATTTTCAGCAAACCCTAACACATATTCCACTTCACATCTTTCACTCTGTCTTTCCTTTTCTTTTTCCTGCGTACCATCTTTTACGTACTCATTTTCTGTGACGTCTTTTCTTACTCTGTCTCCAGAGCTTTCTCTGACAAAACTTTTAATTACTCTAAGCCTCTCTCTTTCTACAGCGTTCTCTCTTTCTACCTTGTTCCATCTCTACCTCCTTACTAACTTCTTCTCCTCTTTCTAAAATTGTCTTCCCTTTTTTTATAACGTGCAAAGCATTTAGTACCATGGATCCTAGGGGGAAACATCCCTTTACCGCTCGCATTGCTGGCCCAGGCAATGTCGACAGTGGAATAGTATTAGAATGTGGTAGTACAGACTGTGATTTGTCTTCAATCAGTGAGAAAATCAAAGGAGACATCACTTGTGTTGTATTATTGAATGAAGATGAAATGCAGGTAAGATACTAGTTATCCTATATATTACAATCACTCCTTCTATATAGAATATTAGTGCGTACTACTCTCATTCTACTCAAATAATAATAATTTACTTTCGATGTCTTGTCTAGAAACTTGTGGATGCGGATACTGAAGGGCTAGTTCAGAGCCTTGGGAGATCTACGAAAGTCATCAAATCTATACAGGAGTCTTGTCAGCGCTTAATTGAGGAGAAGGCAGACCTGAAAGCCGCCTTGGAGCTTGTTCGTTTTTACAACTTGGAAAATGCAATGCGTAATTGCATGACAAATGTTTACAAGTAGACATTGCTAGCTTTAGAGTTTTAAATTATAAAAATAAAATAAAGGAAAAAAAAAATATTGGTGTTTGTTGTTTGTGTATGAAGGTTTTTAAAATAATGTTCTTGGGAGATATAGCAAAGGTCAAGGTCAACTACACCCTAGTGCGAATTTGGGAAAAGTGGGGCAGAAGAAAAAGTAATTTGTTGTTACTAGTTTGGGGCTGCTAGTTAATTTTGTAAAGAGTTTTGTAAATCACTAGAATTAGTTTAAAGGAATTGTGATAAGTTTTAGGATGTGTATTTATTATTATTAGCAATTACTACAATAAGTTGGATAGGGTAGTGAAAAAAAGTAATACTTTAAACTGAAGGTGTAGTGTTTTTAAATGTTTTGGACAGGACTAACTATAGAAGTATTATAAGGGTTTGAGTCAAGCAACATTGCCTAAGTGGGAAGGTATAATTGGGTGTTGTAGATATATGTTTTGGGTTGTGTTTTGGACAGGGATATCTATAAAGGTTTTTTTAAGATTCGTGTTTTGGACAGAGCTATCAATAAAAGTATTAGAAGGTTTGGGTCAAGCTAGATTGCCTAAGTTGGAACATATATTTGGGTGTTGATGGTCTGTGTTTTGTAAAGTTTGTGATAGGACATGGATATCTATAAAGATAGGTTATCAGAAATCTTCCATGACATCAGTCAAGCAAGATTTCCTAAGTGGTGAAATTTACTTGGGGGTTGTAGATGTGTGTTTTGTATATTCTGTGGTAGGACATGGATTTCTATAAAGATAGACTATCAGAAATCTTCCATGACATCAGTCAAGCAAGATTTCCTAAGTGGTGAAATTTACTTGGGGGTTGTAGATGTGTGTTTTGTAAAGTTGGTGTTAGGACAGGGCTATCTATAAAGATAGACTATCAGAAATCTTCCATGACATCAGTTAAGCAAGATTTCCTAAGTGGGGAAATTCACTTGGGGGTTGTAGATATGGGTTTTGTATAGTCTGTGGTAGGACTGGGATATCTATAAAGATAGACTATCAGAAATCTTCCATGACATCTGTCAAGCAAGATTTCCTAAGTGGGAAAATTCACTTGGGGGTTGTAGATGTGTGTTTTGTAAAGTTGGTGTTAGGACAGGGCTATCTATAAAAATATTCTAAGGATTTAAGTCGAGTAAGATTGTCTAATTTGGAGGATTTATTTTGGGTGGCGATGGCATATGGTAAGATTGACTAAGTTGGAAGGTATATTTGGGTGGCCATGGTATGTGTTGGGGTTTTGTAAGAGTAGTGTTGGGATATGTTTGTTCACGGTAGAAAAAAATCTGTTATGGCATGACAGTAGTCATAGAGGGCTGTTTCTCCTATTGGGTCATATAACAATTGTATGTGAAATTAAGAAAATAAAATTGTAGATCTAGCTTAAAAGACCTAGGAATATAAACACCTTGGCACTGTAATCATTTTGATATGTAATTAATTTAGGAGATATTTCTATGATAAGCCTGAAAAGGCAGTGGGAATGACAAGGGTTGAATAGGTTGTGAATAGCATTAGTAGTAAATTATTCCCACTACTATTAGTAAATGTTGGTTAGGTAATTAAAGTTGCCGTAGATAGTTTGGTAAAATTTGGTAAAATTTAGACAGTAATAGTTAGGTAGAGCGAGGAGGGGCTTTTCCCAAATTCGCACTAGGGTGTAGTTGACCTTGACCTTTGCTATATCTCCCAAGAACATTATTTTAAAAACCTTCATACACAAACAACAAACACCAATATTTTTTTTTTCTTTATTTTATTTTTATAATTTAAGACTCTAAAGCTAGCAATGTCTACTTGTAAACATTTGTCATGCAATTACGCATTGCATTTTCCAAGTTGTAAAAACGAACAAGCTCCAAGGCGGCTTTCAGGTCTGCCTTCTCCTCAATTAAGCGCTGACAAGACTCCTGTATAGATTTGATGACTTTCGTAGATCTCCCAAGGCTCTGAACTAGCCCTTCAGTATCCGCATCCACAAGTTTCTAGACAAGACATCGAAAGTAAATTATTATTATTTGAGTAGAATGAGAGTAGTACGCACTAATATTCTATATAGAAGGAGTGATTGTAATATATAGGATAACTAGTATCTTACCTGCATTTCATCTTCATTCAATAATACAACACAAGTGATGTCTCCTTTGATTTTCTCACTGATTGAAGACAAATCACAGTCTGTACTACCACATTCTAATACTATTCCACTGTCGACATTGCCTGGGCCAGCAATGCGAGCGGTAAAGGGATGTTTCCCCCTAGGATCCATGGTACTAAATGCTTTGCACGTTATAAAAAAAGGGAAGACAATTTTAGAAAGAGGAGAAGAAGTTAGTAAGGAGGTAGAGATGGAACAAGGTAGAAAGAGAGAACGCTGTAGAAAGAGAGAGGCTTAGAGTAATTAAAAGTTTTGTCAGAGAAAGCTCTGGAGACAGAGTAAGAAAAGACGTCACAGAAAATGAGTACGTAAAAGATGGTACGCAGGAAAAAGAAAAGGAAAGACAGAGTGAAAGATGTGAAGTGGAATATGTGTTAGGGTTTGCTGAAAATAAAGTGTTTTTAGAGAGAGAGAGACAGAGTTTGAGAGCAGAATAAAGTAAGAGATAGGCCTACAGAGATTGAACAAGGCAGAAAGATGGAATGTGTAAATGTTAGGGTTGGTTAACACAAAGTTTTGTTAGCGAAAAGAGACGAAGAGAGAATTAAGTGTAGACAGAGTAAGGAACGTAAGTACTGAGAATGAGACAAGTAAAAGATGGCACGCAGGAAAGAGAGAGACAGAGTTTGAGAGAAGAATGAAGTAAGAGATACAGAGATTGAGCAAGGCAGAAAGAAGGAATGCATGATCGTTAGGATTGTTAACTTAAAGTTTTATAAGAAGAAGAGATGGGGCGAGAAAGAGTTGGAGACAGAGAAATGGATACTGTTAGACCGAAGTCCATGGAGGGGTGTCCTAAAATGTTTGTCGAGAGTGGGAAAGCTTTTAAGAAAAAGTGTTTTTGAGCTAGAGCTAGTGTGAAAGATTTTGGGAAGGTTAACTTAAAGAGTTTGTCGAGAGTGTAAAAGATTTTGGGGAGGTGAACTTCAACTGAAAAAGTTTGTCGAGCGTGTCAAAGATTTTGGGAAGGTGAAGTTAAAAAAGTTGTCGGGAGAGATTGCGAGTTTGGGAAGGTGAACTTTAAAAAGTTTGTCAGGAGAGAGAGAGAGAGTTTGAAAAGTTGTACTAAAAAAAGTTTGTCAAGCGAGAGAGAAAGAGATTTTGAAAAGTTGTACTTAAAAAAGTTTGTCAGGGGAGAGAGATTTTGGGAAGGTGAACTTAAAAAAGTTTGTCGAGAGTGTAAAAGATTTTGGGAAGGTGAAGTTAAAAAGTTTGTCGGGAGAGATTGCGAGTTTGGGAAGGTGAACTTAAAAAGTTTGTCGAGAGTGTCAAAGATTTTGGGAAGGTGAACTTAAAAAGTTTGTCGAGAGTGTCAAAGATTTGGGAAGGTGAACTTCAACTTCAAAAGTTTGTTGAGAGTGTAAAAGATTTTGGGGAGGTGAACTTCAACTTTAAAAGTTTGTCGAGAATGTAAAAGATTTTGGGGAGGTGAACTTAAAAAGTTTGTCGAGAGTGTCAAAGATTTTGGGAAGGTGAACTTAAAAAAGTTTGTCGAGAGTGTCAAAGATTTTGGGAAGGTGAACTTAAAAAAGTTTGTCGAGAGTGTCAAAGATTTTGGGAAGGTGAACTTAAAAAAGTTTGTCAGGAGAGAGAGATAGTTTGAAAAGTTGTACTTAAAAAAGTTTGTCAGGAGAGAGAGATTTTGGGAAGGTGAACTTAAAAAAGTTTGTCAGGAGAGAGAGAGTTTGAAAAATTGTACTTAAAAAAGTTTGTCAGGGGAGAGAGATTTTGGGAAGGTGAACTTAAAAAAGTTTGTCTGGAGAGAGAGATTTTGGGAAGACGTACTTTAAAAAGTTTGTCTGGAGAGAGAGATTTTGGGAAGGTGTCCTACAAAGTTTTTTTGCGAGAGAGAAAATTTTTAAAAAAGGTTGTCCACAAAGTTTTTTGAGAGAGGGAGAGTTTGAGAAATTGTACTTAAAATTTTTTTCGAAAAAGAGATAAGAAGTTAGTAAAAAAAAGGCAGAGATTGAAGAAGACAATAAAAAAAGTGGGAACGTTGTTGACGGTTAGGTTTGGCGTGACCCTGGGAATGTTAGGTTTTAGATTTTCTCACTGTCAGGTAAGTGCAATAACATCTGGACAGGAAGTCGTTAACTTGGTCAGCGCCCAGCGACCAGATAATTGATTCAACACCTGGACAGGAAACCATTACGCTGGTCGTGGGAATGTTAGCTTTTAGGTTTTCTCAGGGTCAGGTAAGTGCAATAACATCTGGTCAGGAAGCCATTATCTGGCACAGCGGGCGACGGCCCGATAATGGATTCAACACCTGGACAGGAAGTCGTTACCTTGGTCAGCGCCTAGCGGGCAGCTGTTTAACACCTGCTCGTTAAATGTTTGCTTGTCAGATGGTGGTCTTTTTCCACTATTCAGCAAATTTTTATAAAATTATGTAGTCTTCCTTATTCAGTTGTTTAAAAGTGTTGTGGTTTTTCGTTAAGTAAAACGGTTATTTTTGTAATTCTTATTAGTTCTCGTGAAAATAATATGTCTTTAGGACATGAAAATACGCGTAGCATTGCGGTGGATTACATAAAATATCGTTTACAATGCAATGGGTATACTTGGAGAAACGATGGTCGGCAGGAAAGTATTATCAACACTCCGAATTCTGTTCAAAATGCTATGAGAATACTAGGAGATGGTAATAGATGGTCTAGTCATAACTGATGACAATGCTTATGACACTTTCGCATCGATCGTTATAGAAATATTTTGTGAGGATATATATTGGGGACGAATTGTGGCGTTGTTTGACTTTTCGGGTCAATTTGCAGCTCGGTGTTTTCAACTAAAGAAATACCACCTAGTAGATAATCTTCTAGAATGGTTAACAACATATATTGATATACATCTGTCGAGTTGGCTAAATAGTCATAATAACTGGGTAAGTAATAGGTTTACAAGAGTAACAAAGCCAATCTTTTAAAAACAAAAAGCATCCTATAGAAAGTTAAATATAGAAGCGTATATTAAACTAGCTTCCATCTTCTTTTCCTTCACACAGGAAGGGTTTTTGGAATTCAAGTCTGGTAGAGGTGAGAATAAAAATGGCAGCTCTTGGCCCTCACTTAAGACAATCCTAGGCTGTGCTGCTGCAGGCATTGGAATCTTGACACTTTGTGCACTTTTCGCTCTACAAATCCTGAACACTGAGAATAGGATATTATAAAAAATAAATAAACTACCAGTCATGTTGTTGTTTTATTCCTTGTTTGTTGTACTTGAACGCAAATAAAAAATGTAAAAATTAAAACTTTCTTTGTTTACTGTTTAAAAAATTATTACACGGTTACTGCCCTTGTATGTCACGTGGATCGCACGCCATCTTGTTTTCCGGTATCTTTAATTAAACAACGCTGATAAAATCACGTGTAACACTACACAAAAATAATCACATGGAACACTCGGATCGGCCATCTTGGATCCGCCCCCTTCTGACCCGCCATATTGGACACCACTTGAAACACTTAAGTTACTTAAATTTTAAAACGTTCAACCCTAGTAAGTAAAAAAAAATTACACGAGAAAAATGAAAAGATACAACCATTTAAGTATAGCAAACTGACTTTTAATAGTAAAAGAGACACTTATTAGACAGTTATTCAAAATACGCATACACTAAAATAATGTACTTTGTGAACGCTCACAACATCTGGACTTTATATTTTGTCCTGGAGTTCTAAAAATGTTTAGTGTTTAGGCTTTTAAAACAATGATTATCAATTCAAACTTGAAATATGTATGTTTAAAAAGGAAAATGTTAAACTAGTTGAGTAAAATGTATTTACGTGTATTATCAATTAAAATTGAAAGAATAATTAAAAGATACAAATGTAGACTATGTAAGTATAAAGTTCGTAAATAAAAGGGTGACTTATTAAAGAATTTAAACAAAAAATTATATAATTTAAGCATTAATTAAAGAAATATACGCCTCTTAGTGAGTAAAAACGCGCCTTACAAGATATGTATGACTTTAAAAAATATAAAATTCGTTAATTAATTTCGTATAAAATTAAAAAATTACTAGTTTTAGTAAGTAAAAATTGTATTTACTTATCGTTTAAATTGTAAAATATATAAGTTTAAAAATATAAAAATAATGATGTTATAGTAAGTCACACATTGCATTTAACGATTAAACAATTTAAATTCTTTAAATTGAAAACAGAAATATTAAAAAACGAATACTCGAAATACAAAGAAAAAATAACCCGAAACTATTGCAAATGCTAAAATATTGTTTAAAAAAAAAAAAAAAATATTAAAAAAATAAACAAACCTCAAATAATATCATGGGAAACGTAAGTTGTAAAGAAAATTTTTTTTTTAGTGCTACTTGAATTATCTCCCATAGCAGGCTTTGAAAGGGCAGTTTTATCTCTTTTTCACACCAGGTCATTAAAAAGCGATTGAAGCGAGCTCAATAGAGTTTACACAACAGATGAAAAAGTCATTAAAAGACGCGCTGAGCGATAAAAAAGAAACAGCTGCTTCAGGTAAATTTGCGGGCAAAAGGTCAACAGCGATGTGAATAAGCGACTCAGGGGTTCTAAAAATGTTTAAGGATATATGTTTAGACTTTCAAAACATTGATTATCAATGCACATTAAAAATAATTATGTTTAAAAGAAAATTAAAAAATAGTAATTATGACTAAAAACTATAATTAGTTAATTAATTATGAATAAAAAAAAATACTGCCTCCAAGTAAGTAAAAGTATATAAAATGTGGTCTATTTAGGGATAATTACGGTCTTTAGTAATTAATAAACGCCCCTTTACAAGCTATTTAGGGTTTAAAAAAATTATAATTACTTAATTAATAAAGTATACAATTAAGAAAATTACTGTACCCCAGTAAGTAAAAATGTAAAAAGTATATAAAATGTGGCCTATTTAGTGGTAATTACGGCCCCTTAGTAATTAAAAACGATCCTTTACACGCTAATTATGGTTAAAAAAAATATAATTAGTTAATTAATAAAGTATACAATTAAGAAAATTACTGTGTCCAAGTCATTAATAAGGTACGTTATTAGAGAATTATTGATTAAAATGTGATAATTACACCCCTTTGTAATTAAAAAAACACCCCTTTACACGCTAATTATGGCTATTCAAATAATAATTAGTTAATTAATTAAGAATAAATTAAGACAATTACTGCATCCAAGTAATTAAAAATGACCCTTACAAGACAATTATCGATTTAAAGATGCTAATTAGGGCAAAAAACACAATAAACTTATTGAAAAAAGCCTTTTACTGTTGAAAATTATTAAGAACACTATGAAAATAACCAATTAATTAATATTATCAAATAATTATAAAATTTTAGAACCGCTGAACCTTATAAAGACCATTATAAAACAATGGAAGAAATAATATGACATGTGTCAATCATTGTAAGACAATGGGAAAATCAATCATTGTAAGACAATGGGAAAAATAATTTTAGAACCACACATAAACAATCACGTGATCAAATCACGTGCTAACAAATAACACGAGGAACCGCCATCTTGGTTCCACCATCTTGAAAAAATAAGGTCGTGAAACAACACGACAAGACGCCATCTTGGTTCAACTGAGGAGCGGGGTCAATTGAGGAGTGGGGTCAACTGAGGAGTGGGGTCAACTGAGGAGTGGGGTCACTAGGTCAAAAGGTCAAAAGGTCACGACCGGTCGTATAACAACACGACAAGACGCCATCTTGGATGACGTCACTTCCGGTATAACGACTTCCGGTACAACGACTTCCGGGGTCAAAGGTCACGGCCGGGTCAAAGGTCAACTGAGGCGTACACCTCGAGGCGTACGCCTCAAATCCGCCTCGAAACGACCCTACTATACTACTGCCGATCCTTGTTCTAATTAGTAAACGTATCGTCACAATAACTGAAAGAAACTATCTGCATTTATTAAATATAAATATTCTGCCGTAATTCCCACGAATGCCAAGATTCACGTTTAGTCATGATATCCACTAGATATGAACATAAAGATCCGGAAGGATAGTTTCCACCTGCCAGAACAAGCTTAAACCGAGTGGACGCGAAAGACCATCTTGCTAATCATGCTGTCTGGATGAACAAGCCTAAGGCTTGGTGTTTGCACAACTGGTGATGCCACCTCTTCGCAATACCACCAGCCCAACGTAGAAGGTGACATTGCCTGGGATGTTAGCACTCTGGGAACAACGATCCCATTCTTTAGTTCAAAGAATGCCTCAAGCCTCGTTAGAATTTTGTAGAGAGGTATAAAATGAGACTTTTCCCACTTTACCCCATTGGACAGGAACACGGAGCCTAGGTGACGAGTTTCATCAGTTTACCCTACGTCTTGGGCTTGAAATTTGCAAGGCTCTACGGTTTTAGCGACCCTTAACATTGTGCGCCATCACTGTCTATTGTCGCACTACCACCAGCCCAACGTAGAATGTGGCGTTGCCCGGGATGGTAGCACTTTGGGAACTACTATCCAGTTCTTTAGCCCAAAGAATGCCTCCAGATTCGGTAGTTTACACTCCTAGCCAGATTGTAGACCCGTGAGTATGGAAAAAGAATGTATCAGTGTTGTCATTGCAGTTAAGAAAACAAAGGCAAATAATGTTACTAATGTATAAATGTAAAATAAAAATAAAGTATCCCTTCAGACCGAATTGATCCATAGGTCCGATGTAGCAGCGTTCACCAGTTTCTGTGGCCACGGCATACTAGGTGATTGTGTGGCCAGCACTATGCACAGTCGCCTTTACCTTACCCAAACTAAAGTCAGGTACCCATCAGAGCTGGGTAGACTCAGGGACATCCTCCAGACCCGGGAAAAAATCCTAGCCTGCACCAGGATTCGAACCCGGGACCTTCGGCTCGCCAGTCGGACGCGCTGCCGCTCGGCTACCGCGCCCCATATAAATGTTGTGTGCTTACAATTAATTTTCTAGCTAATTAAGTGGATGACATTTTAACGTTTTCTTTTCTTGATTTTTCCCCAAAGGCCTATTGTGAAAGTTGGGGCGGCGCCCTAGCTAAAGTAAACAATAAAGAACAGGCTTTCAAAGCTATAAAGGATGGCCTCCGTAAGTGTTATAAAAGTCTAGATATAAATATTAAATAACCCCTTAAAACAACCTTTTTGTATAATCACGCTATATATATTTTTTTTGTAATTATCATTGGCAAAGCCAAATGGGTGTAAGGAAAGGTGTGAGCCCTCCACACCAACAGTTCGCCAAGACTACCAGCCGTTTGTTTTTTTCCTCCCAAACCAGAGATTGTATCAAAAGTCTTTATTGGTCTCTATATTTTGTATAGATATTTTTTTATTACTATAATTCTGAAGGCAGTTATATAGAGTTAGATTTAAAAGATAACGGCATTTACATAAGTAGGCCTATACCGTTACAAAATATCTCTTAAACTTTCTATGTATTTTTATAACTATTATATTATGACTAGCCCCCTCCCCCCACCTTAGCCTATACTTTTGTTCCATGCACTATCTTATCTTATACATTACAGACGCTCTTTCTGAGCTTACAGTTATTGGGGATGATTTATAGCCATTAATTATTACAGGTTTTTTTTTATCTACCTATCAGAGAGTCTTGAATCCACTAATTCCTTCTCCTACTCCCTCAGCACCACCACCTTGAATTCCCACCCCCGCCCTTCCTCTCCCCAATTTTAGATTATTTGCGCCCCACTCATAACCCTGTTTACGCCACTTTTAGTTAGTTGTACATGATTTATGGTTTTCGTCTTTGTAACAATTTTTTTTTTCTACGGGACTGGTTTTAATCACACTTTTATGCATTTTCAGACAGTAAGACATGGATAGGCGCTAATGACATCGATGTTGAAGGCACGTTTGTTTGGGATCATGACAACTCCTCGGTAAATCTAACATGGTTCTGGGATAAAGGACGCCCAAACTCATCAAATCCAGGAAATGACTGCGTGATTATTTTTAGAAGTTCATTAAGATACACAACAAGCAAAGACGTAGACTGTTCCAAACCTTTTGGAAGCCTGTGTATGGAGAGAAGTAAGAATGTATTTTATACTAGTGGTTATGCCCGTCAAAATGACGTAGAAACGAATGGTTAGACCAGGGGTCGGGAACCCATGGCTCGCGAGCCAGATGTGGCTCTTTTGATGGCTGCATCTGGCTCGCAGACAAATGTTCGATTATTAAAAAAAATGTCTTTTTAGACTTTTTGATCTTCATATTAATTGCATATCAATATTTTATTCTACAAATGAGCTTAAGTATACTGCAGCTCAGCATCAGAAGAATTCAGCGACCTAATTATTATATTTTTAGTGTTGAAAATGTAAAAAAATGTACACATTTACTTGAATTTTTAGTTTTAAACATAATGTATGGCTCTCACAGAATTACTTTTCAAAAAATGTGGTGTCCACGGCTCTCTCAGACTAAAAGGTTCCCGATCTCTGGCTTAGACTCTACAATGTGTTTTGTTAAAAGAGAGTATGTAACTTTTTTTTAAAAAGCAGGCGTGAATTGGGAAAATCCGATAAGATCTCGCGTTAAACATAGCAAATGAACGGTGTGAAAGCATTTTAAAGGGACATTATTCTGAAATGGCGCTCAATTTACAACTTTAACATACGGTGATTAGTAATAGGACTACGTTTAATAAACATAATAAAATGACGAATTAAGCAATATTGTTCATATAATAAAATTATATTTTGGAGGACGTTTCCAATTTATACATTTAATTTTTGTGCCGATCGGTCAAACGGCCTAGGAGCATATAGCGAACAAACATATAAATAAATAAATAATTATTTACAAACATATATATAAACAAACTCACGGTAATTAGATTTATGTATATTGAATGTTTATTCCTACACCCAGGCCCTGTTTAACTACTAGACCAACTATGCCTTGCTTTCACCCCACCTAACTTTATATTGCTTATTCATACAACCAGGCCCGGTTTAACCACTATGCCGGCTGGTCCAGCGGTTAGTTCACCGGACTGTCAACCGACACGTCGAGGGTTCTATCCCTGCCACCGAGCGATCCCTGCCGCCTTGCATGAATTTTGGGGCCTAGTGGACGTAAAAATCTTCTAGAGCGCACTGACCATGCTAAAAAAATGCATGGATAGAAACGCTATAAAAATAACCGTTTTATTATTATTAAACCTTGCAGACATCCTACCTAAATTTGCATTGCTTATTCATACACCCCGGAAAACCACTAGATGTCTATATTCTGCCTAACTCTACATTGCTTTTTTCTACATCCATTTTACTTGCATTGATTATTACTACACTTTTTTACTTTTTAAAAATATTAATTCGTAATTGAATGTTGTTGTTTTTTAAGCTTTTATCTTTGCTAAAATATTTACACTTATTGAAAATAAAATATCACGAATGTCACAAATATCAAATGCTAATCTTATTCTGGAAGAAGGAGAAGGTTTTCGGACCCAAAATATTTGAAACAAAACATGTAATATAGGTATAGAAACCTTTTTTTTACATTGAGCCCTATTGCCCTGTGAACAAGACTCTGACATGAGACTAACACAGCTTTAAAACTTTTATTTGATTTTAAAAGCAATAAACTCACATCAAGAAATAAGCTGTAATAAATAAAAAATTTGTCTCAAAAATACAGATTAATGTGCAAAGATAATTATTTTGTTTAAATCTTTTTGTTGTTTTTTCAGCTTTTCAAGATACTTCACCTTCGACTACAACCCCGCGTATGACAACAACCGAACCGACTACTGGATCGAGTACAACAAGTAAACTTATAGCAACTACGCCAGCAACCACTACAACTACGCCAGCAACCACTACAACTACGCCAGCAACCACTACATCTACGCCGGCAACCACTACAACTACGCCAGCAACCACTACACTTTCTGCTACAGACGTTCTAAGTACATCAACTGATCAGATGATAACCTTTGACTTAAAGTCAATTTTAAAAACACTTTATTTACGCTTGTTGAATAGATTTTTGATTGGTGTATACCTTAAGGTTTGACTAATGGAATGAAATAAACAAAATATATGACAGAAAATACTTTTCGTTCGTTTTTATTCTAATACAAGCTAAATTTCCCGGCGTTGCCCGAGGGAAAATTAAGTAGGTCTGTTATAAGCTCACTGATCTATAAAAAGAATGGATTGCGCCTTCTTAATAAATTGGTTTGAGCAAAGTGAAGAAAAGCACTGATCTATAGAAGAAAGGAAAAACTAAAAATATCCACTGCACTTACCGATATAAACAAAATTGTGTCTAAAACTTACTGTGCCGCTGATCTATAAATAGATCGGTACGGAATCTATGTTGCTGCCATTTTACACAATATGCAAATGGATTGTTGCTGTCAGGCTTCTGACTTCTTATTAATAATATAAAACTAACAATAATACGACCAAAAGAAAACAAATACCAAACAATAAAAAAAGTTAATAATAAAAAAAGTAGACAGCAATATTTCGTAGTACGGAAAAACCCGGTCCCGAACACACACTAAATTTGAAAGCATTTCAAAGGGACATCATTTGGAAACTGCGCCCATTGTATAACCTTAACATACGGTGATTAGTAATAGGTCTTAGTTTATTTTAACAAATAAATTAACGAATTAAGCAATATTGTTAAAAAAAATAAAACTTTATTTTGGAGGACGTTTCCAATTTATACATTTACCTTTTAACCCGATTAGTCTAACGGCTTATGAGAATATAGAGCAGAAACAAACATCTCACTAAATAAACAAACTCACGGTAATTATATATATTGATCAGTGACAGTATAAACAAAATGGCAGAAATTTCCTCAAGAATGTTACTTCCGAGCCTAATCCATTCTTTTTAGAGATCAGTGGTATAAGCTACAGATAAAAATGTCATAAACTACAATGAACAGAAAGCTATCTTTATAAAATATAATTATTATTTACTGAAAACATTTATATTATATTTTATTTAACAAAAAAGCTCAATCGTCCGACTTTGTCCGTGAAAAAAAAATACATTGTTCCATAGGTCCATAGCCTATACAGATCAAATTGTATCAACTACAACTAGTTACATAGGTCCATAGCCTATACAGATCAAATTGTATCAACTACAACTAGTTACATAGGCCCATAGCCTATACAGATCAAATTGTATCAACTACAACTAGTTACATAGGCCCATAGCCTATACAGATCAAATTGTATCAACTACAACTAGTTACATAGGCCCATAGCCTATACAGATCAAATTGTATCAACTACAACTAGTTACATAGGCCCATAGCCTAAACAGATCAAATTGTATCAACTACAACTAGTTACATAGGCCCATAGCCTATACAGATCAAATTGTATCAACTACACCTAGTTACATAGGTCCATAGCCTATACAGATCAAATTGTATCAACTACAACTAGTTACATAGGTCCATAGCCTATACAGATCAAATTGTATCAACTACAACTAGTTACATAGGCCCATAGCCTATACAGATCAAATTGTATCAACTACAACTAGTTACATAGGCCCATAGCCTATACAGATCAAATTGTATCAACTACAACTAGTTACATAGGCCCATAGCCTATACAGATCAAATTGTATCAACTACAACTAGTTACATAGGCCCATAGCCTAAACAGATCAAATTGTATCAACTACAACTAGTTACATAGGCCCATAGCCTATACAGATCAAATTGTATCAACTACAACTAGTTACATAGGTCCATAGCCTATACAGATCAAATTGTATCAACTACAACTAGTTACATAGGTCCATAGCCTATACAGATCAAATTGTATCAACTACAACTAGTTACATAGGCCCATAGCCTATACAGATCAAATTGTATCAACTACAACTAGTTACATAGGCCCATAGGCTATACAGATCAAATTGTATCAACTACAACTAGTTACATAGGTCCATAGCCTATACAGATCAAATTGTATCAACTACAACTAGTTACATAGGTCCATAGCCTATACAGATCAAATTGTATCAACTACAACTAGTTACATAGGCCCATAGCCTATACAGATCAAATTGTATCAACTACAACTAGTTACATAGGCCCATAGCCTATACAGATCAAATTGTATCAACTACAACTAGTTACATAGGCCCATAGCCTATACAGATCAAATTGTATCAACTACAACTAGTTACATAGGCCCATAGCCTATACAGATCAAATTGTATCAACTACAACTAGTTACATAGGCCCATAGCCTATACAGATCAAATTGTATCAACTACAACTAGTTACATAGGTCCATAGCCTATACAGATCAAATTGTATCAACTACAACTAGTTACATAGGTCCATAGCCTATACAGATCAAATTGTATCAACTACAACTAGTTACATAGGCCCATAGCCTATACAGATCAAATTGTATCAACTACAACTAGTTACATAGGTCCATAGCCTATACAGATCAAATTGTATCAACTACAACTAGTTACATAGGTCCATAGCCTATACAGATCAAATTGTATCAACTACAACTAGTTACATAGGCCCATAGCCTATACAGATCAAATTGTATCAACTACAACTAGTTACATAGGCCCATAGCCTAAACAGATCAAATTGTATCAACTACAACTAGTTACATAGGCCCATAGCCTATACAGATCAAATTGTATCAACTACAACTAGTTACATAGGCCCATAGCCTATACAGATCAAATTGTATCAACTACAACTAGTTACATAGGCCCATAGCCTATACAGATCAAATTGTATCAACTACAACTAGTTACATAGGCCCATAGCCTATACAGATCAAATTGTATCAACTACAACTAGTTACATAGGCCCATAGCCTATACAGATCAAATTGTATCAACTACAACTAGTTACATAGGCCCATAGCCTATACAGATCAAATTGTATCAACTACAACTAGTTACATAGGCCCATAGCCTATACAGATCAAATTGTATCAACTACAACTAGTTACATAGGCCCATAGCCTATACAGATCAAATTGTATCAACTACAACTAGTTACATAGGCCCATAGCCTATACAGATCAAATTGTATCAACTACAACTAGTTACATAGGCCCATAGCCTATACAGATCAAATTGTATCAACTACAACTAGTTACATAGGCCCATAGCCTATACAGATCAAATTGTATCAACTACAACTAGTTACATAGGCCCATAGCCTATACAGATCAAATTGTATCAACTACAACTAGTTACATAGGCCCATAGCCTATACAGATCAAATTGTATCAACTACAACTAGTTACATAGGCCCATAGCCTATACAGATCAAATTGTATCAACTACAACTAGTTACATAGGCCCATAGCCTATACAGATCAAATTGTATCAACTACAACTAGTTACATAGGCCCATAGCCTATACAGATCAAATTGTATCAACTACAACTAGTTACATAGGCCCATAGCCTATACAGATCAAATTGTATCAACTACAACTAGTTACATAGGCCCATAGCCTATACAGATCAAATTGTATCAACTACAACTAGTTACATAGGCCCATAGCCTATACAGATCAAATTGTATCAACTACAACTAGTTACATAGGCCCATAGCCTATACAGATCAAATTGTATCAACTACAACTAGTTACATAGGCCCATAGCCTATACAGATCAAATTGTATCAACTACAACTAGTTACATAGGCCCATAGCCTATACAGATCAAATTGTATCAACTACAACTAGTTACATAGGCCCATAGCCTATACAGATCAAATTGTATCAACTACAACTAGTTACATAGGCCCATAGCCTATACAGATCAAATTGTATCAACTACAACTAGTTACATAGGCCCATAGCCTATACAGATCAAATTGTATCAACTACAACTAGTTACATAGGCCCATAGCCTATACAGATCAAATTGTATCAACTACAACTAGTTACATAGGCCCATAGCCTATACAGATCAAATTGTATCAACTACAACTAGTTACATAGGCCCATAGCCTATACAGATCAAATTGTATCAACTACAACTAGTTACATAGGCCCATAGCCTATACAGATCAAATTGTATCAACTACAACTAGTTACATAGGCCCATAGCCTATACAGATCAAATTGTATCAACTACAACTAGTTACATAGGTCCATAGCCTATACAGATCAAATTGTATCAACTACAACTAGTTACATAGGCCCATAGCCTATACAGATCAAATTGTATCAACTACAACTAGTTACATAGGCCCATAGCCTATACAGATCAAATTGTATCAACTACAACTAGTTACATAGGCCCATAGCCTATACAGATCAAATTGTATCAACTACAACTAGTTACATAGGCCCATAGCCTATACAGATCAAATTGTATCAACTACAACTAGTTACATAGGTCCATAGCCTATACAGATCAAATTGTATCAACTACAACTAGTTACATAGGCCCATAGCCTATACAGATCAAATTGTATCAACTACAACTAGTTACATAGGCCCATAGCCTATACAGATCAAATTGTATCAACTACAACTAGTTACATAGGCCCATAGCCTATACAGATCAAATTGTATCAACTACAACTAGTTACATAGGCCCATAGCCTATACAGATCAAATTGTATCAACTACAACTAGTTACATAGGCCCATAGCCTATACAGATCAAATTGTATCAACTACAACTAGTTACATAGGCCCATAGCCTATACAGATCAAATTGTATCAACTACAACTAGTTACATAGGCCCATAGCCTATACAGATCAAATTGTATCAACTACAACTAGTTACATAGGCCCATAGCCTATACAGATCAAATTGTATCAACTACAACTAATTACATAGGCCCATAGCCTATACAGATCAAATTGTATCAACTACAACTAGTTACATAGGCCCATAGCCTATACAGATCAAATTGTATCAACTACAACTAGTTACATAGGCCCATAGCCTATACATATCAAATTGTATCAACTACAACTAGTTACATAGGCCCATAGCCTATACAGATCAAATTGTATCAACTACAACTAGTTACATAGGCCCATAGCCTATACAGATCAAATTGTATCAACTACAACTAGTTACATAGGCCCATAGCCTATACAGATCAAATTGTATCAACTACAACTAGTTACATAGGCCCATAGCCTATACAGATCAAATTGTATCAACTACAACTAGTTACATAGGCCCATAGCCTATACAGATCAAATTGTATCAACTACAACTAGTTACATAGGCCCATAGCCTATACAGATCAAATTGTATCAACTACAACTAGTTACATAGGCCCATAGCCTATACAGATCAAATTGTATCAACTACAACTAGTTACATAGGCCCATAGCCTATACAGATCAAATTGTATCAACTACAACTAGTTACATAGGCCCATAGCCTATACAGATCAAATTGTATCAACTACAACTAGTTACATAGGCCCATAGCCTATACAGATCAAATTGTATCAACTACAACTAGTTACATAGGCCCATAGCCTATACAGATCAAATTGTATCAACTACAACTAGTTACATAGGCCCATAGCCTATACAGATCAAATTGTATCAACTACAACTAGTTACATAGGCCCATAGCCTATACAGATCAAATTGTATCAACTACAACTAGTTACATAGGCCCATAGCCTATACAGATCAAATTGTATCAACTACAACTAGTTACATAGGCCCATAGCCTATACAGATCAAATTGTATCAACTACAACTAGTTACATAGGCCCATAGCCTATACAGATCAAATTGTATCAACTACAACTAGTTACATAGGCCCATAGCCTATACAGATCAAATTGTATCAACTACAACTAGTTACATAGGCCCATAGCCTATACAGATCAAATTGTATCAACTACAACTAGTTACATAGGCCCATAGCCTATACAGATCAAATTGTATCAACTACAACTAGTTACATAGGCCCATAGCCTATACAGATCAAATTGTATCAACTACAACTAGTTACATAGGCCCATAGCCTATACAGATCAAATTGTATCAACTACAACTAGTTACATAGGCCCATAGCCTATACAGATCAAATTGTATCAACTACAACTAGTTACATAGGCCCATAGCCTATACAGATCAAATTGTATCAACTACAACTAGTTACATAGGCCCATAGCCTATACAGATCAAATTGTATCAACTACAACTAGTTACATAGGCCCATAGCCTATACAGATCAAATTGTATCAACTACAACTAGTTACATAGGCCCATAGCCTATACAGATCAAATTGTATCAACTACAACTAGTTACATAGGCCCATAGCCTATACAGATCAAATTGTATCAACTACAACTAGTTACATAGGCCCATAGCCTATACAGATCAAATGGTATCAACTACAACTAGTTACATAGGCCCATAGCCTATACAGATCAAATTGTATCAACTACAACTAGTTACATAGGCCCATAGCCTATACAGATCAAATTGTATCAACTACAACTAGTTACATAGGCCCATAGCCTATACAGATCAAATTGTATCAACTACAACTAGTTACATAGGCCCATAGCCTATACAGATCAAATTGTATCAACTACAACTAGTTACATAGGCCCATAGCCTATACAGATCAAATTGTATCAACTACAACTAGTTACATAGGCCCATAGCCTATACAGATCAAATTGTATCAACTACAACTAGTTACATAGGCCCATAGCCTATACAGATCAAATTGTATCAACTACAACTAGTTACATAGGCCCATAGCCTATACAGATCAAATTGTATCAACTACAACTAGTTACATAGGCCCATAGCCTATACAGATCAAATTGTATCAACTACAACTAGTTACATAGGTCCATAGCCTATACAGATCAAATTGTATCAACTACAACTAGTTACATAGGCCCATAGCCTATACAGATCAAATTGTATCAACTACAACTAGTTACATAGGCCCATAGCCTATACAGATCAAATTGTATCAACTACAACTAGTTACATAGGCCCATAGCCTATACAGATCAAATTGTATCAACTACAACTAGTTACATAGGCCCATAGCCTATACAGATCAAATTGTATCAACTACAACTAGTTACATAGGCCCATAGCCTATACAGATCAAATTGTATCAACTACAACTAGTTACATAGGCCCATAGCCTATACAGATCAAATTGTATCAACTTCAACTAGTTACATAGGCCTATAGCCTATACAGATCACATTGTATCAACTACAACTAGTTACATAGGCCCATAGCCTATACAGATCACATTGTATCAACTACAACTAGTTACATAGGCCCATAGCCTATACAGATCAAATTGTATCAACTACAACTAGTTACATAGGTCCATAGCCTATACAGATCAAATTGTATCAACTACAACTAGTTACATAGGCCCATAGCCTATACAGATCAAATTGTATCAACTACAACTAGTTACATAGGCCCATAGCCTATACAGATCAAATTGTATCAACTACAACTAGTTACATAGGCCCATAGCCTATACAGATCAAATTGTATCAACTACAACTAGTTACATAGGCCCATAGCCTATACAGATCAAATTGTATCAACTACAACTAGTTACATAGGCCCATAGCCTATACAGATCAAATTGTATCAACTACAACGAATAGAAAACTAATCTGCAATGTGGAATCTGCAAAGAATAAAAAGTATCAGAAATATTCGAACAAAAGAGGCATGTGAGACCTTAATCGTAAGCCTGGTAATCTCTCATCTAGACTATGCGGACTGTCTATACATTGGACTGCCAGAGTGTGATTTGAAAAAAACTACAAAGGGTCCAAAACATGGCTGCGAAAATTGTTTTGAACAATGAAGACAACTCAACAATCTGTCTAAAAAAAATACACTGGTTACCAATAACACTTAGGATAAAATTCAAAGTTTTGACTATACTCTATAAAAGCCTTCATGGCCAATCTCCCCAGTACATCAGATCCATGGTCGAACTTTACACATCAGAGAAAAGAGGACTGGGTTCAAACAAAATCCATCAACAGCTCAAGGTACCAAGTCTAAAAAGAGAAACATTTGCAGCCTGCTCCTACAACGTCGTAGCACGTCTGTGCAAGGAATGAACTTCCGAACACAATTAAACATGCTAACAATATAGACATTTTTAAAACAAAATTAAAAACACTCTTTTTCGATTTATTTAAATAATATTTAGTAAATGTAAAGCGCATTCGAAGACTTTGTTATGAATAGCGCTATATAACTATGTAATTTGTTATTTGTATGTAAAAACACACACACAATCTAATATATATATATATATATATATATATATATATATATATATACTATCAGCTTTTATGTTTACGTGCCTAAGACGATGGAATGGGGGGGGGGGGCCTCAAACTAGGGAAATAAAAATCTATAAAAAATGTGTCTCATTGTTATGTGCAGGGACTTCGTTCTTCAGTCTGGGGTATGGCTCACGGTGTTATGTCACACCCAAGCCACTTGATGAATGTTCAAAGAAGAATAAAATACTTGAACGTATTTAAAGTTAAATTAAAAGTAGTGCTCTGGTCATAATCATAAGTAATTTCTTAAACACTCTGCAAGTTAATGTCAACTACTACACCTAAGGTTGGTACAGAAAGTGCTAGAATGGATTTTCTCGAAGAAGTCAGAATACTAAGGAAAATCCGCGCTAGAAATATGTAGAAATTACAAGAATACATACTGGAATAGAAAAATAATCTCTAAGCCATAACACATAACTCTAAATGAATCATCGATACAAACTCTAAATGAATCATCGATACAATTCTAAATAAAATTAGAACAATAATTTCAATATGCTAAAGACATATTACACCCCAATCTTAAGGATACAATCATTTTTTTAATAAACCAAAAGCTTTTGTTTACCATCAATCTTCAAAACATAAATCATAATTTTATTACCTAAAATCTTGAAAAACAATGTCATTATTTATTTCAACTACTAGTAATAGCCAGTGGGAAACCACGAGAGGGGGGGGGGGAGGGGGTAAAGAATTTAGTTTTAGTGTGTTTTTATTCATTTTTAGAATTGTAATTATATATATCGCATGCTTTTTTTAAAGTCGGGATAAACAGGAGTTGGAAGTAAAGTAGGCTTAAGTCATGCTTTTAAATATAAGTAATGACGATTATAATTAGTGATATGTATTATTTTTTCGAATTACTGAGATAAATAAAACATAAACATGGTTTGATTTAAGTGAAATAAATTAAAAGATGAAACATGTCTTTAAAAGCAATATTGAGTGTAATTTCTTGTTCGCCATGCAGTCGTTGTCTGTTATGGGTTTGTTTTTTACACGTTTGGGACTTTCTGACCGTAAAAAAACGACAAAAGTTGTCCGACATGATCGAATGTCTGTTCTTAAGATTATTTGCATTGTAGTCGTTGAAAAAGTTCTTAGTGTTGATGAACCAAGTTCTAATATATTTGGATTAAAAGACTATCAGCTTGATTGCATTCTGAGATGTTCTCTGGAGTGTTAAAATTGCGATGTATTTACCCAGTATATTATTAATAGCTAAAAATGTTCCTAGAGTCTTCTATTACTATACGCTTTATTCCTGAACGTCAGAACGACAATGTACACGGTAAACAACAAAAGACCTAATACCAGGATATGAGTCACGCTTATACAACATATACAGCATATACACAACACTTTCTTCTGCATGAGTTATTAATGTTTATTGGTAGTGCTTATCTAAATCTACGTTTAAACATATCCCCTGGTTGAAAAACATTTAAATAAGCAATATGGCGGTACGACGCCTACTTCGGGATTCAATAAAATGAGTTGTTTAAAATGAACATAAAGACTATGGCCTACTTACTCTGTGTTCGCAAAATTCGATTCAGTCGTGCCTTTACTAAAGTAACATTAGCAATAAAATAAAATTTAATAAAATATCACAGGCAGTCTATTAACTTTATTCAAACTGAGGATAATTTAAAATAATAATAATAATAATAATACCCAAAAAAATAAAATAAGTCACTGGCACGGTTGAAGAAATATACGGATTTTCAAAACGCAGGTCAAAGTTGTCTCTTTATATCCCAAAATCTTTTTCTATAGGACAGAGGAACAGGCTCAAATGATTTCAGAATAACGTTTTCCACCTTCTGATTATCTTTCTTTTGTTCATTAGTAAGATATATAAATATTTTTGCTCAAATATACCGGAACTCCTGTTTATGTCCGTCGTGTCATCAGTGGCGTATATAGGCATGTTCCACATGTACCATAGGAACAGGGGGCTTCCACACAAAAGGGCCCCCACACTTTCGTTGACAATGTAAAATAAAATTCATTTATTCCTCTACAATTTTAAGTGATCCAGTCCAACCATGCTTTGCGCAACATAAAATGTCTTTATTATTTTAAAGAATGTAACATGAATTAATGGCTCTTTTTGGGGTATGTGTTAGGCAGGGCGAGGCCACAAGGGGCCCCCACATAAATTTGGGAACAGGGCCCCAACAATCCTAAATACGGCCCTGCGTGTCATAAAGAAATAACACTGAAATTAGTAGTCTATGGAAAAAAGGTGCCGGAACGCCGTTGAAAAAAAAGCACTGCTTTGGCTGCCTTTCCTGTGAATGCAGTTTGTAAATGTTTACGTCTATATTTAGCTAAGAAAATCAAAGATTTTGGCTTCAAGCTCGAACTGATGAAAATAACGATCAACGTCTCGTTCTGTAAATTTTGGCATGGTCTTGGAAACTTTTATAGGGTCGACACATGTGGTGTTGTTTTCGTGTGGGATTCTTTGTGTGTAGCGTAGAGATACAGATTAGGGGGTGGTAGAGTGGGGGATGAGGACTGTTGTTAGATAGATGCTTGCTGACGTACTGGTGGTATGCAAGACAATGGCCTGTGGTCTTTTTCGTCTAGGGGATGCAGGACTGGTGTACTGGTTAACATAATAGAAAAGTTATATTTAAGAGTCCGATATTACAGTACTGGCTAAACAGTAGCTCATTTGGTTGTAGTTATCTCATTTCTCATAGCAACAGCAAGAAAATCAAGAATTGAATATAGACTGAAGAATAATGTGATGTTAAAAGAGATATTTATTTATACTAGACAGACTATAGTTCGGGTGCTAATATAAAAAACGACAAGATGGTTCACACATAAACTTTAATGGCATACATGAGATGATCAGTTATTTAGATACGATTATTAGATCCATATAAAGGACTAGTCAAACAAAATTAAAGCATGAAGTATTCAAGTAGGTAAACGTCTAAGTTCTAGGCAGAATATACTAATGTCTCAAACAATTTCGAAAGTGATACGTTAATAATACTTCAAGAATGTAAGTTGATAAAATAATATGAACTGATGTTAAGGAGTATGATCATTAATAAAACTGTGTGCAAAAAGAACATTTGCACACTCCAACGCTTGGAAGAAGTATGGGTTCGCGCCAAAAAGGAATAATATGATTGGTTGTATTCGAAAGCTAAATTATTCTGGCTTCTGAATGGGTGAGAAAAATCTCCCTTTAGACATATTATTTTTTATTCAGAAGGATTTGGCAGGTATTTTGGGTTGGAAGAAAACAGGGAATGTCCTGTGGAAGAAAACAAAGAATGTTGAGGTCGAAGAAGACTGAACAAACCAGGAAAACCAGTACAAAACACCTTTTTAAAAACACAGATAACACTGACTTGGACCACGGATGAGCGTGGACGCAATAACTTTAAAAAAAAAAAGAAAATGCGTCTATAACAAATAAAAATCAGATTAAAAGCATAAAAAAGATAATGTAATAGTAAGTGTTGTCTTTGTGTTGTTATTATTTTAATTCTCTTTGACATGCAAATGATTTACTAAAACATGTATTTATAGCTCATAGATCAAATGTATACAATCATTATTAGCCTACTTAGAGCTTTAGTTGAAAATAGGTTTTTAGGAGAAAAGTTTGGATACATGATATGTGGACATCCAGTATTACTTTCAATACAAAAAAGTTTAAAGCCATATAGAAATAACTTGCAAAAAAAAAAGTATTTTCTTATACATAGTCTTCTGGTCATGTGGTCACGTGTGGTCTACTAATCCTCATCAAAGTCAAGTCCAATATTGTGAAGATTGCCGTCAAATTGACAGAAAAGGGCTGGAACTCTGACGAACTTGGTAAGGACTCTGTAAAGAACAAAACAATATGATGGTAGCAATATATATATATATATAACATTTGGCTGACTGGGGTGGCTAATCTAATCAGTCTTGAACATGTTATTATACATCATTATATCAGCGGATCAGTATCATTAAACAGCGGAACATCGCTTTTTTCGTCGATGATTGTTCCGAGTACAATCGGAGAAATCCGAAACCGACGGAAAAAAAGGCAATTATTTTCATATGACACTGGGTAAATCTAACCAAATAATTCCCTACGCTTTAAGATACATTCACACACAAACACAACTTCTTTATAGAGAATAAATGTTGTGCTTAGTACTAAAATACATCATATATATATATATACATATATATATATATATATATATTGTCATGTATATTGTTTTTCCAAGAATTGGAACACGCAATGTTTATTCTCCTCTCTCTCTCTATTCTTACTACACACAATATTAGGACGTTTAGTAGGAAAACGAAAGGTTCTAGGTAATGCTGGGATTCTGTGTTGATCTCAAATTCTCAGAGTCTGGGAACGACTCATTATTTAATAGGGGAAGTTCCTATCGTTTTTGTTATGAGTTTTGTAATGATACCATGATTTTCACCCCTACTGGTAATGGGTCTATCCCTTGCACCACTCGGATAGTATTTAATGATTTGTTTTGTCTGAAAGACAGAGAGTTTCAAAATATGTTCGTTTGAGAACGTTTGTGTTTGCACTATTTTATTCTAACTGTACATAATAGATATATTGTATATATTGAACATACCACCTGAAATAAACTATCAACAACAGTTACACTGAAGCTCCTTTGTCAAGTTACTATCCTATTGTGTTGTATACATTACTATAAGATTTATCTACTACCATAATTTACAAGAGAGGAAATGTTGGAATACAAATACTGAATTTGTGCCCAGGACTATAAGAAGAGTTCGTGTAATACTGAAACATAAATACTAATAATTAAAGTCTCCCCTAGGACTAACGAGAATTATCAGCAAGATCTACACAGCTCTGGCCACAAGGGGATTGTGGACGTAACAAAATTTGGTGGTCTCGCCCGGTATATTTGAGTTCTACTTTTCCTGACCTAGGATTGACAAGATTTGGTAGTCTCGTTCGGTAGATTTGAGTTCTACTTTTCCTGATCTAGGATTGGAAAAAATTTGTTGATCTCGTCTGGAAAATTTGAGTTATATTTTTCCTGACCTATAAATATTTTGTGACATTAGTAGTACTGAGAGCGGCATATTTGTGTTTCGTTTTCAGGACTGTGAAACTATTCTTTTTAAAAAAGAGGAGAGAACTGGTTTGCGTTTTTATTCCTTGGGAAGTGTGAAGATTCCACGAAGTGTTTAATATTATATTGTGCAAATTTCTGGACAAATCGTAAGTTGGAACTTTATATTTTATTAAACAATATATACTACTCTACTATAACAAATATTTCGAACGCTATACTATGGCTTCGAATATATCAAGTGAGGAACTTAATGCCATGTCATTTGCTGAACTAAAAGAATTAGCTGAGTCCTTTGGGATTGAGGCAGGACAGGCAAGACCTAATCGTAATCGTTTGACCAAAGAAATTATGACATGTTTGAACGGGCAGAATGCCATGAACACTGGTAGTGTAGTTGAAGTGGGACAGAACGATATCAATGAAGGTTATGTAGCTCCCAGTGGGGGCGAGGTAATTGCCCACGGAGACGAGGTAAGAAATATGTCATCTAGATCATCAAACAATGATGAAGATGAAGGGTTGAGTGAAAACCTAAAATTCCAATTAGCTATGAAGAGAATGGAATTAGAAAGAATGAGGATAGAAACTGAAAGGGAAAATGAAAGAATTAGGATTGAAAGCAGAGAAAGGATAGAGATGGCACGCATGAACAGACCTGACCATCGTAGGGACAGCAATGGTATGGATATTAGCGCAATGAAGCAACACTTGCCTATATTCAGAGAAGAAGATGTTCAAGATTTCTTTTTGCTTTTTGAGAGGATAGCTGTAGATTATCAGTTCCCTGATGATAAGATGGCTTTATTGTTAAGGTCAACTCTCAACAAAGGAAAAGCATTGGACGTAGTGTTGAGTTTAACACCCGAGGAAATAAATGACTATGAAGTAATCAAAGATAGGGTGCTAAAAAGTTATTCCCTGACACCAGAAAAATATAGAAAGCTATTTAGAGACAGAAAGAAGGCATATGATCAAACTCATGTAGACTTTTTGAGACAAAAGGAGAAAATGTTAGAACAGTGGCTAAGGTCACAGAATGTAAGTGAGTTTGATAAACTCAAGAACCTAATATTGTTTGAGGAATTCAATGAGTGTATTCGAGTGGATATTAAAACTCACATCTCAGACCGAGGGGTTGAAGATGTGCATGAAGCTGCTAGATTGGCAGATAACTATGCCATAATTCACGCCAGCATAAAGCCATATTATGCTGACAAACCCAAAGTGCACAAACCAGAGTCCAAGGAGGCTAGTAAACCAAAAGAGACAAGTGAAAACAATAATAAGAACAGTGGTGTAAATAATAATAGTAACTTAGTTCATTTCAGGAAGCAGACAGATGTAAATAAAGCAAAGGTGGTATGTTTCAATTGCAAGAAAGAGGGCCACATGAAGAAAGATTGTTGGATCCTTACCAAGAAGCAAGGTGCTATTCTACACTGTGCCAGAGTGCAGAAAGATAGCAAGCAGACAGAAGAAGTGTGCAACACAGGGTCAAGAAACTCAAAAGAAATGCGGCCGGCATCGCCCATAGTTGTGGAGTCGATGGTTTTTGAGAACAGTCTATCTAAGGTAAAAGAGAATAGCTGTACTCAATCTATTATGCTTTCAGAAGGCCGTGAGGAACAGATGGTTCCTGAAGTCCCGGAAGAGGACGACCTATCCGATTTTCGACCCTTTGTCTACGAGGGGACAGTGTCGACAGAAGTCGATGTACTCAGCAAGAAGAAAATACAGATATTACGTGACACGGGTTCTGCTGTCAGCGTGATCCTGGAGGGCAGTGTGCCGTTAACGGATGCCACCAGTACCGGTGAGTCTGTTGTGCTGAGAGGTGCTAGTATGGAGGCTGTGGAAGCTCCACTGCACAGAATAAAACTCGAGTCGGATATTTTTACAGGTAACATCGTAGTGGGAGTGTGGCGCACACTACCCGTCAAAGGCGTTTCCATGATATTAGGAAATGACATTATGGGCGGCAGAGTCACTGTCGAGCCCATGGTTAAAGTGTTGGAGACAAAGATGGCGGAGGACAAAAACCTACGTCCTGCCAATGAACGCCCAACATGTGCACTGACAAGAGCAATGCAGAAAAAGAAGTCGGTAAAGACTCCTGCTACGCCGTGTAGTGCAACGAAAGATGTGCTTGTCTGTTCTGAAGACACACATGCGAATGAAACAGTGATAACAGAAACACCTGACATCGATTTAAGTGCTACGTTCTTTGCTGAACTAACAACTGGTGATGCAACCGAGAACGATAACATTTTGTCACCAAAGCAGAAATTGGTGAAAGAACAATTGAATGACGAAGTAATAATGCAACTCAGAATGAAAGCTGTTGATGAAAAGACTGCAGATGCAATGGCGGAATGTTTCTACATGAAAGATGAAGTGTTGATGAGAAAGTCGAAACCGCTCAACTCAGGTACAAACGAGTGGGACAGTATTCACCAGATTGTAATACCTAAGTGCTATCGTCAAGATATACTGCGTATGGCGCATGATCTTCCTTTCGCTGGTCACATGGGAGTCCGAAAAACGCACCACCGTATCCTCCCTTACTTCTACTGGCCAGGACTGAGAAGAGATGTCGAACAATACTGCAAGACTTGCCACGTATGCCAAATGGTAGGACGTCCTAACCAACGAATTCCTGTCGCTCCACTCCAGCCGATACCAGCGTTCGACGAACCATTCAGTCATATACTCATTGATTGCGTGGGCCCGTTGCCGAAAACAAAAGCCGGTTTTCAATACCTGCTCACAGTCATGTGTTCATCCACTCGCTTCCCGGAAGCCATTCCGTTGCGGAACATAACAACAGTGAAGGTGGTAGACGCCCTGACAAATTTCTTCACACGTTATGGCCTACCGAAGACAGTACAGTCCGACCAGGGGACTAACTTTACTTCGAACATTTTCAAACAAGTCATGGAACAATTAGGGATAAGCCATAGGCTATCAAGTGCCTATCATCCTGAGAGCCAGGGAGCTCTGGAAAGGTTTCATCAGACATTAAAATCGATGCTTAAAAAGTACTGTTATGAAAACGAGAAAGACTGGGATAAGGGTGTGCCTTATGTACTGTTCGCTGCAAGGGAGGCCACTCAGGAATCCCTGGGGTTTAGCCCATTCGAACTTGTGTATGGACACTCAGTCAGAGGTCCGTTGAAACTTCTACATGAAACTTGGCTAACGGACAGTGAACCGATTGGACTTTTGTCATATGTAGATAAATTTAAAAATAGGCTTTATCATGCTTTTAACCATGTGAAGATTCATTTTCCACAGATGCAGGAGCGTATGAGACAGAACTATGACCGTAAAGCTACAGCTAGAACTTTTGCACCAGGTGACAAAGTTCTTGTGTTTCTACCTTTGCAAAATCAGCCTTTAAGTGCAAAGTTTAGTGGACCCTATGAGATAGAGTCAAAGCTTGGCGAGGTCAATTATTTGATAAAGACTCCTGACCGGAGACAAAAACAGAGGGTATGCCATATTAATTTACTTAAGCCCTATGTCTCCAGGGAAAAGAGTAAACCACGGGAGGTCCCCATGATTTCATTAGCTAGAGTCCCGACGGATTTATCTAGGATAGAATATAAGTTTGCAGAAAGTAAACTTAATAATACAGATGCCCTTAAGAGTTTAGATACAAGGCTAGAACATCTTCCGGTAGAAGATAAGGAGAAGATTATTGAGCTGGTACATGAAAATAAGTCAATGTTTACAAATGTTCCCAGTAGGACACATGTCATAGAGCACGATGTAGTGTTAACCAATAGTGCCAGGTCTATTAAACAGCATCCATTTGACCCCATCAGACCTGAGCATATTAAATTAGATGTAAAGTATATGTTAAAAGATGACATAGGAGAAAAATGTGATAGCAAATGGTCTACACCCTATGTGATGGTACCAAAAGCCGACCACACACTGCAGTTTTATAGAGATTTTGGGAAATTAAGTAATTTGACAAAGACCGACTGGTATCCCATTCCCCGTATTATCGACAAGATAGAGACAAGGTCATAGCTGATACTCTATCTCGGGTGCTACATGATTGACTGAATAACCCTATACTTCTTTTTCAGATCATCTCACTTATTCATTAAGAATGTGTCATGATAACCTATCATTCGTTTGAATTTTGATTATGGAATACCTATAGAATACTTGTACCATACAGAAGTCAAGTCTTTTGAAAGTATTAATAATTCTTATAATCATGTATAATATTGATGTTCTGATATATTTTAAATTCATTTGATTATGGAAAAGAAATTCCATTTAAATGTTGATGCATGATGCAATAAATATATAATATGCACGTATTTACTTGATATGGATGGATAAAAGTAATTGTCATCACATGCAATTAAGTGGGAAAACTTTGAGCTAGTTGATTTATTATCTTGTTTTATTTTAGTTAATGAATGGAACTAAATAATAATATGTACAATTTTTATCTTAGAAAGAGATGTAATATTAATTGGTATAAATTAATAGATAATATTGGAAATCTATTGCTAAATTGTTCTATCATGGTAATAGAATGGAAAAAACTAGTGGATATTCACTATGTTGTATAGGTTAAATATATTCCATATATCCAGGAACGGAGGGGAAACAAAGGTACCTAAAGGTGTACACTCATTCAACCCTGAACAAACTTTTATATTAAACTTTCAAAATTGCCAAAAACGCATAATAGTGGATTACATTTTAATATTGAGATTACTGTAGTAATCGTAACTAGAGCGTATTTTCTCCTCATATTTGAGAAAAGGGGAAGTATCATCATCTATGTATGAACCCTGTTAATGTCAAGTTGACACTGTAATTTAAAGGGGAAATAACCTATAGTTTGATTCGAGTTACGTATTACTTATCTTTTGGTTTGTATATTAGAAGTAAACTGTTGAAAATTGACAGAGTTTGAGCAATGTTATATTTGTTTAAATAGATTAAGACTTTTTGCAAATTTTTGGTGGAAATCCACACAACTGTACATAGTTAAAATAAGAATGACTAGAATATTTTTGAATTATTTGTACTTGTTGAGACATTAGTTAATATTAACATTAACGGGGAAATATTTGTCCATCACGTTATAATCACAATTACCATTGGGTAGTGACACTTTTTATAATTTAGTTGTGCCAGTGAGCCATGTTTGCTTAAATTGTCTTATAATCTTCCATTGATTGATGGATGTTAAAACGATAGTGTTAAGTACGAAAAATGTACCATGTTGAGTATTACTTGGGTAATTATGGTACATTATTTCTTTCATTGGGTGGGGGCGTGTCATGTATATTGTTTTTCCAAGAATTGGAACACGCAATGTTTATTCTCCTCTCTCTCTCTTTTCTTACTACACACAATATTAGGACGTTTAGTAGGAAAACGAAAGGTTCTAGGTAATGCTGGGATTCTGTGTTGATCTCAAATTCTCAGAGTCTGGGAACGACTCATTATTTAATAGGGGAAGTTCCTATCGTTTTTGTTATGAGTTTTGTAATGATACCATGATTTTCACCCCTACTGGTAATGGGTCTATCCCTTGCACCACTCGGATAGTATTTAATGATTTGTTTTGTCTGAAAGACAGAGAGTTTCAAAATATGTTCGTTTGAGAACGTTTGTGTTTGCACTATTTTATTCTAACTGTACATAATAGATATATTGTATATATTGAACATACCACCTGAAATAAACTATCAACAACAGTTACACTGAAGCTCCTTTGTCAAGTTACTATCCTATTGTGTTGTATACATTACTATAAGATTTATCTACTACCATAATTTACAAGAGAGGAAATGTTGGAATACAAATACTGAATTTGTGCCCAGGACTATAAGAAGAGTTCGTGTAATACTGAAACATAAATACTAATAATTAAAGTCTCCCCTAGGACTAACGAGAATTATCAGCAAGATCTACACAGCTCTGGCCACAAGGGGATTGTGGACGTAACAATATATATATATCATATATATATATATACATATATATATATATATATATATATATATATATATATATGTCGATTGATAAGTGTAAATAATAAATAAAATTATAACACGACATTTACATAGTAATATTTAAACGCTCCTATGAGCGTATGGAAGACAACAAGAACAGGAGAGAGATGGATGCAGATATAATTATTAGTTACGGGAATCATCTCTTACCTGTTCTTTGGGATACACAGGTGCTCCATCAGGTACTGCTCGATCTTAGTTCCGAACTGGAGGTTGAGCTCTGGCTTCAGCCTACCTATGCACTCCACTGTGATGATGGCCGTTGGCTCTGGGCTGCCACCCATAGTTAACTTCTTGTCCGTCTCCAGGATTACCCATATTATCTGAAATAAGGTCACATGTTAAAGGCTATAGGTAGGGTCAACACAGACAGTTATCCAATAGTGATAGAAAATATTGTCAGGGCTCTGGACGGAACCTCCAATGATTTTTTGTTGAACACATCGGTTCAGAATGTCGTGAAAGGCTGGTCCCTATTTAATGTGCTTTCGGTAGCATATTATTTTGATCGGACGGCTGACAGCTTTAACCCTTACAGTCCCGGGCGCGTATATAGCGGAACTGAAGGCAGCATAGATAGAAGTAGGTCGGTACGGGAAGGGTTAATATATATCAAGAAACGTTGACGGTCCAAGGCATTGCAGAAAGCGGATGAAGTCCAGTGAAAATAAGTTCAGTTGGCATAAATTCTTGGAGTTCCAGAAAATCTACTGGTCCGCCAATTCTAAGTCTCTTGTCACAGATTTTTAAGGTAAAATTATGGTGTTGATTATACTTATATTATGATCATAGACAGAGTATGAGACAGAAAGATTATGAGACTGAGTATGAGACAGACAATGTATGAGGCAGACATAGTTTTGAGACTTACAGATTATGAGATAAACATTGTATGAGGCAGAGTAGGAAACATAGGCTATTATGAGACAAACTGAGTATGAGACAGATTATGAGACAGACAGGGTATGAGGCAGACCATAGTTGGGACAGAGAGAGTATAAGAACGACAATGAAACAGACAGAATGAGTCGAGACATTACACTTTATTCCTTTTACCTTCTGTGGTTTCTTTAAAAACTCTGACGCTAGTGCCGTGAAGTCTTGGTGAAACGAAGCAGGTGCTCGGTCAGCAGTGACGTTGGTTTGAACAGTTATGATAGGCATTGTGGGATGGTTTGTATAGAGGTCGGTTCTATATATGTAGATGTACTGGGCTTTGACCAAGTAACTCAATGAACACACTGGTTAATGTAGAGTTTATTCCTGCAAAAATATAGATTTTAGTGAAATTATTGAAGATTGAATTAGCGAATTAGCGAAGATTGATACGATAGTTAGCATGACACTTTAATATATAATTATTATTGGTTTAGATAGAGAGATAAACATAAAAGTGTTTACAGTCACACAAAAACGGGTATACAAAAAGCTAGATAGATATATTGATATTAAAAGAGACAGATAGATGATAAATAGATATTTATATAGATGCATACATATAGATAGATAAAAAGATAGATAGACAGACCGACAGATAGATAGATAGATCGATAGATAGATAGAAAGATAGATAGAAAGAAAGATAGATAGAAAGAAAGATAGATAGATAGATAAATAGATAGATAGATAGATAAATAAATAAATAGATAGTTAGATAGATAGATAAATAGATAGATAGATAGATAGATAGATAGATAGATAGATAGAAATATAGATAGATAGATAGATAGATAGATAGATAGATAGATAGATAGATAGATAGATAGATAGATAGATAGATAGATAGATAGATAGATAGATAGATAGATAGATAGATAGATAGATAGATAGATAGATAGATAGATAGATAGATAGATAGATAGATAGATAGATAGATAGATAGATAGATAGATAGATAGATAGATAGATAGATAGATAGATAGATAGATAGATAGATAGATAGATAGATAGATAGATAGATAGATAGATAGATAGATAGACGGTCTTACCACTACAATAATCCAAGTGTTACTGCAGACATTCCACTGAGTGCATTAAATCCTGGACCAGTGTCCTGCATATTTGAACGTAACTCTACACACACCGACAAACAGAAAAGAAAAAAAAATTTCAGCGGTTCAACAGCAGTCAAAATCCGGGGTACATTTTTATGTATTTAAGTTTCTCTTGTTGAGTAGAGATTTTTATCTATAAATGTATTGACTATTATAATATATTCCACTATATTATTAATAACACAGCATTTTTAGTACAATCGAGGTAATGAAAAACATTTTAAGAACAGAGAAAGTTTAATAACTAGCGAACACTCGTTTAAAAAGACAAAGTAAATAAGATTGTAATTTTTTTTTTAAAGTGGAAAAGATAAACAAAACTGTCCTTTTTTTATTGAAGGCAATGTGTTACAATTTTCATGATTGATGTTGGGTGGCGAGGGGGTAATACCAGGGCCGTTTTTAGGATTGGTAAGGGTCAAATTTATGTGGGGGATCCCTCGTGGCCTCGCCCATGCGGTCCGACATTGCTGTGTGAGCCTGTGCTTTGGGATGTCTGGGGGGGGGGGCTTTCCTTTGAGGGCCCCTGTTCCAAGGAACATGTTAAACCTGTCTTAATACGCTCCTGGGTAAGACAACAATGAGAATGAACTTAAGAACCCTCGCATTATTTTATATATTTTTTGTATTTATATTACCACAAGTGTGTATGTTGCGTATTGAACAACCCGGATGTGTGACCTGGGCTTGTCGCGTATGGGCTGGGAGGGTTAAAGGTCAGAAGCCACTGTTGTGTGTGAATGAATGTGTTTTAGTGTGTAAGTGTAAGGATCATGTCTATTCTGCTATCACTTTTTAAAGACTTCAAATATTATAGTGGTACATGACGTTTGCAAAAAAAAAGGTCTTGACAAACTTTATTATGTACGCCTACTAAAAAGCTGTCAAGGGACATAGTTTAGTAAAAATCGTTCATTTTATAGTTCATCACATTGTTTTCCGTTGTCGATTTACAAAAATATACTTTATGTACGTAGTAAATAAATTGCATTATAATCAAATTAATCAATGTAATTAATCATCGAATCAAGTTTCTTTTGCTCTTTGACCTATTCTCCATTTCCCTAAAAAAACCTCCATTCCCCCCACCACCAAAAAAAATAAAAATAATAATAATTATCAACGTTTAAAAACGCAGTTAAAAGATGTAACAAAACGCAGTAACAAAACACACATATAGACCAGATCTTTATTATATCTATATTTTTACAAAACAGCACCAAACAAAAAACATTCAGACAAACTTTTAAATAATAAAATATAACTGTAACAAAAAACTATACATAAAAAAAATGTTGTATAGATTAATTTAAAGGGGAGACTATTGCTACTAGTTTATACTTTTTTGTAGACTGCTTGGGAACTAAGCAAAGTGAAAATGTAGATCTAGAGCAGTGGTTCCCAAACTGTGGGTCGTATATATACGTATTTCTATTCCTAACACATTACGGACATCTTGGTAAAACTGAGATCCAAATATCATTAATATTAGCAGAACAAAACAATTTATTAAGAACGCGCAATCCATTCTTTTTATAGATCAGTGGGAATATCAGATATTTAGCAGCACTTGCGTTTACATCACATTTCCTCCAAAAACTAATCGATTCAAATAGCTGAGGTATTCAAACTATATCAGGTACGATTGTACCGCCCACTTGCCGTTCACCACCCCCAATCGCCCCCGGGAATGTCAGTGCTACAGTCAGGGCCGTATTTAGGATTGTGGGGACCCTGTTCCCAAATTTATGTGTGAGCCACTCGTGATCTCGTCCCGGTCTTCCACATACCCAGGCCCGGATTTCTGCCTAGGCCTACAAGGCCCGGGTCTAGGGGCCCAGTCAGTCTAGGGGCCCCGGTGGCGGAATCTTTACATAAGCTCAAAAGCCTGGCTTGCCTTATCAAAAAGCTTTAGGCCTAAAGAAAATAATATTATAATAAATATTTTTACAACATTTTTCCAGGGGCTCATAATATAACTTACAGCCCTGCTCTTCTTAGCCGAACATTGAGCAATGGTACGACCTCGACCTTGGCTCATAATATTTTCGAAGAGCAAGGGTGCAGTGATTTGCGCCCTTTGTAAGATGTTTGGGAAATTGGGGTCGCTAGCTAATGAAGGGTACAACCAGGGCCGTATTTAGGATTGTGGGGGCCCTGTTCCAAAATATATCTGGGGGCCCCTCATAGCTTCGCCCCTGCCTTCCACATAGGCCTACCTCAGAAAAATTTCGTTAATTCGTGTTACATTCTGTAAAATCATACATACTTTTTATGTTGCACTTAGCTTGGTTGGACTGAAGCGCTTAAAATTGTCCGGGGGATAAATGGAATTTATTTTACATTTTAAACGAAAGAATGTGGATGTCGCTAAACAAAATATTTTTGGGATGTGTGGGGGCCCCTATTGTGTGGGGGCCCCTGTTCCAATGGAACATGTGGGACATCCCTAAATACGCCACTGGCTTTTTTTATTTGAACTTACCGCTCGCTTGTACAACCCAGATGCAATAGTACAGCGTGGTCTAAAAATAACCTTTAACTAGGTCAACCCTTATCGCATTGCCCCCCCCCCCAACCCCCATCTGTAGGCCTGTATCACTAGATACTACACACTTATAGCTTTTCGGCTAATAACTTGTATCAGTCAGCGCCCCCCTAAAGCTTCTCACCGCCTCCCGGGGGGCGATATCGCCCCCGTGGAGAACCTATGTTTTAGATTTTAGATGGTCTTAGGAGCCGAAACACACAGGGCCGGATTTTCCTATAGGCTATCAAGGCTTCAGCCTAGGGCCTCAAGATGGCTTAGACGAAATCTCTTCAAGGGATAATTTAGCATTAAATCATTTATTCCTATATTAGATGCACTCGAATAAAATTTAGGAAGAAAAGCTTCTGTTTATGATGATGTAGTGAAAATATTGTTCTTTTCTTGCCGATCTTACATTACCAAAAGTAGAACTTCAAAGTGGTGTTGAGCTGTTAATGCAAGAATACCCAGAAGATGTCAATCAAAATCTTACTGAAGAATTATTTCATTTCCACACATATGTCAGACAAACGCATAAAGTCTTCAAAAAATCCACATTGTCGCATACAGAATCGTATCAAATAATATTCAAAGAAAATATTCAAGTAATCAATCTTACGGCTATTTCTCAGTTTAATTGTCACTAATTGTACAGAAGAAAGGTCATTTTGCAAGACTTAAAGACTTCAAAAATCAATTTAGTAGCACAATGACCCAGACGAGGTTGTCTGCATTTAGTATTTTGTGCATTGAAAATGAGACCTTCAGAGAAATAGATTTTGATGAACTTATAGAAGAATTCTACTTGAAAAAGTTTTGAAAAAAATTCTTCTAATCTACTATTTCGTTTTAATTGTATACTTGGATTGAATCAGTTCTTAAATCGAATAAAGTTTCATTTTTGATTTAGTGTAAGACTTAAAATTCATAATAATTCATACTTAAACTTTAAATCCGAATTATTAAGAATAAAATTTATCTGATTTGAATTTGGTTTAATCTTCAGTGTATTGAATTTATTTTATTTAATTTGATAGAAAATATGATAATTTTTATTGCGTATTTTATTTTGTAGTCAAAGATTTTCATTATTTGAATTTTGTTTATTTGTAAATGTTGTGTGTTATGTTTGATTAGTTATTGTTACAAGTACTATATATGGTGCTGAGAATAAATGTCCAAAGAAGTGTTCTTGACCTTTTTTAAATTGTGTTTTCCGTGCCACATTTTGTATATTGGTTAGTACCTAATACAACATGCTTTATTTTACATATTGATATATATCTAAAGTAATGATGTCTTTTATTATCTCTCATGTAATTTACAAACTTAAAAATGCGAGGTGAAAGGGCCTCATAAGTGGAATAGCCTATGGCCTCCTTTCATCTAAATCCGGCCCTGGAAACAGCTCATCTTTCCGTCTCCAAGCGAGTCCACCAACGTGCAGATACATTTGCATACTACGTGTAAGCTACTTGGCGTAATGACATCAATACAGGTGTATGTGACAAGGTCGGCATTATAATGCACGTATGCGGACCAGTAACAGGTGTGTAGAGAGTTGTGTTAAAAATGCTGTTCTCTGTTAAAAGCAGCCATTGTGTTAAAAGCAGTAATATTGACAATAAAAAGACCGACACTTCATGAATATTTTGGACTTTAGTGTAGATTTTGTTCGGTCTGGATTTCAAAATAATTAGTGACCCAAAGTAATCGGAGCTCACTGTATGATATGTGGGCAAATATTAGCAACGAAGATTGCCACACCAATTAAAAGAAGTAATAAAAAGCGTCATAAGTTCTGCCCTTTTGTAAAGACAAGCTCTTTAACACAGTCGACTGTTTTCGCAATTGTGCAAACGACTATGATGCTCCGAACAATGCTTGCTATTTCACACCTGTGAGATGATTGTAGTGAGAAATTAAAACTTGTTTTATTAGCTACATGGTGAACTGGTTTTTAATATATTTTATATCAGAAAGCAAGACTGGTCTTTGAAGCACTTTTCGGTGATAAATGTGAACTGCAGACAATAACTTACTTGACATCATTGACAAATCTTAATGAGGCGTGAACTTTTGAACCCGAATGTTCGTGAACTTCCTGTTCTATTTTTAAACTAATAACAAAAAAGCATGCTTTTGCTGGTGTTTGACAATTGATTTCAACCTCGACGGCCAGTTCTAGTCTTTTAGATTATACAAAGGATACAATATTAGTTATGAGGAATCCGTTTTTAACATCAAAAGTGAGTAGGCGATAATTAATACTCAAGTGTTAGTCGCGTGAGGTTAAATGTTTATTTGTTTACAAAATAAATTAGTCAAGAGTTGCGTTTTCTTGGTTATTAAAAAACAAAATGCGTGTGTTCATAAAAACGAATAACAAATATTCCTTTGCATTAAGCAATTCGTTTGATATTATAAAAAAGTGATTTTTCACTTCTGACTTTCACAATATATTGTTTTGTTTTGTAAACATCTTTTGGAAATTAAATAATATTTAATCCCCAACAAATTTGAGCACAACCAGTAACCCAGCACACAGACATTGTTTCGAAAAAAAATGATCGAATAAGAACGGAAATGTTTTTGCACGTGACCTTTTATGCATGCATACACGTTAAGACTTGTCCATTGTCGTCTTGAACGAGTTCAATTTATCCCTGCAAGGAGGAAAATGTATCATGTCTTAATTTATCTAAAAAAATTCGATCATTCCAAATGAAACTTTAGCCTTTGCATAAAAAAATTGGATGAAAATGAAATTTAAAAGGCTGTCTACTTCTGGCCCAACGAAGAGGGTGTGTGTGTGTGAGTGTGTGTGTGTGTGTGTGCAGTTATTGCGCGCGCCGTGGCCCATAAGAGTTTATCTTTGTAATATTATTTCAAAGATCAATAATCAATACTGAAGTTTAGGAAAGTAACATTAATTTAAATTAAAAACTGTACTTGATTAAAGTTTGTGAATAGGCTGTCTTAGTAGTTATAAAATATACTGTTATAGAAGGTATAACATATACTATTATAATAAATATAAAATATACTGTTATAGTATGCATATAATATACTGATATTGTAAGCATATCACGATAATATGTTAGATTTGTTTTCAGTCTTTTTGTTTATTTTTCGACTTGGTAATTTCGCTGTCATGGCCCGTTGCCGGGACGTGAGCCGGGACGTGAGCCGGGACGTTAGCCGGGACGTGAGCCGGGACGTGAGCCGGTAATGTAGAAACGTTTTACTAGATTAAACTTCTTTTTTTTCTGCATAGGGAAGCTAGAGCTTCTACTTGAATTGTCGTAGTGTTAAATCAATCATTGGGTCAATGGCATGATGGTTCAATGAACGATTCATAGGGTTAGATGTATACATATTTGTGAATGTAATACATCAAATTCGTCTTCAGCAATTTAATTTTATGTTCATGTATAAATTATTCAACGAGCGAAAACTTGTATGTCCAAATGTTGATAAAAATACCTTTACACCCCTGCCATCAAACCCTTTAGGTAGGGGAATTGATTGTGGTAACTGTGAAGAGGGCGTGGAATTAGGAAAAAAACTTGATGTGAAGATAAACAAAAAATAGGATAAAGAAGAGCTGAGAGAAGAATGGAAGGGAGAAGAGAGAGAGAGAGAGAGAGAGGGAGAGAGAAATAGTTTTATTTAAAATTGTTTACAACTGAAGTGAAATAAATTTTCTTTCACTCAAATTAAAATAAAAATCGTTAATTATATAGTGCTTGCAGCCATGCAATTACATTTAGCATGCTCAGAGCGCTATCGGTAAAAATTTGCAGTGGCAGACGTATTGGTTTGTAAGGCAGGCAGCCACTTATCAAAGTCCATAAACTCTTTTTAATTAATAGACTAATTTGTCACAAAATCACTCAGTGTCTGAGGCAATCTGTTCCATGTAAATGGCGCCACAGATTAAAACGATCGCACTCCTATGTACTCCTTTTTATGTCCAGCCACACTGGGAATTCTAAGGAGCTGGGGAACGCAGTTCCTTTGATGGCGCGTTTTTTTATTTGAGTTCTTAAAGATAGGAAGGCTCATTACCATTTATACATCCGTACGTAGAAGACATAATTTTGTGATTAATGCACTTCATCACAAGGGGCCAGTGGAGATCTTGCAGAATTGTATAGATATGTTTCTGTTTCTCTACCCACAAAACATCCACCGTAACAGAGTTGGAAATTACAGGTGAGGAAAGGAAGTGGAGATAACACGCCTACCCACGTCCTTACTGGGCTATCCCACCCCAAACTCGCCTAGCGGAAAGAACTAGCAGCCACTATCTCCCGGAAGTGACCCACCTGAATGCACTTGAGTCGGATCAGTGCCAGATTCTAATGACACTTTCTGTCCTCGCTGAACTCGTACCTGACAGGTAACTTTCCAGGCTTCCATTTCAACTAACTCACTACCTCCTCTCTCTATTTCCTCAAAACCACCCGCCCCTCGCCCCGTATTTTTCCCAAAACCTCCCGCCCCCGCCCCGTATTTTTCCCAAAACCACCCGCCCCTCCCCGTATTTTCCCCAAAACCACCCGCCCCCGCCCCGTATTTTCCCCAAAACCATTCACTCCCTTGTAATTTTGTTTGTTTGTTTGTTAGTTTGTTTGTTTGTTTGTTTGCTTGATTTTGAATCTCTAGAATTCCCTGAAACGAGGCTCACCCAGAATCTTCCAATAAAAAAAGTCAGCTTGATTTGCTCGTTCGTCGTTTGGCACGCGGTTAGCACGTGACCAATACACATCCGTCGATTGTGCGCATGAGCGTGTCTCAGTTTAAAGCAAACAACAAAAAAAAAAACTAGAAAGAAGGATCCTACATAATGTCTACATTTACAGCTGACCTCCCCCCCCACACACACACACACAACCCTTTCTTTGTTATTAACCACCACACAACAAATTTGACTGATGACTTTGTTCACCTTTACCTGTGGTTGGTACAAAAGTCTTAACTGTCAAGAAAGTACCAAAAAGAAGAAGAAATAAAAACAACAGGAAAGTTAATCTGTATTCCCCCCCCTCCCAACTCCCCACACTAGCTATGCACGAACACCTGGTTAGTAACAGAGAACTGCAAAAGTGAAGATGTGAGGGTGTGGGGTGGATGAGTGTGGAGGGGTGGCGCGCGGGTGAGTGTATGTGTGAGTTGGATGGGAGGGGGTAGGGTGTTGGATTTTAAAGAGTTGAACAACTTTACCTTGTCTGTTTAGATGTTGTGGAATAGTTGTTGGAGACGTCCTCACTGTGTGGTCTCTAATTGGAGGGGGAGGGGGGGGGAGTCGAAATGAAACAGATAAATACAGTCACCGGAATTCGGGGTGCCGAAACGTTGCGAGGCGTGAGGCGGAGGGAGCTTTAAGGTGGTGAGGGTGGGGGGTGCACTAGGGCAACAGGGTAAAGGGATGCTAGTTCAGGGAGTGCCGGGGTGGGATATGATAGATTAAGGGGAGCGGGGGTTAAGAGTGCAATGATAAAGGCTTCTAAGATAATGGGTGCTGTGTGTGGCTGCAGGAGTTAGGGGTGTTGTTGTGTTTGGGCGCCAGGCTAAGGTGGGAGCAAGGTGTAAAGGGTGTTAGGGTCACGGTGCTGGACTAAGGGCGCTGAGTTGTGCGGGTAAGAGAGCTAAGTGGCGTAATGTGGCGGGGTAAAGGGCGGTGATGGTGGTGTGAGTAGTGGTGGAGTAAGGCCTGAAAAGACATTAATTGATTTACTTTTTTATTTTTTACACCACCAGATCCAACTCAAGCGGCATGCCAACGACCATCGAAATTAATTTAAAGTATACTCCTCTTTTTATGCAGCCCGCATAAACATTTGGGCTTGTTTATTATTCCTGATTTAAGCTCTAAAGAAGGGTCCTACAATTATATAAACAATGAGCAAGGTGTCGGGTGCCGAAATCTAGTTTAAAGTCTAAACAAATTCATGTGCACACTGCACTTTTCGTTAGTAAATACTGACCGGGACTGATCTGGTCCGCGGGCCGTAGGTTAGAATTTGTTTTGTTTATTGTAATGAGATACTGACATTCTTTCTAAAGCGTCATCAAATCAAGTGATATAATGGTGACACCGGAGTTAAGGGGAATAACGTCACAACTATTTGAAAACGTTACATATAAACACAGTTACGTTTCTTGATTTTTAAATATCATTTCTTTTTTTCTTTTCTTTTTTTATCTTTTTCTTTGTATTATTAAAAACAAAATCTTTATAGAAATTTGACCAAACAATAAAACAAAGATGTACTCTTATAACTCAGGCTAAAAGTTTATAATGTTTCTGTAAATATCATAGCTTATCTTAAATGTTGTGGACGCTCCTTCTATACAGAAGACTACTGCGTCCTACGCTCATTCCAGTCTTTCCTTTTTATCAGTGTTTTTAAATTATGTGAGGTTACTGGTTTTCCTGGTTTGTTCAGTTAACCCATTCCGTGCTCGGGTGCCTATCGAGAAGAAAGAGTACTTACATGCATTTGTTCTTGCATATGGAATAAGAAAATTGTTTTCGTCCTTATGTTTCTCTGAGCACTGTAATAATTTTTTACTATGTTGTATTTCCAAGTTTTAAGGCCTTATGTATTATTACTACTTTAATATTTGCTCTTCTGTCCTCTAGTGTTTCTAGGTTTAGTAATTTAACTGTCGGTGTTACTCATTTCAGTTGTGAATACTCGCTAATAATGAACCTTGCAGCTTTTGTTCTGAATTATTTTTTTTAGTGTTTATATTCTTTAGTTGATGGGTATCATACAGACGATTGATATTCTAGTATAGGTCTAATTTAAGTGAATTTTAGTTTTATCTTCTTACAAGCTAAATTCCCCGGACTTTGCCCGGTGGAAACTAAAACAGAAACTTTATAAGCAACAGAAAAAAAGTGATAAACTACAATGAACAGAAAGATATAGAGTCTAGATCTGTGTATAGTTTTTAGATCTAGTAAAAAAATATTTTTTTAATGTAGACATTTTAGGAAGTAATGTAAAATAAATATTGTAATCCGGTAAAACATAGGCAGTTCTTTTTATTTTACGAAAAGCTCAATCGCCCGGTGTTGCCCGTGGACATTCTTTTTTTTTAAAAGTATTATTCATTAAAATAAAAAAATAAATTAGAAAATAAAAAAGTACACTTATTGCTAATATTTTTATTTTTTTGAGAGAGCACTTTTATATTTTTTTTCATCAATTTGTTTTTATGTGTTAACTATTTAATAGGCTTACAATACAATATTATAAAAGTCCTAAATGTTTATTCGTAAATCATTTTTAATACTGTTACGAAATAAGATATTGTAAATTTGAATCGAATTTTAAAACAACGGTTTAAATTAAATTACAAGAGCTTTTTTGCTATAATGTATTGTAATTTTTTTTTTTTAATAATAACGCCCAAAGAAATCTGTCTTTATATCATCTATCTGTGGGGACGCTTGGTTTTTCAGAGTGTATACAGATGACGTCAAATCAAAGACTATTTTAATAGGAACGCTTGCGCTATTTTTAGAGCTCATGAGTCGTGTTTTTGGTGAGCAGCCAATAGTTATAGTTTTCCATTGATAAAATCATAGCGAAATACTAAACTTGAGATCAATTAATTCTGTACGTGATCGTAAATAGAGCGTTCTCAATGGGCGTGGCTTTGGGTTTTTTAGTGACGTATTTGTGTTAATAGAAGCCACTTGGTGTACAGAAATGGTGAAGTACTTCTTTATCATTCACATCTGAATATTGGCTATCCTACGCACAAATCATTAGATAAATTGTCGTAGATCATCTTACTAGTACAATAGAAAGACTGACATGGTATTTTTTCAACGAATTTCAACATTTTAAGCTAAATTCATCATCTTAATATCTGGCCGGTAAGTGTTGCATTTGAATGGATTTATTGAAGTGAAATATTGGAGTCATTCGTTATTTTCATTGTAGGCCTAATCGTTCAATAGTAATATAACATTTTTAATGTAAGAATCTTCTTGTGATAGGTCTATTAATCTAATATAGAATTAATAAAATCCATATTAATACATTAATTATCATTTTAAACACAAAATATCAATTAAAAAAAGCTCGAGCCTATATGAAACTATATTAATACAGCGGCCAATGTACACCAGTACTCAAAGTAAACAAAAAACACGTGATTTTTGTCACGTGATTGCAAACGCCCTATTCCGAAATAGGAGTTTTCGCGTCATCAAATAGGAGAAAAATCAAGCAACCGGTCCATCTTATTATAGTATTTGGTAATATCTACACAATATTAATATGCCCCTACATATATATCTGTATGTATGCCAACAAAATTTTGAATAAGGCCCCTAAATGTGACTATTTCTAACGTATGCTTTATTGTCTTTTAAATTCCACAGCGATTAGGTTTAAGGAGTATGTAATTCCTGCTTTGAAAAATTAATAGCAGATGACATTCAATCTTAGACTTCTACCTAAAAGTGTGAGGGTGAAGCTTAAAGACCCTCTCCCTTTCTGTCTGTCTCACTCCAACACACAAACAACACACACACACATAAACATACACACAAAACATATTTTTTAGACATTTAAAAAAATCGTATTGATATCTATGTGTCAAATATCTAAATCACCCACTCTTTACCTTTCATCTCTAACAATTTAGCAATTTAGAGTTGGAATACGAAATACAAATGGGCGGTCAGAGGCTTGAGAAAGTCTCCTCCTTAAAATATCTGGGATACATAATATCTGATTTAGGGTCCGAGCCAGAAATTCTTGCGAGAATAGCACAAACAACTCCTGCACTGTGCAAGCTAAAAAAATCTGGCGAAGCAAGAAAATCTCATTTTACGTGGAGGATTCGACTAATGCGCTCCCTGGCGAGGACCTGGCGAAAACCACACTGCAGGGCACAGAGCAGGTTGGAAGAAAGAGAGGCAGACAGAAGAGACGATGGGAGGATGACATCAGTGGCGTAGCTAGGGTGGGGGGAGGGGGGTCGAAATTCGAAAGTCCCCCTCGGGCCCCAACTTAAGGGGGGCCCCCAAAGGAGTGTCCGAATTGTTCTTTTCTTATGTCATAATGTCGAATGTCAAAATACAGGGGCCCCTAAAGAGGCCAAGCCCCCCGGGCCCCCAAATCCCTAGCAACGGCACTGATTGAACGTTTTCTAACTTTCTTAGAGAAGGGTAGCCACACAGGAGAAAGTAAGGCTTGAATGGTGCACAACTACCTTACAAATAAGTGCAAAATATATTTTAGTAAGTGTCGAGGCCAGTCATATGATAATGCTGCCAATACGTCTGGCAAATCCAAGGTATGTAAGAAATAATATTGAAGATTAACAAGAGATTAGATGAGAAGCCTTTGTAAATTGTGCCTTTGACAATTTTGACAACAGATGTGCCAGATATACCGTACAATCAGCCTGATTAGCCATCCCAGTAAACAGTAAAGTCATGCTCATGATTATATTAAACAGATTAAAACCACAAGCAGAACAAATAATTGCAGAAGATCAGGCAGGCAAATATTTAACCTGCGCGTGCTCTGTGAAAAACATCTCCAACACCAGAGCGACCTCTATCATGACTTCATAGACTTTAAAAAAGCGTTTGACAGAGTGTGGCATGCGGCACTGTGGGCGACTATGCGCAAATTCAACATAAATGCAAGCCTCATTGAAATCAACAAGAACCTGTACAACAGAGCAACTAGCGCAGTACTCTTCAACAGCAAGCAGGGAGATTGATTCAAAACCACTGTTGGTGTTAGACAAGGATGTCTACTTTCCCCCATCCTCTTCAACCTCTTCCTTGAAAGGATTATGTCAGATGTGCTAGAAGACCAAGTCGAAACAGTCAGCATAGGCGGGCGAATTATAACCAACTTACGCTTCGCCGATGACATTGACGGCCTAGCTGGCAGCGAGGATGAATTAAAAGAATTCACTGTAAAACTAGAGAAAACATCAGAGGCGTATAGTATGGAAATCAATGCAGAAAAGACCAAGGCCATGGCAAGTAGAACATTCACAAGTGAAATTCGGATAAACTGGCAAAAACTCGAAAGGATCTCCGCCTTTAAATATCTAGGGGCCATAATATCCGACGAAGGTTCAAAGCCAGAAATTCTTGCCAGAATGGCCCAGACAACCGCAGCGCCGAGTAAACTTTAACACATCTGGCAAAGCAAGAAAATCTCTCTCAGATCAAAGATTCGACCAATGCGCTCTCTGGCGACGTCGGTCTTCTTGTATGGATGCGAAGCTTGGACGCTCACTGCAGACCTCCAAAGAAGAATCAGTGCGCTAGATATGAGATGTTACCGCAAGATATTGAACATCTCCTATACAGAGCATATCACAAACGAAGTGGTCCGCAATGAAATAGCTGCTGTCATCGGCCCTTACGAGGACCTTTTCACCTCAATTAAGAAGAAAAAACTGCGGTGATATGAACACGTGGCAAGATCTGGAGGTCTTTCAAAGACTATAATGCAGGGCACATTCCAGGGAGGAAGAAAGAGTATCATTCATCGACTCCCAAAAGTCATCGCAGGACCGGAGCAAATGGCGTGAGATAGTGAACAGTCAACGATGGTGCCCCAACGACCCACCCACGGGTTAAGGGATAGGTGAAGGTGAAGTGAGTGAGAAACTGTGCCTATCAAAAGAACTTTTGTTCCTTTTTACCAGAGTTTGCATTTTTAAGTTTGTTATGAATGAAAATTATTTTTATTTAAAAATGTATTAATTAACTATCTATATACTTCTTAATTGTATTTCAGCTTAACCCTCTAAGTACCCGAAAATCATATTTGGCACTGACATATAATATCTGGACTTATAAAGGGCCCCTATCTCAAATAGCTTAAGTCCTTATCAAGTCTGAATCCGGCCATGATCATATTATCTCCCCCCCCCCTAGCAAGGAACACAAATTTATTTTGAAAAGAAAAGTGTTTATGGAGTAATAGTACATATATTAAAACATTAAGGGAAACACTTTAGTTTAAGAACAATAACTTGGTATAAAAATATATATTGTTGTTCACAGGGCCGGCTCTAGGGTTTTTGGCGCCCTAGGCGAAACCAAATTCTGCGCCCTCATTAAAGTGCCTTTGGCGAGGTCTATCGGGTATCCTTTCTGTTTAGCAAATTCTTGTATGAGGGCTTTTGAGTCTAACTGTCTTGCTATCTCACTTTCAATAGAAATTGTCGCCAGACCCGCAAGTCTATCCTGACAGATTGCTCTTAGTTCAGAACACTGACATACAGCAGCAATGTCAGATTCATTCAAACCTTCATCTTTTTCAATTGTTAATGCTTTTCCAAGTTTTTGCACATCGACTTAACTTTAGATGTAGTCTTGTTTTTAAGGTCTGGAATGTTGTACAAAAATACAAAGACACCATATACTTTATTTAACTGTTAAAGTCTTTCTTTTACCGCATAAGCAGCAACATAAAAAAGGATCTTGAAACTTTCTGAGTGGTCACCTGCAATATTTACAGATTCATCTGTTGATTCGTAATCAACCATGTTATTTCTTTTTCGAATTCGGACCTTCTCTTTCTCAAATACTGGTTCTACTCCATGTAACTTCTTATGTTACTTCATTAGCATCAACCAGAACTCTATAGAACTCTAAATCACTTCTAGCTGTAACCAAAAACTTTTCGTTTTTTGTTTCAGGTGACTAACTGCTCTCTGGAGACTCAAATCCCTTTCTTGCAGTATCCTACTAGTTATGTTTAATTGAAACAAAATGTTGTGCCATGTGACACGTGCAGCAATAAACTTGAAATCTGAGATGTTTTTAAGTAATCCAAGTGCTTCTACCTTCGCAATACTGCCACTAGATCCATTTAGTGTCTTCAGAAATATCTTTCAAAGCACCACAAACATGATATAACTGGCACCGCAGAGGTGTTAATGCATCAATTCGACTGGGACATCTTGTGCCACTTAAGGAATTTACAAAAACAACTGCACTACCAATGCACACAACTCATCACCATCACGACTTCCGATTCACGAACTGACTTGAAGGTCACGATCACGTCATTTCTATATGATATTCCGCCGCTGCGTCGCATCCAGGGTGTGGCCGGGGGAAGTGAGCGGTTGCCTTTTTGCACTCCCCTACGCACAGAGAGGTTGCCAAACTAGAAATGTTAGGGCATACTTTCCTATTTTCTAAGACATCTTAAATAAAATACCATTCGCCTTTCATTACCTAGTAATCCATCCACCTATGCTAGTAGCGCGCAGAAGCACTAAACTTTAATATAGTTTATATTTTTAAATCCCCAAATTAAAAAAAAATCCTAAATTTTGCGCCCCCTAAAATTTTGCGCCCTAGGCTTCCGCCTAGTTTGCCTATATGGATGAGCCGGCCCTGGTTGTTCATGGACAAATTTAGCAAATATAAATTCTATTCATCGTAGTTTATGACATTTTTATTTGTAGCGTTTACATGCGTATTTTATTTTCCCCATGGCAACGCCGTGGAATTTAAATTGAATTAGAATAAAAAACCAAACCAATGTATCATATGTCATTTTTTTTAAATTTCATTTCATTAGTCAAAGCTGAAGGTATACAGCAATCAGAAATCTATTCAACAAGCGCAAATAAAGTGTTTTAAAAATTTTCCTTAAGTCAAAGGTTATCATCTGATCTGATGTACTTAGAACATCTATAGCGGAAAGTGTAGTTGTTGTTGGTGTAGTTGTAGTGATTAATGTTGGTCCATTTGTAGAGATTGTTGGGTTAGCTATACTTGTCCACTGTGTAGTTTTAGGAGATGTAAGTGTAGTTTCAGGAGGTCTTGGTGTAGTTTCAGCAGATCTTGGTGTAGTTTCAGGAGATCTTGGTGTAGTTTCAGGAGATCTTGGTGTTGTTTCAGCAGATCTTGGTGTAGTTTCAGCAGATCTTGGTGTAGTTTCGGGATATCTTGTTATAGTTTCAACAGATCTTGGTGTAGTTTTAGGAGATCTTGGTGTAGTTTCAGCAGATCTTGGTGTATTTTCAGCAGATCTTGGTGTAGTGTTAGGAGATCTTGGTGTAGTTTTAGGAGATCTTGGTGTAGTTTCAACAGATCTTGGTGTAGTTTCAGCAGATCTTGGTGTAGTGTTAGGAGATCTTGGTGTAGTGTTAGGAGATCTTGGTGTAGTTTTAGGAGATCTTGGTGTAGTTTCAGGAGATCTTGGTGTAGTTTCTGTAGATGATGGTGTAGTTTCAAGAGATATTGGTGTAGCTTCTGCAGATGTTGGTGGAGTTTCAGAAGATGTTGGTGTAGTTTTAGTAGATGTTTGTGTAGTTTTAGTTGATGTTTGTGTAGTTTTAGTTGATGTTTGTGTAGTTTTAGTTGATGTTTGTGTAGTTTTAGTAGATGTTTGTGTAGTTTTAGTAGATGTTTGTGTAGTTTTAGTTGATGTTTGTGTAGTTTTAGTAGATGTTTGTGTAGTTTTAGTAGATGTTTGTGTAGTTTTAGTAGATGTTTGTGTAGTTTTAGTTGATGTTTGTGTAGTTTTAGTTGATGTTTGTGTAGTTTTAGTTCATGTTTGTGTAGTTTTAGTAGATGTTTGTGTAGTTTTAGTAGATGTTTGTGTAGTTTTAGTAGATGTTTGTGTAGTTTTAGTTGATGTTTGTGTAGTTTTAGTTGATGTTGGTGTAGTTTTAGTAGATGTTGGTGTAGTTTTAGTAGATGTTGGTGTAGTTTTAGTAGATGTTAGTGTAGTTTTAGTAGATGTTGGTATAGTTTTAGTATATAGTAGTGTTGTTTTAGTAGACATTAGCGTAGTTTTAGTACATATTAGTGTTGTTTTAGTAGATATTAGCGTAGTTTTAGTAGATATTAGCGTAGTTTTAGTCGATATTAGCGTAATTTTAGTAGATATTAACGTAGTTTTAGTAGATATTAGGGTAGTTTTAGTATATATTAGTGTTGTTTTAGTAGATATTAGCGTAGTTTTAGTATATATTAGTGTATATTTAGTAGATATTAGTGTACTTTTAGAAGATATTAGTGTAGTCTCAGTAAATGTTGGTGTAGTTTCAGTAGATATTAGTGTAGTTTCAGTAGATATTAGTTTAGTTTCCGTAGATAATAGTTTAGTTTCAGTAGATATAGTTTAGTTTCAGTAGATATTAGTTTAGTTTCAGTAGATATTAGTTTAGTTTCAGTAGATATTAGTTTAGTTTCAGTAGATATTAGTTTAGTTTCAGTAGATATTAGTTTAGTTTCAGTAGATATTAGTTTAGTTTCAGTAGATATTAGTTTAGCTTCAGTAGATATTAGTTTAGTTTCAGTAGATATTAGTTTAGTTTCAGTAGATATTACTTTAGCTTCAGTAGATATTAGTTTAGTTTCAGTAGATATTAGTTTAGTTTCAGTAGATATTACTTTAGGTTCAGTAGATATTAGTTTAGTTTCAGTAGATATTAGTTTAGTTTCAGTAGATATTAGTTTAGTTTCAGTAGATATTAGTTAAGGCTCATTAGATATTAGTTTAGTTTCAGTAGATACTAGTTTAGTTTCAGTGTAGAGCGCTCTGAGCATGCTAGAAAAGCATGAACAGAAGCGTTATATAAAGAACCATTATTATTAGTAGTAGTAGTACTAATATTATTATTAATATTTCTAAATTATTAAATATTGGTGTAGTTACAGTTGATGTTGATGTAGTTTTAGCAGATGTTGTTGTAGTTTCAGTAGATTTGGTTGTAGTTTCAGTAGATGTTGTAGTTTTAGCAGATGTCGGTGTAGTTTCAGTAGATGTTGGTGTAGTTTTAGCAGATGTTGGTGTAGTTTTAGCAGATGTTGGTGTAGTTTTAGCAGATGTTGGTGTAGTTTTAGCAGATGTTGGTGTAGTTTTAGCAGATGTTGGTGTAGTTTTAGCAGATGTTGGTGTAGTTTTAGCAGATGTTGGTGTAGTTTTAGCAGATGGTGTAGTTTTAGCAGATGTTGGTGTAGTTTTAGCAGATGTTGGTGTAATTTTAGCAGATGTTGGTGTAGTTTTAGCAGATGTTGGTCTAATTTTAGCAGATGTTGGTGTAGTTTTAGCAGATGTTGGTGTAGTTTTAGCAAATGGTGTAGTTTTAGCAGATGTTGGTGTAGTTTTAGCAGATGTTGGTGTAGTTTTAGCAGATGGTGTAGTTTTAGCAGATGTTGGTGTAATTTTAGCAGATGTTGGTGTATTTTTAGAAGATGTTGGTGTAGTTTTAGCAGATGTTGGTGTAGTTTTAGCAGATGTTGGTGTAATTTTAGCAGATGTTGGTGTAGTTTTAGCAGATGTTGGTGTAGTTTTAGCAGATGTTGGTGTAGTTGCTAAAAGTTTACTTGTTGTACTGGATCCAAAAGTCGGTTCGGCTGTTGTCATAACCTGGGTGGTAGTCGAAGGTGGAGTTTCATGAAATGCTGAAAAATAAAGAGATTAAGACATATTACAATTTGAATTTTTAGATCCACAAATCATTTTTTGATTCAAGTTTATTGTTTTTAAATTAAAAAAGAAGCTTTAACACTATAAATATAGATTCCTAATGTCAGTCCTTGATAATATTGAAACATGTATCAGCGCGTAAGCTTAGACAAAAAGAAAGATTTAGCAGGATAGCTTCAACTTTATAGCAATCCCCTTTTCTAATTTGTCTCTAATATTTTACATTTGCATTATTATTTATATTTACTTCTGTATTTTTTTCATTCTTTTACCGCGGAATCAAGCAGTAATATTTCTTTATATTTATATTTATAGCCATTTTGACATGCTCTATTTCAGTATTCTATTTTCTGTTTATTTCAGCTATAATTATGATTGTTATTTCGGTGGCTTCGAAAATGTTCCTTGTGATTTACGTGATGTTCCATGAAAAGTCCAAGAGGACGTCCACAATGGCGGACCCTAGTGTTGGTCCTAGATGGCTTAGAAAATGGCGGCCAAGGGAGTGTTAACTCAAATTGCCAGGACAATGACCGAGTAATTGTTTTTAAAAAGTGTGATTCTATAGGAATTTGTTGTAGTATGACCTCGTTAAAGCCAATGGGAATAACAAAGGAAACAAACGAACAAAGATCGACAAGATAAAAAGATCCCCACAAATGGTTTTAACATTAGCAACTTATATGTTACAGACACTCCTATTCAGAAACGTTTTGCGTACTTTGCTTATCCTACTTTGAATATAGTCTAGCATTTAGATTTGGGTTTGTTGCTCGCTTTCCTGTGGTTTTCAGGCAACCCATTTCATCCTCGGAGTCCAAATGGAAAGAAATTATAATCGCTTTTTTTTGTGCTGATATACGTTCGCTTCTACATACTATGCGTTTTGTTCTTGCATATCTTCAATTTATATTGATTTCTTCTGTACGTTTCTATGTACCACTTGATTGTTGTAATGGCAAGTTCGAAATAGTTTTGTGAAGTTTCTCTCAATCTATTATCAAAGCTAGTATTTGTATCGTTGAGAATAACAAAAGTTGTTTAAAAAAAAGTGTCATTTCATTGAATTTGTCTTGATTTGATAACTGAAAAAAATATAGATGAATATTTGAACTGTATTTGGCATATTTTGATGTCACTTATATGGATGCTTTTAATTCAACTTTTAACATTTTAAAATCGCCAATATCCCTTCGCTAAAAAAGATACAGTCTTAAGTAGGAATATCAAGCAAGTGAGGCTCAATGAGGTCTGAAAACATGTGTCCATGAAATTAATTTCACGGCAAGATATGTCCAGTTTCACTGCAAATCCATTATATTAGACAACAAGTGATTTTTGACAATTTCCTTGAAAATCCAAGCTCCACTTAAGAAAATGTGTCGCTATTCCATTCAGCTTTGATAGCCAGTATTGGGTATTTTTTCAGCAAGAAACTCCTTAAATCACTTCCAGAGACAAAACTATTCAAGACTTTATCTCGTCTAAGCCAGCAAGGACTGTGCGCAAAATCAGATCTCAATATTCAGTAACAGATTATTATATAAAATACTTTAATTGAATGTACATCAATAAAGAGTCAGAAGCTATTAAACTGAATATCTTAACAATAAATAGTATCACACATCACAAGTCCCATTTTGAGATCTTCGCACAAAAACTTAAACAGTCGACGTCAAATGTGATTTTCATGAAATTTGACACACACCACCACGTATGTTGTTTTGGCTGGGTTAAAAATATCCTTATTGTAGGTCTTTAACGTGCCATTGAAAATGGTTCTACGTGCCGTACGCTACTGAACCATGCGATAAGCAAACTAGGCGACGGTATAATGCGACACTAAATGCTACTTTTAAAAAATTATTCAAAAAGTTACCGCAATGTTATGTGCACAGATTACTATACTAGATGAAAATTATTGAGATATGACCAAATGGAGTACCATACATCTTCTTTGGTCTTAATTAATTTCGAGTCTTACATTTTGCGACTCGGGTGTATATTTGGTAATAGGTAATAGAGCATCTGTTTCATTGAATATATTTCTCCAATTCCAATTAGCCTTACACAGTCCACCGAAAGAATGTAATAGAGCATCTGTTTCATTGAATATATTTCTCCAATTCCAATTAGCCTTACACAGTCCACCGAAAGAATGTAATAGAGCATCTGTTTCAATGAATATATTTCTCCAATTCCAATTAGCCTTACACAGTCCACCGAAAGAAGGCCGGAATTTTTGACACATTGTATCTGGTGCGCGTAGATTCCTGGGTGGGGAGAGCACGGATCTCAATGCAGTCCTTCATGCACCACGCATTGAAGCTCAGCGCAAAGATCGGACTCCTGGTCGACCGCATGCCCCTGCGGACGGGAGTGGAACCTCCTCCTCACCTATCTTTCAACCTGCCAGAGATACGGACGAACCTGATGGAAGCAGTCGGACCCAGCGCTTGCCTGACTGAGAGGCGCGCAGCTGCTCTAAGGACGGTACGTGCATACTCGGGATTCGTTGAGGCATACACTGATGGGAGCGCGATCAGTGGGACCGAAGCGCGTTCCGGGTATGGTGCTCTTGTGTCGTACCCGAAGGCAGTAGAAAAACGGGTTGAGCTAAGTGGGCCGTGTGGAGCAATCTGCATCTTTGATGCGGAGATGGAAGCCATCAGAATTGCAGCTGTGGCAATTGGGAAAACGTTCGAAGAAACACCAGCTGCTCGTGTTGATGTGGTTATCTTCACTGATGCGCTTTCAGTACTCCAAGCCATCGACGGCTTGGGAACATGGCCCGATCTGCTTGTCCGACTGTAGGCTGCTATTTCCGACCTGATCCTCAGGTACGAGGTGAAGGTCATTTTGCAGTGGATTCCAGGTCATGCATGAGTCGCTGGCAATTAGATAGTGGATGCCTTGGCCAAGAAGGGATCCCTGGTACCCATTCCGGAGGCTCCGTCCACCTTCGCGAGTGCCCGCAGATTAATTCGTGAGTGGGAGTCAAGACAAAGGTGGAAGAATTGGGACGAGTCTGACAAGGGTCGAGGTGTGTGGCAGCAACTAAAACGGTCAAATCGAGCTGATCCGTGGTGGAAGCTCCGCAGGAGAGAACAGGCTACGATAGCCCAGTTCCGTACAGGGCACTGCCCTATTGGTGCCTATTTCGGACGCCAATTTCGATTCGCGGTGCCGACACTGCTTTGAAGCAGAAGAGACGGTCGAGCATTTGCTTTTAGACTGCCCTGTCTTGCAGGAGGAAAGAGTAGATGGGAATGGTCAACAGTTTGCACCATCACTTTATGGTAACCTGGCTGTGCTACGTAGTACAAGTGTGTTTGTCCTCCGAATCCTAAGAGATTAGTCTCGATTCGATCACTCCGGTGAGTGAGGTTTAAAGTCTGGTGCGCGCGCCCTACTTTGCCTACCCCTACAATCTTTTTCGACGGCCTCGGGCTACACTAAACGCTACTATAAAAAAGCAGTATGTACCGTATAAGATAATACGTTCAAAATGTGACCAAATGGCTTTTCATTGATATTTTATTGTTGTGATTGTCCATTAGGTAAAACGTAATAGAACATCTGTATGGTTGAATCTCTTACCATTATAGTCAAACCCGCATTTCCATTGACGGCCTTTCAGACGTCCACCTTCTAGAGTGCCTTGGAGGATGTTTTTTGGCAGGTTATTATGCCTCAACACATGACCAAACCATATCGGCTTGCGACGCTCGATTATTGACATAATGTTTTCTTGAGGGCCGGCAGTTGAGGATATTCTGTCCCAGACATAAATTATTCAGTAGTCCTGTGTTTTAGGTACGGTAGGAGATTCGAACGATTTTTCTGATGCATTTATTTTCGAATGCCTGCAACTTAATTTCAGAGGCTACTCCAGGTCTCACATCCGTACAGAACAATATTTTCACAAGGGCTCTGTAAAGCCTGATCTTTGTTGGGAGACTAATGCTTATGCTGGACCAGATTCTGTTTATTAAGCCATTGCTGATCCAATCCTGTTTCGAATTTCTGCCCTCACAGCTATCGTCTACGGATAAGATGTCTCCTAGATATTTGAAATTTTTTACGTCTTATAGTTGTTGTTGGTTCATTATAATATTTGCACTTCTGGCATCTGTGATGCTGATCGTTATTTTATTTTTTTCTGAGCCGATTTCCATTACGTATGTCCCTCTTCTTTCTGCAAGTTTGACTGTAAGCTCTTGTAGTTGCTATATTGCTCCATGCAAAACAGGTCGATATCATCAGCAAATCTTAGATTGCAAGGTAGTCTTCCACCAATGGAGATGGATATGTGCATTATTTTGTCTAGTAAGATTTAGTAAGATATTGAACAAGACTGGCAATAAAATGCAACCTTGAAGATGTCCTCTATACAACCATGAACCATTGAGTTGAACTGCACTGCTCGCCTGATTGCTTCGATCGCATGTATAGGTCCTTCTTCAGTGGTGTAGCTTTTCATCACTCGCCATAGTCCCTCTTGCCATACACGATCAAAGGCTTTCTTGAAGTCTATGAAGTTATGGAGTTCGTGTTTGTGTTGTGTGTGTTTTTCTAGGCGCAAGCAAAAGTTGTAAATCCGCTAAATTGTGCGTCTGCTTGGTCTGAAACATGCCTGTTGGTCTGCCAGTAATTCCTCCACCACAGATTTAAATCTTTTCAGGATAACTTTTAGCTGATGAACTTATATTGCCTTTATTGGGCAATAGTTCTTGTTCTTCTGCGTTCCATTTCGCTTTCCGTTGCGGTGTCAGACTGGCAGTCCGTCCTGTTTCTCTGACGAACCGGGCTGTTGTCTGTAGGAATGGCTTTGGGCCCCAATTTTGGCCACCTAAGACCAAGCCTGGTTTTGGGCTTCTCTGTAAAGAGGACACCATTGCAGGATGTACTCGGCATTCTGAACATCAGTTCCACAGGGACTTTAATCCGCCCTAAAATAACATGCCCAGCTGACGACCTGAACTATTTTCTCCCCCATGTTAAGTGAGTAGGGCTTCAGGCCTTGTCATGGGAAGTCCATTGTGTTTTTTTAAATTATATTCACATAAGTGGAACGTCGGCTCATATTTATTATATTATTTGGCACACTACTATGATACTTTACTACCTATGATACTTTACTACCTATGATACTTTACTATCTATGATACTGTAGTATTTATGCTACTATACTATATTATGTATTTGTGCTTTACGGGATATATTCTTATGTTCTATATGCAAATATTAATGGCTAAATATCTCAGTCAAAGGATACTTGTTCTGACCTCTGTAAGGTCAACTTAGTTGCCATCTTGTTTCATTTTTTTTATGGCCCGGATCTTTTCAATATGGTATACTTTTCTTTTCATGATCTTTTACTATGTATGGAGTTATTAATAATAAACTGAATCATTGTTCATTCTATTAAAACCTGAAGATCTTCGTTTATTTTATATAACTTAGATGTATGTCTTTCATAAGTGAAAGGTTGGTTTTCGTGTGGTTCAGATCGCAGTTTACCCATACCTCTACATAGAGCTTTAACATTTCAATTATAAAAAACTAAATTAATTATATCAATTGACCAAAACTGAAGTATTTGACAATGGGGAGAGTGTCCAGGAGTGCCCTATGTGATGCATCATTTGGTAGATCTGGACGGTCACTACCTCTAAGGAAGAGAGGCATTATTCTGCGCATCACTGTTATTCAATTTCGCTAAAAAAAAAATTCCAAGGATCCCATGTTTCCTTAAAAAGGCCCCATTATTCATCATTTAACATATCCCCTTTTTTTATTCTTATAACAATTCTCGCATTTGTTTAAAATGGCTTTTGTTTTATTCGTGAAATAAATGTTCTTCTTTGTTCTTGAAAAGGCCCCTCTAATTAATTTCTTGAAAAGACGTTACTTATCATTTCTTAAAAAGGCTACACTTTTTAATTCTTCAAAAAACAACAACAATTTTATCATTGAAAGGTTACACATAATAATATTATAAGTTGAAAAGACCCCGCTCCCCCTGCTCCCCCCCCCCCCTTCCCGGCTACGTTACTGCTTTCCTTTATTAGGGCAACAGTGGTCAAGGTGAAAAAGGACTCTATGCCTATAATTTTTATCTTGTTTAAAAGGTTTCGGGTTTGACAATCTTTTCCTACTTACAAAATAAGATTAGCATTCGATATTTGTAACAGTCGTAACATTTAATTTTAAATTATTGTGAATAAATAAGCAAAGGTAAAAGCTTTAATAAAATATGCAATTACGAAGTAATTAAAACATGAAATAAATATTCTTTGTACCAATCAATGCAAAGTGACTAGGATGTAAGAAAAATCATTGTAAAGTATGTTCAAAGAAAAGGCTTTATTGGCCTAGTTGTTAAACCAGGTCTGGGTTTAGAAATAAGCAATGTAAAAATATATTCTTACTTGTCTCCATACAAAGGAATTTATTTAATTGTGCACAGTCGACCTCGAATAGTAAAAGTTTAAAAATAGTAACGCAGTCATGAACGGGGCTTCTGGATGCGTAGCCTCCTAAACCTCCGAACAAAGTTAGATTAGCCGAGGAGTTGTCATGATCCCAAACAAACGTTCCTTCAACATCGATGTCGTTAGCGCCAATCCATATTGGCGTTTCTGAAAATGTTCAAATTTTAATTTAATCTTAGATTTAGTATCTTCCCCTGACAATTTTTAATTTTGGGGAGGGGTAGTAGTTTGAGATTTTTTTTATATTTGGGAAGGGTGTAGTTATACATTGTATCCCACACAATCCCCATGTATTTTTCGTCGCACTTAACGTTTGTCGTTTAGTCAGAAAGAAAATTATTTAAAAATCCTATTTTATTAACTTCACTTTTGTGTATTCTTCCACACAAAGATTTTTGTTTGTTTCTGTTTTTATTAAATTTGTATTACATTTTATGGTGTGCATTTTTAAATTAATAATTTTTTTTTAAGAAGGGAGAGTGTGACGTGCTGGTCTAAGTTGATGCGTCACAAAGCCTTTAATTAGCATAGGCTATCAGTGCAGATTTAGTGGATAACTCAGCAGGTACACAGGTGATAGGGAGGGGTGAAAATGGCAGGTTATCTAGGTGGTATGTGGTCACACGGCTGGTGATCTCTATGTGATGGAAAGACGAATTTATAAACAGGTTTCTAGCTGGTTAATACGTAGGTTGAGTTAAACTGTTGACTAATTGACCCTTTTCACTGAACGTCACACAAACAGGTATTATATCAATCGATAAACAAGGCGTATTGTAAAAACGAATAGTTTATTCACAAGAAAAGTCCGTATTCAATCGGTGCTCGGTAAATTTGGGAATGGTAAATTCGGAACCGGTATTTTAGGCAAGGGGATTTCGGCAAAGGTAATTTCGGAATAGGCAAAGTCGGCAAAACACGCAAAACGGTAAAATTGGCAACGGTAAAATTGGCAATCATATAATATCCACTGTATTTATTAAAAGTATTGGATAGACTACACTCTAGTCCTGGATAGTCAACCTATGCAATGCGTGCCATACTTGGCACACAGAGTGTTTTTAAACGGCACATGAAAGACCACCAAATTGGTGAAAAGAGCATGATAACATTAAAGAGCACTTTGGCACGTAATTTAATTTAACGTCATCTAATGATCAAAGACAAACACTTTAAGTAGGCGCCAAATGTACCCCTTCCCCAGCCCCGGCGTTTCTTCCACCCCCCTTAAGGTACGCATCGGCAAATGTAAAGGTAGACCTATGTGTGTAAGGTATCGAAACTAACTTTACGCATCAAAGCATACGTTTGCCTCCCCTACAATATTACGTAACTCTGACTACCTGACCGCCACCCCTACATAGTATGATACTGGTTGTGTAAACAAGAGCAAACGTAGAATGCCCCCTCCCCTCCCGCCCCCTACCAAGTCCATCGTAAGTACTTACCCGACTCCCCTTACGAAGTTCTGCCAATTCAAGTAATAGTGACCCCAGGCTACAGCAGGAAAAAGAAAGGTAGGGGGGGCGGGGTTATGGAGGTCAAGGAGACGTTTTTTTTTGTTGCTATTTTTTTTTTGTTGTTGCTGGTTATTCTTGTAGTCAATACATTTAAAAAATATAAACGTATCTGCCTAGTAGAATCTTCTTATCATTTTTATTCATATATAATCAACATGTTTCATATCAATGTGATGAACAAGACATTGATATAGTTTCAAGTCAGTGATGTGGATATAGTATGGCGGGAAAGTAGACTTACTCCCAGAAAGAGAAAAAAAGTAGCGATTGGTGTATTAGTGCAGGATTGGGATTTGTAACGTGAAGTAACTTTGCCAATTTATTGGCGTAGCCAGGAATTCAACGTAATAGTCATTAGTACAAGTCGGCGCAGGGGGGGTCAGATTGTATAAAGTGGGTTGGGGCAAATAGTGCAATGTGGGGTAGGTACTCAAACTTTTTGTAGTGTTATGTAATTCCACGATTTTATCATAAAGATCCTCCCCCTCCCGCCCCCCTAACTTGTGTAAAAGACGCATTCTAAACATAAATGTTATGCATTGGTGAATTTTAGGGCTTACGCCTCTAACCCGCTTTTTAGGTCTTTTGAATTTAATGTTATATTGTATCCTTCTGTAGGCCTACACTTGTTTACACCGTTCAGACACGACCATACTTGAGCCCAGGTTTGTTTAGATCGTACGGGAAACATTGCAAACACATTACAACCCCCCTACTTTATATATCTTTCAAAAACGAACACAGTCCCTATTTCTTGACCGGTTACGTCAGGGAGAGTTAAAGAATTACTTCGCTTACCTATAGGCCTATTCTCTCAACACGGGTTGTTGGGTGTGTGGAGGGGGGGGGGAACACATGGTCACCATAGACATAGAAACCTTGCCCACCTCTTTTAGTTTTCACTGCTTAGCCTAAGGCTACCAAGCTGGTCACTAACACTTTAATCAGTGGGGAGACGGGGTGGGGAGACGGGGGTGGGGAGACGGGGGAGGGAGGGGCTAGCATTTGCTTTTTAAACACTGCAAGTCTCATTCTGGTGTTTAAAAAAGAAGAGGGGGATGGCAAATAATCTACATTACGTAATATTGCTTTGCCATTGTTTCCTTGTGTTATAGACGAGATGGTTACATTTGGCGTCTATTAAAATGTTCCTTTTCTTATGCATTAGTTAAATAGTGTAAATGGTAAAAAAAATAGTGTTTTTATTCAATGTTTTTCTTAAATTTAATTTTTAGTCAAACGAATTAATTTTTTTTTTAAACTAATTTGTATGCTTTATTTATATATTTTTTTGTCATTTTAGCACGTCTCATAAACTCAATGCCTGGGGCTCATCTACTCTGGTTACGCTATAGCAAACATGTCACAAATCAGGCACTTTCTATAATGCTAACTTCATTTCGTGCCATCAGCTTCATTTAGTAGACTAGAGCAGGGGTCGGCAAACTTTATATAATAGTGTCCCAAAGTAGCATTTCTAAATCTTTCAGGGTGCCAACGGCCTTAATGTCATCCTGCTCTTTTCATGCAGAAGATACTTAAACTTCCTTTTTGGTGCTCTTTGACGTGAAATTTAAAACCGTACTGCGTGCCAAGTCTAGCACGCATTCCGTAGGTTGCCCATCTCCTGACTAGAGTGTAGTACTACCAATATAGTCAATAAAAACTGTGGATATGTTAAGTTTGCCAAATTTACCGTTGACAATATTACCGCTTTGATAGTTTTGCCGAAATTACCTTTTCCGAATTTACCTTTGCCAAAATTACCTTGCCGAAAATACCGCTGACGAAAATACCGTTGCCAAATTTACAGTGCTCGGTAAATTTGGGAAAGGTATTTTCGGAACCGGTATTTTAGGCAAGGTGATTTTGGCAAAGGTAATTTCGGAAATGGTATATTCGGCAAAACTCGCAAAGCGGTCAAAATGGCAACAGTAAAATTGGCATTCATATAATATCCACTCTTTTTATTGAAACTGATGATAGGATTACACTCTTGTCTACTAAATGAAGTTCATGGCTTGAAGCTAGGTTGTCTCCGTGGGAGATTAAGTTAATATGGGGGTCCTTTAAGTACAGTAGGCCTATTATAAGGGACACTTGCAAAGAACCGTTTTGTATTTACTTGTGTAAAAGGTTCATTCTAAACAGATATGTTAGGCCTATGCATTGGTGAAGTTTAGGGCTCACGCTTCTAACTCGCTTTTTAAGTCTATCGTTTCCACTGTATGGAAATTAACGTTTTATTGTAGGCCTATCTCTCTAAAGGCGCTTACTCCGTCCTTACACGACCATAGTAAGTCCTTACGTAATAAACTCTGGCTGGTGTGTTTAGATCATACGGGAAACATAGCCAACGTACAATTACACAACTTACATTACCCCCCCCCCTTTACCACATAGCGAACACAGCCAAGACCATCTTAAGTACGTATTAAAAATTTACGATGGTCTTGACACAGCCCCAACCCCGTTTACCGATGTACGCTTGTTTTCTTGACCGAATGTCAGGGGGAGGGGGTCTTTTTCCTATTGCCCAGCAACTAGCCACGTGGCGTAAGTGTGAAACCGTTTTATGGTGGGGTTTTGTTGTATGGTAGCCTACTTACAAAGGCAGACTTGGGCCGTGGATCTAAAAAAACACAGTACAAATGCAAACACGCATCTACTTGTTTTAATTGAAAGTGGTTGTAGGATTAGTTAGGCCTACAGTCTTGTCTACTATAAAGTAAACGGCATGAAACAGCGTAGTATCAGTAGTTAATAAAGCTTACAATGGATCCCTGCCTAAATTAATTACTTGTAGAAACAGCCTTCATACTTAATCTCAATAAATAATAATAGGCAAATCATCTATGTAAATTTGAACTAGTTAATGAACCTAAGATAATTCCTTGTAAAACTCTTCGTTTTAAAGTATTAATGGAGTTGATTTATATTTATTAGAAACTATTAGTGATAAAAAAATATTTCATCATCTTCTTCTTCATTATGCTGTGGAGACTGTGGAGACCCCGTTATAGCCGAGGAAAAAATCCACAATGTTAATTGTATATTACTCAGGGATCAGAGTGTGCATTATCAGATAGTTATTTCAATGGTTTAAGGGTCTAATAAAGTAAATAATACTCATCCACTGGTGAGATTTAGCTTACATTTTTCTTTCTTTTATTCTTGTCTTTAAAAATCGTTTTTTTTTCCTCTAGGTATCGGTGAACTACGCATATAGGTAATGTCTCGTCCTTATTTTAAAGAAGTCAACAGGTTTATTTTGATATGGCTGACAAAAGTTTACCTTCATCGTCATGATTAATTCGCATGTAACTATGAAATTTCGCTAAATTGCGTACTGTGGGCCACTTCTTGACCACATGGCCTAGCATTCTGAAAATTGCGTCAAATAGTTAGACCTATTACTTTTTACATAGAAATAAAACAATTCCTTGCAGTGGATGCCGATAAACAAACTAGTTAGTGATCTTGGATCTCATGAAGATGCCATCATATAAACACATTTTCAATTATTTTTATATGGATCTATCATTGATCTCTTACCAATACACACACGATTAGGGGCCCCGGTTTGTGGTTCAACTGTTTACTAATACTAGCCACCATTTTCAGCTTTAAGATCATTAACTAACGAGCTTGAAATGGTTTGATCCCGTTGGTTGAAAGGTTACATTTAGTACATACCGGTACTAAAAGTTTGAGTACCAACCCCCTACCACATTGCACTATTTGCCCCAACCCACTTTATACTATCTGATCTCCCCCCCCCCCCCCACATTGCACTATTTGCCCCAACCCACTTTATACTATCTGATCTTCCCCTCCCACTTTGCACTATTTGCCCCAACCCACTTTATACTATCTGACCTCCCCCCCCCCCCCCGACTTGCACTAATGAATCTTACATTGAATTCCTGGCTACGCCAGTAAATTGGTAAAGTTACATCACGTTAAAAATCCTAAATCCTGCACTAATAAATATACTACTATTCCCAATCGCTACTTTTTCTCTTTCTGTGAGTAAGTCTACTTTCCCGCCATACTATTTCCACATCGCCGACTTGAAACTATATCAATGTCTTGTTCGTCAAATCATAGACCATAATATACATGGACCGCTTGCTTTAGTATTTCTGCTATATGATGACTTGAAACACTGATGTTCGGAATTCCCGATTCTAAATAACGTAATTGCTATACAGGAAATAAAGTTATTGATATACAACTTCAGTTTTATTTAATCGCTATGATTTTCTCAATGAAAAATTAAAATCGAAAGTAGTACAGAGCGGAAACATTTATAGATCAGTGTTGTGTGCGCACGGAAAAAGAACATAAGCTCTAAAAATAGAGCAGACTTATTATCTTATTATAGTCAATGATATATTAATAGGCCTACAAGTATTCATTTAAAGTCGAAAAAATGCGATTTAATAAAACGGATTTTGTATACCAATTACTTCATTTAGAATCGGGATAATAGCATAAAAACTAAAGCAAGCGGTCCATGTATATTATAGTCTATGGTCAAATTGCTATGAAACATGTTGATTATATACAAATAAAAAGATACTGCTAGGCATATGTTATATTTATATTATTTAAATACAAGTCTAGTGAGCAAAATAATATAAATATAAAAGAAAAATTGTAAAGAAAATATTATGTGAACATTTTAATAAAAAAATCAAATACAAATGTATTGACAGCAGGGGCGAAGCCACAGGGGGGGGGCACATGGCCACCATAAAACATTTTATCACATTCAATTGCCGTCGGCTATTTGTCGACAATCCGCCGGCTACCTTTTTTCTTTGTAGTTTTAAACCTTGTACCTTCTATGTTATAACGATACAAGTATACATTAATTAGACATATAGGCCTACAACAATACATATAGTTGGCTATATTTGACATAGAAACCTTGCACACCTCTATTAGTTTTCACTGCTTAGCCTAAGGTTACCAAGCTGTTCACTAACACTTTAATCGGTGGGGAGACGGGAGTGGGGAGACGGGGGTGGGGAGACGGGGGATGGGAGACGCGGGGAGGGGAGACGGGGGAGGGAGGGGCTAGCATTTGTTTTGTAAACACGGCGAGTCTCATTCTGGTGATTAAAAAAGAAGAGGGGAATGGCAAATAATCTACATTACGTAATATTGCTTTGCCATTGTTTCCTTGTGCTATGGACGGCGGGGGTGAGGGGGGGGGCAGGACATTTGGCATCTATTTAAATGTTCCTTTTTTTATGCATTAGTTAAATAGCGTAAATGGTAAAAAAAAATTACAGTGTTTTTATTCAATGCTTTTCTTAAATTTAATTTGTAGTCAAACGAACTGATTAATTTTTTTTGTTACCTAATTTTTATGCTTTATTTATACATTTCTTAGTGTCATTTTAGTACGTCTCATAAACTCAACGCCTGGGGCCCATCTCCTCCGCCTTCCTCTGGTTACGCCATTGCAAACATGTCACAAATCAGGCACTTTCTATAATGCTAACTCCATTTCGTGCCATTACCTTCATTTAGTAGACTAGAGCAGGGGTCGGCAAACTTTAGATAATAGTGTGCCAAAGTAGCATTTCTAAATCTTTCAGGGTGCCAACGGCCTTAATGTCATCCTGCTCTTTTCATGCAGAAGATACTTAAACTTCCTTTTTGGTGCTCTTTGACGTGAAATTTAAAACCGTACTGCGTGCCAAGTCTAGCACGCATTCCGTAGGTTGCCCATCCCCGGACTAGAGTGTAGTACTACCAATACGGTCATAAAAACAGTGGATATGTTAAGTTTGCTAAATTTACCGTTGCCAATATTACCGCTTTGATAGATTTGCCGAATTACCCTTTCCGAATTTACCTTTGCCAAAATTACCTTTCCGAAAATACCGTTGACGAAAATGTCGTTGGCAAATTTCCAGTGGGTTTTACGTGCACTAAGATGAAAACAGGTCACATTTAAATATGAGTTGTTACAATCAAATAAATTATAAAAAACTTACAATTACAATTGTCGTAGCCAGAATTTTGAGGTGGGAAAAATAGCACAAATTTGGGAAAGGTTAAATTGCTAAATTTAAAAAATCTCAGTGGAGAGCATAGAATACAAGAGGGTTTGGTGGGAGGGGGGGGGTTGTATTGCAATGAACAAGGAAAAAGGTGGCGGCAGTAGCAAGGGCATTCACATTATAAAAATGCTATTAAGAAACGAATAATGGATCTAAATATCAATAACTAAAACTTACTAATCAAATAATATTTTAGTTTGAAACGTCCATTGTCGGATAAAATTTGAATGTCTAATTATTCTAAGGAATTTTAATTTTAAAACAAACATGACTCTGACATACTTAATGTTTGAAATATTTCTCTTTAGTAACAAAGCTAGACCTAGACACATTTTATAAAAAAATGACTAGGATAGAATAATCATAAATTAATATTAAAAAAATACATAATATATATTTTATGAGATTTTTGGTATATGTATACTGTATACCTAATCATGTAAATGCTGATTAACTTTGCAAATCTAACTCTCTATAACTTTATTTATTATTATAGTAAAAAAAATGAAAGAGACAAAAATAAATATTTTTATTCCCTGCTATTGGAAAAGTAAACAAAAAAGAGGGGGGCGGAAGTCTTGGTAAAGTTTGATGTGGAGGGGGACATTCCTTTCTCCTTTAATCCCCTGGCTATGCATGTAACAATTACAACAAAAATATTCATTATATTAATTTATCACTGATCTCTAAAAAGAATGGATTGGGCTCGGAAGTAACATTCTTGAGGAATATTTCCGCCATTTTGTTTATACTGTCACTGATCAATATATATAATTACCGTGAGTTTGTTTATTTATTTAGATGTTTGTTTCTGCTCTATATTCTCCCAAGCCGTTTGACTAATCGGGTTAAAAGTTAGATGTATACATTGGAAACGTCGTCCAAAATAAAGTTATATTTTTTTAACAATATTGCTTAATTCGTTAATTTATTTTTTAAAATAAATTTAGACCTATTACTAATCACCGTATGTTAAGGTTATACAATGGGCGCAGTTTCCAAATGAGTCCCTTTGAAATGCTTTCAAAATTGCTATAGATCAGTGCTTTTCTTCACTTTGCTCAAACCAATTTATTAAGAAGACACATTCCATTATTATTATAGATCAGTGGAATTTATTCATAAAGGCGGTTTTAAGATGTTAATGTTTATATATAGACTTTGAAAAAACACTTACGTAACTCATCCCTTAAAGCTTCATAAGCCTGATCCACACTTTTGAATGTAGCTAGGGCGCCGCCCCAACTTTCACAAGAGGCCTTGGGATATTAAGAAAAGAAAGTGTAAAAATGTTGTCCACTTTATCACCTACAAAATTGTTAGCACAAAACTTTGTACATTATTAACATTATATTCCTTTTTTAACTTTTTCTTACTTCAACTATTATACAGATGAATGTTTATCTATAAGGCCTACTCAATAGCTTCAAAGCTGGCTAAGAGTGCAAACTAATAACTCTAGAATCATTCGGCGGGCTAACGAAAGGGGGCATAGTTCCCGGCGGTACGTGACGTTTTGGCGCAGCCGTTTTGGCGCGGGACGTTTTGGCGCGAGCCGTTTTGGCGCGGGACGTTTTGGCGCGAGGAAATAATTGAGGAAAACATTAATTTTTTTGTTGTATAATAAATTAAACTAATAATAAATAAGAATAATTTCAAACGATGTAGGCCTACTTTATTGCATTTATAGGACTATTAAACTTTTAAAACTTTGTTTTTTTTTTATATGCATAAAGACTAAAGTATCTATTTATGGGCATAAAATGCTTATCTATTGATCTATTGATATGTCCTCTTAATAGAGAAGTGTTTTTTTTTCAACCCTTAGAACGTTAGGCCTAGATCTATATTTGAAAATTACGCGTTCAACAAAATTCTAATAACTACACATGTTCATGAAGTAACTCAGTGCCCACACCTTTCAAATAACTTGACTGCTGTAAAATAGTTGGGAGTGATTAAAACCAGGGTCAATTGTAGACAAGATGGTCAGAGATTTAATTATAACAATGAATGTTTTAGAATACTGGGTGGGTAGTAAAAAGATAAGGAGGTGACTTGGTATATGAACAATTCCTTCGTGGAGACCAGCCAACAGTGAAACGCAAAAAGTATGTGGACGCTGATAACAGAATCAGTAAGATCGTTCAAACGTATAGAAGCAGAGACGTAATAGAATACTTAAGAGGACTAGCCAATAATTTTGTAATGGAGCCATACAAGATTGTTCATTCAGGATATTGTTAAAGTACATTGTTTTAAACTGTCATTATTTAATATTTTAACATTATTTGTCATTATTTAATATTATAACATTATTTGTCATTATTTACATTATTTATTATTCAATCAGTTTATAAAAAACAAAGTTATTAAATTTTATTAATCCAATATATACATGGTATTAAAATGTTTTTATTTCATATTTGTTTCATTTATTATACAAAAAATATTGTTTTCATCAAATGAAGTTATTAAGTTCATTTGATTAAATGATGTGATGTGTTTTTAGTCCATCGCGCCAAAACGTCATGCGCCAAAACGGCTGCGCCAAAACGTCCGTCGCGCCAAAACGGTCGCGCCAAAACGGCCGCACCAAAACGGCTGCGCCCAAACGTCCTGCTTCGAGTTCCCGGAGTGCTAACCAGTGGCGTAGTCAAATTCGGACACCAGGGGGGAGCGAACTTTTAAGAAAAAGGCCCCACTTTAAGCACATTTTTCCAGATTAATAAAATAATTTATACATATCAAGTTTTACATGCATATACCTTGCTGACTTCCTAAATACTCATCAAATATCGCAAAGTATTTATAGAATCAACGAAATGCTTCCATAGAACTGCATTGTTCTTCTTTTAATATTTAAAGTCTAGGTAAACTGTCAGAAGAAATGTAGATCTGTGGAGATATTCTAGAGATTTCAGAAAATAATGTAGTTTTATCAGTTTAACTTTTCGGTCTTTGTAGTCCCCAAAACAAAAGAATTTATATTATATGTTTTAAAAACATTATATTCATTTCTAATTATTTCCTTTCTGCTATTAAAAGACCACAAAAAATCATTTTTCTTTTAAATTCTTTTTGCAACCAGCCATAGATCACTCGAACCTATATGCAGAAAGCCAACGTGCTAGAAATGGTTTCATTAGCGATCGGAGAATAAACCAGCCATGTCTGTCAATTTCACTATCATTTTTCACTTTTTTTTTTAAATTACACAAGAGCAACGAAATGTCAAACAATTTCAACGTTTGGAAAATTAATTAAGAACATTTTATTGATAGCCTTCAGACTAATTATATTCAATTGAGCTTTTATATTCCACTTCTTTAATTATGTATAAATGTAATTAATTCTATAACACATTTTTGTTAAATTTCAATGAATATAACAACTGGGAGAGCCTGGCCGATAACCGATTCTCTTGGCGCAGCTTGACCCGAACTGGAGCATCAGTTCATGAAGATAAAAGGCGAAGGGTCGCTACTGAAAAACGACAACTCAGAAAATCCAGCAAAGACAGCCCCGCTACTACCAGCCATCAAGTCATGCATCTGTGCTCCCATTGTGGCAAATACTTTCGGGCAAAAATATGCCTCATTAGCCATTTCCGAACCCACAAGAAATCATAACTCTGACATAGGATGGTCCTCATCGAAAACGATGGACACGCATCATCATCATAAAACTGAATTTGTATAAAGAAAAAAATTATTAATAAATAATGAAAATTGTTCGGCAACACTCGAACAAATTATAGAAAACTTTAATTTAATTAAAGTGAGATGATTAACCCGTTTTCTGTGCATTAATATTTCTAATATGTTTCTTGTTTTACCTTTAAAAACCTCTTCGTAATTAAGTTTAAATTATGATGACTCGTTATAAGAGGTCGTAATAAATAAATAGAAATGAAATTACTTTTGTCTAACTTATTTAATAATAACAAAAAAATAACGCTTCTGACTAGACTATACCAAAATGGAAATAATTTTTGTTACTATAACTAATCTAACAAAAAAATATATATAAAAAGGTACACTCACGAAAGAACTAAAATACTGTATCACAAGGTGAACACACGTTATATAAGATACAATGCACTGATCTGCCACTGTTCTCTGGACTACATCGGTATGAAAATAGACTCAAGATTCTTGGTTACTTCCTCGATTCTAACCCGTATTACTTATATACCAAACGAAAAGATCATTCTAGAATGGAACAGATTTCCAGATGCAACTAAAAGAATGTCAACAAGGCTGCTCTAGGTCACTAGAGTACGCGGTAGAAACTTCCTGTGTAAACTAGCACAAATAGGTCAAAGGAACAAATTTTACGGCAGTCGTGCAAAGTTAAACATTATTATAAAAAAAAACACAATATAAACTAAAGAAGGTCATTGTATACAACTAATTTGGAATTAGTGTATACGGAGAAATTTGGTGATTGATTCTTGTTTCCTTCAGGTCAAACACACATAGCCAGTTGACGTTCATAGCCGCCATTGAATTCATTGAAGTTCATAGCCGCCATCTTAAATTCATTGTTGTTCATAGCCGCCATCTTGAATTCATTGATGTTCATAGCCGCCATCTTGAATTCATTGATGTTGTTCATAGCCAACATCTTGAATTCATTGTTGTTCATAGCTGCCATCTTGAATTCATTGTTGTTCATAGCCGCCATCTTGAATTCATTGATGTTGTTCATAGCCAACATCTTGAATTCATTGTTGTTCATAGCTGCCATCTTGAATTCATTGTTGTTCATAGCCGCCATCTTGAATTCATTGATGTTCATAGCCGCCATCTTGAATTCATTGATGTTCATAGTCAACATATTTAATTCATAAGTACTTGAAAGGGTATAATTTATTCGTCAATCTAGACAATCTTTTTGAAAATGTATTTGGATGATTGCAGTAGATTCCCTTATTAAACGATGATCAATATGATTTTACGATACATTCAAATATAAACTTGAAAAATCAATTTGAGTTTCAGTGTCGGCACTTCCTTTTTGTTAAGGTGGGCAACTTGGGTGCTTCTTTCTGCACAATTTCAATCAAGGATTTATTTTTGTAATCTATGAATGTTTATTTCTATATATTCTATATATCTATATATTTCGTAAGCAATATGGATATTTTGTCCAATGCCACCATTGTTGAGTTTAATGCTGCTATTGTTGAGACCTCTGTTATCATTTAGATTTTCCTGTCGGTTGATGAGGTATTATTTTTTTTATACATTTCTTAATGCAGCTTTATTTTTTAAATACACGATTGACAGCGTCAATATACATTACACGGGAAATATAATCCAATTTATAAAATATTAGAAAATTACCGAGTCATAAAATATGTTCGTCATTTTTAATTTAGTGCGTGTACAAATTAATTAGTCTAGTCCAATACCTACTACTACTGCAAAGTCTAGTGGTAAACATTCTATATCTGCTTTTCTACCGCTGACCTTTTTTTCCCGCGCATTTGTCGCTAGTCGCCTTCGTGTCATGCTTTTAGTTTTTTTCTGAGCTCTTTAAATCATAACAAAACATTCGACAATATGATTTTATAAGTAAATTAATTTGTTTGAACTTTTGTAATTACTGAATCATTTCCCTTAGACCATGTTTATATATTTTGTTTAATTTTAGTCAACAACAGTAATCATTATTATAATTAAAGCAGATCTAAGTTTTGATATTTTTGTAATTTAAATTGCAGAGATGTTCAAATTATTTCAAGAATGCTTGTACCGCTCTCTTGCCATTCATAGCCCCCACCCCCGACTCCTAAGATCTTCTCAGCAGCGCCTGGATGGCGATAACACCCCTATTTCGGATCTATGATCTAGATCATGTGTGTGTCACATATTCTAATGTTGGGCCACATTGGAACTTTGTAAAGATAAAGAGGGCCAGTTACCATAGGACCATGTAATCTCATGATAACTCTAGTTAAGAACATTGTAAACACATTTGGAAATAAATAATAGATAATGAAATATTGAGTTATTTTATTAATGTGAAACCTGGAATTTAGTATTTTTGCACACACGTCTGCTCTGAGTGATGTGGTAGCAACTCGAAGCTTACTTGCTAGATGTTAATCTGTAAGCTGACTTCGGTATCAACTTTTAATGAATTTCATCCTTGAAAAAAATTCCTCACAACAATATGGGTTGCCCAAAAGTGAAATCATTTTCCTGGCATGTTTCTCTAAATTTGGATGCTTTTAACATTTATAGTTTTTGTAAAAAGTTACCAAGCTATCTTATACTTTTCACAAGTCCACATTAGACTACAAGTAATCAGCTCCATTTGACAGCTCTGAGAGCTGTCCTTTTGGTCAGGATCCAATGTATGAGAAAACAGCTTAAAATCCTTTTCACATTTTCTGAAATCATCAAATCTGTTTGTAAATTCAGTACACAAGTTGTCAACATTTTCAGCATAGGTCTGTTTGGAGACATCAAAATCTGCTAGTTCTGCTTTTCTGAGAGCCAGAGTAGGAAAATGAGTGAGTGTTGGTCTATTCAACTGGGTCTTAAAAAGTTTTAATTTTTTTTCAAATGAAGAAATGTTTTCATACATCTTGATCATAAACTGATGTTTACCTTGTAGTTTCACATTTAAATCTAACAGACGATGTGTAATGTCAGTTAGAAAAGCAAGGTCATTTGACCAGGCATCATTGCTTAAATAGGCATCACATTGTTGCTTATTTATCAAGAACTTTTCAATTTATTTTCTTAAGTTCAAAAACCTTTTCAAAGTTGCAGCTCTACTAGGCCAGCGAAATGCAGTGAAATATAGAATATCAGGGTAATCCAGTTCTTCTAAAAAGGACTTTGCCCTTTGTTCAGTCCACGAGCGCAAATGTAATTTACACATTTTTAATATTTCATGACATCAGTGAAACTTAGTCCTTTGTGCACAAGTTTTCCTAGTGTATAATGCAGTGATTAACCACAACCGCCACAACCCCTTAAGTAACAATGGTTTCCATAAATTTCTTCTTCAAAAATTCGAAATTCGTGTGCAAATAATGAAAAAAAAACTATTAGCTGTGGCCACACCAACTGGTGTTTAAATAAACTGGCTTAAAAATAAAATTATAAGTTAATACCGTGTTTAATTTGTGAAGGTTTTGATTTTCGTTCAGTGTGTGTTGAAGAATTATTATTAGCACTTTAATTTAAAACGTATCTAAAATATACACTAAGTGTACTTTTGATGTTAAAAAAATGAAAATCGCTGTTTTCCGCTTGCTTTATATGTAAATGACGCAACTTTCTTTTCATTTAGTACAAGCTACATTGCCCGGCGTTGCCCGGTTGACAAAAAACAGGACTGTATAAGGTGCAGATAACATTTTTATAAACTACAATCAAAAGAAAGACATAAACTAAATATAAGCTTAGTAATTAAATTATTCTTTTTTTTACTGAAGACCTTTAGGAAAGTAATTTAAAATAAATATTGTTGCATCGGGTAAAAAAAATAGGCAAGTATTTTTATTTAACTAATGTCTTTTGTTTTCAAAAGTTTGAAAAACAAATTGTAGAAAAAAAAAGGTATTGATTAAAAGGAGAATCGAACCCGGATCACCCGCATGGCAGTCCGATGCGTTAACCACTTAGCTAGCGAAGACACATGTCCGATGTGAAAACTTATTAGATAGTATATAGACCTAGGCCTAAATAGGTCAGTGACACAAACTCACGTGTTTTCAAATTGATCAATGGGGATCCGCGGGGACACAAACACGATCTTTTTATATACATAGATGGTCAATTCAAAAGCTTTAAAACTAGTTTCACGATTATGAAAAATAATCGAAATTCATGTGCAAAATAATAAAAACAAATACAATTAGCTGGGGCCACACCAACATGTCTGGTGGGCCGGGTTGTGGCCCGCGGGCCGCCTGTTGCACACCTCTGATCTAGATAAACGTATAGTCGTTGGAGAAATTGGGAAATTCAGATATCCTCATTTTGTTCTAAGCAATGTCCAACACAATAACACAGAACAAGACAGACATGCAGCGATGATATAATATACAGAAACTAACAGATCCTCACACTAAGCTCACCTTCATCACACAGGTCAATAATAGATTCCAGGCACTACAAAGTTTAAATTTATATAATGAGTGTAATAAAATTAACCCATACTATAAAAATGTCAAAGTTGCATACCAACCGAATGCAGAAAAATGCTTGGACTTTAAAGAAAAGAAAAAGACAAAAGGAATGGATTACACTAACCACATGGTGAGCCATAAACCAGCCATAAAAAAATAATTCAAATGATCAGCAGTACGTCAATAAGACTACAAGAAAAATAGCAGTTTAAAGAAGCCGACAAAGCAGTAAAGAAGATGGTGCGTGCAGACAAGAGGGCATTTATTGAAGTACGTGTACTTGCAAACGAAACATAAAGTGCTGCAGCTAAAGGAGAACGAGGTCAATTATATAAAGTCACCAGGCAGATTTGTGGTAAATTCCACTCATCACCAAATGCACCAAATAAGGATAAAAAAAAGTGTTGAATAATGAAGCTGAACAAAATAAACCATGGGCTGAATATGTTAGCGAAATACTTAATAGAGAACCACCATTGAAAGAAGCAGTACTTTTAGATGTACAGACAGAATTGGACATCAATGTCGAAACACCTACAAAAGAAGAAATTGTAAATGCCATTATCTCACTAAAAACAATAAAGCTCCAGAATCCGATAACTTGAATACTGAATTATTTAATTCTGACCAGTGCCCTCACATGGGGGAGGGCAGAGGGGAGCATATGCCCGGGGGCGGCACTTCAATTTAACCTAAGTTCATACCAGAAATTTTAGGAGAGTTGAAGAGGAAATAAAATTTGAAACACAAATTGTAAACAAAAGGAATAATGAATAAATATAGATTAGTAGAAATTGACTTCTTATTTAATTACACTCAAACTGTTTTATACAAATGTTTCATTTTTTAATAGGCTCACAAAAGTTTCATAAAAGATTGGCTCATCTATTAAAAAATTGCATTTTAAAATGTCGTTAATCATTATAATTAACTTAGCGCCTCAGAGGGCGGTGAGAAGCTATGGGGGGGGGGGGGGGGGGGGGGGGCTGATGTTCCCGGCCACAGTAGGGATCGCTGAAGGGTCAGTGGGCGGTACGAAAGTAGCCTACTTGAAATAGATTCAACACCACTGATTTTTTAATTACCAAAATTAAGATCTGCTTCACGTAGTAATCTTGGTAATCTTGAGCTTTGACAAAGGCTTAATCGACTTATGTCTACAGTGTGATTGTGACGTAAAAGTCATATAAAACCCATTCTGTACTTAACCTTGATCTATTGCTATATTTAGACTGTATCTGAGAAATGCAGATGGGGGGCAGTGATTAGATTTTTAGAAGAGGAAGTAGTGGCTAGGGTGAGTATAAATTAAATATCTTGCTCAGCTCGTTATAAAACGAAGTTCGGTGCTTTTGTTCATTATCATAGTTTCATTCAGATTGTTTTGGTTTTAATTTGAATCAATTAGAATTATATAGCCTTTGATTTATAAAAACCAGTTTTGATATCGACTTATTAAAGAAATATAAGTTGAGCAAAAGCACTATGCTGAGGCGAATTAATGAAATGGCATGTGATGTAGTGAGAGTAGGTGTGAGTACCTACAAACTTTCCTCACTCATTTTTACAACTTGATGGGAGTCCACGCTACCTGACAATAATTAAACGTTATGTTTCTTTTTATTATAGAAGAGAACATTTTGTTAGTTTTACTAAAGAAAAAAAATTAAAGACACTAAAGGCAAATTATATTACTTTAACTAGAATAATTTTTAGCGAAAAAAGAAATTCTTCCATCGACGATGGTATGGATTCTATCATAGCTTGATGTCGTAATTAAAGAAATCTCTGCCAGATGTATTAGCTGTGCTTGATTCATCGACAACATTAATTTGCTAAAAAATCTCAGTTATCGCCTGCATCACTCACTACAATACGTAATTACTGCAGATAACAAAACAGAAGCAACGCATTCAATGATAGATTGTTCAGAGAGTCAGGCAGATTTTTTTGAGAATTATAATTAAGGATTACAAAAAGTTAGGTACGCTAGTCATCTAAAGTTTAAATATATTGTATGGATGTTTGTTTTGATGCTATAGTTTTTGGAAACCGAAGACAATTATTTGAGAGAAAATCTCGTACAATGGGCCGTATTGCTGCTGAGAGTTAACACCCTTGCCCCTTATACAAGTCAATGTTATATACCGTAATTGTAAAATGGGCAAGCGTGTTAACTCTCAGGAGCAATACGGCCTATTGAAAACTGATATTCCTTATTTATTTGAATTAAATAAGTTTTAAAAAAATGATTTCAGGAAATTGACCTTAATTAAAAGAAGACAAAGAGTTTTTTTTTTTTTTGGCATTTATGTCAAACCTTCTATTGTACAAGCACAACTTGGGACGCAGAAATCTTGAATTTATAAAGAATAACTGACGAAGACATGCTTATTTCAATACATTGAAGTAAATACATTAATAATTACTTCAACAGACGATATAAAGATAATCTAATAAACATGAAAATTCCTGATTGGTTATTATATAGACCTTTGTTTCTAATGGTGAAATATTAAAATCAGCCCTACCTTTACAACTGCAAGAAGAATAAATAACAAATAAAGAATACAAATTGAATGCTGAAATGGGCTATAATCACGACTTTTGGTTGCAAAAGGACATCCATCAATTTCTCTAGGTGTTTTGGTTTTGGCAAAATAATTTATTCCATTTCCACACCCTATTTATTGGAACGTAGACGAACTACTAGCAACATAACAGGAACAAGCTTCACTTTAAAATTGTTCTTTTTTTTAAACCTCTTTTGCAGTATATTTTTTTAATTATTATTTATTAAACAACAATTAAACAAATGTATTAATTTCAGCTCTTTTTATGATATTTCAGCTCTTTTTAGGATGATAAAATTGCATACAAATCTAATCGGCCTATACAACTTATATGCGGCAAATTTGACTCATTAGTTCAATTTCGGATTTGCAGGGGGGGGGGGGGGGGGTAAGCAGTGACTCCGGCAGTGAGAGATAAAAATTTGAAAAAGGGGGCGCTGAGCCGAAAAAGTTTAAGAACCTATGCACTAAAAAAAGCAGTTACAGTATGCGAAGGGGCGGCGCTGAAACTTTTGCCCTGAGGCGCCACAAATGCTTGTGAGGGCCCTGATTCTGACGCAGAGACAGCAGCTAGTATACTGGAGCCACTTTTCAGAAAAGCATATGTACCAGACGATGGACTATAGGAATTATTATCAAAATCTCCAAAAAGAAGCACATAGTGACTGCAATAACTGGCGTGGTATTACGCTTCTGTCCATCCCTAGCAAAGTACTGGCCAAGGTGATCATCGGGAGACTTTTCAAAGCTGTCGACATCATTCTTATAAAAGAACAAGCAGATTTTAGAAAAGGGAGGAACTGAGCAGATATTAGCACTACGAAATATCATAGAACAATCTACCAAATGGCAACGACAACTTTCTATCAACTTCATTGACTTCGAAAAGACATTGGACAGTGTTCACCGAGACAGTCTGTTGCGCATTCTACGAGGATATGGAATACTAGCTCACATGGTACAGTTGATCAATAGCTTTTACAGCAACTACAGCTGTTGCATGAAAGGTAGCAGCATATGGTTCGAAGTGAAGACAGAAGTGAAACAAGGATGCGTGATATCAGCATTGCTTTTTGACATCCTCATTGACTGGGTGATGAAAAATACAACAGAAGTCGGAAACAATGGCATGAGATGGACTTTGTTATCGACACTTGAGGATATTAGACTATGCTGATGACCAGGCACTTTTGTCTCACACCTATCAGCAAATTTAAATGCAAGTCAAGACAGACAGACTGAATCATTTTAGTTCACAAGTTGAATAAAAAATTGATCAGAAGAAATCAGAAGTGTTGCTAAATACCACAACTATGATTGCAATCAAAGTTGATGATCTTCCTACTTTAAAAATATTCACATACCTAGGAAGCTCACTTACACCAGATGGGGGAAAGCAAAAAAGACATTTAGAACAGACTGAATAAAGCTAGAAATGCATTTAAAAGCATGAACAACATCTGGAAATCCTGTCAATACAATACCAGATAAAAATTAAAACTCTATAACAGCTGTGTCTTTCCTGTTCTTCTATATGGCGCACGACACAACAGGACCTTGCGAAGAATTGCACTTTTCACTCGAAACACCTCAGCAGGATTTTGAAAATATTCTGGTCAAAGAAAATATCCAACGAAGAATTAATGTCCCAATGCAACCACGAAGACATAGGCACAATCTTAATGAAAAAACGTTGGCGATAGATTGGCCATGTACTGAGAAGAGAGGAAGGGAACATCTGCAAGATAGCCCTACAGTGAACATCAGAAGAAAAAAGAAAGAGAGGTCGACCAAAAGTAACCTGGCGCAGTACAGTAAAGCAGGAATTAAATGAATTTTGTCACTCCTGTGGTACGATCGCAATAGTTGCATGTGACAGAGAAAGATGGAAAGACTTTGTTGCTGCCCTATGCGCCAAAGTAAGTAAGTAAGTAATGTCCGACACTGTCGTTTTCTCAACACAAGGCTAGTCATGTTACATTGAAGCCTCTCATCCAAATTGTTCCCTAAATAAACGCTAATTACTTTTCGCGGACGAATTTTTATAGTCACTCTAAACTACGAACAACAAAGTTGTAGGCGATAACTCGCTTCGCTTGACTGGTTTCTCTGCGCACCAAACGCATCATTTATTAAAAATAGGAATATTAAAGCTAGTTGACTAAAGAGTTAGTTAATTGATCTAAGATCAAGTAGTTAATCACTTCACCACACTGGTGATTCAGTGCTCATCAATTTATGTGGGCAACGCATACTAGATCACGTAGCCTAGCCACCTAACCTTTACCCCAACTAATGTCAGGTGCGTGTGGCCGCTCGGCCATCATGTCCCCAACCTTTTGGTTTTGTAACAAAACAAATTAACATAAAATCATACAGTTGTTGTTTTATAAATCAATAACACTCCTTAAGTTATCTAATATAAAATCTCACCATCCCCCCCCCCACACACACACACCCCTTTTAACAGATTTCGTGTTTAAATGTAAATACACAATTTTCCAAAGCAACGCACATATTACTATTTAAATCGTAACCCTGTCGGTAAAATGTGTTTACATAACAGAGTAATTTGGTTTAACCCTTCCCGTACCGACCTACTTCTATCTATGCTGCCTTCAGCTCCGCTATATACGCGCCCGGGACTGTAAGGGTTAATATTTGATTGGATACAAAATATTACCTTTGCAGTTGTCCAGTTCTGTGCTTTAGAACTGAGACTAAAACATGTACCTTCAGCCAGAATTGAATCGTTGAAATTGCAAATCTCACCTATATATATATATATATAGTTTTAGCGTTTTTTGATGTAATTGTAGTGGTTGTTGGTGTTGTATGTGTAGTTGTAGTTGTTGCTGCTGTAGTTGTTGTGATGACTTAGGTACAGATATGTAGAACTTAGAGATATGTATGTGGAATCTTACATACGGTTGGCCTATTATTGATTAGCCGGACAATGATAAGGTATTCCCTTTGCTTGGCAAAGTGTGAATGTTTTGTTGTTTGTATTATAATATATATCTTATTTTCACATTACATGTATGCCTAAATTCATATTTTAATGTACTTTTAAATGTAGCCTATTTGTTTTATTTAAGGGAATTTTCTCACAGTCCCAACATTCCTATGCTAATGTGTGTTAGTAGTCCCTTTTGTTCTCTCTCAAAGATTTATTACCCGCCCAGTCACGGGCGATCACCCCTCGTTCCTTACACCCCCGCTCCCCCCCCCCACAGACTCTAGCTCGTAGCACGTCTTGGGATTAAGTTTCCACGCTTAATTGAGAAAACGCCCATTCAAGAGTGCCCTTCTTTCTTTCTCTTCCTCGCAAATACTTCCATACATCACCTGTAAACGATTCCTTTGTCCAGCAAATGAGACACGACCCCCTTCCCACCCACACAAACACTGGTTCTCTTTTCTGTCCCCCCCCCCCCCCTTCCCACCTTGTTCCCCCCCCCCCTTTTGTCTTCAGTGAATAGACCAATCATAGGCCAGAATGGAACTAAACTTTAACTTTATATTAGCTCCCACAGACTCGAAAAGAGATTCCTATCACGCCTTAGACTAGTCAGGTCGCTTTTCCTTAGGCTTAGATTTTCCTGTATATAGCCAGACTTAGACTTAGACTTTATTGCATCGTTTATTAAACATATGTGTGTATTTGATTTAAATTGATAAATATTTTTGCCGTCTTATACATACAAACATTCCATCCTGCCTATTCTTCACTAGAGAATTAAACATTGCATTAGTATTAAAATTCAACTAAGTGTGTTAGTCCAGTTTTACTGTTACGTCAAGCTTGTTTGTGCAAAGAGTATTGTTTTATATGCCAGAGATAGCCACTCTGGCACGAACCAGGAACTGCAAATATAAATTTACTTGCTACATGACGGTCTACTCTGAACGGGCATACCCTGTCAGACAACGTAGCCACGAAATTACTGGAAGTAACAACCAGTAAAACCCCAATCCATCACAGTTGTAGTGTTGTTGGTTTAGTTGTAGTGGATGTTGGTGTAGTTGTAGTGTTGTTGGTTTAGTTGTAGTGGATGTTGGTGTAGTTGTAGTGTTGTTGGTTTAGTTGTAGTGGTTGTTGGTGTAGATGAAGTGTTTGTTGGTGTATTTGTAGTGGTTGTTTGTGTAGATGAAGTGTTAGTTGGTGTAATTGTAGTGGTTGTTGGTGTAGATGAAGTGTTTGTTGGTGCAATTGTAGTGGTTGTTTGTGTAGATGAAGTGTTAGTTGGTGTAATTGTAGTGGTTGTTTGTGTAGATGAAGTGTTAGTTGGTGTAATTGTAGTGGTTGTTTGTGTAGATGAAGTGTTTGTTGGTGTAGTTGTAGTGGTTGCTGGTGCAGATGAAGTGTTTGTTGGTGTAGTTGTAGTGGTTGCTGGTGCAGATGAAGTGTTTGTTGGTGTAGTTGTAGTGGTTGCTGGTGCAGATGAAGTGTTTGTTGGTGTAGTTGTAGTGGTTGCTGGTGCAGATGAAGTGTTTGTTGGTGTAATTATATATATATATATATATATATATTAGTGGTTGTTGGTTTAATTGTAGTGGTTGTTGGTGTTGGTGGTGTAGTTTTAGTGGTTGTTGGTGTAATTGTAGTGGTATATGGTGTAGATGAAGTGGTTGTTGGTGTAGTTTTAGTGGTTGCTGGTGTACTTGTAGTGGTTGCTAGTGTAGTTGTAGTGGTTTTTAATGTAGATGAAGTGTTTGTTGGTGTATTTGTAGTGGTTGTTGGTGTTGGTTTAGTTCTAGTTTGTGTTGGTGTAGTTTTTTTTTTGTTTTACATATTTTACCTGATCTAGTAGTCGGTTTGGTTGTCGCAGGAGAAATAGGAAAAGCTGAAGTAGAAAAAAACATATTTGAAATTAACTATATTACACATAGGCATTTTTAGATCCACAAATCAATTTTAATATTAACTATTTCTTGAGTTTATTGTTGTTAATTAAGAATAGTTCTAACACACTAAAGCACTGGTTCACAAACTGTGTGTCGTGACCCCTTAGGGGGTCGTATCATCATTACACGGGAGTCGCATAAGACCATCGGAAAACAAAAAAAAAATTGAGGGTTTTTAATTAATGATGGTCATAAACTGCCATATCTCCTTTGTGGAGAAAGTAATACACTTGGTTGTCATCTTTGATTGAAAGTTATCATTCGACGTCCACATAAGCAATCTATGCAGGAACCTTTATTTACAGATTCGAAGACTTGACCGATAGGACCTTATCTGTCGTTTTTTTCGGCCAATAAACTTGCAGCTGCATTTTTACTCTCGTGCTTAAAATACTGTAATAATAATAATAATAATAATATTTGTATAGCGCTGCCAACAAACATAATTTTAGCTCAGAGCGCGTTTAACATACAACTAAGAATACGGATATTACCCTAGGCCAGGTGACAGAGCTAAATTGATGATTAAAAAAGACAAAACAAATAAATGTAGTATTAACCGACCCAACCCATAAATAAGACAGTAAGTTTCTAAAGCATGTTAAATGTTATCTAAGGTAAATATTGAAATAATGAGTTTTTAAGTTCTGTTTGAAAATAACAGTAGAGCTTGTTCGCCTCAGTTGAATGGGAAGTTGATTCCACAACTTCGGACCGGATACTGAGAAGGCTCTAAGGCCAACGGTCGTCAGAGAGAAACGGGGCTCTTCCAGAAGCGATGAGTTTGCAGAACGAAGTGTTCTTGGCGGGACATAAGGTGTGATTAGTGCCTTGAGATAGGACGGAAACTCGTTGTTAAAAATGCACTGATGGCAAAGTAGCGCCACTTTATACTCAATTCTGGCTTTCACGGGGAGCCAGTGGAGCGAGCGCAGTAGGGCAGTTCCCGAGTCTCTTTTAGACTTGCACATAACCAAACGCGCAGTACTGTTCTGTATTCGCTGTAGCCTGGCGATTTTGTACTCGGGCAGGCCGGCTAGCAGGGCGTTACAATAGTCGATTCGCGAAAGTATCAGGGCAACTGCCAGTGTCTTTGCAGAATCATTGGACAAATAGGGTCGTACTAATCAGGATACCAGACAATAAAGTCGCAAAATTACAGAGTTTTCAAAACCGGATGGTTATGCGTAAGTCAAGGCGCAAATCTGCGACAGTTCTCCTGCGTCAGCTCAATAGGCTCCCTGTGAGAGTCAAAATTGAATACAAAGTGGCGACATTTTCCCATCAGTGCTTTCATAAAAACGAGATACAGTCCTATCCCAAGGAACTAATTAAATCATATGTTCCGTAAACACAACGTTCTGCCGATTCCTCAATTATGGGGGTTCCCCGTTTCTCTTTAACGAACCATGGCCTTCTCAATATGTGGCCGGAAAATATGGAATATTTTTGATGATGATACGTATCGATCGTTTTCGTTGATGACCAACCTATGTCAGAGTCATGATTTCTTCTAGTAAAAGTTCCTCCCGGACCAAGTTGATCCATAGGGCCAGTGAAGCAGAGTTTACCAGTTTCTGTGGCCACGGCATACTAAGAGATGTGTGGCCAGCACAAAACTCAGCCGATTTACTCTACCCCAGCTATTGTCAGGTACCCATCAGAGCTACCCTCCAATCCCGGAAAAAAATCTTAGTCATCGCCAGGATTCGAACCTGGAACCTTCGGATCGCGATTTGAACGCGCTGGTACGTGGCTTGATGGCCGGTAGAAGCGGGGCTGTCTTTGTTGGATTTTCTAAGTTATCGTTTTTCAGTAGCGAAACTTCGCCTTTTATCTTTGTGATCTGCTGCTCCAGTTCGGGTCATGTTGCGCCAGGAGGATCGGTCCTCGGCTAGGCTTTCCCAGTTCTTTGGATCGATTTCAAGTTTATAACGGCGACGAGGAATAATAATTCAAACTTAAGTCTTACAAGAATACCCTGTGTCTCATCCAATTGTGTAATAGTGCAGTTTTATTTACCATCCACGATTCTTTCCAGAGCAACTATTAGTCCTGGAAAACTTTGCAAAACTAATTGCATCTACTGCCTATTACCAGGATGCATATCGTAAACTCTTTATAAAACTCTTTATAGAATCAACGTAAATGATTCTGTAAGACTGCACGGAATTTTGTACTATTTAATAGTAAGGGTGTGTTTAGCACTTTTTGGTTCACTCCATGTATTTAGACCAATAAGCAGAAAAAATAAGCATTATTAAAAATATATCATTAGCTTTCGGAGAGTAGACCAGCCATTGTCTATCAGTTTCATTACCATTTTCATTTTCTTTTCAAATACTCAATAACATTGAAATGACGTTTCATCTTTTGGGAAATCTAGCTCAGATTTTAACAGGTGTATGACAAAAAAACCATGACATATTCCGTAATGGTGTCATTATTTGCATGAAGTTTTACTCCTACTGTGTCCCCTTCGCCCCTCATATGAGCGTTTGTTAAAGTAATCAAGTTTTCTGTAGAAGCAAGCTCAACTTCCTGAGTAGTCAAAGCAGCCTGACCTGGGTTATAAAAACTCAAAGGTTTATAGATCAATCCTTGTCCAGCACAGCTGACGTCATGCTAAATGATATTTTGCACTCTTTTTTTTTCAATATGATGACTCATTTGCACGATCTTCAATTTCTTTTTTCTTCAATTTATCCCCATCCTGACGGTTCGGACCACTTCTTTTTTTAGTGTATTTATTCTTCTTTACCATATCTATTGGTTTGTCTGTAACTTTTCTTCCCTATCAAATACATAATCCATGTCATTCCACTATGATCATGTCTGTCAGTAGATCTACATCGAGGCAGACAGAACCTCCCAACAAAGAGTCATGGCTGACCAGTTCGCCAGCAGTGTTTACTATTTATGCCCATTCTCTGTTGTCTTCTGGCATTTCGAACTTGCTTATGTAGTCATTTGGTATTAAGACCGCAGAATCATCACTTCCCGTGTCTGTTGTGCATGGTTGGACCTGTCTGATAATGTGCGTAGGGTCCAACATATCTAGCCAGCCAGTCGATGGGATATAGTTCTCATCATTCTATCAGTGACGCGATCATAGAAGTCAGGACATCTCAGGATGAACCAGACTGAGCATTGATAGAGCTAGTAAGCTAGAAAGAGACACCCACTCAAGAGAGAGTATGGTCTGGGTCAGTGAATCGACATGTTTTTCAGTTTTACTTTTATCTGTAGTGTAGGGGGAGGAGGCAGCCTCCTCCCATATGTCCAGCTATTTCGCTGACATTCGGTCGCACTTAACTTATTTACTCTCTGTCGAAAGGGAGACCAGAACACAGAGAGTATGAATACGTATACATAAAGGTGCTCATTCAGACACATTTAGATACAGAGACGATGAAAGTTGGTATGGGTAACCATTATTTTCAGTGGAACTTTTACAGTATCAATCAACCCTAAAATAACATTGCCCAGCTGACGACCTGAAATATTTTCACCTCCATTGTCATGTCTATTTTATGATAATTGGAACATCGAATCATTTTTATTGCATTTCTCACATTACTATGATACTTTACTACCTATGATACTTTACTATCTATGATACTTTACTACTTATGATACTTTACTACCTATGATACTTTACTACCTATGATACTTTACTACCTATGATACTTTACTACCTATGATACTTTACTACCTATGGTACTTTACTACCTATGATACTTTACTACCTATGATACTTTACTACATATGATACTTTACTATCTATGATACTTTACTACCTATGATACTTTACTACCTATGATACTTTACTACCTATGATACTTTACTACCTATGATACTTTACTACCTATGATACTTTACTACCTATGATACTTTACTACCTATGATACTTTACTACCTATGGTACTTTACTACCTATGATACTTTACTACCTATGATACTTTACTACCTATGATACTTTACTATCTCTGATTCTTTACTACATATGATACTTTACTACCTATGATACTTTACTACCTATGATACTTTACTACCTATGATACTTTACTACCTATGATACTTTACTACCTATGATACTTTACTACCTATGCTACTTTACTACCTTTGATACTTTACTACCTATGATACTTTACTACCTATGATACTTTACTACCTATGATACTTTACTACCTATGATACTTTACTACCTATGATACATTATTACCTATGATACTTTACTACCTATGATACTTTTCTACCTATGATACTTAACTACCTATGATACTTTACTACCTATGATACTTTACTACCTATGATACTTTACTAACTATGATACTTTACTACCTATGATACTTTACTATCTCTGATTCTTTACTACATATGATACTTTACTACCTATGATACTTTACTACCTATGATACTTTACTACCTATGATACTTTACTACCTATGATACTTTACTACCTATGATACTTTACTATTTCTGATACTTTACTACCTGTGATACTTTACTACCTATGATACTTTACTACCTATGATACTTTACTACCTTTGCTACTTTACTACCTATGATACTTTACTACCTATGATACTTTACTACCTATGATACTTTACTACCTATGATACTTAACTACCTATGATACTTTACTACCTATGATACTTTACTACCTATGATACTTTACTACCTTTGCTACTTTACTACCTATGGTACTTTACTACCTATGATACTTTACTACCTATGATACTTTACTACCTATGATACTTTACTACCTATGATACTTTACTACCTATGAGACTTTACTATCTCTGATAATTAACTACCTATGATACTTTACTACCTATGATACTTTACTACCTATGATACTTTACTACCTATGATACTTTATTACCTATGATACTTTACTACCCATGATACTTTATTACCTATGATACTTTATTACCTATGATACTTTACTACCAATGATACTTTATTTCCTATGATACTTTACTACCTATGATACTTTTTTACCTATGATACTTTACTACCTATGATACTTTACTACCTATGATACTTTATTACCTATGATACTCTACTACATATGATACTTTATTGACTATGATGCTTTAATACCTATGATACTTTATTAACTATGATACTTTACTACCTATGATACTTTATTACCTATGATACTTTACTACCTATGATACTTTACTACCTATGATACTTTATTAATTATAATACTTTAATACCTATGATACTTTCTAACTATGATACTTTACTACCTATGATACTTTATTACCTATGATACTTTACTACCTATGATACTTTACTACCTATGATACTTTATTAACTATGATACTTTACTACCTATGATACTTTACTGTCTATGATACTTTATTACCTATGATACTTTACTATTTATGATACTGTACTATTTATGCTACTATATAATGTATTTGTCCTTTACGGGGTACATTTTTATATTCTATAATATGCTAATTTTGACATGGTAAAATATCTCAGTCAAAGGATACTTGTTCTGACCTCTGTAAGGTCAACTTAGTCGCCATCTTGTGTCATTATTTTCATGGCCGGATTTTTTCACTATGGTATACTTTTCTTTTCATGATCTTTTACTATGCATAGTAATTAGTTATTTTTAATAAACTGAATCATTGTTCAGTCCATTGGAACCGGAATACCTTTGTTTATTTGATATAACTTAGATGTATGTATATCATGAGTGAAAGGTTGGTTTTCGTGTGATCCAGACCGCAGTTTACCCATGCCCCTTCATAGAGCTTGAACATTTCAATTATAAAGAAACTAAATTAATGATATCGATTGATCAAAACTAAGGTATATAATAGGAAGAAGTGGCCAGGAGTGCCCTATGTGATGCAGCATTTGGCAGATCTGGACGATCACTACATCTAAGAAGGAGAGGCATTATTCTGCGCATCACTGTTATTCACCTCCTCTAAATTTTTTAAATCAAACGATTCCATGTTTTCTTTAAAAGGACCCATTATTCATCATTGAACATGTCCCCTTTTTTTATTCCTATAACAATTCTCGCTTTTTTTTTTAATGGCCCTTTTTTAATTCGTGAAATAAAAGTACTTTTTTATTCATTAAAAGGCCCATCTTATTAATTTCTTGAAAAAGACTTTAAAAAACTGGCCTTAGCTAGCTAAGTCAGAAATTTAAGTCTGCACGTCCTGTTTTCAGTAGTCCTTGGTATAAGCATTTAAAGTTTAAATAAAAGCAGGATCTAGTTGACCTAGTAGTTATATCGGGCCTGGGAGTAGGAATAAGCAAAGTAAAAAAAAAAATTCTTACTTGTCTCCATACAAAGGGAAGGGTAAACATTAGTACAGTCTACGTCGTATAGAAAAACGGTAGGATTGTATTCTTCATTCTTAGAAATATAGCCGCAGTCATTTGCAGGGTTCAGGGATTCGGGTTCTTGTCTAACCCAGAATCCCGTTAGATTAGCCAAGGAGTTGTCATGATCCCAAACAAACGTTCCTTCAACATTGATGTCATTAACTCCTATCCATCCTCCAGAGTCTGTAAATGTTCACATGTAAATTAGATCAGTATCTTCCCCAGAAATTTTTTTTGGAAAAGGGGGAGGGTAGATAGTTATACACTGTATGACACAATCCCCATGTATATCCCGTCGAACTTTACGCTTCTCTACTGGTTATAGATATGGGTATGATTTTAAAATCCTATTAGAATATTAAGTTCGCTTTTGTGGGTTTTTTCCGCACAAAGAAATTTTTGTTGTTTCAGTTTTTATCAAATGTGTATTACATTTTATAGTGTGCATTATAAATTAATTTTTTATGAGAAGTGAGATTTTTTAAATTTTAATCTTTATATTAACTTTCTTTATGTGTGTAGCAAGTTCAGTGAGATAATTATATAGCTCAGTGGGCAAGTCGCCATTCTTGGATTGTTTCCCCTAAAGTTTAGACTAAAATAAGCACGTCACCTCAAAAAGATTCCCAAAATAATTTTCAAATATATAACTATTTTATCATTTTGATTTCACCAGTGGGTTTTACATGCACTAAGATGAAAACCAGTCACATTTAAAAATCAGTTGTTACAATCACATAAATTATAAATAACCTGCAGTTACAATTGTCGTAGCCAGGATTTCGAGGTGGGGAAAATAGCACAAATTCGGGAAAGGTTGACATTGCTAAATTTAAAAAATCTCAGTAGATGGCATATAATACTAGATGGTTTATGTACCGGTTTAGGTACCTGTTTAGGTACCGGTAGTGACTTGCAATGAACAAGAAAAAAGTGGTGGCAGCGGCTAGAGCAGGCATATTCTAAAATGGTGCACAATTTTCCCATAAGCTATTAAGAAACGAATATTGAATCTAAATATCAATAACTAAAACTTACAAATTAAATAATATTTTCGTTTGAAACTTACATTTTCGGATAAAATTTGAATGTCTAATTATTCTAAGGAAATTAATTTTAAAACACACATGACTCTGACATACTTAATGTTTGAAATATTTCTTTTAATGTCGAAGCAAAATGTAGACAAATTTTATACAACATGAATAGGACTAATCATAAATGAAAACATACAAAATACATAATATAGATTTTATGAGATTTTTGGTATATGTATACCTAATTATGTAAATGCTGCTTGCAAATCGAACTCAATATAATTTTCTTTATAATTATAGTAATGTCTAAAGAAATCTAGAAAAAAATATAAAGAGATGAATAAGAAAAAAAATATGTTTTTTAATTGATGGTATTGGAAAGTCAAAAAAAGTCTTAGTAAAGTTGGGTTGTGTGGGACATTCCCTACTCCTTTAAATCTCCTGGCTACGGCTATAACAATTACAAAAATATTCATTATATGAATTTATTCATGAAGGTGTTTTTGCTGGTGTTTGACAATTGATTTCAACCTCGACGGCCAGTTATAGTCTTTTAGAATTATACAAAGGTTACAATATTAGTTATGAGGTATCCGTTTTTAACATCAAAAGTGAGTAGGCGATAATTAATACACAAGTGTTAGTCGCGTGAGGTTATATGTTTATTTGTTACAAAATAAATTAGTCAAGAGTTGCGTTTTCTTGGTTATTGAAAAACAAAATGCGTAAATTCATAAAAACGAATAACAAAAATTCCTTTGCATTAAGCAAAAGGTTTGATATTATAAAAAGGTGATTTTTCATTTCTGACTTTCACAATATATTGTTTTGTTTTGTAAACATTTTTGGAAATCAACCCTTCCTGTACCGACCTACTTCTATCTATGCTGCCTTCAGTTCCGCTATATACGCGCCCGGGACTGTAAGGGCTAAATAATATTTAATCCCCAACAAATTTGAGCACAACCAGTAACCCAGCACACAGACATGTTTCAAAACAAATGATTGAATTCGACCGGAAATATTTTTTGCGTCGACCTTTTATGCATGCATACACGTTAAGACTTGTCAATTCCCTCGAATTAATAAAAGAATGTATACTTATCCAAGTGTTACAAGAATATACCCTGCTGACTTCCTGGATGCGCATCTAATATCGCAAAGTATTTATAGAATCAACGCAAATGCTATCATGGGATGCATTGTTCTTCTTTTAATATTTAAAATCTAGTCCAGGAAGCGTTCCTGAATTTCTCCTTTCACATCAACCCATCGAATAATCAAAGCCATCCAATCTTTTTTGTCTGCACAACGAGACGAGTCATTGCAAAGAATTGAAGACAGGAAACATGCAAAACAAACAGTAAACCAAGCTAAAACAAGAAAACATAAACAACTAACACAACAAGAGTATCATACTATTTCAAAAGATAAAGAACATTTTATAACAGATGATGATAATGATTGGAGAATTGAGGAATTTTAGATGTCCTCACTTTGCTCAAAGCAATGTCCGACACTGTCGTTTTCTCAACACAAGGCTAGTGATGTTACATTGAAGCCTCTCATCCAAATTGTTCCCTAAATAAACGCTAATTACTTTTCGCGGACGAATTTTTATAGTTACTCTAATCTACGAACAACAAAGTTGTAGGCGATAACTCGCTTCGCTTGACTGGTTTCTCTGCGCACCCAACTAAGGTAAATTTTTAAAAAAGGTATTACGTATTGAATTATTTAGATTTAGCATTTAGATTGGCTAGTTGATAAAACGCAATATAGAAAATAGTGTATTTTAAAGTAAACCGAAAATATGAACAAGTTTTGGTATTTCAATGAAATGACTAATAAAATTGACCAAAATTTTTTTACGGAAGTCAATGTTTAAGATACCATAAAACAATTTAATAATTTAATAATGAAGTTAAAAATTACAATATCTAATGAGAAACTATAAAATAAAATAAAATATAAACTCTACCTTGATTATAAAAAAAAACACATCCCAAAATGAGAAGGCTTATAGCACAATGACATAACAACCATAAAAAATAATCTTGCACAAGGCCTTGTATAATTACAGTCGCCAATGAAAATGCGTATACAAAAACTCTGCGTATGAAGAAAAACTTATGTACAAAATACTCTCTAACCATTGGTACTTAGCCTTTATATAGTTTTTATTTACGTAGGATCGAGCATAGACGTAAAATAAACAATTTCAAGGCCAATAACAGTAATATTTTTATGCGTCAAAACAAGCAATATGTTCTAGAAAATAAAAGAAATGACCACAGGTCAAAACAACACACACACACACTTTCCTTTGGTGTGCACTGAAGCATGACGCTATTCGACTGCAACGTACAATAGAGAAGGAAAAAAAACAAACAAGGAATATTATGAGGAAAGCTAAGAGACTAAATGGTTAACTAATTAATCTCATCAAATAGGTAATAACTTCACCACACTGTTGATACAATTTAGGTAGGCAAGGCATACTACATCACAATGCTTGGCCACCTTAGCTTTACCCCAACTAATGTCAGGTGCATGTTGCCGCTCGGCTACCATGTGCTCAACCTTTTTGTTTTGTAAATATATCGTTTGCAATTAAGAGTTTAAAAAAAACACAACAACACCAACAACATAAAATCACACACTTGTTGTTTAACAAATAAATAGCCCTCCTAAAGTTATCTAATATAAAATGGCAGCCCCCTTTTCCCGATACTCTTGTTTAAGTGTAAGAACACAATTTTTGCAAAGCAACGAGCATATTACTATTTTAATTGTAAACCTTTCGGTAAAATGGAGTTTTCACAGGTAATAAATGTAAACTGTTTTACTTGACAAAGTAATTTGGTTTAAAATGTGCTTGAATTTAAAAGCTTACCTTAGCATTTTTCCATGTACCTTTACTGGAATTATACCTAAAACATGTGCCTTCAGCCAGAATAGAATCATTGAACTTGCAAATCGGACCTATATATATATAAATAAATAAATATATAATTAATATAAATATATATAATTATATAATATATAGTGGTTGTTGGTGTAGCTGTAGTTGTTGTTGGTGTAGTTGTATTGGTTGAAGTGGTTGTTTGGTGTAACTGTACTGGTTGTTGGTATATTTGTTTTTGATTTACTTGTTGTAATAGATCCAGTAGTCAGTTTGGTTGTTGTCATACGCGGGTTGGTAGTCGTAGGAGAAGTATCATGAAAAGTATCATTCTGGACTGGATCATCACCAGACCCTCTGACAACCAGGTTTCCATCCTCGTCGCCTGCGACCATCTCTTATCTGACCACTCTGCAGTCAGCTTCATCGTCAACATCACCAGACCGGTCAGGAAGTGCAAGATGGTCATTCGCCGCAAGATGCGAGCTATAGACACTGTTGCCTTCGCGCGAGGCTGCCTCGCTTCTCGCTCAGCATGACCCCTCTTCTGAACCTGGCCTCTTCTTCAACTTGACTCTACGTCAGCTTCTTGACAGGCACGCCCCGCCATCTTTGTGTATTTCATAATAAGAAGGTTGTGAACCTGTTGTGAGCTATTTTATTTGAAACATCGTTCTTTTAATTATTATTTTATTTTCAGCTATTTTAATTATGATCTCTAAGCGATATGTAGGATGTATGACGTGGTTGTTAATTGCAAAGGTTGTGAGAGAGTGTTGTTGCTTTCTGTCAACGAATGAATGGCGTATTGTTTATTCTTGGTATTGAATCTTTAAATATTAAAACAACAATAAGATTGGAGTGTTTTTTTCTGTTACCTTTATTTATTGTAACAATTGTACTTCAACAATACCACTGCTCTTAAAACTCTTAAAGGTAATATAAGTAATGTATACTAATAATATTGTTAATATTGGTTGAAGATATAGAATAAAACCCAGGCCCTGTCAAAGCAGTTAGAGATATTATGTAATATTTGAAGCAAAACATGAAGAAAAAAAAACGAGTCATTCAATTTGACACCTGTGATGAAATGTACCATGCTGCATGCTTGCACATGAAAGCCCCCAACATTTCCTTATATATAGGAAAATATATACGACAACAAGCCACAAAACCCCAATCACCCACCTCCCGATCACGACAAAACCAATTAAACAAGTGAAACCTTCTAGATCTAAAATCCGTAAGAAGAGTCAAACAAAACCCCCAAATCAGCATAATCATAAACCATTAGTGATACATTTTCCAAGTATTAAAAATAAAACTGCTGATTTGGAACTCTTAATAAATAAAGAAGAACCAGACATTATTGCAGGTTCTGAAACATGGCTAAATTCAGATAACTATAACTCAGAGATACACGATAGTAATTATGACAATTTTGAAAATATAGGTCAGAGAGTCATGAATAGGTCTTACTAGCTATAAAATCAACTACAATAACAGAAGAAATAACAACAGAATCTATAAATAATTTAGAATAAGTATTTTGTAAAATAATTAGACCTAATTCAACACCACTAATTGTAGGCAGTATTTATAGACCACCATACACTACAATAGAATACATGATTGATCTATGCAATCAGCTTACAACAATTCAAATGATAAATAAAAGTGCTGTAATTTGGTATTTATTTTAAATCTAATGAAAATAATTAAAGGTAAGATGTTTGTGTGTTGTGTGTGGAAAGTTAATTCCCTTAAATGATCTCTAAAACACGTAAATCATCACTCCCTGTGTCAGTTGTGCATGGAAGGACCTTTCTGATAATGTCCATAGAGTCCAACATATTTAGTCAGCCAGTCGATGGGATATAGTTCTCACCAATCTATCAGTGACGCGGTCATAGAGGTCAGGCTACCTCAGGATGAACCAGACAGAGCTATTAAGCTAGTAAAGGACACCTACACAGGAGAGAGTATGGGCTGGCTTAGTGAATCGACATGTTTTTCACTTTTACTTTTATTTGGAGGGGGGGGGGGTAACCTCATCCCATATGTCCAGCTATTTCGCTGACATTGGGTCGCACTTATTTACTCTGTGTTGAAAGGGAGACCAGCACACAGAGAGTAGGAATACATATACATAAAGGTCCCAATTCAGACACATTTAGATAGAGAGACGATTAAAGTTGGTATATTATTTCCAGTCCGGCTTTTATAGTATTGATCCGCCCTAAAATAACATTACCCAGCTGATGACCTGAACTACTTTCTCCCCCATGTTAAGTGAGTAGAGCTTCAGGCCTTGTCATGGGAAGTAGAGTGTGGTTTTAATTCTATTCACATAAGTGGAACGTCGGCTCATATTTATTGCATTTCTCACATTACTATGATACTTTACTACCTATGATACTTTACTATCTATGATACTGTAATATTTATGCTACTAAATTATGTATTTGTTCTTTACGGGATATAATCTTATATTCTATAATAATAATATGCTAGTTTTGACATGGTAAAATATCTAGTTAAAGGATATTGTTCTGACCTTTGTAAGGTCAACTTAGTCGCCATCTTGTGTCATTATTTTCATGGCCCGGATTTTTTCATTATGGTATACTTTTCTTTTAATTATCTTTTACTATGTGTAGTTATTAGTTATTATAATAAACTGAATCATTCTTCATTCTATTGGAACCCGAAGATCCTTGTTTTTTTTTATATAACTTAGATGCATGTATTTAATGAGTGAAAGGTTGGTTTTCGCGTGGTTCAGACAGACAGCAGTTTACCCACCCCTCTACATAGTGCTTTAACATTTCAATTATAAAAAACTAAATTAATGATATCGATTGATCACAACTTAGGTATTTGACAATGGGGAGAAGTGTCCAAGAGTGCTATATGTGATGCAGCACAGACACACTCCAGACCTGGGAACAAACCCGCACCTTTATCAGGATTCATACTCACAACCTTCAGCACGCCAGCCGAACGCTCGGTCTCACAAACAGTTGTGATAATGTTTGGTATGAAACTAATTGTGATAAAATATGATATCAATGGTATTAATGTCTTACACCAAAGGAGACAGCCAAAATGATAATGTAATCATTATAGTTTTGAGAAATCTCAATCCAAAGACTGTCTTTACAACGACTGTTGATTCGTTGAAAAGGAGATGCATCGTAATTTGAACACTTCGGAGATCTTCTCCGAATGTAATAAAGCTGATTGTCTTTTAATCCAAATATATCAACTTGTTCCTGAAAACTAAACTATATCTATGACGTCAAAAAATGTTCAATCATTCTGGCTTTTGTGATAGCCAAAAAAAGTTTCAAGGACGTTTGATCATATCGATGTTTTCATATATTATGGTCAATTTTTGTCGCTTATTAAAGTCAAAAAGTCCCAAACATGTAGAAAATAAACACTCAACAGAAAACTACTACACGGTGAACAAGAAATTACACTCAATATTGCTTTTAACAAAGACTATAATAGAGCTGAATAGTTTGTTTGCGCATGCGCGGCCTACGCTTTCAATTCAATTCAATTCAATTCAATTTTATTCAGTCAATGCGTTTTACATCGAAAATATGTGATGTTGAATGTGACATCTACAAAAAAGAAAATTACATTACAATACTAGTAAGACACAACAATGAAAATTAATGAAAAAAAAAAACTATTATAACAATGTACATTATGATAATATACAGAATATAAGGAAAATTATTACAATTATGATCTTATAAGACGCTTCTGTCTTGTATTATTGAACAGTTTAACTGCTTGCGGATAACAGCTGTTAACAAATCTGCTGCTACCTCTAAATGCTCGAAGGCGACGGCCATGTGGAAGAAATTCAAAATAATGTCTCGATTTATCCTTCATAATGTTAGTCATTTTACCTGTTAAGCGCTCTTGGTATAATGTTTCTAACGACTTAAGGTTAGTGCCAATAATTTTTTCTGCATTTTTGACAACTGATTCTAGCTTGTGTAAATTAACTACAGGTAGCCTGTCGAACCAAACTTCAATAGATCTTGTCAGTATGCTTTCAATAATAGCCCTATAGAAATTAGTCATTATCACTTTATTGACCCCACATGACTTCAGCTTTCTGAGAAAATACATTCTCTGCCTTGCTTTCTTAAGGATATCAGTACAGTTAATATCCCATGTTAGTTCATTGGATAAGACAGTGCCAAGAAACTTAAAATCAAAAACTCGTTCTACATTTGATCCCTGTATAACCAAGGGTGGGGGTGGGGGTTCGTTTCTCCTAAAATCTATGATCATTTCTTTTGTCTTCGATACATTAAGGTGTAAGTTGTTCTGGCTACACCAGCTCACGATAGTGTCTATTTGGCTACGATATGCGTGCTCATCTGCGTTTTTGATTAGGCCAGTAACCGTCGTATCATCGGCATATTTTATAACCAGACAGCCAGGCTGTTCTGCTTTACAGTCATAAGTGAAAATAGAATATAGTTTAGGTGATAATGGACAACCTTGGGGGGTCCCAGTATTTAACGTTATACTGGTTGACACATTGTTACTAATTTTAACCTCCTGTGGGCGTTCTAATAAGAAGTCTAAAATCCAGTTACATATGTTAACAGGAAAAGAGAGTTGGTAGTAAAGTTTGTTGTACAATTGTTGTGGTATAATGGTATTAAAAGCTGAGCTATAGTCTATAAATAATATTCTTGCATATGACTTGCTTAACTCTAAGTGGTTTAATACCTCATGCACATTTATTGCAATAGCGTCATCTACTGATCTATTAGACCTGTACGCGAATTGAAAATTATCGAAGTCTGATGGTAGTAAAGTATTTAAAAATTTCAAAACAATTGATTCAAAACATTTCATAGCCACAGATGTTAAGGCTACTGGTCTGTAATCATTTAATGTTTGTGGGGACTGCTTTTTAGGCACAGGCACAATGGTAGACTTTTTAAGGCATGTAGGGATCGAGCAGGTTTCTAGCGACCAATTAAAAATAACAGTGTATTCCTGTGTAAACAAAATGGAAACTTGTAAACTGTATTGCAAGGTGCTGTCTGTATTAACGGACACTACACGCTTGAAACCTAAAACTAAAATATATTGTTTATATACTGTATACTTTTAATAAATTTAAGCTTCGATTAATGTTACTGTTTGTAATTCAAAACTTTAGTCAATGTTGGTATTTGTAATTCAAAACTTTAACCTTCGTTTTAGCAAAGATGCACCATTGGTTCAATTTTTCTTTTTTCCGTGTGCAGCCAATAAAGATGTCCTAATCATAATTTTCAATTTAGAAAATTATAGCGATTAAATAAAACGTAAATGTCCAGTGAAAACGATAATCAGGAATTCCGAAAAGAAGTCCTTCTAGTCATCAAATATGTCACGAAGTGAGAAGTAATTAGTAGGAAATTAATTAGTACGCAAATAAATTATTAGCCACGCGAAAAAAACGCAAAGTCTTACATTTAATCTCTAAATACCTGAATGTAGACGCGACCTCACCGTCGACCCCCCCCCCTCCCTCTCCTGGCCTCGTGGGGCAATCACCATGTCCATTGTATTACTTATTCATCTAGAATCCTTAGAACGAGAGACGAGGATCGAATTTTTATGATAAGCAGCATGGGTAGGGTCTCAAGTCGCGATAACAAAGAGTGTGTCTTGTTTGATAAGGAATATAGAATCAGTCAACAGTGTAAGGGATGGTCAATGTGTGTCGACATGTTACGGGGTGGAGCGTCAATTGATCTACCCACCTATACCGACGACCGGGTCCTTCCCCCACCCCATCACACTCCCAATCCACCCCCCTCCCTTTCCTGACTGACCCGAAAAGTTTATAACGTACCTGGGCAATGTGGTCATAGTGACGACATGTGACCTAGCCCCGCCCACCGTGAATCTATTGGACGAGACAAGCAATAGGGAATGGTGACTGTAGACTGACACTGGGACAGGATATAAACTAAGATTATGCAGTATTCCGACCGATTTTAGGTCCTACACAAACCATACACTCCATACTCCATAGATAGAGCGAGAGAGCGGACATACCTTGACGTTGTTGAAATTATGTGTATATCCTATATATATTATTATTAAGCAGACTGACTCTATCTCAGTCTATCTGTGACGCATCTATTTTATTTATTGGATTCACTGTTTGATGTTTGAATTCTAGGATTGTCGTACTAATTGAATTCTGTTTTTTAAGAATGTATAGCCTATCTAGTAAGTGACGTAACTGTAAGTACTATGTACATTTAATTGTTGTCAAATAATTCACTAATGATACTACTTGAAACAAAAGAAATAGTTTCAATAAACGATCCTTTTCTTGAATATCACATCTTGTGAAATAATTTCCTACATGTGTATGTGTACATGCTAAATGTGATACATAACGAACTGTTTATCCCGCAAATATAAATAACGTTCAAACCATCGAATAGCACACGATGAACTCGTTAGGCCTTCATGTCTCTAGTACAACTATCCCACACTGGTTGACGGGAAAAGTGCCCATAAGGACAGCACCATTGTCTGGAGAAACTCATACTCCGAGTGGGCGCGCAACCACACAATCCCCTGTCACAACATTACAAAACAGCAGAAATATTAATCTATCTTATTAAAGTTTTTGCTTTAAAGAAAAAAAAATCATCTTTAAATTTATTACAGTGAAAAATGGAAATTAAAGAAAACTACGTTTGTGTTTTATTTATCTCAGTAATTCGATAACAATTTAAATATCACCAATTAGAATAGTCATTTCTTTAATTTAAAAACATGACTTAGGCCTACTTTACTTCCGGTTCATGTTTCCAGTCTTTTGAAAACGCATTCCAGAAATATATATTTAGTTTAAAAGGTTTCGGGTTTGACAATCTTTTCCTTCTTCCAAATCTAGCATTTGATATTTGTTGCAGTCGTAATATTTAATTTTAAATTATTGTGAATAAATATTTTTACAAATTATTTTTTGGACCTTCGGACCAAACTGATCAGAGTGCATAAATAAGCAAAGATAAAAGTTGAAGCAAAATACGCAGTTACGAAGTAATTAAAAAATGAAATAAATATGCGTTGAAACATGCAATGCAAAGTGATTAGGATGTAGCAATGTAAATTAAGTTCAAATTAAAGCAGGGCTTAGTAGCCGGGCCTCGGAGTAGGAATAAGGAATGTCATGTTACGTATGTGTAAGTAATGCATAGTTGTCCTAGTTGTTAAACCGGGCCTGGGTGTAGTAATAATCTATGTAAAAATAAATTCTTACTTGTCTCCATACAAAGAATATTTCTATGGAAAGAGCAGTCGTCGTCCATGAGTATAATTTTTGGGACTTTAATGTACATATGCTTAAAAATCATTCCGCAGTCATTTATATTGTCCTGGGTATAGGGGCGTTCATTAGCCCAGATTCCGGTTAGATTAGCCGTGGAGTTGTCATGATCCCAAACAAATGTTCCTTCAACATTGATGTCATTAACTCCTATCCATGCTCCATCGTCTGAAAATGTTCAAATTTAATCTTAGATCAGTATTTTCTCCTGAAATTTTTTCGGAAAAGGGGGAGGGTAGGTAGTTATACACTGTATGACACAATCCCCTTGTATATTCCGTCGAACTTTACGCTGCTCTACTGGTCGTATAGGTGAGAAAGGTCATTATTTTAAAATTCTGTAATAATAACTTTGCTTTTGTGTGTTTATTTCTATTTGTGTTAATTTGTATTACTTTTTATTATGTGCATTTTAAATTATTTTTTTTTGGTGATAGGGAAAGGGGTTGGGGTGTTTAATGTTTAAATAATAACGTGTAGCAGCTTCAGTGAGCTAATTATATAGCTCAGTTGGCAAGTGACCATTCTTGGATTGTTTCCCCTAAAGAGAGTACCCCCTCCCCGTATTATTATTTTCAAACATAATTGTTTCGTCATTTTGGTATTACCAGTGGGTTTTAAATCCACTAAGATTAAAACCTGTACCATAGAAAGTCAGTTGTTACTATCACATACATGATAATTCAAATACAACTACTAATAACGTAGCCTGGATTTCGAGGTTGGGCAAATAGCACAAACTTGGGAGAGTTTGAAATTGCAAAAATGTTCAAATCTCAGTGTAGGACATATAATACAAGATGGTTTGGAGGGAGAGGTTTGTATTGCAATGAACAAGAAAAAATGGTGCACCATTTTCCCTTAAGCTATTAAAAATCGAATATTAGATCTAAATATAAAAACTTGCTTAGTTTTTTTGGTTCCTCGTGGAACATAGGGCCTCCACAAAAGCTATCCAGTGCTCTCGATTCTTTTTAAGTTCACCCCTGAAAGGTTGCAGCTTATCGTTTCCTCTGCGCAGGAGCGTCTCCGGGTGGTCTTAGGGCGACCAACCCGTCTTTTTTCCCTTGGGCTTCTATTGCAGAACATGTCGAGTGATGTCCTGTGTGGGTTTTCGTAAGGTGTGCCCAATCCCCGCCACTTTCGTCTGGCAATCTGCTTTTCGTGGGGGTCCTGGTGTGTTTGCCGCCACAAGCTGAGGCAGCCATTGACAAAGGTTTGAAGCTTATTGCTCAGAGTGTTGGTAACTCTGAACCTTGAAAAGCACTGACTTTATGTTGGTGTTAAAGATTCGTAATTTGTTTCGGGCAAACATTGCTTTTGACCTCCAGACTGACCTCAGGGTGATAAAGGCTCCCTTTCCCTATTTTGACTTTGATGTCTTCATCCGAGCCACCTGTTGCTGAGACTGTACTGCCCAGGTAAATAAAAGAGGGGACATTTTTCAGCTCACTGACTCCAACGTTGATTGGCTTCTCTTGTTTCTTAAAAGGGTCATAGTTTCAGTCTTCTCCAAGTTGATCTGCAGTCCGTTCTTGGATGCTTTTTTGGGCCAGGTTACCTGTTGCACGTGCTGATTTTTTTGGACATTAGGCACAGGTCATCCTCGAAGTCAAGGTCTTCAATTAACTGGTTTAGTGACCATTGAATCTCAGTTTTGGTTGCTTTGCGCATCATCCAGTCAACAACTAAAAGGAAATCATTGGGGAAAGCATGCATCCTTCCTGACTCCTGTTCTCACCTCAAATTCTTCTGTCAATATACCATTATGGATGACTTGACAGGTTGCCCCTTCGAGAAGTTCTTGTATTAGGGTGGTCTGTGTTTAAGGCACTCCATATTGGTGGAGAAGCTGCGAGAAAGTATCTTTACCTATACTATCAAAGGCTTGGCGAAAGTCAATGAAATTTAGAAATAGCGTTGACTGCCACTCTAGGGATTGTTCGATGATGATTATTAGAGTCGCTATCTGGTCTGTGCATGATTTGTCTTTCCTGAAGACGGCTTGTTCGGTTCTAAGTTTTTCTCCCACTACACCCTTTAGTCGGTTGAGAATAATGCGTGTCAGTATTTTGCTTGGTACTGATAGCAGCATGATTCTACGCCAGTTTTTGCAGGATCATAGGTCTCCTTTCTTGGGGAATTTTACTATGTGGCCCTTTTTCCAGTCTACTGGTACTTTGCTTTCTCTCCAAATCTTCCGAAGTAATGGCAGCACAGCAACATACTAGCCGAGTTCGATGGGTTTGCTTTAAGCGCCTCTGGTGGGATTCCATCTGAACCAGCTGCTTTTCCATTTTCCCGACTCTTCAAGGCTTTTAAGATCTCTGTCTTCTAGGGAGGGGTTGGTGTTGACTTTAAGCAGTGAGTCTGCAGGTGGGATGTCATGCTTCACCAATGGTGGGGTGCGATTTAGGCGTTCCCCAAAGTATTCAGCCCATCTTTATCGCTGGTCTTTCTCTTTGTTAAGGGGGTTTCCTTCTATGTCTTTGTTCCCAGGGCGTGGGTGCCCATGATCATTTTTTTTTTACCAATGTTGTCCTCTTTTCCAATTCTCGCGTTAATGTCTCACATCAAAAAGCAGAATGTTTCTTTTGGGAAGTTCATTTACTGTTGCCTGTAGGGAATTGTAAAAGTTCTGTTTTGTCACTTTATATGCATCATTTGGATAAATGTTACTTTTCTCCCCTTGGAATTGAATCTGGCTGTCATGATTCTGGGGGAAACTGGTTGCCATTCTATAAATGCTTTTACTGCTAGTGGGGACATCACGAAGGCAAAACACCTTCTGAGTGCATGTTATTCTTCAACATGTCCTGGGCATAGAACTTTCTTTCCAGTGTTCTCATGCCACACCTATTACACAGAATCTAGCAGATGCACAGAACCTAGATGTCATACCTTCTCATCTCATTTGCTACTTGGGCTGCTTTGCCACTTTCATACATTGTTCGAACGTTCCAGGTCCCTTTTTTTTGTTTTAGCTGTCAACGCCGGGAGATTCATCTGTCTCTCTATGGAGGCAATTCCCTGAATCCAGCATCATCATTATTGCCCATCACCCCAGCAGAAGTATGGGCCGCCAACCATGGATCTCTAGTCCTCTGTCCTGAGCCGTTTTCTCTAATTGGGTCCAACTGGACCCATCTTTTCAGTGTCTGCCTCATGATCCTGTCGCCAAGTATTTCTTGGGTGGCCTCTTAACTGCTTGCCTTGGGGGAATCCACTTCAGTGCTTGTCTGGTGACGTTGGTTGGTGGCTTGTGCTGGGTATAACCTATCTAACTCCATCTTCTCCTTCTGATATCTTCTACTATAGGACGTTGGCAGGTTCTTTGCCATAGGGTAATGTTATTTATGGTTTCAGGTCAGCAGATCTGGAGTATCCTTCTGATGCAGCAGTTTATGAAGGTTTGGACTTTGCCGCTGGTGGCTTTTATCCTTTTCCAAACGTCTGCTCCATGCAACAGGACTGACGTTACATTAAAGTTTAACAGTTCAATTTTGAGTTTTGTTTTCGTCGACCCTGAAACGAGCGTTTACTAGATTTTTCTGTTGCTTTGGTTACTGTAGCGTATAATTTTCTACAGGACAAGAATGCTAATCTCATGCCCAACCCTCTTGTATTGAGCCCATGAGGTCATGGCTGTTGTCTTTGGTCCACCCCAGGTATTTTATTTCCCCGGTACCCTCCATACATGTATGGCGAGTGTTCCCCGATTCGCCACCTAGGAAGGCCCCCGATCGTAGGACAACCACTTCACACGGGAATACAAATAACAGAAACGTACAAATTAAACAATTTTAAAGTTTTAAACTTTTATTTTCGTACAAATTTTGAACGTCTAATTATTCTAAAGACTTTAATTTTAAAACATACAGTACTCTGACATAATTAATGTTTGAAATTTTATGGAAATTGAAAGCCATACACAACGTTAATAGGAATAATTATAAATTGATATTTAAAAAGTACATAGTTATTTTAAGAGTTTTTTTTAATCTGTATAATTATAAATATGAATGCTGACAAACTTTGTAAATCCAACTTTCTATAACAGTCTTTAGAATTATAGTAATGTCTAAAAAAAACTAAACAAAAGAAAGAGACAACGAGTGTTTTTTTTTTCAAATTCCTGGTTTTGGAGAAGAAAAGAGGAAGGTGGTAGTCTTGGTAAGGTTTAGAGGGTGGGGACGCATCATTCTCCTTAAATCCCCTTGCTACACCTATAACAAAAACACATTTATACAAAATGGTGGTTTTAAGAAGCTATTGTTTATATATATATATATAATATATATATATATATATACATATATATATATATATATAGAGAGATATATATTTATAGAGATATATATATAGATAGATAGATATATTCAGGCGTTTTAAAAACACTTACGAATTACAGCATCCCTTAAAGCTTCGTAAGCCTGATCTATACTTTTGATTTTAGCGAGGGCGCCGCCCCAACTTTCACAATAGGCCTTGGGATATTAAGAAAAGAAAGTGTTAAAATGTTTTTCAATTTATTATATAAAAAATTGTTAGTTCACAACATTATACATTATTAACATTATATTCCTTTGTTATTTTCTTGGCTGCAACTATTATACAGGTGAAGTTTTGTTTATGGGACGTACTCAATGGCCTTACACCTGGTTAAGAGTGCAAACTACCGATTCTAGAGTCATTCCGTGGACTAACGATTGAGGGCATAACGCCGGAGTGCTACCACCCCAGGATATGCCCAGCGCCACATTATGTGATAGTGAGGGTTTGTAAGGGACTGCGTATTATAAAATGACTGATACTTAGTTCAAATTCATCATCATCGCCAAAGCCTGTCACTCAAGCTAGGGTATGGACAGCCAACCTCCAATCTCCAGAGTCCTCTGTCCTGGGCCATTTTCTCTAATTGGGTCCAGCTGTACTGCACCTTTTCTGTGTCCACCTCAAGTTCGCGTCGCCAGGAATTTCTTGGGTGGCTTCTTAACCGCTTGCCTTGGGGGTTCCATTTCAGTGCTTGTCTGGTGACGTAGGTTGGGGGCTTGCGCAGGGTGTGCCCTATCTAACCCCATCTTCTTTTTTTGCCCGAGGTCGGTGTTGTTTATGGTGCAATGCCAGCAGATCTGGAGTATTTTTCTGGGGCAGGCGTTGATGAAGGTTTGGACTTTACCGGTGATGACACTGGTGGCTTTTGCCATTTTCCAAGTATTTGATCCATACAACAGGTCTGACTTTACATTAGAGTTGAACAGTCTAAACTTGGTATTTTGGTATAGCTCTTTGGAGTTCTATATATTCTTGAGTTGGATGAAGGCGGCTCTTGCTTTGCCGATCCTTGCCTTGACGTCGCAACTGTTCCTCCCTGGTGGTCGATGAGACTGCCCAGGTAGGTAAAGGACTGTACCTCCCCCAGTTGGTTTTCATGCAGTGTGATTGATTCGGCACAGGCGGGGTTGATCTTCAGGGGTTTGCTCTTTTTTTTGTTGATGTTTAGTCCCACCTGTGCTGATGTGGATGCCCCAGCATGTTTGTTTTCTCTTGCTTTTGTGAGAGGAGTGCAAGATCATCGGTTAAGTCAAAGTCATCAAACTGGAGCATAAGATAACTGGATTCCTGACATAAACTCACTAGAGGCGCAAACCGCTCATTATGGTACAATGGCTCCTTACTCGCGATGGCTCCAACCTATAAACTACAATTAATCCTGGCTCATTGTGGTGCTCACCAATGAATGAATGATGTATCATGTATCTGTAATTCACATTAATGATTATATGTGAATATATGTACTTTATTTTCTATCTATCTATCTATCTATCTATCTATATATATCTCTCTCTCTATATATATATATGTATATGGACTATGGACCGTGTTTGTCGGTAAACCGATCCCCATTGTCAATTTGAAAACACGTGATCTACAAGTCCAATCATTGTTATGTCACTGACCTAAAGATTATTTTGTAATTCAATATATTATGTCTAATATTAAGTCTACTTCTAGCCTACATTGTAGTTAATGAAATGTTTATCTGTAGCTTATACAATCCTATTTAATTACTTTCCTAAATGTTTTCAATAATAATTATTACATTTTTAAATTTATTAGATCTAGGCTAGATTATATCTTTTTGTTTGATTGTAGTTTATGAAATGTTTTTCTAGCTTAGCCTTATGTAGGCCTATTAAATTTTTCCCCGGGGAATTTAGCTTGTATATATATATATATATATATATTACACAAACAAAGTTATCTGGCGCTATTATTATGTATGTCCTTGTATAAATCTAGGATGCTGTCCATTTACTCCTCTCCCATGTTTCCTCCCAGCCACCACCCTTCGCCAAAGGTAACCCCTCTTTTGATCTCTTTCCACTGGCCACCAGTCTAGGTTCGTAAATAACGTTTGCGTGCTAGATTCCACAAGTGCAGTGGTACTGATACCCCCTTCCCAAAACTTTTTCCCGGTCAACATGACACATAAGTAATCTCCTCCCCCCCCCCCCCCACACACACACACCTCGACCCGGAAGGATATCGAGGATGTGTTGAGAAAAGGAATCTGAAGGGCAGTGTAGATAGGTAGAGAGAATAAAAGGTGTTGAAAATGTATTTGGTCTCTAGTGTTGTTGATTAAGTAGTGGCAGTCATAACACTAACCTCATCCCCTCACACCCCCAACAGGGACTCATCATTACACGTGGTTAATCGCCCCCCACCCCGCACGCTAAAGACCCCCCCCCCTAGATTAAAGCAGAATGAAAATTGTAATTACCTCAGCTGTCTATCGACATATGCCTAAATTAAATAAACAGTGTTCAAAATTCATTTCCGCAATTGAGTCTATATATGTGTTTGTGTCTGCCTGCTTGGAGAAAAGTGTTTTGGAGAATTACTCAAACCACCAGCTCTCGTGCTAGCCACAAGAAATACGGTTTATAAATATAAATGTTCTAAAGACCAACGCCATTGTGATATCGATATATCATCCCCTACACGAGCCACTCCGTAGAGTGCCTGCCACGCTATACCTTCCGTTTCTGCGCTACCGAGTGGATGTTTTCATAATCCAGTCGATGTCAAGGATGAAGAGAAATGGCCACATTTCCATTTGGTCTCTCTGTCCACGCTGTCAAAGGCTTTTTCATAATCAATTAAAAGTATATACAACGGCAAGTTCGATTATAATACGAAGCGTCGCAGTCTGATCCGAGCAGGATCTGTTTTGCCGGAAGCCTGCCTGCTGGTCTCTTAGTTTAGGATTAACAATGTCTCTCATCCTATTAAGGAGGACTCTGTTAAAGACCTTTCCGGGCACTGACAGAAGTGTGATGCCCCTGTAGTTGTTGCAATTACTGAGGTCACCTTTCTTAGGGAGTTTGATCAGGTAACCTTCCTTCCAATATGCTGGTATGTTTTCATCTTCCCAAATCCGTTCAAAGAGTGGGTATAGCATCTCTACTGACGAATTCACATCTGCTTTTAAAGCCTCTGCTGGTACGTCATCTGACCCAGCTGCATTACACTCCTTTATGTCAGCAATGACTCTCCTAATCTCTTTTCTGATCGGCTTTTAAAAATAAATCGGGAGATCCTCGTTTGCTGGCTCAATGAAGAAATTAAGCTCTATCAGAAATGGGTATGGGCCTATTTAGAAGCTGTTCAAATGTTGAACTCATCTATTCATTTGTTGGTCTAATCTATTGATGGTATTCCCATGTTCGTCCTCGACAGGTCTTTCTGGTTTGTAGAACTTGCCAGAAAGGCGTTTGATGATATCATACATCTGTCTTATGTTTCAACTGTACGCTGCTTGTTCTGATTAGTGCCACATTGGACTGTATTATTGTAATGGTTGCCCGGACTTAGTGACTAGATAGTTCCGTAAAATTGTTTATGTGACTGGATGAACTTAGTGAGTTGTGTTCATGAATGTCGTGTTTCTGTGTATGAATACTGAGTAAATGGCTAGAGTAATGGGCTATAAAAGAATTGTAGAATCAGAATAAAATCTAGTTGTTACAACAACCAGTGTTTTTGTCAAATTTTACATGGTGTTAGATTGTTAGATGGACGGACTCCACACGCCAAATCGCTTGAATTGACAGGCAATTTAGCCGAACACTGGAAAAGATTTAAGCAGTCATTTCAGATATGCAGATATCCAGTGAATCGGACAAAAAAAGCAAAGATGTACAGAGAATGACATTACTACATGTAATAGGTCAAGAAGCAGTAGAAATCTACAACACAATTTAGTGGTCAGACATGTTGGCCATGTATATATATTAAACAGCCCACTACACATTTGTAGTAATGTCTATCAATTAGATCTTTACGCGTCAAATGCATACCGTTTTCCCCCTACGCATACTTTCTCCGTTTAGGGCACAAGGGAAACATTGAAAAGCAATATTACGTAACTTAAAATACTTGCCATCCTCTCCTCCTTCTTTAAACACCAAAATGTCGTGTTGAAAAAAGCAAACGATGCTCCCCCCCCCCCCCCCAAATGAGGTAAATGCTGCTCCCATTAATTTAAATCCGTTTTTTTTTTTATTCCAGACCATTAATGCTGCTAGTTAGACAATTAGCCTTTCTATCAAAACATTGGTATTTGATTTGATTTTTATTATTAAGACTTTGACAAAACAACTTAGTTTGTTTTCTTATATTGTTCAAATTATATTGCTCACGAGACTTGTAAATAAATAATACAATAGGTAGCCAGATTAATTGTATAAAAGTAATACACTGTTCAAACAATTTTAGTTAGTCTATATTATAGCACATTTAGCTACAAGTTAGCTACATTATAAATTAAATGTAACTGTTACTTGATAGAGTAATTTAGTTTAAATTTTGCTTGAATATAAATCTTACTTTAGCAGTTATCCAGGTGCCTGTATAGGTATCAAAGAACCTGAAACATGTACCTTCAGCCATAATAGAATCGTTGAACTTGCAAATCGTACCTTTATATGTATATATATATATATATTATATATAGTTTTAGTGGATGTGGTGCTGGTGTTGTTGGTCTAGTTGTAGTGATTGTTGATGTAGTTGTATTGGTTATTTGTGTAGCAGTAGTGGTTGTTGGTGTATTAGTAGTGGTTGTTGCTTTAACTGTAGTGGTTATTGGCATAGTTGTAGTAGTTGTTGGTGTAATTGTAGTGGTTGTTGGTGTTGGTGTAGTTCTAGTGAGTGTTGGTGTAGTTGTTTTTGGCTTACTTGTTGTACTGGATCCAGTAGTCGGTTTGGTTGTCATCAAAAGCGCAATGGTAGTTGCAGGAGAAATAACATCAAAAGCTGAAGTATAAAAAACCGATTTGAAATTAACTATATTACACATCGGCATTTTTTAGATCCACAAATCATTTTTATTATAGGCTATTTCTTGATACGAGTTTATTGTTTTAAAAATAAAAGAATAGTTCTAACGCACTAAAGCAGCGGTTCACAACCTCTGACCCCTTAGGATGTCATATCATCATTTCACGGGGTCGCATAAGACCTTCGGAAAACACACAAAAAATTGGGATTTGAATCACTGATGGTCATAAAATGCTATATCTCCTATTTGTGGAAAAATTAAAACACCTGGGTGTCATTCTTGACTCTAAGTTATCTTTTGACGTCCACATAAGCAATCTATGCAGGGGCCTTTATTTACAGCTGCGTAGACTTGTGGGCTCCGACTTTATCTGTTGTTTGTTTCTGCAAAGAAACTTGAAGCTGCATTTTTACTCTCGCGCCTCGTATACTGCAAGGCCCTGCTAATCATGCTACCAGACGATTAAGTCGCCAAATTACTGAGCTTTCAAAACAGTGCCGCCCGGCTGGTTATGCGTAAGTCAAGGCGCAATTCTGCGACAGTTCTCCTGCGTCGGCTCCATTGGTTCCATGTGAGAGCCAGAATGGAATACAAAGTGGCGACATTTTGCCATCAGTGCCTTCATAAAAAAGGATGCCGTCCTACCTCAAGGAACTAATTAAACCCTATGTTCCACAAAGAACACTCCGTTCTGATAACTCCTCAATTCTGGGGGTGTCCCGCTTCTTTTTGAAGACCTTCTCAATATTTGGCCTTAAAATATGGATTCTACTTACCATCTCGGAGAAGTTCTATCGTTACTTTTTAAAAAGAACTTTAAAACCCACTATTTTAATCATGTAAACATTTTTAGACCCTTACTGATTTACTTTAATATTAGGTTGGTTAATGCTACATTTTTTTGATTTGTCCTATGTTTGAAACATTTTAAATTATTAATTAGCTATATATCCTATTTAGACTAGAGATTTATGTCCGTGTTCTTGCCTAGGCATACTTGTTTCTCAATATTAAATGCGCTCTTGGCGTACATTAAGTTTGTTTGCAGCGCTATTATCAATCATCAATATACATAATTACCGTGAGTTTGTTTATATGTAAATGTATTTATATGTTTGTGCTCTCTAGGCTCCTAAGCCGTTTGACTAATCGGGTCAAAAGTTAAATGTATAAATTGGAAACGTCCTCGAAAAGAATGTTTTATTATATAAACAATATTGCTTAATTCGTTAATTTATTTTTAAAAATAAACTTAGACCTATTGATAATATACGTATGTTAAAGTTCTAAACTGAGCGCCATTTCAGAATGATCTCCCCTTGAACGTTCATTTACTATGTTGAACGCGAGGCCTTCCCAATAATTCCCTTCGCATACAGTTGTTTATTAACGCGGCATACGCACCAGCAATTTGGCTTGGAGAGATTTAATGTTGTACTTTTAAAAAAAACTAGCTTATGACGTAATGTCTATCAATTCTTTTTTTACTCCCTTTATTTTAAGTTGCAATGTCTGCAATCGTCCGTCAATCGTGCGTGGTGCAAAACTTTGCTTCGATTTTTCGACCACTTCCCGTGGTCCGATCGAGATGAAATTTGGACAGCAAATTTGTGGCGCCTAAAAATACATCCTATCAAATTTTCAGTTAAAACAACTTAATAATACTACACTTATGACAATATTCATTTCTTAAAAGGAAAGTATAAGAAATATTTTGATTTTGCGTTAAAAATGCCTGTGAAACTTTTTATACTTTTTCGGCGCAAAGCTGGAAAAAAAAAAATTATGCTTCACACATTTAAACAAAAATGCGCAATCGTTATAATTAGATATGTATTTGCCGACATTACCGATTCGAAATTTTAGTATTGTAGTGTTGTGTTTACTGCAAGCCGTACATTACCAATTGGAAATTTTAGTGTTGAAATTCATAAAGTATGATATTACTTATTTGTTCTATACATTAAACACATGGTTTGCAAATAAAGGGAGTATAATAAAAACTTCGTTTTTACGGTTTTCTTGTTACTCCCTTTATTTTAAGTTGCAATGTCTGCAATCGTCCGTCAATCGTGCGTGGTGCAAAACTTTGCTTCGATTTTTCGACCACTTCCCGTGGTCCGATCGAGCTGAAATTTGGACAGCAGATTTGGGGCGCCTAACAATACATCCTATCAAATTTTCAGTTAAAACGATTTAATAATACTACACTTATGACAATATTCATTTCTTAAAAGGAAAGTATAAGAAATATTTTGATTTCGCGTTAAAAATGCCTGTGTAACTTTTTATACTTTTTTCGGCGCAAAGCTAGATAAAAAAATTATGCGCTAAGGTTATTTTTAGAACAATTCATACGGAGTAAAGAGATATTTTTGAGATTTGCGACACAGATATTTTTTCTGTACGTTTCATTTGCAGTAGTCAATCAATTATTTAATTACATGATGGTTGTCTTAGTTTGCAAATAAAGGGAGTATAATAAAAACTTTGTTTTTACGGTTTTCTTCTTAGAATAATTCATACTGAGTAAGGAGATATTTTTGAGATTTGCAACACAGATATTTTTTCTGTACGTTTCATTTGCAGTAGTCAATCAATTATTTAATTACATGATGGTAAACTTAGTTTGCAAATAAAGGGAGTATAATGAAAACTTCGTTTTTATGGTTTTCTTGTTTACTCCCTTTATTTTAAGTTGCAATGTCTGCAATCGTGGTGCAAAAATTGGCTTCGATTTTTCGACCACTTCCCGTGGTCCGATCGAGCTGAAATTTGGACAGCAGACTTGCCCCGACTAACAATACATCCTATCAAATTTTCAGTTCAAACAACTTAATAATACTACACTTATGACAATATTCATTTCTTAAAAGGAAAGTATAAGAAATATTTTGATTTCGCGTTAAAATTGCCTGTGCAACTTTTTATACTTTTTCGGCGCAAAGCTAGAAAAAAAAATTATGCGCCAAGATTATTTTTAGAGCAATTCATACTGAGTAAGGAGATATTTTTGAGATTTGCGACACAGATATTTTTCTGTACGTTTCATTTCCAGTAGTCAATCAATTATTTAATTACATGATGGTAAGATTAGTTTGCAAATAAAGGGAGTATAATGAAAACTTCGTTTTTATGGTTTTCTTGTTTCCATTTTTTTTATTAAAAGTCGACAATCTTTACCTCCCTCTAAAATAAGATTAGCATTTGATATTTGTAACAGACGTAACATTTAATTTAATATGATTGTGAATAATTAAGCATAGATAAAAGTTACAATTACCAATTATTAAAAAATGAAATAAATATGCGTTTTAATAATCAATGCAGAGTAATTGGGATGTAGGAAAAAGCAATGCAGAAGTAAGTAGGATGTATGTAATCCTGGTTCGGCTAGTGCTTAATCCGGAACAGAGTGTAGTAATAAGCAATGTAAAAATAAATTCTTACTTGTCTCCATACAAAGGAATCCAAATTTACAGCTACAGTATGAGTCGCGGATTCTTGTGATATCTTTACCCTTCCATAGGTTCACGCAATCAAATGCGGGCTTCCACGAGTTGGGGTATCCGATACCCCAGAGTCCCGTTAGATTAGCCGTGGACTTGTCATGATCCCAAACAAACGTTCCTTCAACATCGATGTCATTAACTCCTATCCAGGTTTGTGAGTCTGAAAATGTTCAAAGAATCTTAGATTACCATCTTACCCTGACATTTTTGGGGGGGAAAGTGTGTGTGTGTGTGGGGGGGGGGGTAGTCGTTTACGTCAGCATAATTATACTTTTTTTTATCCTATAACATTTACTTCGCTTTTGTGTGTTCTTGTGTGGTGAATGTCTCTGTGACAAAATATTCGGATAGCTAATGGACCCGTCATCCTATCTTTCTGAACCCGTTCACATAGTCTTTTTACTTTCGATAGAACATTCTTTTAGATTTTTTTCAATCCTATTCCTTCCATACAAACATAAAATTAATTTTTGTTCCTTTTTTATTTGCATTACTTTTTATGGTGTGCACTTTAGATTCTTTTTTTTTTGTGGATTGGGTGGGGGGGGGGGAGTGGTGGAGCTGTTTCATTAAATCTTTTACATGAACTTCCTTTATGTGTGTTGCAAGTTAAGTTAGATAATTATATATATCATTCTATAGTTACCATTCTTGGATTATTTCCCCTAAAGGAAGTACGTCAACCCCAATTAGTTTCCCAATATAATTTTCAATTACATAATTCTTTTGTCCTTTTGGTATTTCCAGTGTGTTTTACATGCATTAAGTTTGATAAAAACTAAAAACCAAGTCACATATGGAAATCAGTTGATTCCATCACATAAATGATAAATCACGTACAATTCCAAGAGTGGCTGCCAGACTATGGAGGTGGAGGGTGAAAATTTGGAGATTGTAGAGGCAAGTGAGCACTTATTATGCTTATAAGTCTACAGACGTTCCTTCTAGATAGAAGATTATTACGTCCAATGGGCCCAAAACTCCTGCAGGGCGACATGGATCCGTCGGTGGCAGGGATAGAACCCGCGACCCGTCCGTTGGTTTTTGGTTGACAGTTCGGTGAACTAACCGCTGGACCAGCCGGCTTCACATTCGGAAAGGGGCAATTAATACACGGGGCTGGGAGGGGTGGAAGAAAACGTGCAAGGAACATAGGGGGAATGGTAAGAGCAAGAAAATTCTATAATAGTGCACACTTTTCCCAAAAACTTTATAATTTTATCTAAATATCAATCAATAGATGAAACTTGAAACATACAAATTAATTAATTACAAAGTTGTTATCTTTCTTATTGGAAAAAAAAACTGTTTGTCTTATTGCTCTACAGAATTAAATTTTAAAACATACATAACTCTGGCTCACCTAATGACTGCAGCATGTTCATAATATATCTATTAAAAGTCGACGCTATTACACATTTTTGACAACATTAATGAGCTTAAAAATTTAAGACATTTTTGTTAAAGGTATACTAATGTGAATGCTGACAAACTTTGTAGATCTAACTCTCTATAACGGTCTTTAGAATTCAATTAATTGCTCAAACATCTTAATAAAAGTATTAGATTAAAAAAAAGAAAGAAATATTTTATTATTTTCCCTGGTTTCGGAGATAATGTAAACAAGGGGTGGTAATCTTGGTGAGGTTTGGCTTTGCCTATAATAATTAGAAAACAATATACATAAAAAGTATTCAAACGTATAGTTTGTTATAGGAGGTTTTTTTATTGTATATTATATTTATATATATATATGGTTTTTTGAAACACTTACTGTCTGCAGCTATGCTTATAGCTTTAAAAGCCTGATCTTTATTTTCGACCTTGGCAAGGGCACCGCCCCAACTTTCACAAGTGGCCTGGAGATATTAGGAAATGAAAGTGTTAAAATGCCGTCCCACAATTATTTCCTTTGTAAATTAATCGTATACAATTAAAAGATAATTTATTAACTTTTTGCTGGAAATCACACACTTATTGTATAAATCAATAATCCCTAAGATATCTGATTAAAAATTGACCTCTCCTTGCCAGCCCATCAGATACTCACGTGCCCAATGGGGACTTGAATATAAGAATTTAAAGTGTAACCAGTTCGGTTAAATCTTGTCTGAAGTTACTGATCTTCCATAGAGCGCCTCCCCGGGTGGCGGATAGGGGAAAGCCCACCAAATATAGTACGTATTGGGAAAATCAAATACCCGGGGCGGACCAAGATCAAAACCTGCTGCCTTGCAGGTAGTGGGGGGGTGATCCACCTTACTCGAAAAAAAGGCAGCTATCCAGAGAGCTGAAAAGTGAATATTCCCAGACGGCTGTGTGCAGGGCTAAAAAAATCCCGGCCATGGAAATACGAACCCGTTACAGAAACCGAAAACAAAGCAAATCTGCAAAACACAGTCAGAGGCGAGAGTTGGCTCCACAACGGAGATTTATGAAGCCTTACGGTGAAAGTCAACAGAATCCCACAAGGCCAACCACTCTACTCAAACCGGTAAAAAAAAAGAAAACCGACGAAAAAGAGAAAACCTTCCTAGTGCAAAAGGCACCCCTCAGCTTGGGAACATGGAATGTCCGAACCTTGCAAGAACTAGGCCCAAGTCGCCAGAGAGATGGCTAACAACAAACTGCAATCCTGTGACTAAGCGAAGTACGGTGCAGAACCTTTGCAGAAGTTCAAACAGGTGAAACTCTGCTCTTCTCTGGGAAGTGTTACGTCCACAATCCCCTTGTGGCCAGAGCTGTGTAGATCTTGCTGATAATTCTCGTTAGTCCTAGGGGAGACTTTAATTATTAGTATTTATGTTTCAGTATTACACGAACTCTTCTTATTGTCCTGGGCACAAACTCAGTATTTGTATTCCAACATTTCCTTTCTTGGGCATTAGAGTAGTAGATAAATCTTATAGTAATGTATACAACACAATAGAATAGTAACTTGACGAGGAAGCTTCAGTGTAACTGTTGTTGATAGTTTATTTCAGGTGATATGTTCAATATATACAATATATCTATTATGTACAGTTAGAATAAAATAGTGCAAACACAAACGTTCTCAAAGGAACATATTTAGAAACTCTCTGTCTTTCAGACAAAACAAATCATTAAATACTATCCGAGTGGTGCAAGGGACAGACCCATTACCAGTAGGGGTGAAAATCATGGTATCATTACTAAACTCATAATAAAAACGATAGAAACTTCCCCTATTAAATAATGAGTCGTTCCCAGACCCTGAGAATTTGAGATCAACACAGAATCCCAACATTACCTAGAATCTTTCGTTTTCCTACTAAACGTCCTAATATTGTGTGTAGTGAGAAAAGAGAGAGAGAGAAGAATAAACATTGCGTGTTCCAATTCTTGGAAAAACAATATACATGACACGCCCCCACCCAATGAAAGAAATAATGTACCATAATTACCCAAGTAATACTCAACATGGTACATTTTTCGTACTTAACACTATCGTTTTAACAACCATCAATCAATGGAAGATTATAAGACAATTTAAGCAAACATGGCTCACTGGCACAACTAAATTATAAAAAGTGTCACTACCCAATGGTAATTGTGATTATAACGTGATGGACAAATATTTCCCCGTTAATATTAATATTAACTAATGTCTCAACAAGTACAAATAATTCCAAAATATTCTAGTCATTCTTATTTTAACTATGTACAGTTGTGTGGATTTCCACCAAAAATTTGCAAAAAGTTTTAATCTATTTAAACAAATATAACATTGCTCAAACTCTGTCAATTTTCAACAGTTTACTTCTAATATACAAACCAAAAGATAAGTAATACGTAACTCGAATCAAACTATAGGTTACTTCCCCTTTAAATTACAGTGTCAACTTGACATTAACAGGGTTCATACCTAAGATGATGATACTTCCCCTTTTCTTAAATATGAGGAGAAAATACGCTCTAGTTACGATTACTACAGTAATCTCAATATTAAAATGTAATCCACTATTATGCGTTTTTGGCAAATTTGAAAGTTTAATATAAAAGATTGTTCAGGGTTGAATGAGTGCCCACCTTTAGGTACCTTTGTTTCCCTCCATTCCCGGATATATGGAATATATAACAACCTATATACAACATAGTGAATATCCACTAGTTTTTCCCATTCTATTACCATGATATAACAATTTAGCAATAGATTTCCAATATTATCTATTAATTTATACCAATTGATATTACATCTCTTTCTAAGATAAAAATTGTACATATTATTATTTAGTTCCATTCATTAACTAAAATAAAACAAGATAATAAATCAACTAGCTCAAAGTTTTCCCACTTAATTGCATGCAATGACAATTAACTTTCATCCATCCATATCAAGTAAATACGTGCATCTTTATATATTTATTGCATCATGCATTAACATTTAAATGGAATTTCTTTTCCATAATCAAATGAATTTAAAATATATCAGAACATCAATATTATACATGATTATAAAAAGTATTAATACTTTCAAAAGACTTGACTTCTGTATGATACAAGTATTCTATAGGTATTCCATAATCAAAATTCAAACGAATGATAGGTTATCATGACACATTCTTAATGAATAAGTGAGATGATCTGAAAAAGAAGTATAGGGTTATTCAGTCAATCATGTAGCACCCGAGATAGAGTATCAGCTATGACCTTGTCTCTATCTTGTCGATGATACGGGGAATGGGATACCAGTCGGTCTTTGTAAAATTACTTAATTTCCCAAGGTCTCTATAAAACCGCAGTGTGTGGTCGGCTTTTGGTACCATCACACAGGGTGTAGACCATTTGCTATCACATTTTTCTCCTATGTCATCTTCTAACATATACTTTACATCTAATTTAATATGCTCAGGTCTGATGGGGTCAAATGGATGCTGTTTAATAGACCTGGCACTATTGGTTAACACTACATCGTGCTCTATGACATGTGTCCTACTGGGAACATTTGTAAACATTGACTTATTTTCATGTACCAGCTCAATAATCTTCTCCTTATCTTCTACCGGAAGATGTTCTAGCCTTGTATCTAAACTCTTAAGGGCATCTGTATTATTAAGTTTACTTTCTGCAAACTTATATTCTATCCTAGATAAATCCGTCGGGACTCTAGCTAATGAAATCATGGGGACCTCCCGTGGTTTACTCTTTTCCCTTGAAACATAGGGCTTAAGCGAATTAATATGGCATACCCTCTGCTTTTGTCTCCGGTCAGGAGTCTTTATCAAATAATCGACCTCGCCAAGCTTTGACTCTATCTCATAGGGTCCACTAAACTTTGCACTTAAAGGGTGATTTTGCAAAGGTAGAAACACAAGAACTTTGTCACCTGGTGCAAAAGTTCTAGCTGTAGCTTTACGGTCATAGTTCTGTCTCATACGCTCCTGCATCTGTGGAAAATGAATCTTCACATGGTTAAAAGCATGATAAAGCCTATTTTTAAATTTATCTACATATGACAAAAGTCCAATCGGTTCACTGTCCGTTAGCCAAGTTTCATGTAGAAGTTTCAACGGACCTCTGACTGAGTGTCCATACACAAGTTCGAATGGGCTAAACCCCAGGGATTCCTGAGTGGCCTCCCTTGCAGCGAACAGTACATAAGGCACACCCTTATCCCAGTCTTTCTCGTTTTCATAACAGTACTTTTTAAGCATCGATTTTAATGTCTGATGAAACCTTTCCAGAGCTCCCTGGCTCTCAGGATGATAGGCACTTGATAGCCTATGGCTTATCCCTAATTGTTCCATGACTTGTTTGAAAATGTTCGAAGTAAAGTTAGTCCCCTGGTCGGACTGTACTGTCTTCGGTAGGCCATAACGTGTGAAGAAATTTGTCAGGGCGTCTACCACCTTCACTGTTGTTATGTTCCGCAACGGAATGGCTTCCGGGAAGCGAGTGGATGAACACATGACTGTGAGCAGGTATTGAAAACCGGCTTTTGTTTTCGGCAACGGGCCCACGCAATCAATGAGTATATGACTGAATGGTTCGTCGAACGCTGGTATCGGCTGGAGTGGAGCGACAGGAATTCGTTGGTTAGGACGTCCTACCATTTGGCATACGTGGCAAGTCTTGCAGTATTGTTCGACATCTCTTCTCAGTCCTGGCCAGTAGAAGTAAGGGAGGATACGGTGGTGCGTTTTTCGGACTCCCATGTGACCAGCGAAAGGAAGATCATGCGCCATACGCAGTATATCTTGACGATAGCACTTAGGTATTGCAATCTGGTGAATACTGTCCCACTCGTTTGTACCTGAGTTGAGCGGTTTCGACTTTCTCATCAACACTTCATCTTTCATGTAGAAACATTCCGCCATTGCATCTGCAGTCTTTTCATCAACAGCTTTCATTCTGAGTTGCATTATTACTTCGTCATTCAATTCTTCTTTCACCAATTTCTGCTTTGGTGACAAAATGTTATCGTTCTCTGTTGCATCACCAGTTGTTAGTTCAGCAAAGAACGTAGCAATTAAATCGATGTCAGGTGTTTCTGTTATCACTGTTTCATTCGCATGTGTGTCTTCAGAACAGACAAACACATCTTTCGTTGCACTACACGGCGTAGCAGGAGTCTTTACCGACTTCTTTTTCTGCATTGCTCTTGTCAGTGCACATGTTGGGCGTTCATTGGCAGGACGTAGGTTTTTGTCCTCCGCCATCTTTGTCTCCAACACTTTAACCATGGGCTCGACAGTGACTCTGCCGCCCATAATGTCATTTCCTAATATCATGGAAACGCCTTTGACGGGTAGTGCGCGCCACACTCCCACTACGATGTTACCTGTAAAAATATCCGACTCGAGTTTTATTCTGTGCAGTGGAGCTTCCACAGCCTCCATACTAGCACCTCTCAGCAAAACAGACTCACCGGTACTGGTGGCATGCGTTAACGGCACACTGCCCTCCAGGATCACGCTGACAGCAGAACCCGTGTCACGTAATATCTGTATTTTCTTCTTGCTGAGTACATCGACTTCTGTCGACACTGTCCCCTCGTAGACAAAGGGTCGAAAATCGGATAGGTCGTCCTCTTCCGGGACTTCAGGAACCATCTGTTCCTCACGGCCTTCTGAAAGCATAATAGATTGAGTACAGCTATTCTCTTTTACCTTAGATAGACTGTTCTCAAAAACCATCGACTCCACAACTATGGGCGATGCCGGCCGCATTTCTTCTGAGTTTCTTGACCCTGTGTTGCACACTTCTTCTGTCTGCTTGCTGTCTTTCTGCACTCTGGCACAGTGTAGAATAGCACCTTGCTTCTTGGTAAGGATCCAACAATCTTTCTTCATGTGGCCCTCTTTCTTGCAATTGAAACATACCACCTTTGCTTTATTTACATCTGTCTGCTTCCTGAAATGAACTAAGTTACTATTATTATTTACACCACTGTTCTTATTATTGTTTTCACTTGTCTCTTTTGGTTTACTAGCCTCCTTGGGCTCTGGTTTGTGCACTTTAGGTTTGTCAGCATAATATGGCTTTATGCTGGCGTGAATTATGGCATAGTTATCTGCCAATCTAGCAGCTTCATGCACATCTTCAACCCCTCGGTCTGAGATGTGGGTTTTAAAATCCACTCGAATACAATCATTGAATTCCTCAAACAATAATAGGTTCTTGAGTTTATCAAACTCACTTACATTCTGTGACCTTAGCCACTGTTCTAACGTTTTCTCCTTTTGTCTCAAAAAGTCTACATGAGTTTGATCATATGCCTTCTTTCTGTCTCTAAATAGCTTTCTATATTTTTCTGGTGTCAGGGAATAACTTTTTAGCACCCTATCTTTGATTACTTCATAGTCATTTATTTCCTCGGGTGTTAAACTCAACACTACGTCCAATGCTTTTCCTTTGTTGAGAGTTGACCTTAACAATAAAGCCATCTTATCATCAGGGAACTGATAATCTACAGCTATCCTCTCAAAAAGCAAAAAGAAATCTTGAACATCTTCTTCTCTGAATATAGGCAAGTGTTGCTACATTGCGCTAATATCCATACCATTGCTGTCCCTACGATGGTCAGGTCTGTTCATGCGTGCCATCTCTATCCTTTCTCTGCTTTCAATTTCTATCCTAATTTTTTCCAATTCCATTCTCTTCATAGCTAATTGGAATTTTAGGTTTTCACTCAACCCTTCATCTTCATCATTGTTTGATGATCTAGATGACATATTTCTTACCTCGTCTCCGTGGGCAATTACCTCGCCCCCACTGGGAGCTACATAACCTTCATTGATATCGTTCTGTCCCACTTCAACTACATTACCAGTGTTCATGGCATTCTGCCCGTTCAAACATGTCATAATTTCTTTGATCAAACGATTACGATTAGGTCTTGCCTGTCCTGCCTCAATCCCAAAGGACTCAGCTAATTCTTTTAGTTCAGCAAATGACATGGCATTAAGTTCCTCACTTGATATATTCGAAGCCATAGTATAGCGTTCGAAATATTTGTGATAGTAGAGTAGTATATATTGTATAATAAAATATAAAGTTCCAGCTTACGATTTGTCCAGAAATTTGCACAATATAATATTACACACTTCGTGAAATCTTCACACTTCCCAAGGAATAAATACGCAAACCAGTTCTCTCCTCTTTTTAAAAAGAATAGTTTCACAGTCCTAGAAAACGAAACACAAATATGCCGCTCTCAGTACTACTAATGTCACAAAATATTTCTAGGTCAGGAAAAATATAACTCAAATTTTCCAGACGAGATCAACAAATTTTTTCCAATCCTAGATCAGGAAAAGTAGAACTCAAATGTATCGAACGAGACCACTAAATTTTGTTAATCCTAGGTCAGGAAAAGTAGAACTCAAATATACCGGGCGAGATCACCAAATTTTGTTACGTCCACAATCCCCTTGTGGCCAGAGCTGTGTAGATCTTGCTGATAATTCTCGTTAGTCCTAGGGGAGACTTTAATTAATAGTATTTATGTTTCAGTATTACACGAACTCTTCTTATAGTCCTGGGCACAAACTCAGTATTTGTATTCCAACATTTCCTTTCTTGGGCATTAGAGTAGTAGATAAATCTTATAGTAATGTATACAACACAATAGAATAGTAACTTGACAAGGAAGCTTCAGTGTAACTGTTGTTGATAGTTTATTTCAGGTGATATGTTCAATATATACAATATATCTATTATGTACTGTTAGAATAAAATAGTGCAAACACAAATGTTCTCAAAGGAACATATTTTGAAACTCTCTGTCTTTCAGACAAAACAAATCATTAAATACTATCCGAGTGGTGCAAGGGACAGACCCATTACCAGTAGGGGTGAAAATCATGGTATCATTACTAAACTCATAACAAAAACGATAGGAACTTCCCCTATTAAATAATGAGTCGTTCCCAGACCCTGAGAATTTGAGATCAACACAGAATCCCAACATTACCTAGAATCTTTCGTTTTCCTACTAAACGTCCTAATATTGTGTGTAGTGAGAAAAGAGAGAGAGAGAAGAATAAACATTGCGTGTTCCAATTCTTGGAAAAACAATATACATGACAGAAGGAAAAGGAGGGAGACACCCATGAAAATGGTGTGGCACTTTTATTGAACAGAGATTCATTCAAGAGTCTCCTGGAATGGGAGTTAGTTTCAGACAGAATAATTAGGGCCAAATTTCTATCAAGATTCCAAAATGTTCACATCATCATGTGCTATGCTCCCACCAATCTTGAACCCGAAGAAGATAAATTTGCATTCTATGAACGACTTCAAAGTATAGTGGATAAAATACCCCAAAGAGATCCTAGAATGAAATATGAATGCTAAGGTTGGCAATGACAACAAAAGGAGAGAGAAGAGAATTGGCATACACGGACTGGGCAACATAAACGAAAATGGAGAGATATTTGCAAACTTCTGCACATTCAATGAACTGGTGATCAGAGGCAGCATCTTCCCACACAAAAAAATACCCCAAAGCAACATGGGTTTCACCAGACAACAAAACAGAGACTAAAATAGACCACATCATTATATGCCTTACTTGGAGGAGCACATTGCAGGGCGTACGAACAAAAAAAAAGGAGCAGACATTGGATCAGACCACCACCTGGTAGTGGCCAAGCTTTAAAAAAAGTTAGCCGAACAAAGGCACTTGTAATGAAGTATTAAGACCTGCCCCCAAAAAATAAAAAACTTTGTATTAGCGACGAACATGGCAAAGAATTAAAGACAGGAAACATGCGAAAACAAACAGTAAATCAAGCTAACACAAGAAAACATAAACAACTAACACAACAAGAGTATCATACAATTTCAAAAGAAGTCACAAAAATGCTTAGCCATGATATAAGAACATTTTATAATAAACTAGCTGAACAAGCAGAAGAAGCAGCAGGAAAAGGAGACATAAAACATTTATACAAAATTTCTATTGAGTGGCAAGAAATCTTAACTATAATGTGCCAGTCCGAGATAAACAACGTAAACTCCTTTCTTCCATAGATGACCAGGTCGGAAAATTGAAAGAATATTTCCAGGAAGTGCTAAACAGACCAACCCCTCTAAATCCACCCGATGGACTCCAGACCTTTGTTAACAGATGCCTAAAAAATATGCAGAAAATAAAAATGGTTCGACAAGGTAGAAAACTCCAAGCTGTGGGTGAGATGTGGACAAAGAACAGTAGAACAACAAATCATAGAAAGAAAGTGGAGATGGAATGGACACACCCTCAGGAAAGATAACAACAACAGAGCTAGACAGGCCTTTGAGTAATCTCAGACAGGCCCCAGGGCAAACGACATAGAGGAAGACCCAAACTAACATGGAGACGAAGCATATTGGAAGAACTAAAGCGACTGGCAAGAGACAAGTGGAAAGTGGCGTGATTTGACAGAGGCTATATGTTCAACAAGGAACCCAAACGACAGATGATGGTGATGATTTCCGTTAAATGTGCTTCAGGTATAATGAAAATGAGTTAAGATACTTTAAAAAGTAATTTGGTTTAAAGTGAGCTTGAATATATTTTAACTAATTCATTTTGATTGGATACTAATCTTACCTTAGCAGTTTTCCAGTTTACTTTAGTGGCATTGTACTTAAAACATTTGCCTTCGGCCAGAATAGAATCGCCAAACTTGCAAGTGTTACCTATATATATAATATATATATACACAGAGAGATAAATGCATAGATATAAATTATATTACAAATAGATAGAGTGAAAAAGAGATATATGGTAAGTATTAAGTAGAACGAATGTTTTGACGGCATTGTAATCTCCTTAGTGGTTTAATGCACGCAAAGCACCCCCATGTGTTACGTGTGTATAATATGTCTCCACAATCCTCTGAGCACTGATGTAGAATCTCAAACTGTTCAGGTTTCTGGCAGAAATGTGATGAGGGGATTGTGTGTCCAGTAGGAGCGTGTATCGGAATGTGGAGACTCTTCCAACGGATACTCTATGTCCACCAATCACTGGTTATCTATCTAGTGGATATAATAGCAGAACTTTTCCAATGGGTTTCGTCGGGTAATAGCACGATATTTATATTTAATGGATGCGTACAGTACCTTATCCAGGATGCACACATCGAAAATAACAACACAACTTTTTCGTTTCATTGAAATGGATGAATCAGTTTATTAGAAACAAAACCGGTCCTATCGGTGTGAATGTGTAAAAAAACAACAACACTTTTGCGTGTTTATAGGTAGACGGGGTAAAGAGTTGCAATGTTATCTCAATCAGTCGCATAGGTCAATCACTATTATTTGCAGAATGAAGTGGGGTCTATTACTCAGTCGAAAATTGTATCTGCCCAGTTTTTTAAATTTTTGATAACACAAAAATAGTTGTTAACCTATAAAAAATAAAAACAAACAAGGGATGGTCCCTAGATGGTAGACATTTCGACCGGGTCTAATCAAAGATGTCTTGTCTATTTTAGACTTGTCGAATGTATCTGTCTTCCTTTTTTTTTTAAAGCAAGTTCGAGGATATCGATTTGGTCAACACATGGATGACCACTCCCCATCGAGATGGCTTTATGTAAACAATGAGCAAGTTGTTGCCCCCGCAATTGAAGTCTTTGTAGTCGTTCCGCCTGTGACTGGTGAGTGATTAATAATGACAGGTCTCGCGTGACTGGTTTTCACGGCCTCGCTTAACTACGGTCATTTTATTCAAATGGGGAGGGCTAAGTTCTAATAGCGTGAACATAAGCCTATATATTCTCTTTCTTCCCAAGGGCCATCCGGGCATGGAATAGGTTGCATAAACAAGCCAGGCAAACCAATAACTTAACAATATTTAAGACACAAATCAATTACAAGACTAAATAATAAAAACGGAGGATGCCGTAATCTTCTGTGTAAAAGTGGCGTCTATAACATATAAGATAAGATTAGTTAAATGCACAACTTCATGTATCATCGATGTGTAGGCTTATCTATGCAATGTTACACTTATGAAAATAAGTTGTGACATAAAGATGTATTGATATATAATAGTTAGATAAAAATAGACTACTGTCATACTTAGATACGTAGGTTGATAGAAAGATAGATAGATTGATAGAAAGATAGATACATAGATGGATAGATAGATAGATAGATAGATGGATAGATAGATAGATAGATAGATAGATAGATAGATAGATAGATAGACAGATAGATAGATAGATAGATAGATAGATAGATAGATAGATAGATAGATAGATAGATAGATAGACACAAACACATAGAGGAGAGAGATGGAGTAGAAATAAAACAGAATATTCATAATCCTTTGACCTTGCGTTAGAGCAACAAAGACCATCAACGTTACAGCTACACACGCATTCCGTAATCTTTTAGCCATGTATAGGATTAGTCCTCTTAAAGGTTAAGTCCTTTAAAACTGCGGTACAATTCTGTTTGGAATATAAACAGCAATAATTAATGAACCAAATGTAAAAATATTCTATCTCCGTAATAATTGTGGCTATCAGTATCAAGGAAATAAAACCTGGAGGATGGTCTCCTCTACAAGCTTAACTCTTAGATTTCATTAGTCATTACGGGATGTTCACAGAAGGACTCCTCTACAAGCTTAACTCTTAGTTTTCATTAGTCATTACGGGATGTTCACAGAAGGACTCCTCTACAAGCTTAACTCTTAGTTTTCAGTCATTAAGGGCTGTTCACAAAAGGACTCCTCTACAAGCTCAACTCTTAGTTTTCATTAAGTCATTACGGGCTGTTCACAAAAACAAAACAAAAACAAAAATACAGTTAACAAAGCGCTATCTGGAGACCTAGTTAACAAAGACCATAAAGGAGTTCTTCCATAAAATACCATAACCAGAATGTGCAAACCTAGCTAATAACGGGCCATGAAGGATTTCTTCCTCAATCTATCATAACCAGAATGTGCAAACCTAGCTAACAACATCCATGCAGGATGATGCATGATTTCTTCCCCAACCTATTATAACCAGAATGTGCAAACCTAGCTAACAACGGGCCATGCAAGATGATGCAGGATTTCTTCCCCAACCTATTATAACCAGAATGTGCAAACCTAGCTAACAACAGCCATGCAGGATGATGCATGATTTCTTCCCCAACCTATTACAACCAGAATGTGCAAACCTAGCTAACAACGGGCCATGCAAGATGATGCAGGATTTCTTCCCCAACCTTTTATAACCAGAATGTGCAAACCTAGCTAACAACGGGCCATGCAAGATGATGCAGGATTTCTTCCCCAACCTATTATAACCAGAATGTGCAAACCTAGCTAACAACGGGCCATGCAAGATGATGCAGGATTTCTTCCCCAACCTATTATAACCAGAATGTGTAAACCTAGCTAACAACGGGCCATGCAGATTTCTTCCCCAACCTATTATAACCAGAATGTGCAAACCTAGCTAACAACGGGCCATGCAAGATGATGCAGGATTTCTTCCCCAACCTATTATAACCAGAATGGCTAAATCTAGATAACAGCGGGCCATGCAGATTTCTTCCCCAACCTATTATAACCAACTCAATTTTCATCTCAGCACTGCGTCAAAAAAACCTGATCAAATAAAAAGGCATTGCCCGCGCATGAAAGTTAACTGCTCTGCGATTTGTTTGAAAGAAGAAGACTTGGAAGATGATGTAGCACTGGGGAGATGTTTTATTACATGATTTCTCTAGGATGTTTTGGTAGATGAATTCTGTGTGATGTATTCGTGGATGAATTCGGTGTGCTGAATTCTGAACTGATGTTTGGCGATGAATTCTGTATGATGTTTTGATACATGAATTCTGTATAATATTTTGTTAGATGGATTTAGTATGATGTTTTGGTAGATGAAATCTGTATGTTTTGGTAGATGAATTTCTGCATGATGTTTAGATAGATGAATGATGTAGGATGTGATTGTATTTTTTCTCCAATTGTTTATCGCGCCATTTCTTTACTCGTATGGCCAACAGTTAGAAACATTTCGTAGAGCACAGAACATCCTCAACAGTATTTATCTACTCTTACACCAGAAGTATTCAGTAAGACATGAAGTAATTTAAAGACCCAATTAAGTGATTTAATTGGAAGTGTTACGCAAAACGAATGTTACAAATGTCTTAATTATACAAAAACTTATGAAAATATTCTAGGACACAAGTATTCGCTTTCGGTTTTACACATTTAATAGAAAAAAAGAAAACTAACAAAACATTTAATTTATAAAAAAAACTTAGTTAACCATTCCAACAGAAACGGTACTTACATGTCAACGATGCTAATTAGTAATACATCTATCAGTGTATTAATGTATGTATCTAGGAAGGCTTATGTGTGTATCTATTTGGGTCTATCTGTGTACATATGTAATCATGTGTGTATGTAGGAAGGCTTATGTGTGTATCTATTTGGGCCTATCTGTGTACATATGTAATCATGTGTGTAACTAGGTAGGCCTATGCAAGTATCTATGTATAACTGTAGCCTATGTATAAATCCTATTTTGCCTATCTGTGTGTCTGTGTATCTGTGAATTTATGAATGTATCTAGTCAGGGCCATCTCTGTATCTGTATATATGTATATTTATATTTTGATATATATAAGAATTAATTTGGGTCTATCTATGTATTTTATCTATTTATGCATGTATCAATATATAATAAAATTATATCTAACGTCTAAATACTTACAATCTCGGCAGATCAACCAAGAACACAGTTCTCTTTAACGGTCTATTCTTTGTTCAGTATACCTCTGCCTTGTTCTGCACAATCTTGACCTATACCTTATCTTCCACACCATTCCCCAGCAAGTTTTAATCGGATCTAGAATTAGCGTCAATAAGGATTAGGATTTGGACAAACTCTGAACTAGGGATGTTAAACCTAAACCGGAATTCCGGATTTCGGTTTTAAAACCGAAATCCGGTTTTCAAACTTAAAACCGGTTTTCGATTTATTTGGAAGTTCAGGGGGAAATCATTCAAATATTGTGTCCAACGAGTTATTTTTTCTCTTCTCAAAGAAATACTTTAAAATTATTTTAGATTCGCACAAAAAATTCCTTAGCATTAAATGCCTTGCAAACACTAGAGGTCTAATTTGTCTTAGGCGACTCATAGTATAGTCCAGGGGTCGGCAACCTAAGGCACGCGTGCCAGACTTGGCAGCAATACGATTTTCAGTGGCACGCGAGAGATCGTCAAGATTTTTTAATGCAAGTCAATACAACGTACGTCAGTATAATTAATGTGTGCTGCATGGCGAACGACATGGGAATCACACTTCACGTCGACGTCAGGAATGTTGGTATGCAAAGCTCTCAGCATTGGACTTGCAATCTGATAGTATCTATCGATAAGATGGTCAATTTTTTAGTTGTTCAAGTCTCTTCTAATACTCTTCTAATAAGATGGTCAATTTTATAGTTTTTCAAGTCTCTTCTAGAGGAAAGTGATAAGGAGTATAGGTAAAGTCTTGGATAGATTCGTTTCTTGACTGGAAACAATTAAGGTGTATCTTGATGGAAAAAAAAACACCTTGTCGATATTGAATTAGGAGAACTGACTGTTGAAGCCGATTTTCTGAATGACATGGCGAAACATTTGAGTGAGTTTAACATGCATTTACAAGCACGCGGTCGGAAATCACTTGAAGAGTTCGCCAAGTGGAATGGATTTGCATTGACACTGGACATATCTTGCCATTTTAACTATTTCCATAAGCTTTGGCAAATTAAGATAGGTGAGCGTTTTCAGAAATACATTGAAGCACTCAATGCGGAGTTTTCTAAACAAAGCCAAGACTTTCAAATTCATGGATTGTGTTTCCATACTGCCTTGATCTTGATACAAACTTCTTAGATCTTGATCTTTTTATAGTGGAGGGATAGTGGCATATTTTTTCATTTTAAACATCCGAAAAATGGGCATCAAAATATAACGATTTTCTGGAAAATCTGAAAGAAATAGCTACGTAGAAAATCCGTCTGTTGTCCACTGCAAGGCACTCGCTCTACTTTCAGCTTTTAGTTTAATTTACACTAGTGAAGATATTTTATTAAACATGAAAGCTGTTTCAAGCATATCAAGATGATTTTTAAACTTGACCACTCAGAAGAGACTAAATATGTTCCTGACATTGAACAATTAGCGTAAGAGTATTTAAAGAAAAGGCTCACATTAATTAATACATACTAATTACATTCAAAAGAGGTTTTATGCTAATCTCTCTTAATTAAAAACATGCATATAATTATTTCTAAAACATATTTGTTTGTTTTATTATTGTAATAAATATAACAGGTTTATATTATTTTATATACTAGCATTACATTATGTAATTGTTGTGATTATTAATGTATTAAAATAATAAACTTCTTAATTTGACTTTATTAATGCAGAATAATGTTTCTTTAAAACGAATATTAATTTTATACATCTAATTGCATGTTACATAGAGAATAATTCTGAATTTGTATAAAGAAATAATAATTTATACGTAACACTATTTATATTAAAACAATTAACTTGTTTGACACCACTAGCATCAAATTTAGAGAATTTAATTGAAGGGAGATAATTAAATCGTTTTCTTTGGGTTAATATTTCTAATATGTTTCTTTTTTGTTTCTTTTTAATAAAACAAATGACGTACAATTTATAACTTTAAAATGATCAAATTAAAAACGATAGTTGAAAATTATATAAATATTATATAATCAAAGAACTTCTATGTAAAATTTAAAACATTACATTAACTTGCCAGTTTGTATGATTACTACGTATCTCTTCCACTTGTGGTTATTTCGGTGTCTATAAAAAGAAATAAAATAGCGGAAATTTCAGATATGCTGATATCAAACTATCACCTTAGACTATAATATACTTGGACCGCTTGCTTTAGTATTTCTGCTATAATATGATGACTTGTAACACTGATGTTCGGAATTCCCGATTCTAGATAACGTAATTGCTATACAGGAAATAAAGTTATTGATATACAACTTCCGTTTTATTTAATCGCTATGATTTTCTCAATGAAAAATTAAAATCGAATGTTGTACAGAGCGGAAACATTTATAGATCAGTGTTGTATGCGCACGGAAAAAAGATCATAAGCTCTAAAAATAGTGCAGGCGGTCCATCTTTTTATAGTCAATGATAATAGAGCATTCTCAGTGGGCGTGGCTTAGGTTTTTACTCTATTTTTAGTGACGTATTTGTGTAAATATAAGAACCCACTTGAGGTACAAATGTAACGTGGTGAAAGTGAAGTTGCTCTTTATCATGCAAAATTCACTTCTGAATATTGGCTATCCTACTAAAAAATAAGGAGGTACATAGTAGTACTGTAGATTAATTGATTAATGTGATTAGGCTAGGGCCGGCTAGACCTATTTACACTTTCAATTTCACTTTATAGGCCTACACTTTTAATGTTTCGTAGGCTAGGCTACGATGTCAAGTGATAGTGTTGGTGAATATCTAGTCTAGTCAAGTCACTAATAGGCTCACATCGTCTATGATCTATGTCTATGATAATAATAAAATAGCCTATTTTATTTAACATACATAATACAGCTTAAATCTTAATAAGACTTAAAACACAACACATCATTTAAAAAAAGCTCGAGCCTATATGAAACTTTATTAATACAGCGGCCATTATTAATTGTACACCATTACTCAAAGTAAACACAAATCACGTGCTTTTTGTCACGTGATTGCAAACGCCCTATAGGATTAATAGGCCTACAAGTATTCATTTAAAGTCGAAAAAAAATGCGATTTAATAAAAAGGAACTGGTATAACAATTACTTCATTTAGAATCGGGAATTGCAAAAAAAAAGAAGATAATAGCATGAAAAACTAAAGCAAGCGGTCCATGTATATTATAGTCTATGCTATAACTCCATAGTCTCGAAAGACGATTAGATTTGCGCTCCTGTGATTTGGCCAGCCCTGCAAAATTGACTGTGTCTGTGGAGACCTATCCTTGAGAGACAGACTCTGTCGCATCTCGGGCACTTGAAAGATGGACCGTTGGAGATTGCTAGGGGCAGCCTACTTTTCGCTGCTCGTTTAGCCTCCGCCATAAGGCGAAGTTGCGAACTAATGTTTAGCTATTACAAGTAAAATATCTTGACAACTAACTTTAAATGTTCATACATTAACCATTAATGTGTTAGATGAGTAATTTAATTGTGTATTTGCTACGAATGAATTTAAAAAAAAATGATAATTGCTAACACGTTAATTTTTGTATTAAATATAAAACGCTATACTGATTTTCTCTATTGCGCTCCATTTCTTTTGGTCTTGGTTTTGCTACAGCAGTAAATAAATTGTCTTATAAAAATAATAGAGGTCTATAGTTGAGCGGTTTGACTTTCACGCTGTTGGCACGCTGAATGACTTAGAAATAATAGTTTGGCACACTATAAGCAAAAGGTTGCCGACCCATGGTCTAGTCCTATTGTTTTTGTTTTCAAATCCCGAATATTGCTTGCGATACACAGACAACAACAAACGCAGATGTTAACGAGACTACGGCATTATTCGGTTAGTTCGATCTACTGTGCTTTGCCCACAGACGCTCCAAGTACCTAACTGACAAAAAGACCGATCGACTTTCTGTAGTGCTTTGTGTGTTTGTGTAAATGATGGCAAAAACATCAAACCAAATATGACGTTGCAATTAACATGAATCTTCGGCTCATCCTTTGATGTGCACAATGAAGATGCAAAACTAATTTTTCCGGGGACCCTGAAGAATTCGGCTAGACATCGAGTATGTGCTTCATTATTAGCGGTAATATTGTTTTAAATATTTTCAAATAGTCTAGTTTCTTTTGTTTTCTTATTGAAGTATTTGATATATGTGTTTGTGCTTTGTGATACATATATATTTTATGGATATATATATATATATATATATATATATAGTAAATGCATGAGAAAAATACTTCGATTCTCCTACGTAGAACACTGGACTAGTGTGTATGTGTGGGACAGAATATCCTCAATTGCAGGCCCTCAAGAAAACATTATGACATCAATCAAACGGCGCAAACTGACATGGTTCGGTCATGTGTTGCGGCACAATAGCCTGTCAAAAAAACAATCTCCCAGGGCAGGGATCGGCAACCTAAGGAACGCGTGCCAGACCTGGCACGCATAACGATTTACAGTGGCACGGGAGAGGCCTCCAAGAAGATTTATCGCAGTCGATACGACGTGGTGTGCCCGCTCGGATGCTTATTACATTCAAAAGAGTTGTATCTTTTTTGTTTCCTTTAATAAATTTGTACAGTTTTAAACAGCCCATTAACTATCCGGTTTGTATGATTACTACTTATCTATTCCGCTAATCTGTAATCACATTTCAAATCTTAATTATCCACCAGTAATAATATATTAACTGATACCTCAGTTATGCTGAGATCAAACTATAATAAATTTAGAGCTATTACTATAATTATATCTTGGCAACTAAATTTAAATGTTGACACATTAACCATTAATGTGTTAGTTGGGTAACGAAATTCTGTATTAGTTATGAATGGATTTAAAAAAAATTGATAATAACAAACAGGTTATTTTTTTTTATTAAATGTCAAAGTGGTCGGCTTCTTTCTATAAGGGCAAGAACAGAGATTTAAGAACTCTTTTGTTCCACTGTCAGTGAGACTCTTTCAAAAGAATCATCTTTCAGCCAGGAAATACGACTCCTAAATAATAGGCCTACTTTTTTCTTGTATGATAAATGGTATGATAGTGTGCGTGAATGTCTATTGTGTTTGAGTACAAATGGTTCTTTAATATTGTTTTAGGTATGCTGAAAGACGGAATTTATGTAATCAAGTCAATTTTCCATTCATTTGGATCAATAAAGCAATCTTATCTTATCTTATCTTATCTTAAAACGCTTTAATGATTTTCTCTATTACCCTCCTTTTCTTTTGGTCTTGGTCTTGCTACGGCACTAAAAAAATTGTTTTTTTAAAATAATATAGTTTAGGAGTTTGACTTTCACGCATTGGCACACTGAATGATTCTGAAATCATAGTTTGGAATTTGGAACACTAGGTTGCTGACCCCTGCTACAGGGCACGGTAGAAGGTGGACGTCGGAGAGGCCGTCAGCGAGATGCTGGTTCGACAAGTAAAGTATTGAACAGGGCTGCAGTTGACTCAACCATTGACAACCGATTCAAGATAGGCAAAAGTGGAGAAAGTTTACTGATGAGGTGTCCCCATAAACGACCACAACGGTCATGGGACTGATGATGATGATGAAATGTTTTCAGTAAATAATAAATATATTATAAAAAATTATTATAGCTTTATGTTCATTGTAGTTTATAATTATGATGATATATAGTTTAAAAAATATGCCATAAATATTAGACGGAAGTTTGTTCAAATATTTTAGTAGACTATAAAAAATGTATAGCTAGCACGCTTGTATTTTGTTATATTATGGTCAGTGATAATCATAAATTTTATTATCACCATATGGATTTTGTTGCCAAGTAATCCATTAGCCCACGATTTTTTAATTTTAAAAATTGTTTATGGTAGCGTGTAAAAAATCATATTGTATTCACACCAATCTACCTCTTGAGTAGGCATACCCTGCAAACACTAATTAAGTTTAAACTATTTTTCAAATAGACCTATCTATAAAACTACGCACATTTAGCTTTTTCAACCTGTAACATCGCGCGCGCGGGAGGGGAGGGGGTTTAAACCGGATTTATAGAACCGAATACCCGTTTTCTTAAAACAACGGTATTAACATCCATACTCTGAACATACCATAACGCTAAACCTGTACGGTACTACAATGTCTTCTTTTAATTGCAGTGACGTAGGCCTTAAATAATTTCGAATGCAGATTATTATAAAAATTTATTTTTGGGATGATTACTTTCTTAACGTAGGCTAAATATACTAGATCACTAGATCGAATTGTGTAGTGAACATTTTATGGGGCCACCGTCCTGGATTTACGTTAACTTTGACCCTGTAATCGATTTTAAAAAATTGTATCAACTGGTAAAGAAGATAATCTCTTTTTGGGGTCATTATAAGGGGTGACGAAGCAGTGTAGCAGAAGTCTGCAGTTAATCGGATCTACTGACAAACAAAATAAATCGTTGCCAAGATGGAGACCAGTAAGCAGCAAGCCGAAACCTGTTGCTGTGGGGGGGGGGGGGGGGGGTTAGGTTTGTCTAAATAAGGAAACTGACAAAATAGAATTAACAGTCGGGAGGGAAGTAGAAGGTGTAGGAGTGGATTATAGAGGTGAGGTGGCTTAAAGCTCAGAGTAAACTTTTTCATCTTATCTAGCTTACGTATCTTATTGTTTTTATCTTTCTTATTCATCTTATCTATCTTTAAATTATTTACGTTTTGTTATCTATCCTTCTTATCCAATCTATCCTATCTATCTTATCTGTCTTATCTATCTTATCTATCTTATCTGTCTTGTCTATCTTATTTGTCTTGTCTATCTTATCTATCTTATCTGTCTTGTCTATCTTGTCTATCTTGTCTATCTTGTCTATCTTGTCTATCTTGTCTATCTTGTCTATCTTGTCTATCTTGTCTATCTTGTCTATCTTGTCTATCTTGTCTATCTTGTCTATCTTGTCTATCTTGTCTATGTTGTCTATCCTATCTATCCTATCTGTCTTGTCTATCTTGTCTATCTTATCTGTCTTGTCTATCTTATATGTCTTGTCTATCTTGTCTATCTTGTCTATCTTATCTGTCTTGCCTATCTTGTCTATCTTATCTGTCTTGTCTATCTTGTCTATCTTGTCTATCTTGTCTATCTTGTCTATCTTGTCTATCTTGTCTATCTTGTCTATCTACTTTCCGTTCAACTCAGGCGAACAAGCTCTATTGATACTTTCAAAAAGAACTAAAAAACTGATTATTTCAAGATTTACCTTAGCTAACATTTAACATGCTTTAGACCCCTACTATCTTACTTATGGGTTGGGTCAGTTAATGCTACATTTATTTGATTTTTTTATACCATCAGTTAGCTTTGTCTTTGAGCTTATAGTAATGTCCGTGTTCTTAGTTGTATGTTACATGCGCTCAGAGCTTACATTATGTTTGTTGGCAGCGCTATACAAATATTATTATTATTATCTTGTCTATCTTGTCAGAGGTTTTGTTAAACAAACCACACAAGTTAAAAATGAATAGAGTCTAACATTTGAATCTTTATAGATGTATCACAAGCTAAATTACCCGGCGTTGCTTGGGGGAAAAAATTACATAGACATATGTCTATATAAGCTACAGATAAAAAAATATATATAAACTACAATAAACATAAACGTTTGGATTATCCCTGGCTGAGAATCGAACACCCCTCTCCCACATGCGTCTAGAAAAAGGAAATTTTAGGAAAACTTTAAGTCATGCATGTGTCCATTACATTTCGAAGGCTTGCCTTTGGCTAGAAAACTCAGCATTGAGCGCTTCAATTTTCGATGTACTTCTAAAATGCTAATCTATCTTTTATTTATATTGATCTGAATGTGCCTAAAATTAGGAAAGAACTTGAAATGTTTTGAAATTGTTTTTACGGCAAGATATATCCAGTTTCAACGCAAATCTATTCCAATAGCCAAAAAGTTCAAGTTCAGTTTGGCTCTGTCCTTGTCAATACAAGTTCAACTCATTGATAGACGACAATGTGTTGTTTGGTCAAACAGATATATCAGCTTCAACAGAGAGCTCTTCTCACTCGTTTCAGGAAAATACATTTTTATTCAAGAAATACCTAAAATTGCTTCTAGACATAAAACGAATCTATTCAAGACTTTACCTTGTCTGAGCCAGCGAACACATTATTTTAGAGGCATTGGTAAAAACAACAACAATTAGTTGGATATTTTAACAAATAGAATACAATTAGTAGATGCTTTTTAAACAACCACAATGAGGGGATGTCTTACCAAATAAAAAAAAGGTTTCAACAAAGAAGTTGATATTTCAATTATTAGAAGGGTAGTCCATATATATCATATGCTGATATGTCCTCCATTGAAATATATTGGTACACGTTAACTAGATCTAATAATAACAACAGTATAATCATTACTCGACTATAAAGTGTTAGACGCAAATAATAAAACTTTTAATTCCACAACTATTAAGTATCTTCTATCAATAGCCAATGAGTCGGGCAAGACTTTTTTTTACCTTTAGAATTTAAAGATTGAAGCCTTTTGTTCGGGATCTAGAGCTCTCCTTTGGTTTTTTACACAACATTATAAAAACATTTTGTTCTTATTCATATTATGTAATGAAATCTTCATATAAATTCTTTTTCTTATTTAGCAGCATTCGGGCATAAGAAAGGGTTGCCTGATCAAGCCAGGAGAATCAACAACTAAACATCATTTTACGCTCTGATTAACATGCAAACTTTAGACTCGAACCAATGCCCACCTTAAATTTATTATAGACTCCAACATCTGTAGTAGGCACCAAATATAATAAACAAATTAAACAAAAATGTTAAACGACGTAGTCTAGTAAGCCATACAAAAATCTAAAAGTTGGACTATATATTCATAGTTAGCAGAAGATATAGTACCTAACGGTTGTTTTTTTGGTTATGGGGCAATTCATGTATAAATTCATGAAGAAAGAACAAAAAAGATTTGAAAATTTACAATAATTCGTTGACCACCTTTTTTTGTGGTGTGTGGCGAAAGTGACAATGGGGCGTTACTCAAACATCTAGATCTCTGTTACAGACATATTTAACAAAATATTTGTAATAAATTAACATTTTAGTTGTAAACCCATTAGTCTAGAGTGCTCATTGGTACTTTTAGGTTTTAATTAAAAAAAAATGTTGGAACAGTAGATATCTTAATTGTCTCTTAAATATTCCGGCTTTTCATTACTTGGCGTAACGTGAAGAGAAGGGGGGAGGGCACCAAGATCCTGTCCGAGACTAGCAACTCCGCTGCATGTCGACATGGCATGCCGCGTTAACATAGGGTACGATCTCCGTAGTCACGTGCACTACTCTGCTTCTCTCCTCCTGCGGATTTCACATTGGATCATTAACGTGGCTGCTCGCTTGTATTCCTGCACTGGCGTCCGGTAGCACAAATTCCATAATATAGGCCTAGACTTCTAGACCTCCAAGCATCGGGATTGGCGAAACGGTGTTGCGCACTGTTCTCCCTCCCCATCGAGTATCGGTGGCTCTCGCCTGTGCAATGAAATCTCGGACGCGCAACAGGGGCTGTTTCCCCTTGATCAGCCCATCGGTAATGTGAGCGTATCGGTGGTTTACACATTTCGCCAGCTTTGAGGCTCATGTGTGCTGAAATGGGTTGGGACAGATAGGTAGGTTTGTGACGTTATACCGAAGCAGGTAGCGTTTAGAGTTTGGATGTTGTATCGTATGACAGTATTGGTGAGAGATTGGGTAGAAAGTAAACGTAATCCCCCAAATTGAATGTTGTCATATGTGAATAACCCCTAAGTTTGCGTTTCTATTCAATGTATTAAAGTACATTTTAAAAGCAGATTTTCCTTCCTTGCATTTTGATTTGGGAGTTTATAAAATTCATTTTTAAGAAGAAGAAAAGAACGAATTCAAATATTCAACGAATTCAAATATTCAACGAATTCAAATATTCAATGGAATAAGAAATTACTATATTCAATGAAACCTTTCATTATTAGTACAATGCTAAAGTAAATAAAACGCCAAGTTCCTGTGAGGATAGGTACAACAAACTGACGTCACAGTGTTAAAGCTTGCATGCAGACTTGTAAAACCAAAAAAATGTTAAACCAGGAGCAGTCACAGCGATCACGCTTGGATGCATTTTGCTTGACGCGCCGAATTATTTTTTTTTTTAGTTACGGCTGCCCTGTTTTTATCACTAGACCTAGATCTATATAAAAAAGGGGAGAGAGAGGCGACAAAACTAGGAATTTATCTCGAGTCAACAACAAATTATATAAGCCAGTATCGGGTTGAATTTGCCACCTTTTTTTTTATTGCTTTTTTATTTTACATGTGTATATGAAAGAGTTAAGGAGTCGTCCACATATGGCGTCTCTTTTTAACACATTGCCAGTTTAAGGAGTGGAGTGGGGGTCCATAATGTAATGATGAAGTGTGAATAGTAATGAAAAGGCGTTGGTGGTGGATTGGTCATGTGCTAAGCCAAAAATAAATAAATGTAAAAAAAACCTGACCTCCATTGGACCCTAGGTGGAAAAGGTCGAAAAGAGGCCGGCCAAAGTCAACCTGGCACAGGTTCAGGGATAATCTTTAATTAAGGAGATTTTGTTGCTGAACTATGCGCCAAATTAGGGCTTTTTGGGCAGTAAGTAGGCCAAAGTAATTTGAACGGTAGGCTTTTAAATATGGAGTTATCTAAATTTGTGGTCATCTATCTATCTAATGAATCTAACTATCTATATAATCTATCAGTGGATTTAGGACTTTCTTATAGGCAGAGAAAAAAAACAAAGATAATAAATGGCTCTAAGTCATCACCAATAACTGTAAACTCAGGAGTTCCACAAGGAACTGTTTTAGGACCCCTACTATTTCTAATTTACATTAATGATCTGCCAAATAGCATTAACACAGGAACAAAAGTAAGATTATTTGCCGATGATTGCATAATTTATAGAATAATAAAGACAGGACAAGTAGTGAACTTCTACAAAAAGACCTAGATGAACTACAAAAATGGGAATCAAACTGGAGTATGTCTTTTCACCCAGAAAAAATGTCAACTAATAAGGGTATCCAAGAAAAGAAACAAATAAAAAAGCAAACTACTTCAATCATGGTAAAGAACTAACTCAAACTAACAATGCTAAGTATCTAGGAGTAATAATAAATTATAAGTTATCTTGGAACCCTCATATTGGTGAAGTAATTAAAAAATCAAACAAAACATTAGGATTCATAAAAAGGAACTTTTACAAATGTAACAAGAATATAAAACTAAAATGCTATCTAACATTAGCTAGGCCTATACTAGAATATGCAGCATCTGTATGGGACCCATAAACTAAGGAAAACATTAAAAAATTATAACAAATTCAAAAAAGAGCTGCAAGGTTCATAACTAGTGAATATTCCCAATTAACAAGAGTAACACCATTAGTAAAATCAATAAACCTAGAAACACTAGAGGACAGAAGGGCAAAGAGTAAAGTAGTAATAATACACAAGGCATTAAACTCTAATTTAGAAATACAACACAATAACAACCTGTTGCAAAGCTCAGATAAACATAAAGACAAAAACATTTTCCTTGTCCCTTATGAGAGAACAAATGCATATAAGTACTCTTTCTTCTCGAGTGGCATTCGGGCATGGAATGGGTTGCCTGAAAAAAACAAGGAAAACCAGTTACTTAACATCATTTAAAACATTAATAAAAATGCAAGACTAGACTCGGGCCAAGGATGAGCGTGGGACGCAATAATCTTCTTTATAGAAGGAGCGTCTGTAATGTATAAGATCTATATAATCTAGATATCTAATCTACATGTTCATACGTAGTCGTCCTTATAATTCAAATCATATTCCTTGGTGATGACTCATTTTGTGTTGTTCTCTAATTTAATTTGCCCATCAAGCCAACATATCTCTTTATTCTATCTCCTTATAGGCCTACTAACACGACAATCAGCTGATCTCCTCATGATGTATTAAATTGTAATCGTAACCCATTCACTCACATTTACAAACATTCCTTAACACCTTCCCACGGACACATAGCGAAACATTATCATTCCAATTTAATAAATTAATTTATAGTAGGTAAGGTAGACTATTTATATTTTTTATATTTGAAAAAAAAAATTCTGTAAAGTTTTTGGTGGTTAATTAATCTTAAAAGCAATAATGGGGCATTTTAAATATTTTTATTAGATCTAGACATTCTAGACCTAAAATAGATCTGATGACTGAAGATTTATAAAAAAAAAGTTTTTAGTCGATACTTTAATGATCAAATAGATCTAGGCCTAGTCTATAAAGAAAATTTTTTTTTGTTTAAATCATGTCAATAGTAAACTTATAAAATAAAGAAATTTGCAGCAATCAAAAAATACATTAAGTATAAAGCACAATTAGAAAGAAATATATGTTTGTATAATATATAAATAAAAATAAAAGCGAGCTACAACGATAATTAATTAATCTTTTAGCACTGTAAACATCAACGCTTGTTCCTGCCTCCTTTTGGAGGAACTCCACAACAACAAATGCCGAGGGAATCCCCATAACAGTTTTCCAACTTTAAAACACCTTTAAAGAAGTTATGCGCATGCGCCTGGCAATACCGCTAAAGTGGAACACCATTCAAGCAAAGAAAAAAATGAATAGACATTATTAAGGCATTAAGGTGTTACTACACCGATTCATGTGGATAAGCGTGTGTTTACAAAAAAAAATGAGGGATAATTCTTTAATGCCGAGGATTATATTAATAGCGAAATGGGTATGTATTATTTCACTTTTTAAACTTTTTTCAGTAAATATATCATTGCTAGAAACTTTCAAGAAAACTTTGAAAACAACGTAACGGGGTCAACTGATGCTTCAGTCTAACCGTGTACCCTGTGCCGTAAATAGAAACAACATGGCAGCCGTGTTATGCTTTTTACTCCACTCGTTGTCTCTCGCTATAACGTCCCCGCTTAAAATTGAATGATGTGTATGATACCTCTGAATGAAAATTGAACATTGCATTTTTTTTTTTAAATTAATTATAACCTGCATAACATACCTGAACGTACAGTTAAAATCAATTGTATACTTCTCAGACTTCTCCACTTTTAAAGGACTTGAATTCTTACTAATACTACTACTACTACTTCAAAAAATCATTGAAATAAATTGTAACTGAATGAGAGGAATGCCTTTATTTATTAGTTAGTAAGTTAGTAGCCCTAGCCAAACACTCTCAATAAAATTCTTTTTCTATAGTCTTGTCAGTCTTGTCTTATGATTATGATAATGATTGGTAATATGTCTATCTATAGACTATAGTACTATAGACTATAGATAGATCACTAGATCTATAGTATTTTTCTATAGTTTAGCCCTATATATGAGTCTATAGTCTATATTGGCTATATGATTACTATAAATATAAATATAGCCTAATGACTACTATGACTATAGTCTATAGTTAAGTCTATAGTAGTATAGTATTTATAAAATAGTATTTGTCTATAGGCCTATATGACTATATACTATATTATATAGTAACTATAGGCTATAGGCCTACTATATATGAAAAGTGAGGCTAGATTTATTAAACCTAGATTCCCCTAGATTCTAGATCTAGAATCTAGTCTAGATCTAGTTTTTTGGAAAGTTCTGACAAATCAATTAGATCAAGGTCTAATTTACTCAAACAATACGTTTGACTAGGTCAGTAGGCCTATATGAAATGAATATATAATATACCCGGTATGTAAAGTATAATAAAGGGCCTACAAATCATAAACACTCTTTTCACTCTTGACTCTACAAGTAGCCTACTTAGTAGGCCAGGAAAGGCTATCTTACAAAAGGCCTAGTAATTATAGTGTTATTTTAAAGTATAGAATAGGCCTATTTATTATTTATAGTATTATATTTTATCATAGAGTTATATTATAGAAACATATTAAAAAAAATATTGTATTATTGTACACCTACTATTTGACTACCTGGGTAGGCCTAAAGTCTAAAGAACAAGAAAGTCAAATTTTAGACTCTGTATGACCATGGCTACCTACAACAAGTAAAAGTTTATAAATGTTTTTGATAAGTAGGCCAAAATTAATTTATCAGTCTAAGACACTAAAAATATTAGTTATTCACATTAAACATCATCAAAAAAAGTCACATGAAGTTTTTCAGCTATTAGTTTAATATTTTAACCTACCTATATCAATAAACAAATAGATATATATACATTGAAACTGTTTTTAAGTCTATGTAAATAATGTAAATGGCTGGGAGAGACAGACTGATCCTGCGGTTAGTTCACCCGATTGTCAACCGACACGCCGCAGTTTCTATCACTGCCATCCTGCAGGAGTTTTGAACCTAGTGGGCGTAATAGCCTAATATTTTATCTAGAAAGAATGTCTGTAAAACTTATAATAAATAATTAGTGTAGCTCTTCACTATAAATACTCAACTTTTATAGATTTACAATTGTAAGATGGATAATTTCTGATATTTTAAAAAGGTATTGCTGTCATTGATAGTATATTATAAAAAAAAGTAATAAGAAATTTCCTTGTTCAAATGTAAAAGTAAATATATAACAACCATACGACCAAGTTTATTTTCTATAAACCAAACGAGGTCATTTTCTTTTCAGGATAAAACCAAAAGAGGTCATTTTCTTTTCAAGATATATAATAAATATAAATTAGAGCCCATAGGCTATATAAATAGTCTTTTTTCAACAAATTTTTAATTGAATTAATAAATATAAATAAATTTGCAAACAATTTGATAGCCTAAATGTTTGTCACGCGAAAGTTCAGCCCACCCTGAAAATGTCTGGCTTCGTCCATGTATATATATATACATACATATATATAATATATATATATTTATGCATTTCATATATATATGAAATATGCTGGATTTATATTGGTTTACATATATACAAATTACAAATGTATGCAAAATATACAATATAAAAAAGGGGGGGGGGGGGGTTAAATTGTATGGTATGTCTAATATACTATAATATAGATGAAATTATAATTCTAAACATATTTGAAACATCATTTTAAAAGGTCATTACACAATATTTCTCGTTATCGAATGATAAAGTCAATATTTGTTTACTCTAAGTGGTCACCAAAGAATTATAATGAATGTGAGTGGATACATACAAATACACACATATACAAATACACAAATACTTGTCAAATATTTAGGTATCATCCATCTCTTTGGCATTGTTTTTTTTTTTGGTATCAGGGCTTTTTTTTTGCCTTTTCAAGTGTCATTAATCTCAAGTGGCCCCTTCAGATAACTCAGTGGTGTCACTGTTTGCCCCCCCCCCCCCTGTGATAATGTGCTGGCAGGGCTCAGAGTGGTGAGTGGATATCCACCGCACAGGTCAAGAGATACTTTATGTCAACATCTTCTTGTCAAGCTATCTCTTGCTAGTCAACTGGTCAATTTTCTTCTATTTTGATTTATGAAAGAGTTCAATGTGATCTCCCAATGTTTTATCTGTTTTGATTTTATATGTGGCTGTTATAGAGAAATGAATACAAATTATTGTGACCTTTGAAAATGAAGATATTGTTTAGCGTAAAACCCCTTATCTACCTGTCTCAGTTTGGCTCGTAGAGATATCTGTTTACATTTATATTATATAAATAACTTGTCCTTGGTTGTGTGTGTAAATCTACAATTTGACACATTTATTTCTTTATTGGTTTTTCAAATGTCTTTTAGTAATAGTAATACTGGGTACTAGACTTGATTTCTTTTTTTCTATTTCTGCTGGTTTGACATCCTGTCTATATTATTAATATATATTAAACAAATAGATCTTTATCTATCTACATATTTTATCAGTGCTAGTTTTAAAGACTTTTGACTGTTTATTGAGTGTAGACTCCTAAGGTGTATCCTAAACAGATATCTGTACTGATTCACACACAAGTATCTTATTCAAATTTTCTTTAAGAAATATGTTTTTATTTAATAAATGAATGTTTTTAAGCTTTTATAGGTATACATAAACTATTTATTGATTTTATCAATGGTTTTATTTCAAATTCTAACATGATATATAAAATTAGTATAGAAAAAGTCTAAATAGATAGATCCATGTAGTAACTTAGACATTAATTTCCAAAAATTCTAAGTTGTTAGGTCCTTATATACAATTTACTTCAAAAGGTTAACTTGTTTTAAAAAATAAGCTTCAAAAAGTCTATGGTAAATTTTGTTTTCACAAAATGTAAACTCAGTTCAAAATGGGAAAGTTTTAATTCTGATCAATATATTATACATAGTTTGGCAATGCTCAGAATTAGAAACTAATACATTATAATGTTGTTTTTTTTACTTTGAAGTGTTTATATTATATCTTTTTTAAAACAAAAGGATTCATACATAATACTAAATATATATATTAGTTTTGCAAGAATTTTCTTGCTTGTCATAGACAATTCTACTATTTTTTTTTCATCAATTGATCACAATCCAGTAGGCCTACTTATCTTAGAGTCTCTTTCGATATAATTTTAAATATTAAAAAAAAACGTTTACTGCTTAGTGTCAAACTGTGGTGGGTGTTTTGTCGGGTCAATGTCATTATGGAGCTCCACACACTTAAGTCTATATATAGTTCGTGGGTAGCTTGGTTGTCTTTATAAATATAAATATCTATAAATTATATATATATATAGCCTATGCATATAGATAGATAAATCAGTGTGGTTTTGTGTCAAAGCGTCATATTATTTGACTGACTCTACTCTAAATGGATCCTGAATAGTCGTGCCCAATAGCGCCCGCCTGCTGCTTTCCCCTTTTCACAATTCCCGAAGGCCCCTCTTGAGTCACACAGCTTCATTAAAACTGGAAACCCCAACATCCATTACGAAAGGTAAAGCGGTAAAGGTGATTGGACAATAATAATAATCGGCTCTATGAACGAGAAAGAAAACCCGATATACCATCCCAGATTGAAAGGATGCTTTACTAATTATACGTTTCTAAAGAAAGCTAAATTAGCTTTCGTTTAGCTTTATAGCCTGGTGTGTTGGAAAACCTTCTTGTCTTTCTGTCTGTCATCTTCACACTCTTTCAACGAAGATTGAATTTATATAGTAAAGTATTAGGCCTACTTTATGACCACGTTTTCCCATGAGGCAACCGAAGCAGCGTACCACAAGATTCCGTCGTCACGGCATTCACAAAGGGACTGTGTGGCTAGCACAATGCCCACCCGTCTTTACTTTTCCACAACTAATGTCAAGTTCTCATCTGGTTAGACTCAGGGAGAAAAAAATCTTTGCGTTAACCTGTAATCGAACCCAGGACTTTCGACTTTGAATATTAATATTGTTATTACAACAGACTTTTAAAAAATAGAATATTTTGGTTCATGCAGTACAATCACTCAGTAAACTTTACTTAACGACCCCTCCCCCACCCCCAACTCTTTAATCCGCTACATCCAATTAATTGTTGATGTAAAGATAAGCTTGCGCGCTGAACTTTATATAAAGTATTTTTTTTAAGTCTAGTTTTCTATAGAGATACAAGGACCAGACATACATGACCTGGATTTAAACACAAGATCTTCTCGCTTTCCGTCAGCAGACAAACTATAACAAGTCCACTTCTCGCTTTAACGTGAGTTTTAGTTGTTAAATAAAATATGTAAAGCAGCCGATTTGTCTTTACGACCGATTGTTATATTATATTGTTGTCTTATTAAATCTTTATTTTTCCTCTTACATTTATCTATATATTTATTTACCGATATATATATTTATTAATATAATATAACAAAAGGAGTGAGTGATTTTAATAGTTCATCCAGTAATTTCGTCTAAACCGTTTAAACATTTTTGTTTTTTTTATAATTTTATAATACGCAATTGTAAAACCAAACAGGCAGTATGGAAATTCACCATAACTATAGACCTTGTTGTTTGAACCCCGCCCCCCCCCCCCCATCAATAAATATTGATAAGGAAGAATAAGAAAGAAGAAGAGAAGTCATTAGTATTGGTCTGTAAGACTGGACTTACGAACTCCCTAGTATTGTGTCAGTTTATGCATTAGTCGTACTAGAAGGAGAGTTTTATACAGTTAAACACCCGCCTGTATCTACTCTTCACGCCTGATGCCAGGTTACTCAATTTAAATTTCCGGGAGCTGGGATTACTCATACGTTAGAGTTAGATGTAAGATGTAACCGACAGAGATGATTTGTCTCAAACTCCCCGAATTCTGAAGAATATATTCAGATTAAAAAAAACAAACATAGACCACCAATCTCCTACGTTCGAAACACGTCTTGGTTTAAAATATGTCGATGTCTTGCTCCGGTTTCATGCTTTTCGCAGAAAAGTTATATAATTTCGAGCTCAGTATTTATTCTATTAAAAGAAATTAAGAACTGTTCAAAACTAGTATGTGTGTGTTGGCTATTGTAAATTACAATACAATTTGTAATAAGCGTGAGTGTAGTTTTCTGTTGCAGTGAAACACCAACAGCCAGCACTGAAGAAAAGAGTAGCAAGTTATACTTTGTGTCTCGTTGCCTAATCGCCCGTTGTACACCTCCTTTGTTCGTTCTAGATTAATCTAGATTCTAGCTAGAGTAATACCTTTGTTTGACATGATTTGAACTATAGCATATCGCTGAATATCAGTGCCGCAATGAATGTTTAGCCTACGGAAGTGACGTTTGTGAATAATTCCCCGTTTCCCCCTTTGGCCTTCTAATATTGGGTAGGTCACCGTCTTTTCTCTAGGTAAAAAGGTTTTCAGGCTGTACACCGGCCCTATGGATCAATTTGGTCCCACGAGATACTTTACTTTTACTGTACATGTGCATGATGTGAGTGTGGTGTTGTTGTAGCAGGAAACAATAATAATTCTAATTAGTGTTTGTAAGGCTGTTTATTACGTGATTCGTGCGAATTCAACAAAAATACTTTCCTTCAGAAATCATTAAATTGTGGACTTGTTGTGTGGTAAAAAGTTAATCTTCTAACAAAACCAATAATTAATCCGTTGCTTTCGATAACCGGTTATCGTTTTTGGGGGGAAATTTCCTGTTATCGCTTAACGTCTCTTTAATTTCAATGTTTACCAAAAAAACTTGAGATTTGGTGGCGTGAGTAGGAAGACAGGCATTAGCATCCTGGAAGAAGTGATGAAAAAATCCTGCTACAACATTTGCTTACAGCTCTCCCCACCTCACACACACACACACCGCTTGCTATCCCCCCCCAAAAAACATGATCTGTACCATATGTCATTTCTTTCCTATCAGTCAATACCGGTAAACACAGCTAGGGGGAGTAGTCTCGCCCCCCCCCCCCTGCACCCGCCCTTCACCATTCATGTTCGTTTCATGTATTTGGGAATCCTGAAGGGGCTCACGCACTTCCCATTAACCTTTCGCTGATGAGCATCGAGCCCCCGCGCCGGGTCTCGTGCCTTGTCGCTTCCAACCGATCAGTGCTGGGTTGTCGGGATCACGTAAGACTGCATCCCCGAAAACGTTGGCAGTGTGTATACATTTGTCCGTACAATCCCGGGATGAGATCCCTGTACGGAACAAGACTGTTGTGCCAACTTGCTAGTGTAACGTTTTTTTTTTTAGCTAAGGGCAGGGTGGGGGTTGGTTGTAAACAAAACAAACAAAAAAAGAGTTAAGTTTCTACCTTTACAGACCATAGGACTATTGAAACAGAGTTACTTTCTGTGGCATGTAGAGGACTGTGTGGTCAACACAATGCCCTTCCGCCAGGGTGTCTTTTTTTGTTGTTGTTGTTGAAAGTTAAAAAAAATATGAGCATTTAAACGAATGAATAAAATCGTGTTTGACAAGTCTTAACGATTATGCATGTATAAAAGGTCGAAGAGTAAAACATTTCCGGTCCCATTCGATCATTTGATAAAAAGATGTCTGTGTGCTGCGTTACTAGTTGTACCATAGATATATATTATATATATATGGTTGTACGAAAGATGTAGAGGATTCAATTTTATTTCATTTCCAAAAGAGGTTGGCAAAAGAAAACGATGGATTGTGAAGAATCACCTATTTATAATCTCAAACTTATTGCTTGATGCAAAATAATTTTGTTTATTTTATGTTTTTATGAATCTACGCATTATTTTTTTTAATAACCAATGACGCAACTCTTGACTAAATTATTTTTTATTAACAAAGCTAAATTTAACTTAACGCAACTAACACTTTGAGTATTAATTATCGCCTACTCACTTTTGATGTTAAAAAACGGATACCTCATAACTAATCTTGTTATCTTTGTATATCTCTAAAAGACTAGAACTGGCCGTCGAGGTTGAAATCAATTGTCAAACATCAGCAAAAGCATGCTTTTTTGTTTACGGAAATGCCTAAAATAATTAAAAATTTGAAAATAAAACCGGAAGTTGAGGATCTCTTCCATTTGAAAAGGTCACGCCTTATTAAGACTTGTCAGTTTAGAAAATAATAATAATAATAGTCTGTATAAACTATATTTAAACCTACTTTAAAAAATATCCAAAGTTGACATAATGCTGGATCATTTTAAATTATATTTGTTTTTTGTTTTTAAATTGGATGGTAATGAATAAATTCCTTTTCATTAAAAAAACCATTGAAGATCTATAGTGCTGCCGACAAAGCGAATTTTTTATTGGCACGAAATACTGTGGCCAGCACACCTTCACCAACAGAACAGAGTTGCTAGTCACTGGGGCACTATCCGTTTACTTAAAAACGAATAATGTAAATGCCCATGTAAAAGGGGTTTATGTGTAAGTAAAGCCATTTTTATTGCATTGTGCTGGCCACCCAGTCCTCATATTACTAGTCTACATGCAAGTAAAACTGCGCAACCTGTTGCAAACTTTACACCAGAGCAATTTGATGTATATGCCCAACCTCTTTCTTCGTACTCAATATTGGTCAATGGAGTGTTTTTAAACATGAAGGCATGCAGCTATTTGTTCTGATTGCTCTTGCTTATAATGTTTACTTTGACTGGGATTTCATTCCTTTATTCTTCACTCATTAAAACTTAATGCTCTTTGTCGTTTGTTTTGTTTGTTTTTTAATTTTATCTGCACGGTGATTTCCGGGCCTGTCTCTCATCCATACAATTTTGTGTTGGTGGAGGTCTTGTGTGACTGGAACCTGTTGTGAACGGTTTCAAATAATAATGACGGTCATTAGTAAAGCGCGACTCTCCATGTTATTGGGTGGCACGGTGACCGGCGATCCGAAGGTTCTGGGTTCGAATCCTGGAGAGGGCTAGGTTTTTTTTTTCCCGGGACTTGAGGAGGGTGTCCCTGAGTCTACCCAGTTCTGATGGGGTAAAGTGACGGCGGCTGGGCATTGTGCTGTCCACACATCCCCTAGTATGCCGGGGCCACAGAAACTGGTGAACGCTGCTTCACCGGCCCTAGGATCAGTTTTTGTCCGAAGGGTACTTTACTTAGTCAGTGCTATCAGATTTAGCATGGTCTTGTTCGCGACTGTGGTGGATTTGATTTTAAAGAGGGACATTCTTTGGGGAAGATGATTTGTGTTCTTATGAGACATCCCACATGGACAATCTTCACTGGTCATATTGCACAACCTTTGGCGCATGACCCTTTAACCTCAGCGTACCGACGGAAGGGGGAAAATGTGGTTTTCACGTCCTTTCGTGGTTTCCACGTTTTTTCCACGTCGATTTGACGTGGCGTCCCCGCTGATATCTCTGATATCTCCTCTCCACTATCGTTTCTCCCATTACTTTTCCCTCCACCGACTTGACCTCTTAGTTTTGAATCGCAACATGGTATCCCTTGCCTAAAATAGTTCCATAGTGACCGTTTATATAGGGAGGGAAGAGGGGGGGGGGGCTTGGAATAAAAATAGACCATTTTTTACTTGTAGTAACGTTTACTATGCCAGACCTACGCCCTTGTTACTTTTCCCATATTATGTGCAGCCACGAAGGATTTTAAGAAATCAGTCTGGGACTCCACTCCTCAGAATATTCTGTATAACTGGTCTCCCGTGGCCATCAAGTAACGTCTCTCTTCGCTTCGTTGCCCGCCAGTTCAAATATCCACCACTTTCTAACGCTGACAAAAAAAACAAAAATTGTATCATTGTATCTACCGTATATATTATCTAGATTCTAGATCTATAAAATAAGTACCCAAAGAAATCTGTCTGTCTATCTGTGTATCGGAGCGCTTAGCGACTTGGTTTTGAGAGTATAGACCAGGGGTCGGGAACCTATGGCTCGCGAGCCAGATGATGGCTGCATCTGGCTCGCACTCGCAGACAAATTGTTCGATTATAAAAAAAATTTTTTTTATAAATGCGGCACCGTTTTTTTCTCTCGCTTTGGATGAGTCAACAGCATAACAATGTTATTTAAAAAAATCAGAGATATAATTATTGTACTTTTAGTTTTGAAATTACACAAAATGCACACATTTACTTGAATTTTTAGTTTTAAACATAATGTATGGCTCTCACACAATTACTTTTCAAAATATGTGGTGTCCATGGCTCTCTCAGATAAAAGGTTCCCGCCCCCTGGTATAGACTGATGAGGTAGTATCAAAGACTATAAAAAGAGGACCGCTTGTGCTATTTTTAGAGCTCAAGAATCGTGTTTTCGGTGCGCATCAAATAACGCGTACTCCAAAATACTTCCGTTGTATGCAACTTTTGATTCAATTCTTAATTCGAAAGTACGAACAGGACATACAAAACTAACAAATTCCTGTCTCTTAAAACTAGAAAGGGCCCCAATGTGTGCTTTCTGCAATGTCAACTTAATAGTTTCTCACATTTTGTTGGAATGCAATACATTTAGTGAAATTCGACGTAAATACCATTACTGATTTACTGTAGAACTCTTCATGAACTTTTCAGCAAAATAAAACCAAAATGTATAATAAACTATATTAAAGACACCAAACTGTAGGCCTACTGCAGAATATAAAGATATAAGAACAATAAAATGGATGCAAGAAAAACATGACAACAACGTCAACAAAAAAAGGCCTTATATAACATTCGATGTTGATGGGCCAGAAATACAACAATTTAATTCAATTCTTAATTAGAGTTCTAATCTTATAATATATTACAGACGTTCCTTCTATAAGATATTTTTCTACAATTAGTTATTTCTACATGAGAAGTAATGAAACGAAGAAACTGACAAAATTAAAACATTTACTTTTACAATTAGCTGTGTATGTCTACACAGTTTGAATAAAGGCCCTAAACGTGGCAATTTCTGCTTCTTTTTTTTTTTTACTGCATAGCGATCAGGTTTTAAGAGTATGTAAATCCCTCTTTGCAAAATTTGTAGCAGATAAAGTTCAATCTTAGCATTTTAAATAGGTCTTTACCAAAACGTGTGTGGGCGAAGATTATAGATCCTCCCTGTCTGTCTGCATCACTCACACACACCACACTTAGTCATACACACACAACTATGGAAGATTAAAACAAAACATACTTTGTAGAAATTTTAAAAAGTCGTAATGATAGATGTGTGTAAAATATCTAAAGCTCGATCTCTCACTGTACAGGCCTACCATTTTATTATGTAATTATTTTCTCTATCAATTTCAATAATATATAACAAACTCTATATATAGTGAACACATGTAGGTCTTCATATAATCAATTTATATTTTTTTCTTTCACCCATTCTTTATTCTTCATTCTTTAGAATATTTGTTTTCAGAAATTAAAAACGTAGGCTACAAAATTAAGTTTTTCCATTGTTTTACAACGTACAAAAGTAGATCTGATTAGAATGGGTTACATGAAAGTATTCTTAATTAACAGTATAATACTTAGAACGCAAGCACAATTTAATAAACTGTAACTCTTTATAACTAACTGTATTAAGAATTATCTGCATATTTATATAATTACCCCCCCCCTCCCAACATGGAACAACAATAAAATTGATTTTGAAAGAAAAGAACGGTTTATTGGAGGAATTGTACAGATATTAAAAACATTAAAAGGAAACACGTCAGTTTAAGAACAATAACTTGGAATAAAAATGAATATTGTTGTTCATATTAAAATTTTAGCCTATATATATATATACATCTTCCCGGTGGCTAACACTATGGTTATAATAACTGGACTCACAAAAGTAGTATTAAAGTACCACCGTTAGACCAATTTGATTCATAGGGACCGTGAAGCAGTGTTCACAAGTTTCTTTGGCCACGGCATACTAGGAGATTGCATGGCCAGCAAAAGACCCACAATGCCCAGTCACAGTGATAATGTCTGGTATCACACTTATTATTGTGATAAATATGACACCTATGGTAATAATAAATTACACCAATGGATGTATTGTCTGACAGTAATTGCTGATAATGTAAATCATTATGCTGTTGAGTAATCCCAATCCATAAATTGTCTTTGCAACGGCAGTTGATTCATTGCAAGGGAAATACATCAAAATTTTTAAACTAAACTTTAGAAGTCATAACACCATAACAGAATCCAATGAAGCTGAAAGTTTTTAATCCAAATATATATTACAATGGTTCATCGACACTAAACACTTCATTTTTTTCTTTTGACGTCTAAAATTTCCATTTATTCTGGTGTTTGTGATTTGTGACAACTTTTGTCGCTTTTTTTAAGGTCAAAAAGCAACAAGCGTGTAGAAAATAAACACTCAACTGACAACTACTGCATGGTGAACAAGTTGCACTCAATATTGTTTTTATGGAACTGTTTCATCTTGAATTTATTACAGAGATTTCCCGATTTTAGAAAAAGACATGCCATATAGACTATATATAAATACAGTTCTATTCATAATAAAAAGACATTAAACAAAATTCTTTACCCCCGTGGTTTCTCCAAGGGCTTTTTCTAGTTATATATAATTATATATTATTCTATTTTTTTTTAAATCAAACAATCTTCAAACAATTATGGCATTAAAAGTTATAATTTCAGATATATTTTTATGATTCATTTTAAAATAACTTTTTTTTCTAGTAATCAACTCTTATAATTGTTTTGAATTTCTTTCTTTCTTATTTAAGTTGAGCTTGTTGGGTTAATTTGTTCTGATTGCTCTTCCTGATAATGTTTACTTAGTCTGAGATTTCATTCCTTCATTCTTCACTCATTGAAAGTTTATATTCTTTGCCGTTTTTTTTTTTTAAATTTATCTCAAATTATTCACATATCTCTCATCCCCAGCCTATTTCCCCTCAATTACATAGATCTTTCGCTTATCCAGATAACATCCGTTTATATATCGACACCATCAATCTTGACCAGGGCTGTTGCCTGTTGGGAAAGTTGTGGAACATCTGTGAATTTTGTTTTTAAAGAACTCCTTAGGGTGAAACACACATTTTTAATCAAACAACAACATGGGCACTATTTCGTTACATTAAAAAGTTGTCCTTATCACCAATCATTTATGTTTTCTGCAATTGTTCCGTCGACCGGTACTGAGTACTGAAAAAGCATTCACAAATAACATTTTTATTTGGTCTGCCTGTTAACAAAATACATAGATCTATTTGGGTTAACATGGCGCTGATTAAAATGACTGTACATTTTTTGGTACATGTCTGTCGAACGTTTGGGGATTTCCGATTGATTTTAGAGTGACAAGTGAGAACCTTGTTTTCACCAAGCATTTAAATCTGTCTTGACTGTCTTTAGTTATTAGTCCCTCATTTCATTCCTTTTTGGCTACTAAATACACTATTCCACATGCATTGCCTCACACAGAAACACACACACATATACTTACACACATACTTAGATCTATAAATATATATTATAATTACCGTGAGTTTGTTTATATGTTTATATAATACATAAATTTATGTATATAAATATATATATATAAATATATATATATATATATATATATATATATATATATATATATATATATATATATATATATATATATATATATATTCACACACATATAAACACGCATTCACGGTATCGCCTTAAACTATCTCTCAAACTGTACGAGCCAGCACCCACCCCCCCTCTTCCCCCGCTCCCATCTCTCCACATTTCACCGCTTCGCTACTACGTTGGCTTATTTTATTTTTCCCCAAGCCTACATCCCAGCGGACAACATTACACATAAGCCCTTGTTACAGTTTGGCTTCTTATTTATTTCTAGTGGCAAAAGAAGAAGAGAAAAAAAAGCTCGATATACCTTTCCTCATTCTCCTTTCTTCTCTACACTCTCCTCGTTCTTCCCCTTGCTCTCTGTTTCCCTCTTCCTCACCCCCCCCCTCCTCCTGGTTATCAGGTTTTTAGTTGAAGGGCGAGCCATGATGAGCTGAAACAAGAAACAGCTACGAAACGCGGAGAAGGTGAGCGGCTTGATGTATCCTCGGGTAAAAGAGCGGAGGGGGCGTCTCGAGTTTTAAATTTCAGCGTGCGCGCTAACTGAATTTCAGTGGGCAGAAGAAAATCTCTTACCTCTCATTTCTTTATTACCCAGAGGTTACACGAAAAAAAAAACTCTGCGCTGTTATCTCATAACGAGGGGTTGGGCGAGGGAAATAAGAAAAAAAAGATAGGTAGAAATAGAAGGGTTCTCACAATTTGTTTCAGTGCTGTCCTAATGCAGAGTTTCCATCCGGTATCGTGCTAAGAAGCGAGTCTAGTAAAAAAAAAAATGGAATGTGACTAAATCAGTGGTTCCCACAGAGTTCATCGCGGCGTCTTTGCAAGGGGCACTGGGGGATGTTGCAATGGCTTTTCGATTGTATGTTGTAACATGCGACATCATGGACTTTCAGTTTGATAATGGTGCCATGGGAAAGAAAGTATTTACAAAATAGAATACTTCCATATATAATTTGGAAATAAAGCCAATAATTCCCTTTGTGTGTGTTTTTTTTTCTGTCTTATTGCTTGAGTTTGTTTAGTTTTGTTACTCTTCAATACAATAGTGTTTTCCATGCTTTAATTTGTCCCCATTCGTGGCTCGGGAGGAACCTAGGCCAACTAAACCTCCAGCTTTTCGCTGTGAATGCCATTGGCCTGGTTTGAACACTCGGAGCACGTCAAATTCTGGAAGCACAATTACACTGACATCTCTATGGTGCAGGAACTGCATTTAACTTCCAGATCAAACCCCACAATTGTGGACAAGGAGATAGCACTGTACGTGACACGGTGGCCGAGTGGCAGCGCGTTCGACTGGCGAACCGAAGGTTCTGGGTTCGAATCCTGGTGCAGGCTAGGGATGTTTCCCCGACTCGAGGGTGCCCGTGAGTCTACCCAGTTCTGATGGGTGCCTGACACTAGTTGAGTTGTGGTAAAGTAAAGGCGGCTGGGCATTGTGCTGTCAACAGGCAACACATCCTCTCGTAATCCGTGGCCACAGAAACCTGTGAACGCTGCTTCACCAGCCCTATGCTCAGTTTGGTCCGAATGGTACTTTACTATTACTAGATAGCAGTGAGCAAGCTGGGTGTGTTGGCAAGGAGAGTCTCGCGATACAATTAATGACTTAATGACCATCAAGTTTGGCCACGGGTGATTGGAGCTCTCGGCCAACTACACACAAACGGCGTGTGTTATTTTTATCATTGAATGCTTTTCAAAAATAATTAAATGTTTTCGAAAATTATTACACTAAAACCAGTCAAAACTGACTAATTAACATGTCCACAAATCTATAGGCTTACTACACAACGTCGTTGCGCTTAAAGCTCTATAATGAACAACTGCTGATACAAGAAAATGTGTTATATGTGCCGGGGCCACCGTGTGAGGACTGCCGTTGTTTGTTTTGTGTGTGTGTGTATATGGAACAACACCAAGATGTCGAATGGCTGCGTACAATAAATGCCATAGGGGTAACGCCCCCCCACGTGACCTGATTAATTGTTGACTGTGACACAGTTTGATTGACCCTGATTCCTGATATGACAGGCCCTAGGTGTGGAGGAGATAATGCAGTTTAGAGACTACCCAACCCGACTTTTAACCAAATCTTCTCTCCCCTTTCCTCCTCCCAACAACACCCTCCCTCACTCCCCACACTGTTGATCATTACCTATATCTCCCTGGGCTCTAGGCTTATGAAGAATCCCTAAATACCGTCAATGCAAAGTCGCATCTACCATGACACAGAATTCATACGGCTTGTGAAAAATGTAAAAATGTTCACAGTGGGCTAATGGGAAAAAGTAGTGTGAAAGTAAAGTAAACCCATCGGACCAAATTGATCCATAGTGATGATTGTGTGGCCTGCACATTGCCCCGACGCCTTTACATTGCTGCACCAACTAATGTCAGAGCTGTGTAGACCTAGAGACACCCTCCACAGACAAGGAAACTAATCCTAGCCTTTTTTTTTTTTTTTTTACAGGATTCGAACTCAGGACCTATGGTACGCCAGCCAAAGGCACTACCCCTCGGTCACCATGACCCCAGTGTGAAAAATAATGTTGATTTTTATTAGTGAATAAACATTAAAACTTTGGCCAAATTGCATCTATATTTTTCTACCAACACCGAAAAGTCCAGGGTGTAACGTTGGTAGGGGTGAACCAGGGGGGGGGGGAGGCACACCATGGTTCTGTCCGGGCTCCAGCCACCCTACGACACGCCCAAGGCTGTGTAACAGGGTACGGTTTCCACCGCCTGGTCTTGCGTAAGTCAAGGCGCGATTCTGTGACAGTTCTCCTGCCTTGGCTCCATTGGCTCCCCGTGAAAGCCATAATTGAATAACAAGCGGCGCTACTTTGCCATCAGTGCCTTATGACAATGAGATACCGTCCTGTCTAAAGGAACTAATTAAACCATATGTTCCGCAAAGAACACTCCGTTCTGCCGACTCCTCGCTTCTGGAAGTGTCATGTTTTTCTTTGACGACCTTTGGCCGTAGAGCCATCTCAATATCCAGTCCGAAGATGTAGAATCTATCTAAACTCAAACCCATTCAACTCAGGCGAACAAACTCTTTTGTTACTTTAAAAAAAACTTAAAAACTCATTATTTCAATATTTACCTTTGATAACATGCTTAAGACCCCTACTGTCTTACTTATATGTCAGGTCGGTTATTGCTTCATTTATTTGATTTGTTCTATGTTTGTAAAGTTTTTAAATCATCAATTAGGTTTCTATTTCGTAGCCTAGAGATTATATCCGTGTTCTTAGTTGTATGTTAAATGCGCTCTGAGCTTACATTATGTTTGTTAGCAGCGCTATACAAATATTATTTTTATTACTATTATTATTCCCCTATGATCATTGTCTTGGTGGCTCGCCCGTATACCTGCAATGTCACCTGCTATCACAAATCCTATACTATCTAGGCACGCGGGTGGTTCGTAAGTCGGGAGTGCTGCGTCCATTGCTTCCTCTCCACACAGGCCCGGTGTCTCTCGGCAGTACAATGGACCTCGGACCCACAGCGGGAGCTGTCCCCAATGCGTTCGCCCGCCGGTGTGATCTTAAGGTGATCGTATCGGCGGTTTACATACTTCGCCAGTCTATGAGGCCTATGGGTACAGAAGTGTTCTACCAACACCAGACACTATTACATTTTTCTCAAGACTTTTTAGTACATATTTTCATAAATTAGATTAAAATTTAAACTATACCTACAAATTGAAAAGAGCAGATGGGCACCAGTTAGTTGACAAATCTGTTTGAAGTTAATAATTAACAGGAACAGATTTTTTTTTTATTAAAACATTTTAATTAAACTACTAATAAATCTAATTTTAATCATTAATAATTGACAGGAAACACTTTATTTCATCCGATTATAGCCAATATTTAAATCTAATTATAATCCATTAACTTAAATCATCCCAATCCTGCCACTTGATATCAAATGCCACTGATGACCACTTGCCATTACATTTGATGCCACAAAGTTATATTGATGACCACTCGATATCAGTACAATAAGTCAATACAGTCAGTAAAAAAAAAGCAATAGAACAATATAATTAAATACAATTGACGGATAAACAGTTTGAGAAATGGTGACGATAAAATAGACTGAATTATAGGCATTCCGTGAGAAGGGGAGAAAATCAACGGGAAATAATCCCTGCTTTGCTTAGCTCAACCAACAAATTTAACTTTGTTACTTCCCTTCGCTCATTTCTCACACAAGTCCTTTATTTTTACTTGGGCTTGATTTATTTAGTTTCCAATTTTTTAAAACCAAAGATGATTCGACAATAAGATTAAAAAAGAAATCATTCACTGAATGAATTTCCTTAAACTTAAAGCAAAAAATTCAAGAACATCCTTTACAAAATATGTTGCAAGGCGTTAATTAATTTATTTTAATTTTTGTATTTGTATGCCTTTAAGAATCTTGACAAATGCGTGCTAAGCTTGCATTAAACATCCACAGAGAATGGTTCTGACTACAAAACAGCCTTTACAATAATATTTATTAATCACATCGTGTTGAATGCAACAACAACAACAAATAATGTAATGCAAATAATAATAATGATAATAGTGTAATCAATATTTCTGCCGTTTATAATTAATTACTTGTGCCTTTTTTATATATATATTTGGAATAATCTCTTAATTATGTGACGAGGCTTATGGTCGAGGTGTTTTAATTAGTCGTGCCATGCATGTTTGCCGATTAGGCGAACAGGACTCAATAGCGCTGGGGAAAGAGCTTGGCTCGTGTGTTTGTTGTTTGTTCAGACATTGTAAATCTCCACTTAATTTCCGATTCACAACTACCCCATGCGTCTTGGCCGATGTTAGCTTGCTGTAATTTTAATTAGTCGACTTGGTAAAAAAAAAAAAAAAACAACATCATTCATTTTAATTTGTTTCGTTCCTCTGTTTTATTTTTTTATTTTCTTTTTCCTTTCAAACACACACACACAGAATGTGTGAATTAAAATGTTGGATTATATCTAATTTGGTTGTGCGGAAATTCCCAGTGGTCCAGTAATCCAGTAAATTCATTGATTGGGTAACCGTGAAAGCATTGTGTTTAAAAGGGTGAAGATTTTACTGTTAGGTTTAGTTGCTGTATGCATGTTTGTTGATTAGATTAATGGGGAAATTGCAGGCGCGCACCATGGTTTGTTTGTGTTTGTGTTGTGTGTGTGTGTTTGCTTGCGTTTGTTTATTGTTATTCTTGTAAAACAAATAGGGTTGTTTGAATGAGAGTTGTCAGCAGCGTTGTCATTTTGTATAACGTTTTCTAGTTGTAGCTATCTTTTATAAATGACGAAAAGTCTCGTTTTAGTGTGTGTGTTCGTGTCATCCTTATTTCAGTTTTAGCACTTTCTGGTATAAAATCCACTAAAGTTGTACGGGTGTTGGTGACCACATAATTTATTCACCAACATTAAACCAACCACCCTCAACTGAAATGATTTTTTGTTCACTTTTTCTATTTAGATCTAGACTATTTATAAAAAGTTTCTGTTCTTTTTCTTTTTGCATTCTGCGTCATGAACTCAGAACTAAAGTTTTTAAAGAATCGTTGCAGGAAATAAACTAATATAAATATATATACCGTATTATATATAATAATATCAGGAAAAAATAAGGCGATGTTTAGTTTTTCGGGGACTGAACCCCCACCAACCATCTGGCTTGAGTTGAATATTGGTGTCTGAAATAAATTGAATCTGCCTCCTGTAGTTGAGGAGTTCGTTTGAATCGGTTATTGGAAACATACAGTTTTGATGGCTCTTCGGGACATTCCTGCATGTGTCCCACTTCCCGTCGGGCTCTCTTATGTTCTACTTCCGGGTCAACTAAAATGCACCGAACTTTAATATTTCTTAATGTTTTTTTCATTGGTAATTTGTAATGCGTTTTTTTTAATACGTTTAAGTGCAACATGTGTGCGTGTTAAGAGGGAGGGGTTAGGGTTTGTGAGTGCAATCCGTAGGCGGAGCTGCCTCTACATAAGGCGGACCTTTTGAACTGAATACATTCTATTTCTCTTTCTGGTGTGTAGGCGTAGGCCTGCAATTTTGTGCTAAACGACGTATATATTAAATTTTATATAAACAGATCTCTTAAGCAGAAAAAAATAAAAAAAAATAATAATTTATTGAAATCCAATATTATGATACATAAGCCACAAGAGACAATCAAAGATGAAGGAAGACATGGTTATCTCTGAAGAAGAAACATCATACATTATAGATCTATCTTTGTATCTATCCATTATTTAAAGTAAAGTTAGACGATGTATATATCTATCTATCTATCTATCAATCTATATATATATCGTCTAATTTACTTTCGGTTTAAATAAAAATACATTATAATACGGTATTAGTTCCATCACCCATGTGCTCGTTATTTACGGAGTAAGGTAGGGGGGTGTTTCTACAAACTCGTTGCTTTTCCTCCTCCCAACTCCTGTTGACTATCCATCACATTTTCATGTATTGGAAACGTGTGTGTGTGTGTGTGTTGGAGAAAAAAAAAGGGGGGGTGGGTACGGGAGCCGGCGCCTTATGGAAGTGTGGAAAAAAAACAATTCTTAATGTGGACTAAATTACCCGTGTCTTCAATACCATGGCTCGTGGTATGAGTCAATCAAGTTTTGTAAGTTCATTTAGAGTACATTATGGACACCCCACAACCCCACCTCAGGCCTCTACCGCTTTTAAGAAATAAACAACCGCCAAAAAGTAACGCGCTTTTTAGAGTTCATCTTTAGACTTCAAAATTGGATGTTTTTCAGGATCTAACGACTTACGTCTGCCCGCCCATGCACCGTTGATTTCTGCTCCGTCGGGCCGAGCGCGGACACCTGAGCGCTGGGGACCAACACACACACATTCGCACACGCACGCTTGCTCGCGCCTTCGCTTGAATGCGCGCCACCCGCTCCAGACCTCATCGAGTTATGGCTTTTTAACGATCCCGGGATGGCCTTTCTCTGTCTCATTAATCTGTTTCGAACGACTATGTTTTAGTGCCATGAAATTCTCAGGAACAATTGAACAACCTCGCAGCCACAACTCCGCGCCTTATAGTTTATGTCCAAAAAAAATAAATAAATGTGGAACCGGTTTAGTACTTGGATGGTGGTTTGAGCTACCCATGCCGTGTGCCGCCATGCCGTGTGCCGCCATGCCGTGTGCCGCCATGCCGTGTGCCGCCATGCCGTGTGCCGCCATGCCGTGTGCCGCCATGCCGTGTGCCGCCATGCCGCATTACCAGTTGGACGACAACGTCTGAGAATCCAAAGACTTTTAAAAGACGCCTTGACTGTGCGTGTGTGTGTGTGCTGGAGGGGGGGGTATGTTGCTTTTCAACTGTTGCTGCTGTTGTTGGTGAAGTGGAGCCGGAAAAAAGGGGAGGGGGCGGACATGAGAGGGGCTAGGGTGTGGAGGGAAAAAAACTATAGAAGGGAGCGTGTTTCATAAAGGCCTCTGAAATTTAAGACACTGTTTGTGGCGTTAAGTTAAGCGTAACATTTTGTAGAGGAAGAAAGAGAGAGAAAAAAAAGGGTCGGAAAAAATGTGTGTGTGTTGGTGTGTGGGAGATGTCGGTTGAGGTTTGCCAATGTTGAGGCGGCATAGAAATCCTTGGCGCGCCCCGAGATTTTTGGTGGTGGCGGTGGTGCAGCGCAAAACATTTTTTTTTGCGTGTGTTGTACCTTGCGCTGCGCTGTTGGCTGAGGGGTGGAAGGGGCGGGGGTGGGAGCAAGGAGGTAGGGGAGGAAGACTTGAAAGCCGCATAAGCAACCATGCGTAACTCTTCAGAAGCCAAGGAATTCTGCTTCATTAACTCCCTTGGTTATTGAACGCCCAAGATATTTCCCCCGGCCCCTATTGTAAGCCCGGCCGCGCTGGGATTTTTTTTTCTGGTTTATCTTCGCCCATATTTCTTTTAGGGGCATCTGGGTTGAGCCCCTCCCCAGTCTCTCCCTCCCCTTCTCTCTCTCCCTCCCCTTCTCTCTCTCCCCTGCCATGAATACTAGTTTATAAATGATATATATTTCGTATACTCACTTAAAGTTTTCTATTGAAATTTTTCTTTCACCCTCTTCTCCAATTTTTCTAAATATATTTTGTTGTGCATGATTAATGCTTTTTTTTTTCTCGTTCGTTCATCTTTTCCTCGATTGCCTCCCCTTTTTCAAATCTAATAAGAATGCCTTAAAGCTTTTCTCTTGAATGTGCCATATTTTTTTCTTTTTTCTTTTTTTGTGTCAAAGTTTTTCTTTAAGTTGTGTTATGATTTGAATCTCGGCTTCTTCTGGCCTCAGTGTTTGTACGCGGTACGCCGGGATATAGTCATGTGTGAATAACTTATGAAATATAATAAGAAGATTTAACAAACGGGCATACATTTGATCTTAACTCCAATTCAAAGCCCTGCCCCCGTAGTAAGTCAGCACATAATGAACAGAATGGGCTTTCGCTTTGGTGTTTTTTGCAGTTATTGCAGTTTTTCTCTACCACCCCCAAACTAGTTTATGTTTTGTTTCTTTTGTTTTGTTGCATCCCACCTACCCATGACCATTTGTGGGAAATTAACCCTTCCCGTACCGACCTACTTCTATCTATGCTGCCTTCAGTTCCGCTATATATACGCGCTCGGGACTGTAAGGGTTAACATCGCTCAGGTTAAGACAGTGATCAAGAGTTCTTAGAAGTCTCAAGTCTGCGGTACCCTCTCTGTCTGACGTTAAGTTATTTTGGTTCACTGGGATTAATGGTCAAAAGGGGTTTAAAACTTCTGAGATCTAGAGCATTTTCCACACACACACACACACAGATCTATGGTTTGGAGAAAGCCTTATTCTAACTTGATAACATTATACTGTAGATATAAGAAGCCGTTTTCCATAACCGCCAATCTTTCTATATCTGTGTTGTTTCTCTGTCTGTTCGAGTCAATTCATCGTACGCGGCTTTATGTTCTCTAAAGTCTTTTTATGATGTTTGAGTGTCAGTGTTTAGTTTTTTTTTTTGTTGTTTTTTTCTTTTGTTTATTTAAAGAATAGTTCATACAGAGAGAATAAAAAGAACTTATTTATTGGATAACACTTTGCATATATAAAGCTCTTTCCAAATTTTTTCTCTTCTTCGTTTTCTGTGTTTTTCTTTATATATATATATATACAAGCTAAAATTGCCCGGTGTTGCCCAGGTACAAATAAAACAGGCCTTTATAAGCTACAGATAAAAATTGTATAAACTACAATAAACATGAAGCTATAAATCTAAAAATAAAAAACAAATTTATTTCCTACTGGAGACTTTTGGGCAAGTAATATTTAAATAAATATTGTAATCGGGTTAGGCAAGTCTTTTTATTTAACAAAAATCTAAATTGCCCAGTTATGCTCGTAGATTTACAATCCTTTTTTTTTTTTAAGTAATAGTCATGGTTAAATAAAAATGTAGAAAAAAGGGTATTAGACTATCTGGAGAATCCAACACGGGTCGCCCGTATGGCTGTCCCATACGTAAACCACTAAGCTAGCGCAGACACATGTCCGAAGTCAAATCGCAAAAGTATAATATGAGACAATAAGGTCACATGTGTTTAAATTAACTAATTTATTGGTAGAACACACACACGGTTTACTTTATTTATTTTTTTTAATGAAAGTCATCTTTTTAAAAACATTTCGCGTTCGACTGGCGATCCAAGGGTCCTGAGTTCGAATCCTGGTGGAGGCTAGGATTTTTCCCCAGGACTTGATGGTGTCCCTGAGTCTACCCAGCTCTGATGGGTACCTGACCTTAGTTGGGGTAAAGTAAAGGCGGCTGTGCATAATGCTGGCCACACAATCACCAAGTATGCCGTGGCCACGGAAACTGGGGAACGCTGCTTCACCGGCCCTCTGGATCAATTTGGTCCGACGGGATACTTTACTTTATGTGACAAAAATGTTCTTGAGTAAGAAGGTCCTCCTCGGTTACCAGCAGAACTTGGTGCTCAGAACTTGTGTCGTGCCAATGGGAATATATGAGGGGTGGTAATGGGGGTATTTTCTTGTAGCAGATGTTTAGAATTCCTCCTATGGACACGGGAATTGGTCGTCTTTTTAGGACTATTCATAAAATGTGAATTTTGTTTAAGCTTACTGTACCTTGTTGTCTTTGGCAAGAAAAACATATAGTATATTTTGGCAGAGTATAGTTTTAGCAGCTCTGGTGGGTAGTTGACCTTTTTTGGAGTAATGGTGGCTGTGCATTGTGTTGGCAACACAATCACCTAGTATGCAGTAGCCACTGAAACTGGCGAAAGCTGCTTCACCGGCCCTATGATCAGTCTGGTCCTAATGATACTTTACTTTTTTTATTTTTATAGTATACCACAGTATAGTTTAGCAGAGTATAATTTGGCAGATTCAGCAAAGACAATTGATCGGGTTATTCTTCAGGCAGACCTAGTTTATAACCAGACACGCGATCAATATAATTTATTTCCTTTGATAATGTAAAAAAAAAGATTCAAATTTCCCTTTCTTGTGCTATGTTATACTTTGTTTAATGCAATATGCGTTGAACTTGTGGAAATATTCTATTGTTATGCGTTATTAGTAGAAGACTTACCTCAGCGCCATTTTATGTTTCCTCCTGTAGATCAGATAACACACAGATAACGAACGCCCTATACCCCCTCCCCCAAACCTCTGGAACATTGCCTCTCCCCCGGCTGGCATAGCTTCCGTCTGAAGACATTGTGTGAAATTTTAGATCTTGCAGATTTACAAACAAGTAAACCCACAAACAACCTGTAAGAAGTGACAAAATTCAACGAAGAAAAGAAAAAATAATAACAAACAACAAATAAACAACACATTTTTTTTTCTTCTTTTATAAAAGCCGTTTCGCATGTCTGTTTGTGTTATGCAAATATGAAAAGTGTCATCACCCCTGACAAGAGAATGCAGCTAATACATATCTGGTGTGAAAATGTGCACATATTTTATGTCTGAACAGTTAGGATTGTCTGACACCAATTTGTTATTATTTTTTTTTTACCTTTCTTGAATTTGATTTAACGTCTGTAGAGAAACGTTCTATTTTTTGTGTGTTCCCCATGAAATATTTTCATTAGCGTCATGGTTGTTAAACATCTCAAGACCTTTGTGGACTATTAAAATTATTCATGTCTTTTTTGTGTGTGTTAGGACTCAGTAAGATATATATTCAACACTCATTTAACAGCATTCGTGTCATCCAGATATTTATAGACACAAAGCAAGTTCACACAGCCTACGTCTTGTTAGAGTAATGTTAAAATCGGGACTGTTGTCTATCTATCTATCTATCTATCTATCTATCTATCTATCTATCTATCTATCTATCTATCTATCTATCTGTCTGTCTGTCTGTCTGTCTGTCTGTCTGTCTGTCTGTCTGTCCGTCCGTCCGTCCGTCCGTCCGTCCGTCTGTCTGTCTGTCTGTCTGTCCGTCCGTCCGTCCGTCCGTCTGTCTGTCATTGTATGCATCTTTAATCTTTTTGTCTGTCTTTCTGTCTGCTTGATTGCCTGTCTGTTTGATTGACTGTCTGCCTGTCTAGCTATCTCTCTATCTATCCATACACTTAAAATATGCTCTTTGTAACAGTGTAACTATATCCATAGTTGTCAAAATCTCCTGGATTGACAGTTCCCTCATTATTTAGGGAGTTTTGTATTAAATTGGAGTAGTATTTCCAGAAAAACACATGAGAAGAAGCTATGGTGCCTCTAACAGTCGCTCTTTTTTCCTTAGCTTCAATCACATAACATTACTATTAACTACCGCCACTTCTGTTTTCTTATAATATTGGTTTTTACCACAGTATCCTAACATCACAGGGTGGGGGTGGGGGGGGGGGCGTGCCTCTGACGGGAGACGTTGGCCGTTTCTTTATGGGGGACTTTTTCGAGTTGTTGAACAATTTCTCCAGTTACAGGGGCAGCAATCAACGCCCTTTCCCTTAGCGCAACACTATCCGAACGAGCTCTCTTTTAGGCTGGGGCCGTTCATCTCCTTCAAAAATCAGACGATAGCCAAAAAATCACTTGAATATCTCAGTTGAATATAACCACAACAGACGGTTAATAAGTCCTGCGTTCGTGTTGATGAACAATTGACTAGAAACAAATATACGCGAAAACAAGTTAGAGCCAAGGGAAGGGTTGTTTCTGTTTTCGTAAAGAAATGTTAAACACTCTGTTTTTTTTTTTACTGGCTATGTTGAAGTGATCTTCAGATATCTCGGTATAACGCATCCCTCGTCTCTGACCTCGATGATCGCATATTTTCCCCTTTTACTCTCGATTTCTGATGAGTGTGTGCGTGTTTAGTTGTCTGCGCCTGAGAGATGGTGGAAACCAGATAGCACGCCACTATTGAAACTATGCAAACGATTCGTTAGCCTATTTTATTTAAAATATATAAAAAATTGCTTGAAGTAGAAATTAGTCACTTAGGCCAAATAAAAAAGTCCCTTAAGTGACGTCACGTACTTTTTATTTTTGATTGGTCGTCAATCCTTGATAAGTCAAAATCAATGTCACAAATGACTGACCCTTCCTTAAAAATTGTTTAAAACCTCTGATATTTAAGATGGCTGTTAAAATGAAATAAATATGGAAGTCGACTAGGTAGATTTAAAAAAATGCGAATCACTAAAGTTGTGTCAATTTAATTTGATTAGGTTTTCAAAAATATATTCTTTATGATTCCTTCCTCACATTTCGAACACATTGATGTATATTTGACTGTGTGAAAAGAGTGTACGAGCTTAAATATGACATCTCATTGTGTACGATGCAAATTTAAAAAGACATGAATCAGAAATGAATCAGGTGCCACGCTTTTGAAAACGAAGATGTCTGTGATCAGATTTTTAACACGTGTTTGTGACCAAGATTCCTGGATTATATCCCATCTCTCCCTCTCTCTTCTCATTCTCCCTATCTCTCCCTCTCTCTTCTCATTCTCCCTATCCTCCCTTCCTTCTCACTCTAATCCTTTTACTCTTTACTTGCATGTTAAGCCCCCCTTTGAAAGAAAAATATATAAAATATATTTCCTTAACCGATTAAGATTCCCTTTCAATCTGTTAACAATCCCCCCCCTTCCCCTCGTTGTAATCTCCCTTGACTGCCGCGGGACATGGCAAGGTGTAGGACGTCGGGACAGACTGCCTCGCCTTATAGTCTTATAGCATGCATCGGCAACCTTTTGATAATAGAGTGCCATGGTTAGGATTTCTAATTCATTCAGCGCGCCGACAGTCTAAAAGGCACCCTGCTCTGTCAATTCGATTCCATGTAGAAGCGACTTGAATTGCCTTTTTAATGGGTCTTCCGCTTGCCGTTGAAAAAGCGCTCTGCGTGCCAAAGCTGACACGCGTGTCGTAGGTTGCCGATCCCTGGTCTTTAGTACCCGTTGACTGGTAGAATTTCGGTCTCGATGTCGACAAACCTATTGACAATAAATACATCACTATTGTAGTGAATCGAACTTGACTATAATGTGTAGAACTAGAGAGTTTATTGTTGCTGTCATTTTCCCTGTCTTTTGTTGTTGTTTTTTTTCCAAACTAGTCCCGCCCCCCCCCCCTTTCTCAAACAACGAGAAAGGGTGAAGCTGGGGCCTCTGGTCTAGAATACTGTTAATTTTTTTGCGATGGTTCGCGATTTTAGCGGCATGTTTGGGGTCGAGGGACGGGGGTGATATTGAAGGTAATGCTCAAAGTTTAAGAAATATCTTGTCTTCTGATTATGTAAGTAATACTTACTCTAACATTCTAAACCTATACGTACAATATGGTTGTATGTGTAACCTTGGATATTTGCGATAGCCCTTTTAGTGCGAATTCCAGATCTGGATATATTTTAGTCTAGATAACAAATTCAGGGGTCGGCAACCTTTTCATAACATTTTGCCAATGTAGGATTCCTAATTCACTCAGCGTGCCAACATCATAAAGGTCATGCTGCCCTAACACTCAATTCCATGTATAAGAGACTTGAATTGCCCTTTTAATGGGACTTCCGCGTGTCATTGAAAATCGCTCTGCGTGCCAAGTGTGGCACGCGTGTCGTAGGTTGCTGACCCCTATTCTAGCTAGATAATACTTCTGTTAGTGATTTTGTTGATTTTTGTTGTTGTTGTTTTTTCTGTTACTATAACTTGATTGAAGTCAACGTTTCTGGCGTCATAGAATGAAAACCATTAGGTGTAGCACACTAATACTTCTGGCGCCGCATTTGACAGATGCCATTTGTGTATAAGAGTTAATCCATTAAAATAAATATTATAATAGATCTAATTTTTTTGTGAGGTTAGAAATCTAGAAAAATAAAGTAAAGACAAAAGAAGAATCAAACGTATAGCAAGAATAGCCCTGCATTGATAGCGGCAATTTTGACATTTTCCAACGAAATTCGATTTATTAAAATGAACGGATAGGGTGTGAGGGTTGGGGAGAGTTGTGGAGCAGATCATAGGCGTCCAGGACGTTTCAAGTAACGGTGGGGCGAAGTAAATGAAAGAAGTAATCTGGCGCTTTAGTTAGAGACAAACGAAATTACTGGAGCTCGTCTCAAGTGCAATATATCACATTCGTCTCGCGCTTTTCTGACATTTGAAGAGAATTCACAAAACATAAATGTGCTATCATTATCTCTGCGACCCCCCCCCCTCCTCCCTCCTCCCCCTTTCTCTCTTTTTCTCTCTGCGTATCTATCTCACTGTAGCAGTCCTCTCGAAATCTATTTCAAATGGATGGCGTACAAAGAAAACAAACAAAAAAATTCCCCCGTAGTTAATGCGATTTTAAGAAACTTCAGTTGTTGTTCTCTTCAAACTTACTGCTGAGGCTAGTAGTAGTCGCCGGTTTGTTTGCTGTTGTTGTTTTTTTTGTTTTAAATGGATGCTTGCCTCCCCTCCCCCTCCCCCCACCCCCTGTCCATTATCTACTGTCGGCGGAGTCGGGGAAAGAAGCAATTTTGGGGAAAAGGGGAGGGGGCGCCTTATCTAACCTGTATCATCGGTTTAAATATCTTAAATAAAAAAAAAATGGGGGCAGGGGCATATTTCTTTGATGGTTGCTTGTTCTGCTAATGCTGCATCTGATGATTATGTTTTCTTAAATCTTATTTCTTTTTCTTCTTCAAGAGAGAGAGAGAGGTGGGGTGGATGGGTGAGGAAGAGTCGCGTCGACCCCTCCCCCCTCCCACCCCAGCATAGCTCCCTGTTTTAGGTCTGAGCGCTCCTTCCCGTGGAACCTCAAATACTCTACTGCTAATGGCGAGGGGGGCCTCGAGGTCGAGAAGCAGAATGGTAGAAGCCGCCCGTCAGCGCCCCTCCCCACCCCACCTTCCACCCCCATGCTGCCCCCCCCCCCCCCCCCCGAGATCATCAAGAGTTTCGGGTCTCATAAGATATCGGCGCCCGCTAGATGAGATATATTAGTTTTCATCTTACGGTTGGAACAAGTATTTCTTTTCACACATAAAACAACAACAACAACAAAAAATGGATGGGGCGGGGTGAAGGGGTTTGGGTTTGATGGGTCCCAGTGGGGATCGAAGTAAGAAAGTGGTCGGGTAGTTTGGGGCTGGGGCAGAAAAGAATGCAAATGGTATATCAGGTGGTATTGTTACTTGTACCGGTTTTTTTTTGTAAATCGGGAAAACTGATTTCTCCCTCTTTCTCCTTCTCCAGGTCCACTTCTCCCTCTGCCATTCTCTGTCTCTCTTCAACCAACTTTCTCTCACTTTCTCGAGCTCTCCCCCTCCCACTTTTACTTATTCTCCCTTTTACTCTTTCTCCCTTCTCTTCGCGGCACATTTTCACTCTCCATCTCCATTTCCCCCTCCCCCTCTCTCTCTCTCTCTCTCTCTGTCAGTCTGGTCAATTCCCTTTCTCTTTGTCTGTTCACCTCTATTACTTTCTTTGTCTCTTCAGCTTTGTTTCCTTCAGTCATCCCCTCTTTCTCTGTCTCCGCCTTTCTCTCTATTTATATCTCTCTCTGTATCCCCATCTCTGGAACACGGTGACCGTGCGGCAGCGCGTTCGGCTGGCGTACCGAAGGTCCTTTGGTTCGAATCCTGGTCTGGGTGGTGTCCCTGAGCATACCCAGCTCTGATAGGTGTCTGACCTAAGCTGGGGTAAAGTAAAGGCGGCTGTGCATAGTGCTGGCCACACAATCACCGTGGCCACAGAAACTGGTGAACGCTGCTTCACCAACCCTATGGATCAATTCGGTTCGACGGCTTCTTTACTTTGACCTTGTTGATCAGAAACACGTGTGAAGGTCCAACTATTAAAAAAAATAAGATTCATCAAATCGGACCCTTGCAAATTTTAACCGTCTCTTGTCATTCTAAAAAAAGATACTAAATTGTTTTGTTGTTGCTTTCTGAGTGACATTTTTGGGCAGTGCAAAACCACCATCATATTAAAACTAAATTCCAGATGCAATGTTCAGATAAACATAAAGACAAAAACACTTTCCTTATCCCTTGCCCTTATGCGAGAACAAATGCATAATAATATAAGTACTCTTTCTTCCTGAGTGGCATTCGGGCATGGAATGGGTTGCCTAAACAAACCAAGAAAACCAGTAACTTAACACCATTTAAAACATTAATAAAGATGCAAGACTAGACTCGGACCACGGATGAGGGTAGGACGCAATAATCTTCTTTATAGAAGGAGCGTCTGTAATGTATAAGATAAGATAATAAGCTTCCTTATATAGAAGTAGATAAAATAAACAAGAAACAACGACATCTAAATATAGGTTTAATTATATTGTGTGCGCCCGCGTGTGTGTTTGCGTATTTGTCTTACTGTCAGCGGGGCAATGGAAGTAAGCCCTGGTGAGTTTGGCAAGGGGGCTTTACACTAATCAATGTATCTGGCGAGTTATGGCCTATTCATCTTACGCCTCACTGACCACCTTGTAGATTACGCCTTTAAGACGATGAGACAGTGTTTTTTTTAAAAGGAGGGACACAAAAAAAATATTATCCTCCTCGGATTGCGCATACAATTTTTTATTTTTTTATTTTAGGGAGGAGTGGGGCGGGGGGGGGGGGGTATTTGACTTGTCTGGCTTGGGGCTCTGCTTATCACTAGAGAATGATGTTTATATTAGATAAGAGTAAGAGATGGACGCTTTATTGGAACCCTTCCGTTTATATCCTGTCTTGGGAAGGGCCAATTAATTGGGATCGTTTTATCTTTTAGAAATATTGTTGATATATTGATCTGTCTGATAAAGAATTTCTCTCTCTCTTTCTCTCTCCCCCATCCTCTCTCTCTCTCTCTCTCTCTCTCTCTCTCTCTCTCTCTCTCTCTCTCTCTCTCTGTATATATATATATATATATATATATATATATATATATATATATATATATATATAAATATATATTAAAAAATATATATGAAAACGTATACGGTAATTGTTTACCTGCGTTAGCCCACGAGTTTTTGGGTTCTCTGTGAAATATTTTTAAAGATCCATGCCAAATTCGGACAAATCAAGTCATTAAATGTCTCGCAAACGATATTTAGACTTAGAAAAAAATATTTTTATTCGCGATTTTGTACTATTAATATAGCATAAAACAACGTTATTTCGGCCATTGTCGAAAAGGGGTTTCCTTCCCTAACCTATATAAACTAACCGATACTAACCAAGCGCTATTAATGGGTTAGTATCGGTTAGTTTTATAGGTTAGGGTTGGTAACTCTTCTCCTGTGAAGTCACAAGACAAAAATGACAAAATGGCGTTGTTTATGTTAAATGAATAGAAAAAAACTAAAAATCGCGTTCAATAATATTGTTTTTATTTTTTCTAAGCCTAAAAATCATTTGCAAGACATTTCATGACTTGATTCGTGCGAATTTGGCATGGATATTTCAAAATCGTTGCTTTAACACCCCAAAACTCGTGGGCTAACGCAGGTAAACAATTACCACGTATACATCTAAAAATCGAATAATCAGTGGGTCAAGAACTAGAAGTATAAAAATAACATGTTCACGGGGAAAAAAAATTTAGCGAAATCCTGGTTTAAAGAATTTCGTTGTTTTTAAAAAAGATTTTGTTAAATGATCATGATGTTTAGATTTTATGGCATAAATTTATAGTTTAAAAAAAAAATTCTAACATTTGTGTCTGAAGTGGACTGTACGGGCGTTCTTTGAATAGTAAAACTGTTGCTTCATTTATTTACTCTTAATGTGTGTGTCTTTTGTGTGTGTGTGTGTGTGTACCACTTGTAGGCCATCTTCAAACCTACAAGTATGAACTGTCTCTAAATGTGCCAAAGCCTGGGCGCGCGTGTGGTCATTATGACTCGAATATAAACAACCTGTTTTTAAGCATAGTTTCTCAGTGTTGACAGAGTTGTTGTTTACAGACGATACTAAAAAGCCTAGTTTCGTGAATGGTGGAACGTATCATCTGCTTACAAAGTGCACTCCTCCCTGTCCCCCACCTCTTCCCTACAAATGTTGTTTCATTGCCCCTTGGTTATGTCATCAATGGCTGAAATGAGGGTTCTGCTGGGTGGACAAATGACCACATCTAGATTTGAACCAATTACCTATTGCGATAAAGTCGAGGCTTGCTTAGACTTTGAATCTTGTCCACTTTAAAACCGTACACGCCAAGCGTGCCGACCCCTACTGCCCTTCTGGTCTGTAAGGAGTCCCTAAGTCTACCAAGCTCTGCTTGGAAAGTGACATCAGTGATTGATATTAAATACGGCTTCGGTATTTAGTGGGCAGACAATCCCCACTATATACGGCAAGAGTAAACCGAAAACTCCATCTGCTCGGTACACCCAAAATGTCCCAAATAAACTGACGCAAAAGTAAACTGTGCAATGATCAGGGCCGTATTTTCGGGACGAGTGGGAGGCCCCTTTTGTTTGGGGGCCCCAGTTCCAATGGAACATGTGGAACATGCCTAAATGCACCATTGGCAATGATACGAAAAAATATGGCATTAATAATGTTGCAACTAATGGTACGTTTCAATAACTGCTCAACGGCTATTATAATTCTTCTTCACTATAGCTAACTAGTCATTAATCTTTATTTAGGCTATGAACTTTTTATTGGGGTTTTCGCGTGTGTATCTTTCGGATTTTTCTTTTAATAAAAATGAAAATGTATGTTTTGTTTTTTTGCAGACTTGTGTATAATCAACTGGATGCCCCTCAAGATGTAGGCAGTCAGTTTCGTTTCCTTCTGTCCATCATCGTTTCATTGTGTGATCGCTTTTTTTGTTTTGTTTGTTTCATTATCATCATCATCATCATCTTTGTCGCCTTGCATCGTGTATATCATCTCCCCCCTTGGCAGCTCACAGTCCCAGCATCAAAGAAAGGTAAGCGACATTTATCAGATTTGTTGTTGTTGTTGTTTTTCCCGTTGTTGTTCTTCTCCCTATAATCTTTTTACAGCTAACCTACAAGTACGCTTACACGCTAGACCATTATCCCCTCTTGCGCTGTAGCTTTACAGACGAAATAAAACCTGACTTATTTGCGCAACGCATGAAGTTGTTGAATAGTTTACATTAGGAAGTATTTGTAAGATTATCACTGTCTCTCTATTATGGCTACATTGAAAATGTTCCATACTTATAAAGAACGGTCAAAGCCCAAATGTTTACCGTCACTAGAATTGAAAGCTGATTAGCGCATGACATTGAATTGAAGTTAAACACGAAGGCTTAAAAATTTGACTAAAAAATCTTGACCTTGCTCCAATGCTTAATTGAAAGTATTTTAAATTTGTTCTTTTCTTGGGAATATCGTTATGTTTCCCAAGAAACCATGAAACTTAGTCAACACACATACACACGCACACACATATGTACATACATTCACGAGCGCCTAATGAAAGCAGATGAGGCTTTTAAAAAAAACAAAGATAGTGGGTTTTTTTAAGCCTTCTTAGCCAATTTTGTGTGTCAGAATGAGATCTGCTTCAAATATATCATAGCTGAATGAAAAGTTGTTGTTTTTTTAAAGGCCAAGGCCATGCAAAGAAAGAGATTCCGTGATCGGGTGAGCATAAGTTAAGGAAGCTTTCCCGAGCTTTTTTTTTTTTTGACGTAATTAACAGGTAGACAGGTACCGAAATACAGTCAAAAGAAGTTGAAGTGATTTTCGGTTCTTTCTTAATGGCCTGTGATGATTTAACGCTACCTTACTAGCTCCTTGGCTTCTGGGATGGTAGATAAATTTTGTACTACTGGCTGTCAGATTTCGTTCCCCAAAAATCCTGATTCACGTAGTACGCTGGGGACTAAATCTTTGTGGTGGTAAAAGGGTCGGGGGTGTTTGGGGGCACAAATCTAATGCTATCCAATGCTTGTGTTTGAAGAGCTCGTGGTTTTGTTGCGGGGGATTCCCACGGGGTTTTTAAAAAGAAAGAATTGGGATCCGTCGCTCTAGATAATTAGATTTATGGAATTGAATAACTCGATAGCAGCGAACCTCTGCTCCCAAGTTGGTTTGCAGATTCTGAAGACATTAGGGCTGTGCTGGATACGGGAAAATGTAAAAGTGGTTCTGTTTTTTTGAAGACATTGGTCTATACGGAAAAAAAATGTGTTTAGTTCTCCTTGCTAAAACGTTACTTTATTTTTGTGTAGCGAATGCTTTGTTTAACGTTTGAAATGTAATTATTTTGAAGTATCTGTAAGCTCTGTCAATGATCTGACATCGCGATTCTATTTGATAGGAATGCCACCTTGTCATATGAGAAGCCACAATTATTACCATATGAATAAAAGACAGAAAATTTACCAGTCAAACATTAAAAAAAAATATTCTTTTTTTGCGTTGGATGTAAAATGGATACATGTAAATTCATAATACTACTTGATGAGCTTAACTTTACCTCTATCTGTAGCGGCCCTGGACATTAGTACTCTTGAATACCTGAAACATAATATGTGAAGTATGAAGTATGCATTTATTTTTTCCACGACGAGAAAGGACTTCGCAGTACATTTTAATGGTCACATAGCAACATGCATATCAAAAAAAATATTAAAAACTTTTTTTTAAACTCTGGAATTCCTGTATGATTTTTTTATTTTATTAACATTCAAGTGTAGGCATATGAACTAGAAATGACATCTAAAAAAAAAAGGAAAGTACCCTTCGGACCAAACTGATCATAGGGCTGGTGAAGCAGCGTTCACCAGTTTCTACGGCCACGACATACAAGGGGATGTGTGGCCAGCACAATGTCCAGCCGCCTTTCCTTTACCCCAACAATGCCAAGTACACATCAGAGCTGGGTAGACTCCTGCCTGCACCAGGATTCGAACCCAGAACCTTCGGATGGCCACTCGGCTACCGTGCCCAGTAGAAATGACATCTAGGCCTACACTAACAAATTAATGACATCTAGGCCTACACTAACAAATTAATGACATCTAGGCCTACACTAACAAATTAATGACATCTAGGTCTACACTAACAAATTAATGTCATCTAGGCCTACACTAACAAATTAATGACATCTACGCCTACACTAACAAATTAATGACATCTAGGCCTACACTAACAAACTAATGACATCTAGGCCTACACTAACAAATTAATGACATCTACGCCTACAATAACAAATTAATGACATCTACGCCTACACTAACAAATGAATGACATCTAGGCCTACACTAACAAATTAATGACATCTAGGCCTACAAAAACAAATATACTAATTCATGCACTGAAGGTCTTCCTAATTAGAATTCATTTACTTTTAAGTGTCGTTTTCGCGTCTACATTTTGTTTTATAAAGTGTCGATTTCCTTAGCTTTTGCTTTAACTGATTTATAATAGCCAGCAAATTTTACAGCAAAACAAAGTTTTACGTTAAACGGTGTTTGCAAAACCCAATTAAAATAATAGAATTTGAAAGGCCCACTTTTACAGCCCCTGAGGTCCGCCCTCGTACAACCGCTCATTTTGTGCAAGTTAAAAAAAAATCTTGACACGCGTTTCGCAGGTTAGACTCGCTGACTGTTTTTTCTAGAACACAATTATGGGAAGTGTTGAGAAACATACTTAGACTAGAGATTGCCTTGCAAGGCGACAAACAAAACACACCATCAGAATAGCTGGCCGGTGTCTCGAAGGTTAAAAGCCGTTGACATGCCAAACTTTAGCTCCGGTGCCCCAATGCTTGTATGGGTAACGGCATAATTTCATCCCAACTTCTCAATCACGTATTGTGTTCGCCTTGTCGTGTCTCAAGTATGTTGGTGAGGGAAAGGGGTGGTGGGGGTGGTGGTGGGGGGGGGGAACATCGCCGCAACCCATCTTCATGTTTTTTGGGAAGTGCATCGCAACAATAACGAAGGGAATACTAATTACAATAATGACACGGTTGTGCCATGGGATTGTGGGGGTTTCTTCGCTGATCCGTACGTTGACATGTTCAAAACACAAAGCTGCGCATTATTCTTTAATTTTCGGGAGGGGGGCGGGGGGGGGGGGGGAAGGGAGTAAACTACGTTTATTTTTCCATTCAAATGTGTAAATAAAGTTTCGCATTGAATTTCAAGGGGCCACGGGGGGAACAAAGATTCCTGTTTATCAATTCTAATGTTGAAATTTGAACTTTGTATACAGAATGATGTCTAAGGATTTCTCAACAGATGCGAGTTTTTTTAAATAGTAAGACCCGTGTTGAGGGACGTCCGAAGACTTCTAATTATGTGTTGTGTGTGTATGTGTGTGTGATTAAGAAGGAGAAGGGTGCTTAAGAAACATTCCAGGTTGCCCACAATCGGAAACGATGTGTGCGCAATTACATGTTATTTCTGTGTTGTTGTTGTTGTTTGTTGTTGTTAGTGTTGTGTGTGTGTGTTGTTTATTTGTTTCAAAACGAAAGGATGTGACACAACTTTAAGTCTGTAGAAAGGTGTACGAGAAAGATTCCTCGAGTTGACGAAATCGGGAGAAGGGCGTGGTTTATGTTTTATATACAAATTAACAACAATTATGAAAAGTTTTGTTTGCAATTGTTTCTTTTCTTTGGTTTAAATGCATTTAAAAGAGATTTAGTGTTCTGAATTTTTATGGTTAGGTTTAGCTCAAGGGTTTTCAACCTTTTTCTGCTCACCGCCCCCTTTTACATTTTCTTCCCGCTCACCGCCCCCCACCCAACTTTTTTTCAGCACCCACTCCCCCCACCCTTCTGGACGTTAAATGGTCAATATAGTTTCCGCAATTTTGTTAGGCCGACTAGATTTGTGTGCTCATTTATTATCTTTACAAAATCTGAAAAGGAAACTTATTGTAAGAATTAATAGATAAAAAAATTACCTAAACAAGAGGCTTAATTAAAAAAATCAATATTAATGTAAATCGTTTGCCCGATGTGTTGCTAGTAGTTTGTCTATATTTGTTTCAATTTTGGTTGCAAGAGCCTCAGGTCTCCACGCTTCACTATTTGCAGCTTGTTTTTTGACAACCTAATGATATTAGCATAAAATCCACTTTCCAAAAACAAATAATTAAAAAAGCGTGATAAGAATGCACTACAAAATTGTTGCTAAAACTCACAGACGTAGAGAAACTGATTTTCTCCCAAAGAATCGCATTTGCCTTTCAAAAACTCGAGCACCGAATCCCCAAGTCTCACACATTATATTTAAACAGTCATCGTTTGCTAACCAACGCACCTCTGTGTGCAGTAGCCGTCGCTTGTAGTTCTCGTCAATGAACAAGATTTATTTGGCAACATAGTACACAAGTACAATATAGGTAGCCTATAGTCTAGTCGAAGACAAAACAAGAATATTATAACATTGTCAAACAATATAAAATTATATCGAGACAATAATAGTAATACAGATATTAATAATAAAAATAATTTAAAAAGAATAATTTTAGGTATCAATGCAAAGCTGTCAAAAAAATAAATAATTGAATGCATTACTTATTTGTGAACTGCTAGTGGGCGCTACAGACAATAACCAAGACTTTTAAGGGGGATGAATATATTAAGATCTATACTCAGAAGTACATTGAAAGCTGGAAGGAATATAATTATATAAATATAATTAATTCTAAAACAAATTTATTTGTATTATTAATTTAGAAATATAAGATACTTATTTAATTGCACTATATTATGTAATTTCTGCAATTATTAATGTTTAAAATATAAACTCTTTGAATGGACAAACAAGTAATGCAGGAAAAGTTTATTTGCAAATGTTTAACGTAAATTATATTAATCCTCTGATAATAAAATCTTGTTAGGAATACCATAATGTTGAATTTATATAAAGAAATAATAATTAGTCAGTAATATTTGTTATATTACAAAACATAACTTATTGGGCATCACTATTGAATAAATGTGGAAAACACTTTTTTAATTAAAGGGAGATAATTACCCTGTTTCATTTGAGCTAATATTTCTAAAATGTTGTTTTTTTTTATTTGTAAAAAAAAATTTATGGCTTGCAATTTTAATCTTTAAAATGATCAAACTGTAAAAAGTATTGGAAAATTATATAAATATTATATGACTAAAGCATTTATTTATATGTATATTTTCAAACATTACATTAACTACCCAGTGTGTATGATTACTCTGTAATTATTCTGATTAACCATAATGGGGAACTGATTGTTGAAGATGGAAACACACAAATAAAATAAACTGAGATCAAAATATCATTAATATTAGCAGATGTTAGGGATAGAACCCGCGACGTGTCGGTAGATAGTCCGGTGAACTAACCACAGGACCAGCCGGCTGCACTGACCATACTTATCTAATACTGACCCATACTTTTTCGAAAACTCATTGCGATTCCTACTGCTTATAGTTATAATAATATGTAGGCCTACTTTTGAGGGGTATCAAATATTTATCAGCACATGCGTTTACATCACATTTCATCCAAAAACTAATCGATTCAAATAGCTGAGGTGTTCAAATTATATCAGGTACATTTGTACCACCCACTTGCCCTTCACCGCCCCCCAAACGCCACCGGGAACGTCAGCGCCCCCCTTAAGCCTCTCACCGCCCCCGTTGAGAACCTATGGTTTAGATGAAATTGTGACAAGTTTAGAGTTGTTGCAATTCTTTTTTTTTTTCGTTTTTTGTTTTGTTTTATACGAAAAACAAATTTGGTCAGAATTAGACTCATATTTGTTAAGTGTAAAAGTAAGTAAAGTAATACTTACGGACCAATAGGACAGGTGAAGCATGGTTCACCAGTCTCCGTGGCAATGACATTCTAGGGGATTGTGAGGCCATCTTCAACCAATCTCTGGTATTCGTTAGAGCACCGTTGACTCGGGGGGACACTCTTCAGGCCCCTTGAAAAAAAAACCAATCCTAGCCTTCACCAGGATTTAAACACCAGGACCTTCGGTACGATAGCCGCCGCTCGTCCTCCATGCCCCGTTGTATAGGTTATGTAATATTGTTTTATGTAGCGCGATGTTGTACTAGACCAGGGGTCGGGAACCTTCTTGTCTGAGAGAGCCATGGACACCACATATTTTGAAAATTAATTCTGTGAGAGCCATACATTATGTTTAAAACTAAAAATTCAAGTAAATTTCCCTTTAATTACACTGAATGCAGGGTTGCTATTTTTCTGTCTTTTAGGTCAGCGGAGTTTATCTCCTCCTTTACCACTTCTGATGTTGAGCTGCAGTAGACTTTAGCTCATTTGTAGAATGAAATATTGATGTGTAATTAATATGTAGATCAAAGGAGTCTAAAGAAACATTTTTTTTATAATCGAACATTTGTCTGCGAGCCAGCTGCAGCCATCAATAGAGCCACATCTGGCTCGCGAGCCATAGGTTCCCGACCCCTGTACTAGACGGAGCGCATTATTATTGCCATCGCAGGAGGCTCGGGATCAAAACCCTTAAACAGTAAGGTAAAAAGTTAGTTTCCTTGACGAACCAATGTTATCCATAGGGATCCGCGAAGCAGAGTTCACACGTTTCCATAGCAACGACTAACTAGGGGCATTGTGGTGGCCAGCACAATGCTCAGACGCCTTTACTTTGCCTCAACTAATGCCAGGGGCCCGTCAGTGCTGGCTAGACTAAGTATACCCCTCCCTATCCAAGAGAAAATCCCCATTCTTCACTAGGCTTCGAATCCTTTGAGGCTACTGTTAAAATTAAAGGTGACCCGTTGTTGGGGAGGGGGGGGGGTCCTCTTTGTACCTTGGCCAATGAAGATGATGATTAAGTATGCTTCGCTGGACGCAATAGATCATCACAGTCTGTAGAACTTCACTTTTGTTTCCATCATCAACAAGAACAATTATCTCAACTATGTTTGAAAACAAAACAAACTACAAGAGACCAACAAATAGAGTGATCGCACGTGACTTGGGGTCTAAACTCCACGTGATGTGCGCTCTCTCTCGAGTTTGTTCTGCGTCACAGTCTGCGAGCCTGTCTGCGAGGGCAGAAAAAAAAAACGGGGAGGGGGGTATGGGGTTAGTTAAATGATGCAAGGGTAACGCAAGTATCATCGTCCCCCCCACCCTCCCGCTCCTTTATCGTGGCATTAACTGCGCTCGCTTCGCCGCTTGGTGCCTTTGAGGTGCAATTTACTCTGTGCACCGGGGTCTTTTTTTTTGGCGATGCCAAGAGAGAGAAAGGCGATAGCTGCGTTCTTTCCAACAACACACAAACTAACCCCCCCCCCCCCCAACTTCCCATCCTTCAAAGACTCCTCAAATTTTACAAAGATTCGCCACTGCCTTACTGCTCGCTGCCAGCATGTCCCCATCCTGCACGCCTCCCATTCCCCACTCTCAAGGCGCAACCACTCTCCCCGCGTTCCCCAGACGCATACCCTTCTCCGTTAAAAAAAAAAGAGAACGAGAAAGAGAAAGAGAGAAGTTCCCCGGCCTTCTTCCACTAGAAGTAATTGGACGATTGCTTGTGTTCTTCGAGGACAAGTTTTAACTTAATCACCCAAACTATTAGTAAATGAGCTGGGTCCTCCCTACCCCTTCCCGTTCCCTCCAACTCCCCCCCCCCCCTCATCGCATCCTCTTTTGGGATACTTATTGGCACCAACAGCGAGAGGGGAAATACGTTTTCCCCCGTGCACCACCTCCTCCCCCCACTCTCTCTTTTCACTCTCACTCACATGTCTTTGTGAACATATTTTCTGCTCACTAAGTTTTGGAAACTAAGAAATTGGGAACATGTTGTTTTTCTTTTTTTTTTTTTAAATTACATTCTCTTGGGCTGGAGAGATATTTCCAGTGATCCCCTCCATCCTCTCCCCGCCCCTTCCCCTCTTTCCCTCCCTCTACTCTCATAACTCTTGTTTTTTGACTCCATGTTGTGAACTAGGAAATGAGTTTTTGTGTAAGAGTCTTGACTTTTATTCAATTCTCTTTTGTTGGTGTTGTTGGTTTTGTAGTTTTTTTTTATACTGCTGGCGTCTTGTATGGAATGGAATATCTGGGCGGAAAGAAGGGGGGTAGAGTGTAGGACGGGTGTGGGGTGGTCGGTCTCGGTGTTGGTTTAAAAAAAATGATCACAATCTCAGACAGGTCTTCAGTTTTCGTTTCGTTTTGTTTTGTATTTATGTGTTTGATGTTTATATTTTGTTAGGATTTAGGAGTGAGGGTGGGTTAGAAAATAACCAGATCAATAATATTATCTATCGGTTCATGGCTTCACGCGGGTCACAAAAGAGCTGCTTTATTTTTGTTTGTTTGTTAATTATTCTGGATTGGCCTTTTTTTGTTGTTGTTGTTTTTTCTTGGGGGGGGGGGGGGGTAAATTAAGGATGAATTACCTTTTTCATACATCAAGTAAAGCCTACCCTTTCGACCAAATTGATCTTAGGGCCGTCGAAACAGCGTTCACCAGTGTCTGTGGCCACGGCATGCTAGGGCATTGTGGGGCCAGCACAATGCACAGCCGCTTTTACTTTACCACAACTAAGGTCGGGTACCCACCCATCAGAGCTGGGTAGACTCAGGGACACCGCTGTACCCGGGAAAAAATTATAGTCTTCACGAGGATTTGAAAGGACTCCGAAAATATGGGTTGTGGTGAATTGTGGCAAAACTCGAAACCAATGAATCCTTGAAATTGTACTCGCTCACAGTGCCCTCCTGATTTGTTTATTGCACCTCCCCCCTTTCCCTTTAAAGGAACAAAAAGGCGAAAGTTATCTCAACAGATAAAGAAAAGACTCTCTACGAACTTCATATCCCAAGATATAGACTCAAATTAATATGTCAGGAGAAGGAAAGAGAAAGAAAAATGTAGAGTTTTTTCCGGGGTAAGTAGCCCCCACTGCAAGACGAGACTAAATCCTCGGAAATGCCTTAGAGACACATATCTTGTGTATATTGAAAGGTTCGTCTGTAATCTATTAGACAAGAAGGTTAGAGACGAGATAGATTCCTGCTTCCTTTTCTGTGTGTGTGAAATGTTTCAAGATATTCTATCGGGGGCGTTGTAACAATTGCCTGCATAAATGTTTTCCTCCTCTGCAAAATGAAAGAAAAAAAGAAAACACAAAAGAAAAGGCAATACATGTATTGAAAACTTGCTGATGAGTTTCTTACAAGCCTCCCACACCCCGCACCCCAACCCTAAAATGCAGGGCTTTTTCTGGACGTGATGACGTCTTTAGAGGAAAAGAGGAAAGGGGGGTGGAGTGCGCTCTTAAAGCTGACCATATTATTATTTTTGCGCCGGCCATAGATGCTGTACTGTTTACCTTTCCCTGTCCAACCTCGGGGCGTTGTGTGCGCCCTTACATGGAGTATTGAAGAGAAAAGCCCCTGGATCTTTTTTAGAGTTCTCATTCTGGCTTTTTATTCCATTTGACGTGCTGTTCAGAAGGCAAGTTTTGTGTTTTGCTTACAATGTTTTTTTTTTATTTTATTGCTGGGTGTTCCAATTCCAATGAGCATTTTTCCTTGGGGGCCTCACCCCCCCCCCCTTTCATATTCGTAATGGCGCCCCTCCTCCCTCTTCCCCCCCTTACACTGCATTTCATCACACCCCTTACAATAACAAATAGTGAATATCTCTATGGCTATATCTATATTATATATTCACACTTCACACCGAGCAAAGCGACATCATATAATAAAAGAACGAAAAAGTACAAAGTCTTCTCAAGGGGAAGCAAGCGAAACGATGCTCTTTACATTTCTGGGGTTGTTCCCCCTTAGCTGTGTAAAATTTTAAGCATCAACGAATTGCTTTTAGGGTGCCCGTGAATTGAGTGAATTCTGACAATCTTCCCCCCATTCAGCTCCTTTCCTTCAATTGGCTGAAGCAAAGAAAGAAATGAAAAAGGGGAGGGTGGATAATAAAGAAAGAAAGAGAGAGAGAGAGGGGGAGGGGGGGGGAGAGAAATTAAAAAGCTATAAAGTTTGTCATAAGCGTATTATGGGGATACTTTATGGCTGCCCTGGAACATAGTTGCAAACACAGTTTTGCTGAGCATTAAAAGGGCGTAAAATGTCATATTGTCGCACCTTCTAGTTTGTGATTTTAACAAAGCTTTCTTCACATTTGTATTTTTCTTCTCTTTTTATGTGAGCGTGCGTGTGTGTATGTTAGAGTGAATGTATGTGTGTTAAATTCTACTTTGGGACATTGGACAAATAAAACAACAACGCGTAGATGACGTCATGTTGGAGAAAAATCTGGTGCAGTTAAAATGATAGCACTTTATCATAATGTAGACAGAGAAATGAAGAAGGTGTGTGTGGTGGGGGTGGGGTGGGGCATGGGAGCCAGGAGAGATATAGACAGAGACATACAGAGAGTAAAGAAAGAAATGCCTGGTTTAGGGGGGGGGGGGTAGCTACAGATTTTGTGTGTTTTTTTAAACTCCAGCCGTAGCTTGGGGCGAGGTAGCCGAGCGGCAGCGCGTTCGACTGGCGATCCAAAGATCCTGGGTTCGAATCGTGGTGGAGGCTAGGATTTTTTTCCCCAGGATTTGAGGGTGTCCCTGAGGCTACCCAGCTCTGATGTGTACCTGACATTAGTTGGGGTAAAGACGAAAGGCGGCTGGGCATATTGCTGGCCACACATCCCCTAGTTTGCCGTGGCCACAGAAACTGGGGAACGCTGCTTCACCAGCCCTATGATCAGTTTTGTCCGAAGGATACTTTACTTTTTTTTTTTTTAGTCGTGGCTTGTAGGTGCACTTCTTTTTGTAGATGTATCTTTTGCATATGTGTCGTCATATCAAAGCACTGCCCGATTCTGCTGTACTCTTCTTTCAAATTGTGCTTTCTCCCTCTCTCTCTCTCTCTCGCTCTCTCTCTCCCTCTCTCTCTCTCTCTCGCTCTCTCTCTCGCTCTCTCTCTCTCTCTCTCTCTCAACTCTAAACCTTTCTTCTTCTTGTTCTTCTTCTCCTACGGTACAAAGAAATTAACTCTAGCACTCTGGCCTTACAGGCCAATCGTCTGTTAGTTTAGATTAACGGGCTTACTACGAGATTAGCAACAAAACACAAGGCATTTTCCATGAAGAAAGAAAGATATAAAAGAAAGAGGCTGGTCGTTTGAAAGAAACAAACACACAATTTCTTCTTTAATTTTAAAATACTTCTTTTGTCGACTTCATACTTTGTTACAACCTCCTCCTTCCTTCCCTCCCTTACTCCCTCACTTGTTTGAATCCTCCAGCTTTGCCGACGCGTCTTTGAAAATAGGAGGTAAGCTGGGTACAAAATCACAGAGGCATGGCGAAAACACGGCGCCCCTCGCTACCATATCTCCTGCAAAAACGATAATATTTCTCTGGTCGAGTGGCGGGATTGATGTTTGGGGGGAGGGAGGGGTTGGGGTTTGAAATATATATATATTATAAAAAAAAAAGAACTGCTTCCAACTTAAAACCAAACAAGGGCGCATTTCTAGTTCTACATGTTAATATAGTGAAGGCTTTTTGTAATTTTAGAAGATGTTTTAAAGCCTCCCCCCCCCCCCCCCCCCCCTATGTTTGTGGCAAGCGACAGTAGGCAGGGTCATACTTGACTACTTGACTGGCCTAGGTCTGTACCTTTAGTCTTAGTGGGAAATCGGGAAATATTTTTTGGGTTTGAAACTTTTAAAACAGTGGAAATAGTTTTAACCAGATACAGTGGTAGTAGTTGGGGAGTGGAGGGTCTGTGTGCCCGAGGTGGGAGGGGGGCTAATTTCAAATACTGTAGAACCTGTGATCTCAGAATGCCTTACTTTTGGAAGTCTTTCCTTACGGAGGAAAAGAAACCAGGAGATATAGAAGTAGGTTTCGGGGCTTGGGGGGCGTGTCGGTCCAACAGCAGTGCGTTTTATTTTACTCGCCATTTCTGAAGGTCTTGAGTTAAAATCTTAAGTAAAAAATTAGAAAATGTCTAGAAATGGTCCCAGAGTCTGCCTAAGTGTCGATACTCTCCAGATGGCTGCATTTTACAAGCTACCAAGAGTTAAAACGAATCCCTTTAGCCTTATTAATGCAAGTGTCTTACTGCACATTAATTGATAAAGTCATACTTTAAAAAACAACAACTATTTTCCGCATCGATATAAAAATGCTTTTTCTCTTGTGAGTAGTTGAAGAGCTAATCTAAATCTTCTGAATGCCAATGCATAACTAAATTTCGATATGAAAAAAACTAAGTTTTTAGGGTTTGTTTAATTATTTGTCCAAATAAAACCCAAATGTTTCGGTGACTCAAATAAAAGCGGGTCAGCTCCGCGCGCCTCCTTCTTCCGCCTTTCGCAGCGTGACTGAGGCGTTGCATGCACGTGTGTGTGTGTGTGTTTGTGTGTATGCGTGCGTGCGTGTTTTGAGTTTTCAAAACCTTTTTTCTTCCAGTGCCGGTGTATCGGTGAGCGTGGAACGTGAGAAATTGCCGCGGCGACTCCAGATACAACAACAAGTTAGCTTTATTCAATTATGCGGCCCCCAGGATACACCCCTCTTTGCGCCGTGACCCCCTTCCCGTTCCCCTCCCCCTTATCCGTTTCCTTCTCATTTTTTTTATTTTTTCGCGGTTCTTTTAATAATTTTTTTTTGTCTTTTTCAACTCTCCATGACTTCCTGTGGAATCGTGATTTACCCAGAATTCCGCTCTTCTTGCACGAGGCATGGCTTGAATTTAGCGCCAGGGACTTGTAGTTTTGTTTGTAAAGGGGGGGGGGGGGGTTGAAGGGGTAGTGGAGGGGCGAGGGTTGATGGTGGTGGTGGTGGGGGGGGGGGGTGGCTAGAGAGATCGCTCTTTGAGGAGTCAACTCCCAGCTTCTTAGCGCCAGACAAATATTCGTTCTCTTTGTTTCTGTCTCCTTCATTCATGCATTCTGTCTTTCTCTTTTCCCTGAAATTTGTTTTTTGGTTTTCAGCTTTCTTCCCTTTTTCATATCCATTATAAGAAATCGTGCACGTGCATTGAAGATGAATTTAAAAATAAAGGAGGGTCGGGGGGGGGGGTGGGTGGGTGGGAAGATGGTTCGGAAAAACAACAACTACCGCATCATTAAGGTTGGTTCACTTGTGTGCAAGGCTTATAAAACTAACGTCCAACAGCGGTGTGCGCGATGGTCAGACGACGAGAGCATTCAATGCAATGTCTTTCAGAAGTGTCACGCGGGTTTGCAGAAGCATCGTTCACCGCTCCCCTCCCCCTCCTCTCACACCCGCACACACACACGCACACACACTGCATAAAAGGAGGATTGTGTAGCCAGCAACAGTGCTCAGCCGCCTTTAATCTTCCTCCAAGAAATATTAATGTTTCTAGAGCTTTGTAGACGTCTTCTAAGCCATTGAAATAATTTTTTTTTAGCCTTTTTAACTCCGGCTTTTTCCAAACAATTAGGTCTAGGGATAATCTCCACAATATTTTTTTTTTGTAAGCCAGTGTAAAAAGCCAATTTTTCAAATGCTATTGCTTTTGAAAAAAGAAAATATGCAGTATATGAACATGCTGACAATTTTAATTGAATTTTTGTTTTTACATCTCATGCAAAAGTCTTAAGAAACTAAAAAGCCTTTTTTTTTTTAAGCAAACCTCTCAAAGATTTCATCTTACACAATATTATATAAGTCTAGCGGCCAGTAAATGTGCCGTATTCAAGATTTCTTTTTTGTGCTTTTCCTTACCTTTGAAGTTTTACGTCTCCCCCTCCACTCATTAAAAAGACTGTGGCGCCATGTCCCGACGTTGGGTGATGGGGCGTTGCTGGGTGGGTTAAGTTCGACGCCGTTTGTCTTTTTGTGTTCTCTTAGCTTCCGAGTGAGAAAAAAAAAGACATTTGTTTTTAGTTGGTAATTTTTAAAGCGCATAAGCCCTTCCTTTTAAGAATAAGGGAACGTATAGATCTAGATCGAGTTGAATAAATGTAGTTTACCAAACATATTGTGATTTGAATGGTTTACCCAGTTTACTCTATTGTGTGTATGTTCGTTTTGTTGTTGTATGGGCAAGCAGACGCCAAACAATAATATGTTCTGTTACTTAACGACTGGTGGAAACACACACACAGGCACCTGCATGCCCATTTTATTCCATTTGTATATTTTTCACGGTGCCATTATTTTCGTTGCTATTTGTTTTTTTTTTGTTTTTTTTTCTCACATCGTGTTTATACAAACGATACTAACGATACTAACGATACTCTCGATACTAACGATACTAACGATACGCAAGGCGCGACTGTATGCCTTAGTGTTTTTGTATTCCTGTCTACGTTTCCCTCGTTTTGGGTAGCGAGTTACATAATGTATACCAAGGGAATTAAACGGCGCAAAACACTCCATTCATTTCTCCATCTTTTTGTTTTAAAGCATGTTTTTTGTTGTTGTTTTTTTTGTATAGGAATGACAAAATGTGGTGTGTGTGAGTTGGGGGATAATTAAGTAAATTTAAAAACTTTAACAAATTAAACAAAAAGGTAGATAAATACAGAGATAAAAAACAAGCAAAGTTGGAAAAAAAAAATGTGTAAATATATTTTGACGAAAATAACATCTACTCGGAAACATATCCTTGGAAATTCTCAGATTATGGAATTGATCGTGAAAAGGAAGAAAAACAAAGTCATGGCAGAATTTGATCCTGTGCACAAAAAAAAAAAAAAAAAAAAAAAAAAAAAATTATCAGAAAGGCAAAGAAAAAGAAACCTAGAAAAAAAACAAACACTTAGGTCTATGTTAAAAGGCAGAATTTAGGAGTTTTATTTTATTTTAAGTTTTTTTGCACTTGTTTCCTTCTTCTATTTTATGAAAAGTAAGACGGGGCGAGTAGAGAAGAGAGATAGTTTGTGTGTGTGTGTGTGTGTTAAAACGTAGGTTGCTAAGCGAGGGGGTCAGGGTTCATGTTGCAGATAACTTCTCAGGTTTCATATACATTTTACACAACTGCTTGCTCATAACACGATGCTGTTTGCTGCCTCTTACCTTTTTTTTTTAAGAAAGAGATGGTTCGCTCATATTTTGTTTTCTCCTCCATCTTTCTAAACTTTCACCTGCTACTGACGTCAGGAAAACGTTTTCAGCTAGGCGTTCCCTCCCTCCCTCCCCATCAACCCTTCCCCTTCCATAAACCCCCCTCCCACTCACTCACCCACCACTCATTTACCACTCAGCCAGCGCTAGCATAAGTCCATATGAATATCTTTATTTAAATATATATATATATAAACATTTTTTTTTTTAGCTTGGACAGGAAGTAAGGTGAAGTTGCCTACTCCTCGGCTTTTCGGCTTTATCGTAATATGGGTAAACAAGCAAAAAATATACAAGTTGGCAACGCTCTCTCTCTCTCTACATATATTATTTGATATATTACGTGTGTCCAGATTAGCTGTCGCAGATGATAGCGGATGACGGAAAGGCCACAACACAGCAAATCATTGTATATTATTATATTTTGTGTTTCATAACACCTTTGTCAGTACAGAACTCTCTTTCCGTTGGAGCGTGGGGTCATGTTTGATATTTTGGTACGGCATCAAATCTTGCAGAGCTTGGTTTAAAAAAAAAAAGTGTGTTGAAGCCTCGTTTTCGAAATGATTCCGGAAGCACGCCCCTCTTTGGCCGTGTACAAGACAAACATGTCTGCCCAGGTTATATGTGTCATTAGTTATGAGCTCTATGCGGTTTGTGAGAGGGTAAATGTGACGAGTTTAACTGTACTGTAACCGAATGTGGCTGTCTATCATCTTTCAAACTTGCACAAAAAGTATGACTTGATAATGAGTGGCTAATGTGTTTGTCATAAATAGCGGATGTGTGGATGTTTATGAAAAACCATTTTCTGAGTTCACTGTGAATGCAATGTCTAAAGGTCCTTTTAGATTTTCATATTCTGTAGATGGAACCTTAAATTAACCCCTTCGGACCTAATTGATCCATTAGGCCGGTGAAGCAGCATTAACCATGGCCTTGTCATCCTAATGGATAGTGTTGCCATCAGAATGCCTAGCCGCCTTTACTTTGCCCTAACTTTTATCATGTACCCATCAAAGCTTTGACACCCCCTTCATACCCGGAGGAGGTCGTAGCCTTTACCTGGATTCAAATCCAGGACCTTCGGTACGCCAGTGGAACTCGCTGCCTCTCGGCCCACTGTCCCACATGATGGAACCGATAGTTCTTTGAGCTCTCAGTTCCTCAGGAAAGCTTCCTTTAACCATATGCTGCTTTCTTTTTCTGTCAATCGTTGTACAGATTTATTTGCTCTCTGGCAGTCAGCGCTCGCCAAATAGCTTTGATCGCTTCTGAAAATCTGTTCAAGCTTCGACTGCAATAATTTGTGTGAAAGAAAAGTCAGATTGGCATACTGCTGGCCACACAACCGCCATGTGTGTCGCGGTCGCTGAAACTGTCCCACGATCTCTGCTTTATCATCCCTTACGGAGAGCAAATTTTGTGAATGGTATATAGTGCTATGACATAGACGCGACTGGTGCCCCCCTTAAAGAACGTAAAGTTTAGTTTCTACACAGTAGTCTACTATACCAGGATCGGCAACCTTTTGATATAAGAGGTGTGCCAAATCATGATGTCTAATTCATTCAGCGTGCCAAAAGTCTAAAAGTCATCCTGCTCTACCACTCATTTTATTGTAGAAGAGACTTGATTGCCTTTTTTAGGGGTCTTCCGCGTGCCATCGGAAATCGCTCTGCGTGCCATGTATGGCACGCGTCCCGTAGGTGGCCGACACCTGTTCTAAACTATTATGATAAGCCATTTATTGTGAGATGGATCTAGATAACTCATTTTCATTTTGAAATGCTATTGGGGGCTCTGGTTTGGCGGTTGGAAGAGGGGGCATAATTTCATATCATTGTTTCAGCTCAGCACGTGTTTGCTGTTATCTCCTCTCCTCCACAGACTTGCTCTCTGAATGCGTAAATGTTGTCATACCATGAAATCCAACTCCCTTACCGTCACCTTTTTGTGCTATTCCTTGACGCCGCGGGCGCCCCAAATTCCAGAATACGTGGCGCACCTACCCCTCCTTTTATCCCACTGGGGCCTTCTCCAAATGTTTTGACTTGTTCGCTTCCGGCCCGGCCCAGCCCCCCCCCCCCCACACTCCCCAAGGACTATGTTCCTTATTAAACCCAGGCCTTGTTTTTTGTATTGTTTTTCTTTCATGGTTTATAGATTCATCCTTGTCATGAACTTGGTCTGTATCAACTCCTCCCTCACACTCGGGCGCTAACCAACTTCCTTCCTCGGCTAGGGATGAAAAAAACATGCGAGTTCTCTTTGAAATGTTAACCTGGGAATAATATGGATCTACCCCCCCCCCCCCCCCCCCCCAAAAAAAAAAACAAAAAAAACACCGTCTACTTTCGCGATTGTTTTTCTGTGTGGAATGTTTGAATATTATTGGCACCAGTTATCTGTCAGATATAGTGAACTTGGTTGAGTCCACGTTACTTCCTGTGTCAGTAGAAGCATGACATTCAGGCCACGTTGGTGCGTAGGGCTAGCGAAGCACCGTTCGCACAGTTTTTGTCGTGTCGGCGGCGTGCAAGGGAGGGTGCCGTGAGGGCCAGGCGCAATCGTCAGCGCTCTAAAGGATTATGCCGTTTATATTCAACCTACTCGATTTGAGTAGGCCTACGTGTCAAAAGAAAATATGGCATTAGCAAGAGGGACTTAAGTCTGAGGCTTACCTTGGAGACCGCTTCTGATATCACAAAATATGTATTTATTTATAATGACTTTGTAGAGTTTTGTTTTATTTAGAGTTCCGCACACGATGACTTACTCCCCGACAACTCCTCACATACATGATATGGGGCAATATGGGGTCCTTCGACAGCTAGTTAGATTGTGATCCCGTAGGACTCTGGTTTGAGTCCAGGTAAAAAAAACAAACATGATTTTTCTCTTTGGCTCTTCTGAGTTACCTGACATTAAGTAAAGTAAAGTACCCTTCAGACCGGCCAAGTATTGTGCCAGGGTCACATCGCAGTTCTGGAAACTGCTGAACTCTCCTTTAACTTTAGCTTTAAACTCTCTGAGAAGGACCTTTTTTTTTTACTCGATAGCCTATGGGGCGTTATGAGTTTTTATATTCGCTTCCGCCTCATTTTTTTTTTTCAAATTGACCCTTGTAAATACCTTTTGTAAAGACCCTTGTCTTCTGACTCCCAAAATGTGGATTCGTTAAAATCTTTAAACCTGTCCATTTGTTAACCCTTCCCGTACCGACCTACTTCTATCTATGCTGCCTTCAGTTCCGCTATATACGCGCCCGGGACTGTAAGGGTTAAGAATAACAGCAGCGACTAATACAATTAACACACACGCACAAAAAAGCACAAGCTATGCGTATAAAAGCACAAACTATGCGTATGTAGGTTCTTAATGAGAGAAGAATGTCGTTACTCACCCCCCCCCCCTCCTCACCCCCCCCCCCCCCATTTTAATTTGTCTGTTGGTGTTTGAGGCTGTAGAGACAGAGAGTCTGTGAAACGGGAAGCTAAACATTAACCAGCCATTTGAGCAAAGAGTTGACTGGTGGAATAGATACCATAACTATAACACAAAGATATTACGTACAACAGTGTGTTTTTTTTATAAAAAAAATTTTAATATTATTTTTTTTAAATAGATATACACTACATCTTTTTCGCAAAAGGAAAACATGTTAAATTTTTATCTCGCTGGTTAATGAATGATGCTCTACGCTTTGTAAATTCTAGGTTCCAAGAATATTTTAGGGTTGATTTGTGTTTTTTGTTTTATGTAGCAGCCTGGGTGGTAAAAAAAAAACGTGTATATGCAAGTGTGTGTATGTGTAGAGAAACAGCGTAAAAACCTATTTTCTTTGTAGAAAAGCCTTATGTGTGGTAGGAGCGTGTGTATTTCTGCTCACTCCATTTGTCGTCACATCTCCCCCACCACCCCTCTTTTAATATTATAACCCATTTTGGTCAGATTTCTTCCTCAATGTATAATATTTTGTCTTTGCTGCTTGTGTTGTTGTTTTTTATAGTATTCTCTTGCGCATGGGTCGGCAACCTTTTGATAATAGTGCGCCAAAGTAGGATTTCAAAGTCATTCAGCGTGCCAGGAGGCTAAATTGTATCCTGCTCTAGCATTCAATTTCTGAAAAAATTACAGGCATTGCCTTTTTCGAGGTCTTCCGCGCGGCATTGAAAATCGCTCTTCTTGCCAAGTGTGACACGCGCGTCGTAGGTTGCCAATCCCTGCTCTAGCACATTAATTGCATTTTTCTTTTTACACCAATGTTGTACGTTGAACTCAACCGAGGAGATGGGCGAGGGCTGTATGGATCGCAACAGTAATCGGTAAATAACTAGAGAACCAATGTTGTCGATTACAAAAAGAAACATAGACAACAACAAAAACAAAAAAACTAAAGATAGCATAGTTCAACAAACGGTTGCTACCCACGTGTGTGCCTTTGCACCACAAGGCGTCTTTACAGATTTGCCGCAGGAGTGCTGCAATGTATTTCCTGCGTTACTCATTTTTTGTAAATTTCCTTTTCGATTCAGTCAGGGCTGCGGAGTCGGTAGATAAATGTTCCGACTCCGACTCCTCATTTTTTTTTCTTCCGACTCCGACTCCCCGACTCCGACTCCTCTGTATTAATATGCGAATGTATTTTTTACATTCCTTGAAGGAAAGAAAGGCAACATACATCTACAGGTCATTACCACAGGACTACTGGCTTGGATTTACTGTATTTAATTTTAAACATTCATGGGCCCCCTAAACTCTTGAGGGCCCCGGTACAGCGTACCGGCTGTACCCCCCTCTCGTGGGGCCTGATCAGTAGAGGTCACGATCGGCGACTCTAAGGGGCAAACGGTTAATCCCTTACCAGTAAGAGGCTAGGTTACACATGGGCGCTGCGTTTTCTGTAACAGCATAACTTAGGATGTTAAAACCGGTCATCGGCTCTATAAAACCGGTTATCGGTTCTATAAAACCGGTTATATACCGGATTTCTGTCACCCCCCCCCCCCCCCGCGCAATGTCACATGCCGGAAAAGCCAAATGTGCGTAGTTTTGTAGGTATATTTGATAAATACTTCAAACTTGATTAGTGTTTGCATGGCATTCAATGGGTTGATTTGTGTGAATACAATATGATTTTGTACACTTTACCATAAAATTCTTTAGAACTAAAAAAATCTGGGCTAATTGATTAAAACCGATAATAGTTTTAAATTTTTCAATAGTGATAATCAAATTACCGATTATTGTTCACCATAATATTAAGAAGCATATGAAGAGGCATATATTTATGGTAACTTGTAAGATAATGTGTTGAAAGAGAATCAAAAGAATGTGTATTTAATAGTGCAGTTAATAATAAAGCACAGACGCGGTGTTTTGAAAATCAAAACCGGTTCTCGGTTTCAAAACCAGAATCCGGTATTCAGGTTTTCTTTTAACATCCCTAAGCAGAACACAACACTATGAAAATTATAGCCTAAATATTGCCGCTCCTAATTGTGCGTTGCGTGAGTAGCGCGTTTATAAGTCGTAAAGGCGTCATTCTTTTGTAGGCCTATTGAACGCAAATTACATAAGGAAAGAATCGTAAATGAGTAAAAGCTTCTCCAGGCCTCTAAAAAAATTATGCTTGTACTTAGTAGCTTAAGATGCGTTTTATTTAGGACCTATGGCCTAGGCCTATAGCCTACTAAGGCAGTGTTTAGTATTCCGAGAAAACCGCGCGTGCCATGTCCTAGCATTTGAAATAATTACAAACAATGTTAATGGTAATTAGTAATTTGGGCACTTGTATAGCGTCATCAATACCAGCGCCGAGCCGTCTATATGACGTCCAGTCTAATGACGCATTTCAAATTAGTTCAAAAGACTTTTTTTGTGTGTCGACCCACTATAGTATGACAATAGGGATAGGAACTTGAGTAGGGGTGGGGGCTTAGTGGAATAGACAGATACTTTACTTTCTAATCACTAATGTCTGTAATGTCTTGATCGGTTGTTTAAAATAAATGAAGCCCTGCCTTTTTCCAATCTAAACTTAGTAGGAGTCGGAGTCGGTGCATTTTTTGCCGACTCCGACTCCAGGTAGAATTCAGAATTCAGGTAGCTAAAATTTCCTCCGACTCCTCGACTTCGACTACACAGCCCTGTATTCAGTATGTTAAAATAGGGGAAATCTAGGGTTTTGAGTTTGGGAAAGTTCGTCATGGGGAAAGATATTTAAAAAAAATTAGTCTGAGAACGACTGTGCTAAAGGATTTTTAAAAAGAAAAGGAACGTTGGACTCATGATGTGGAATACATTTCCAAACAGATTTCGAGTAAGTCTATTAACTGGCTATTAGAGCTACGGCTCAGTTGGTTTTTTTTGTGTGTGTCCTTCTGCTAAGATAAACTAAAAACTCGTTACGTTCGAGAAGGGGGAGATTATATACCAAGCGTTTCCAGACAGTTTTTAGATATACTACGCCTTACACACTTACATCAGTGGGGGGGGGGGGGGGGGGGGGCACGCACACACACACACTCACGCAAAACAATAAACAAACAACAGCAAAAAATCACCACTAACTTCCATGAGGTGTTGGATTAGATACACGGACGAACCAGGCGCCAAGTCAAGTTGCCTACTGACGCATCCGCTGGAACTTGGAAGATTTCCTCCTCGCTCTTCCGCACTTGCCAGTAGAACCCGTCAAAGAAGACAACAAAAAACAACAAGAAAAATAAAACGTTAATTTACAACAAAAAAAAAAGAACATAATATTTTTTAAAAACGTAATTCATTTAATGAATATAAATATCATTTCTAAATTAGAAACAGATAAATATAAATGTATATTTATATATTATATGGCGCTGCAAATACATTTGAGTACTTTGAGGAATGTAAGATAGACACACACAAAAAAAAGATCAAAATACACATTTGGAGTAAAGTTTTGAAGATTTTCAAACAAACAAAAAAAAAAAGGAGGGGGGGGGGAGAAACGAAGATGACATTTTAAATGATATAAAAAAACAAAAACAGATGAATCTGAGCCGCTGATGGATTTATTCTTTATTGTAGGATCTTCTCGGAATATCTCAGCATTGATGATTTCAAGAATTACAGATATTTCTGTAGAGTTTGTGTGTGTGTTCCACTTGCACCGAGAAAGAGCCAGCGGCATTGATTGTGAATCATCTCGGCTCACAAAGATAAAACGGGAGATGATAAAATAGATTGATGATGATATAAATAGAGATATATAGGCTTATTCTGGTTTGAATTCAGGTAGATGCGTCAATATCGCCAGATTTGGGCCCTCCATCGGGGTCTGGAAGATAGTTTATTAGCCACACTTTAAAAAATTATATTTTGTTTACATGGGAATTTTGCAGAAGTTTAAAAAAAAACTTTTAAAAAAGTTTTATGTTATTTTATAATTATTTTTTGGACCATGTTCTCATTTGAACTACGTGCACTTGTCCTTGTACTTTTGCAAAAATTGCTATTAGCGTCTTTGAGAGCGTTTTGGTCTTTGAGAGTTTTTGGCACATGCAGCTCTTCCCTGTATTCTGCGTGTGTGTGTCTGTGTGTGTCTCCCCATACGTCATATCCCATGAAGCAATTAAATGAGTGGATATTTTTTTTTCTGAGCGCACAATAATTAACTAACCTCTAAAAACTATATATATATATATATAAAACTATATAATATATATAAATATTTTAAACTTGCTCTTTTGATCATTGCTCGGTAGGCAGAAATCTCATAATCCTTTCTTTAAGGTATAATCTGAGTAGGATTGTAAACTGTATATATCTATATATCCCGTCGTCAGTAATTATCTGTAACACTGAGATTACTTTTTTCTTTTTGTAAACGCTTCTTCTCTTTCTTTACGTGGTGGATTTTGACTTTCCTAAAAGACCGTGTTAATTTAGCTAATTCTGGACATTTTCAATTGCAAGAAACTTCTTGTATCCAACCTGGCAAGAGATCTAAAACTCTGGAAACCAATTACCTGGAACAGTCGAGAGGCCAAAGCGCATTTAAGGTAGCATAGTAGTTAGCATTCATCCGATCGTCGTCTGGGTAGGCTATTATTTAATTCAGATTGGCTTAGAATGTGATTGCGAGCAACGTGCTATATTTTATTTGCCCTGCGGTGCTTTGTGTATAATAAAGGCACTTAAAATAATAAGATAAACTAGTAAGCTCATTGATTGTGGAACCAGTGCAATGCTCCGGTGTGGCCTGCAGTTTTTTTGTTGTTTTTTTTTGCTTTGCAATGTTAAGTATTACTCAGAGTTGGTGGCCCAGATCTGGAGAAGAAAAAAGCACGGTCCTCACCAATTTTTTTTAGGGTTGCGCAAATTGGCGCTCTTATAGCTATGTCAAAAAAAAAAAAAAAAGCAATTTAACCCGTTCTTGGCCAGGATTTGAAATCCGAGACCTTCCAACCTTTCAATTGTAATCACTTCGACATTACACCATCATTTTCTTTTCTTATTCAATAGCTCGCTGTCTGACCCTTGTCCTACCAATGAAATTCTAACTCTCTGCAATACATGGGTGTCGTCGTGTAGTTGAGAATGTCTTGTGGACGTGCACGCTTCAACTACAAGTCTAAAAGATAGTTTTGGTGTTAAAAACAACAACAACAACATTTTAAAATCTATAACTTTCAGAAAAACAAAATTTTGAGTGCTTGCAAATCAACAATTCTGCGTGAAATTAAGGCAAATGTAGACAAAAGAATGTTCATAAGAGGATACCATGTTTTGTTTAAAAGCTGTATTCTATTTTTGGTTTGTTAAAGCTAGTACAAAAACTCTTGACTCTAGGTCGCGAATAGCTAAAGATATATATATATATATGTATATATATCGCCTACAAGTGTGACGTTTTCAAGTATTTTCCAATTGAGTACACTGGCCTTGTGGTTTGTATGTAGGTCGCTCCTCTAAGTCCGCTCAGTGCTTCGGTAATTTTGATTGTCATAGCTACGTGAGTCGAACATTCTGGCAAGAGAAAATCTATGTGAGAAAAAAGCGGGTGTAGACTACCGACAGGTCCAATAATGAGTGAAGAACATAGCATTGGGTTGGCCACAAATTAAGCTTGGTTACGTCCATCGAATACTCTACGGGGCTCGTGAAACGAATGCAAATATGTTTTTGCTCCTCTGTGTATGTGTGTTGCCCTTTTAAATAAAAACTAGATCTATAGAAACGCAGGGGAGGAGTGGGGTGCTGTGTGTGTTTCTGCTTTGATGATGTCTGCACCCCTTCCATTGGCCCCGGATACACCAGGAGTTCAGGAACTTGATCACTTAAGCCCGTCTTCAATTACCTGTCGCCAGGGGAGATTAAAGAGTAAAAGAAGCCGAGGAAAGATGAAAAGGGTGATGACCCCTAATGATCGCCCCACCCCCACCCCCGCCCCGCCACATACCATCCACCTTCTCATTCGTTACAAAAAAAATAATTTTGGCGAAGTATATTATTGCTGCATGTTTGAATGATTAGACGCTTACACGTGTGTGTGTGGATGTGGAAGTATATTATTGCTGCATGTTTGAATGATGAGACGCTTACACGTGTGTGTGTGGATGTGGAAGTATATTATTGCTGCATGTTTGAATGATGAGACGCTTACACGTGTGTGTGTGGATGTGGAAGTATATTATTGCTGCATGTTTGAATGATGAGACGCTTACACGTGTGTGTGTGGATGTGGAAGTATATTATTGCTGCATGTTTGAATGATGAGACGCTTACACGTGTGTGTGTGGATGTGGAAGTATATTATTGCTGCATGTTTGAATGATGAGACGCTTACACGTGTGTGTGTGGATGTGTTTGTGTAGGTGGCGGATTTGGAATCAGCAATACATTGAGACTGCTAAGGTTAAATTCTGGGCACCTGAAAACATTGGTTTCGGGCACCTGCGGAACATGTTGACTTGTTACGCCGCCCTGGAAGCGTTTTTGGTCACGCTAGTGAGCCGCGCGCCACATTTAAAAAAAACTGTTGAGCGCCCACGTTTCTCTTTCAGATCGGCTGCTAGAACAAGGAAGTGAAACTTGCCCCATGGTTTTCCAGATATTTTCCATTAAATTTCGATCATGGAACCTTGCGATAGGTTCTTTTTTTTTATTCCCCACCCGAATTGCACATTGGGGCTCAAATCAAATTACAGTTAAGGCTGAAGGCCGGATATAACTGTTCTTCGGGCCGGAAGAGGTCCATCTGGTCCTGGGTTTGACACTAATCCTATACACGCGTTGTATGAATCTATATTTCAATTTTTGTCAGTCAGAATGTCTGCTTATTGGAGCTATTGTCATAGTTAAGACTAATTTAATTTCTGCTTATTGGAGCTATTGTCATAGTTAAGACTAATTGAATTTCTGCTTATTGGAGCTATTGTCATAGTTAAGACTAATTGAATTTCTATCACAAGCCCAGTGGAATCAGCTTTGGCAGTAAAATAAAAATGTTTTAAACGGTATTGAATTTTGAGATTGTTGGGGAAAAGGGGGGTGTGGGTGGGTAATAGAATACAGAGGGCATATTTTTACATGGCATTGATATTACTGAAAGCTGCCAAACAAAAAACACGTGCGTGAAATAAACTAAACTAATCTATAATCACACAGATTGGTTGCCACTTGATACGTTGTGACAGCAAAGACTTTGCTTATTGTGTTATACGCTTAGAAATATATATATATATATATAACTGTAGAATCCAATGGACAATTAGTTCATCTGCCACATTTGCTAGAAGCACACATTGTCGTAAGCTACACGGGATTAAATCCAACTGACAGTAGACACTGGCTGGCTCTGTGGGTGACACGAAATCTTCCAGCTATTGTGACAGTTTGACACCGAATACTCGCAGGTGAAACCTCGCCACCCCTTCCCTCCCCCCCCCCCCCGCCCATCAGGCCACGTTTGGCACCTGCGGATGGGTTACAACACATCGATGGAATAACACTGTCATTCAGGACGATTGTGCCATCTGGCCGCTAGAATCAAATACAGGCCATGGTGTAATGTTTTGTTTTTTGTTATATATTTTGGTTGGTGACATACTGCAGTAGCGTTTCAAATGACAAGGTTCATAGGGTTTTAAAAAGTATGGGGGAAAATTGACCGGCCTAGAGTGCTAGAGCTTTATATAATGTAGACCGGTATAAGTTGCTAGCTTTATGTCATCGAGACCGGCATTTTAGTGCTAGCTTTGTGTCATCTAGACCGGCCTAGAGTTCTAGCTATATATAATCTAAGACCGATATGAGGTGCTAGCTTTATGACATCTAGACCGGCCTAGAGTGCTAGCTTTATGTCATCTAGACCGGTATGAGGTGCTAGCTTTATGTCATCTAGACCGGCATTTTAGTGCTAGCTTTGTGTCATCTAGACCGGCCTAGTGTTCTAGCTATATATAATCTAAGACCGATATGAGGTGCTAGCTTTATGACATCTAGACCGGCCTAGAGTGCTAGCTTTATGTCATCTAGACCGGTATGAGGTGCTAGCTTTATGTCATCTAGACCGGCCTAGAGTGCTAGCTTTACGTCATCTAGACCGGTATGAGGTGCTAGCTTTGTGTCATCTAGACCGGCCTAGAGTGCTAGCTTTATGTCATCTAGACCGGTATGAGGTGCTAGCTTTATGTCATCTAGACCGGCCTAGAGTGCTAGCTTTATATCATCTAGACCGGTATGAGGTGCTAGCTTTATGTCATCTAGACCGGCCTAGAGTGCCAGCTTTATGTCATCTAGACTGGTATGAGGTGCTAGCTTTATGTCATCTAGACCGGCCTAGAGTGCTAGCTTTATGTCATCTAGACCGGTATGAGGTGCTAGCTTTATGTCATCTAGACCGGCCTAGAGTGCTAGCTTTATGTCATCTAGACCGGTATGAGGTGCTAGCTTTATGTCATCTAGACCGGCCTAGAGTGCTAGCTTTATGTCATCTAGACCGGTATGAGGTGCTAGCTTTATGTCATATAGACCGGCCTAGAGTGCTAGCTTTATGTCATCTAGACCGGTATGAGGTACTAGCTTTATGTCATCTAGACCGGCCTAGAGTGCTAGCTTTATGTCATCTAGATCGGTATGAGGTGCTAGCTTTGTGTCATCTAGACCGGCCGATAGTGCTAGCTTTATGTCATCTAGACCGGTATGAGGTGCTAGCTTTATGTCATCTAGACCGGCCTAGAGTGCTAGCTTTATGTCATCTAGACCGGTATGATGTGCTAGCTTTATGTCATCTAGACCGGCCTAGAGTGCTAGCTTTATGTCATCTAGACCGGTATGAGGTGCTAGCTTTATGTCATATAGACCGGCCTAGAGTGCTAGCTTTATGTCATCTAGACCGGTATGAGGTACTAGCTTTATGTCATCTAGACCGGCCTAGAGTGCTAGCTTTATGTCATCTAGATCGGTATGAGGTGCTAGCTTTGTGTCATCTAGACCGGCCGATAGTGCTAGCTTATGACATCTAGATCGGTATGAGGTGCTGGCTTTATGTCATCTAGACCGGCCTAGAGTGCTAGCTGTATGACATCTAGACCGGCCTAGAGTGCTAGCTTTATGTCATCTAGACCGGTATGAGGTGCTAGCTTTATGTCATCTAGACCGGTATGAGGTTCTAGCTTTATGTCATCTAGACCGGCCTAGAGTGCTAACTTTATGTCATCTAGACCGGTATGAGGTGCTAGCTTTGTGTCATCTGGCGGGTGAAACCCAGTCAGCCTGTTCCCACCTTGAGAATCTAAGGCCGAGCCCGGTGCGGTAACCCGATCCACCCCATGTCGGCATACGTTTGTCCAGATATTTTGGAAGGTAAGGCTAGAGAGAGTTAGAGAGAGAGACAGAGAGAGAGACGAGAGAGACTCGCTAGCAAGGTTCATAGGCTCATTACTACAGATTTTCTCTTTGTTCTGTGTCAACAACACCCGAAGGGGACATGGAATCGCTTTCAATGGCTTAGGTATTTAAGGTTCGAAGAGAGACAGGTTGGCGCGGGGTGTGGGGGCGTTGGCGGAGTCGTTTTAAACCCACCTCCCACACTCGTACCCATCTTTCTCTCCTCATCTTTTCTACCTACAGACCCTTTTAAGTCATTTAAGTCAAATTGTGTTGATGACGTGAAGGGCATCTTGTTAGTGGTAATTTTATGTTAGACACCAGTAGGCCTATCTCGTAAGCAGGGAGTCCAAAACGTTGTTAATTAATAACGCCTACTACCCCTCTCGGGGCATAGGCCACCAACAAGGGCTCTCCAGCCATCCCGGTCCCGAGCGAGTCTTTCCAATTGTCCCCAAGAATGACCTGATCTCTTGATGTCGGCATCCAGGTCACGTCGCCAGCTGTTACGAGGTCGGCCCCTCTTCCTATTCCCTTAGGGGTTCCACGATAGAGACTGTCTGGTAATGTTAGATGCTGGTTTTCGGAGTGTGTGCCCCAACCATCTCCATCTTTTTTTGCATGATCTCCACATCGGCTGCCTGTTGACCTGTGCGATTCCAGAGCTCATCGTTACTGATCATGTCCGGCCAGCGTATATGCAAAAAGTCCAAAACGTGGAAGGACATATTTAGTTGTTAAGAAGATGAACAATTTCAAGCTTTTTTTTTTCTCTGAGAGGTGACCTCAGACGTTGTTTAAAACTTCTTGAACAAAAGAAGAATTTCCTGCGATTTATTTTAATGCTTCTACATAAGATGGGGCCGATGGAGACTACACAGGGGGGGGGGGGTAATCGAGAGGTTACTCAAAGCTTTGGTATTGAATGTAGTGGCAATAAAAGCTACCTGTTTATTTCGGTCACTCTGGGCACAAAGTAAGCTTCAGAGCAGGGTTTTGCCGTGTGGCCGGGAGACCCGTACCGGGGCCACGAAAGCAAAATTGCCGGGTTCTCAAAAAGAAGAAAAGTATTTTTAAAAAAAACCACCTATCATATATGTCATATTATTGTGCAGCTGTATACTGTATCGATAGATCTGTATCTCTACTTCGCCTTAAGTGGACGTTTCGTGATGCCTGATTCTAGCTACAGACCTGAAGTAGGCCTTTAGACTACACCAATCTGGTACCGGTGATGCCTGATTCTAGCTACAGACCTGAAGTAGGCCCTTAGACTACACCAATCTGGTACCGGTGCATTGTGTGGCAATTCATATATGTTTTATATGATAGTAACTAAAGTACCCGCCGGATCAAATTGATCACAGGGCCGGTGGAGCAGGGTTCCCCAGTTTCAGTGGCCACGGCATTCTATGTGATGTGTGGCCAGCACGATGCCCAGCCGCGTATACTTTCCCTATACTAATGAAAGGTAACCATCAGAGAGTCCCGAGAAAAATATCCTTGCCTTCACCAGGATTCGATACCATGACCTTCGGTACGCTAGTTGAACGCCTAACTGCCAGCTTGTCCCCATAATACGCCAGTTGAACACCTAGCTGCCAGCTTGTCCCCATAATACGCCAGTTGAACACCTAGCTGCCACCTTGTTCCCATAATACGCCAGTTGAACACCTAGCTGCCAGCTTGTTCCCATAATACGCCAGTTGAACGCCTAGCTGCCACCTTGTTCCCATAATACGCCAGTTGAACACCTAGCTGCCACCTTGTTCCCATAATACGCCAGTTGAACGCCTAGCTGCCACCTTGTTCCCATAATACGCCAGTTGAACGCCTAGCTGCCACCTTGTTCCCATAATACACCAGTTGAACGCCTAGCTGCCCTCTTGTTCCCATAATACGCCAGTTGAACGCCTAGCTGCCACCTTGTTCCCATAATACGCCAGTTGAACGCCTAGCTGCCAGCTTGTTCCCATAATACGCCAGTTGAACGCCTAGCTGCCACCTTGTTCCCATAATACGCCAGTTGAACGCCTAGCTGCCACCTTGTTCCCATAATACGCCAGTTGAACACCTAGCTGCCACCTTGTTCCCATAATACGCCAGTTGAACGCCTAGCTGCCACCTTGTTCCCATAATACGCCAGTTGAACGCCTAGCTGCCAGCTTGTTCCCATAATACGCCAGTTGAACGCCTAGCTGCCACCTTGTTCCCATAATACGCCAGTTGAACGCCTAGCTGCCACCTTGTTCCCATAATACGCCAGTTGAACACCTAGCTGCCACCTTGTTCCCATAATACGCCAGTTGAACGCCTAGCTGCCACCTTGTTCCCATAATACGCCAGTTGAACGCCTAGCTGCCACCTTGTTCCCATAATACGCCAGTTGAACGCCTAGCTGCCAGCTTGTTCCCATAATACACCAGTTGAACGCCTAGCTGCCAGCTTGTTCCCATAATACGCCAGTTGAACACCTAGCTGCCACCTTGTTCCCATAATACGCCAGTTGAACACCTAGCTGCCAGCTTGTTCCCATAATACGCCAGTTGAACACCTAGCTGCCATCTTGTTCCCATAATACGCCAGTTGAACGCCTAGCTGTCACCTTGTCCCCATGGTACGCCTAGCTGTCACCTTGTCCCCATGGTACGCCTAGCTGTCACCTTGTCCCCATGGTACGCCTAGCTGTCACCTTGTCCCCATGGTACGCCAGTTGAACGCCTAGCTGCCACCTTGTTCCCATATTATAGAGTAGTACATGTGTGGAAAAAATTAACTGTTAGTGACTCACCAAAATGAAACATACCAAGAAAAAGTCCGTTTTCGAGAAAGTTCTGGGAGACGTGACTATTTATGAAATGTGTAGGAGCAGGTTAAAAAAAAAAAGGAAACGCAAAAACTTAGGGCCGCGATTGTTTCAATCAAGTCGCATAAATAATTGTTTTCCGTCGGTGGTAAGGAGCAGTGTGACGCAGGATTCTCCGGCGGCCTGGGAATAATGACACCGGGATCCCCAAACACGGGAAATTATGACATTAAACATGCCCGACACACGGAAATTGTGACATTAAACACGCCCGACACACGGGAATGTCGACACCATACTATTACAGCTGCCATGGATGAGGCCCGTTGTGCGATGAAGTATTATTAGATGGATTTGAGCAGCATATGAAGAGTGGCATTTCAGCACCGAATAGTTTGCCCGAAACGCCAACGGCCTCAGCACCCTCATTTAAAACCCTTTTCGAAACGGAAGACTAGACCCAAACCAAGGACAATTATGTATAACTGGCTAAACTACCCGGCGTTACTTTGAACAACAAATGACACATACAAATTAGGACAATAAAGTCACGTTCCCTTAAATTAACTAATGGTAATCCGACTTTAAACACATTTTGTAACGTTATTTGCGGAGATAATATGAATATATAGGCACCGTTTTTAAAGATTTTTTTTTTTTATTAAAAAAAAAAAGTTATTTGCGGGGAAGCGAACACAGGTCACGCATGAGTATATTGCATGTTACATGGTTTTTCTATCTACTGCACCCCAGGATAATGATGAGATGTATTTGCTAAGTATAAAGTCAACTATTGGCGAGAACAATCACGCTCTTATAAAGTACTCGTACTAAGTAGTTGTTGTGTTGTATATTTGTGCAAACAGTAGAATATAGTTTTCTCATCGTTTCTTCTTATTGTTTCCTCGCGTGGACCACTGTTGTCTTTTGCGCAGGAAGAAGTAATGCGAACGGGTGAACTTCCCGTTTATTGTACAAGTGCGTTTCGTGTCGGTGAAAGAGGCATTCCCGATTCCATGCTATGTGTGCCGTTGTACTTCGCCGTGTTTTAGGGAAAACACCCCGGGGGGTGGGAGGGGAGGGGTGACAACATTTTCATGGGCCCCCTTACCTCCGCCCTTTTCAAAGACATTTAGTTATTGGTTTACATACCACAAGATGAATGCGTGTATTTTAAGAATGAAATTAAAGTTAGGGTTATGGTTACTTCACGTGATGAAATAATGTTATCTGATCTGATGGGGCGCTTGTCATGTGAGTCTGAACTCAGCACTCCTGGGTGTCTGGCCGTTTAGTAGAGAAAAAAAAATTTAAAATCGTGTGGAGGCACCATTTAAAGACAAAATTTAAAGTAATCTCATAAAACCAATTTGATCCATAGGGACTGTAAAGCAACGTTTGCATGTTTCTGTGACCACGACATACCAGGGGATTGTGTGGCCAGCATAATTCAATGCCCAACTTTACTTTTGCCTAACTAATGTCAGGAAACCCACCCGAGAGGCAATAGAAAGAAAGTAAAGTATGCAGTCGGAACAAAATGATCCATAGGGCCAGTCAAGAAGCGTTCACCAGTTTCTATGACTACGACATACTAGGGGATTATGTTACCGGCACATTATGCTGGCCGCTTAATAATTCTCAGTCTGATGACGGCTCCACTAGCACAATTGAACCAACATGGCTTCTCCCACTTTTCATTCCTCCACCCCACCCCTTTCTCTCTCGCACTGGACATTCGTCAAAAACTGAAGACGTTGTCGAGTGCTTTGTGTGTCTTTAAGTTCTTGCGTTCTATCAAAACCTGTTGTAACAAAGCATGTTCTGTGAAGCTATTTCTCAACATGAAACGCCGGCTTTGTAAAAGTATTTTGTTTTCTTGCTAATCCCGTCTAAACCATCATCTTCACTTTTCAAAAGCCACCTTTCCCTTTTTTACATAGTAAATCCCTTATTCTGTTGTTTTTGTAACGTACAAGAGTTTCAAGGGAAACGAAAATCTGTCCTAAATGCCGCCCCCCCCACTCCTTTTTCATTTTCGCCTATCCACCTTACCCCCACCCCCTCCCAAATCGTACATTTTTTTTTTGTTTTGTAAATTTGTTATTCTAGATCACGCCCGTTGAATCTCCTACATTTACAGCACCTACGAGCGTATAAGAGAAGTCGTATTTTTTTATGTATATAAAGAGAGATCGAATGTGTTTGCTTTGCATCGGGAATTCCGCTGACGGACTAGGTTAGCACCGGGTTCCTAATCCCTGGCGTATCATGCAGCCCTGTGTCCCTGGATTTTGTGTGGGTCTCCTCAAACAAGGCGGGGCTGGGACAAGCAAAGTGGGGGCCCCGTGTTTAAGCAGACAAGGCGGAACAATTCAAGTCCTCTTTGAAAAGAGAACATGCTCTTTAAAGAAAAATTAAAGAGTTGAATAAAAAGGTGTTGTTTTTTTTTTTGGGGGGGGGGGGAGGGGGGGAGAACGGTAGACCAGGAGTGGGTTGTGGATTTTTATTTAAATTTATACCCCCCCTCCTTATTTTCTACCTCCAATTTTTTTCTTTCTCTCCTTTTTCCTTTTGGCCATTTGTTGCCATGATAAAGGACCCCCCCCCCCTTATCCTAACCCCCCCCCCCTTTCGCCGCTTTTTTCTTTTAGTGGAGATAATTGAGTGCTATTGACATCTGCGTCTAGAGTTACCGCCGTTTCCTGATCGCTTCTGAGCGGTGAAGGATTTAGCCACTAGAGGGTCCCTAGGTATGAGTTACAAGTGTCAACAAAAACGGAAGTGGTGACTCCTCTTAGAACGGAAGAGTGGGGGAGGGGTGCAGCACCGGGCCGCCTTCTTGATGCTGCGGTCTTTTTTGGGTGAGTTGAATTAACCAATTACTACTACGGGCCTGTGGGTTTGTGAATGGGGGAAGTTAGAATGTGAATAGAAAGTGTAAATTGGTTGTTTGCTCTGTACACGAGCCAGGGGTCATGGGTCATGGCCCTCAAGGGTGGAAAACAAGTTATCGGATGTGACTCGGGCGCATTTCGAATGATTATAGTATCATTTTCACACATCTATCAATCTATCTTTCTGTCCATCCATTCACCAATCCAGCTACCCTTTCATCCAAGTATGTAGGCTATCTATCCTCATGTAGGCTAAAATGTCTATTTATATGTTAAATAACTTTTTTTTTTTAAATGCAAAGTGAACACAATATCGGATCATCTCACCATAGAGCAGCGATGGCGAACCTATGGCACGCGTGCCACAGCTGGCACGCAGAGCCATTTCTGTGGGCACGGGAGCATTTACCAAAAATGGAACATCTAAGTTATGGTATTTGGTTTTACTTGCTGTGTTGGCACGTTGAAAGAAATAAGTTGGTCTTGTATTGTACTTTGGGCACGCGGCCTCAAAAAGGTTCGCCATCACTGCCATAGAGTAAGAACCCCCCCCCCCCCCATTCCTTCACCCCGAAATGCTGTGTTCGAATCCAGGTTCACGCCAAGGGTTCCCCCCCCCCCTTCCAGCCATGGGCTGCTCTAACCCAGCTCTGATGGGTCTACCTGGCTTCAGTTGAGGGAAAGTAGATCTGATCACGTGGTAGCTTGTTGTTGTTGTTTTTTTAAATAATACTTCTTCTTATTCTTCTTACTCATACTCGGAATTGGTCAATTTAAAACAAGAAGCTTGTAAAGTATTACGGTCTCTCTCACTTCTGTAACATAGTTTCGGTTAGCCTACATAATACACGACTTCACACGTTGTTATCGTGGACTTATTGACATGAAACTGTATAATCAATCACTAGCAGCACACTCTATGAGACCATGCGCAGGTGGCGCACGAACTATTCAATACTCCAGTTAGTATTTTTAATTTACATCTTTCCACTTTCTGGAATATAATAATATAGAAGCTTTTATTTTTTGGGGGCACCACAGTTTTAAAACAATAGACCTACATACACACACACACACACCGGGCCTCACACCATTGTTTATTTTCTTTTGAAAGCCGCCCCCTTGAAACAAAGGCTCCATTATCTCAAATCCACTGAACAATGCTCTCTTTATATTCCTGTCCCCCACCCCCATGGCCCCCGTCGACGACCTTGTTATTACCTCACGTCAATTAATTGTTTTCTTCCATCGGGAGGGATCCCGAGCCCCTCCCCGCCCCACCCCCACTCATTCTCCCATTGTTAAATTTTCTTTGGACCATTTCTCATCCCAGGCCTCACTGGGGACATTGAGCGAACCTGTGAAAAAAAAAATGCAGGCAGTTTAGGCAACCACTTAAACCCTGTCACTTGACAGTTCCAGGCTCCACTGCCTTGACTTCTTATTTCTGTCTGTGTGTCTCTCTCTCTCTCTCTCTTAAACCTACATCTTTACGACACTTTTAATGTTTCACTCTCTCTATTTCTCATTCTTCCCTCCCTCCACCTCCCCTCGGTCTCTCCGATCCCCCCTCTCTATCCTCCGTCTCCTGCAGACATGAATGACCTCTTGTTATTGCTGAGCTCAGCTTGCCTCATTTGCATAACCGCTCCCCCTCATAACAGCCTCGTATAGCATTGCCATTATTTCCTGCATGTCTTATCTCAATTGAATTTTTTTTAAGCCGTTCGATCTTATCCCACCCCCATTCCCCCCAAACCTCCACCCCTACCCTGCCTCAAATCCACCACTTCAACAATTTCAAAGGCCCTCTCCCTGAACCCCCCCTCCCCCCTTTCCAGCCCCCTGCCCCCCGTATATAAATCCTCTTGCACTGTAAACCTTGTAACAAAGCCCCCATTAAAGAGCGCCCCTTAGTTTTTTTTTCTGGGGGCTGTGGGGTGTTTTGACCTGGATGTCTTTCTTTCTAATCTGATGGAAATGCCCGCCTTATCCCGTGGCACTTAATTGTAGTTAGGATAATGAGATAAAGATTTAGTATCCAGCCTTAACCTAGTGCTACAAAGTGGGTCGTCTATTTATAGATTTAAAAAATCTTTAAAAGTAGGTCCTACATATATCTATATAACATTCTAGCCCTGATCTTATCTATTTTTTCTATCCATCTATCTAATCTATTTTAATATTGTTTAATCTATTTCAATGAATTATAATCTAATATGATAAATTCTAATTGAGTCCGACTGGTCCAGCGGTTAGTTCACCGGACTGTCAACCGACAGGTCGCGGGTTCTATCCCTGGCTCCAACCGATCCCTGCCGCCCTGCAGGAGTTTTAGGCCTAGTGGACGTAATATTCTTCTATCTCGAAGGAACGTATGTAAAACTTATAAGATACAATACTTATAAGATAATCTATTCTAATCTAATTAGTCCTGTATATTCCAAAATATACGTATGCCTGTCTATGTAAATATCTGTTTTTCTCCTGTAGTCATTCTGTTTGTCTGTCGTTTTCGTTTTTCTGTCTATGGATGGATTGCTCCATAAATTTAATCTAAATACTAACTCTATCAACCGCCATTACAGTTAACTTTTCTATTTAACTAACTTTCTATAGATATACTTTTTATAGAACATCCCTAGTGTTGAGTGAGTACTGTAAGGTTAGTAAAGCTAGTATCACTTTCACACCAATTTGATATATAGGGCAAGTGAAGCAGCGCTTACATGTTGTTGTTTTTTGTGGCCATGACATACAAGGTCATTGTGTTGGCAGCACAATACTCAGTCGTCTTATTTATCGCCACAACTATTTGTCAGGTACTCATTAGAACTGGGTAGACCCAGGGTACACCCTCAACACCCAGGGACGCCCTAGCCTTCACGAGTTTTTCGAACCCGGAACCCTTCGGTACGCCAGACGAGGGTGGTGTCTCTAGGCCACGTCTTTGAAGTTTGTACCTACTTGTAGTTTCCAGTTCCCCAACGCCTGTACATTCTCTACACAATGAAAACTAATGAACAATATTTATTAGCCACTTTAGTAGATAACACGTGGATTATACAGGTTAGGAAGTTTCGACACCAAGAAAGTTTGGAAAAGTTTGGAAAAATTTACCATTGTTTAAGAATGGTTGTGAATTTGGCAAAAAAATGGACCAAGCAGCGTGAAAAATAGTTCTTATAAATTAATAACAAGTCCTATGAGGATACGTTTAAGGAGTTCCTAAGTAATCTGATGTAGACCCACGTAGTTCAGTTAAAGCAGTTCTTCTTAAGTCCAATAATTTTTTATTTTTTTGTATGCCTAAAATGATTATATATTGGTTGGACATCCACAAACATTTGTTTATATTTGAGATTGCCTGACTACGTACGCATTCCTAGACTGTATGATATTTCACTTGTAGGCCCTACACATTGTTTGTTTTTTTTTGCGTGTCAAGTTTGGGCAAATGTTTTGAAATTATTTTTAAAGTAGGACCTGAGGAACCCCTGCACCATCTCTCCATCTCCTCGTCTCTCATTCGCTCCGTTCTTCCTTCCGTCCGTCTCTCTTATTTTCTTTTCTCTCGATCTGTTTTTTTAATTTAAATAAAATGATCCATTACCTTAGTGTTGCATGAAGTTTTCTTTTCCCAAACTCGCTAAATGGTGTGAAAACTTGACGACGCCACAGAATTATTGCGTCGACGCGCGGGTTTGGGGAGGGGGGATAGGGTTAAGGGGGGGGGGGGAGGCGGGATTGAAGGTACCCTGGCAACTGGAATGGTCATAAATTTTGACCCGAAATAGCTCGTCAGGTTGGTAATAGGGTGTCGTTGGTTTTCTTCTGTTTCTTTTGTTTTGTTATAGAAAGAAAATTACATGATGTTTTTTTTCTCTAGAATATTTTCATCATCTTCTTGCCACTAGCTTACCGAGATAGTTAACACATTTGTGGGAGTATTATGTTGTGTCTATAGTTTCCCCTTATCTTCAAACCATTTGGTTGGTGAAATAGTCACGGTCCACTAGGGGTGGGGTGGTGGAGGGAGGGGGCGTTGATGAGAGAATAATTGAGGAGTAGGGCCTACTTTAAAAGTATGCACCCCCTCTTGAGTGATAATAACTAGTAATGAGTTATAAAGCAATCACTTCTACGTCTTTGTAAACACGGTAAACATACATTGTTGTGGAATATGCCATGGGTCTCAACCGAGTGTTAACTAATTTAAAAAAAACAACCACGACAAAAAAATAAACATTGTGGGCTAGATAGTATAGCCTAACAGCTAGACTGCTTTCAAAGATATAGTCTAAACAGCGAACAATACACTAGCTTTAAAATACGCTCATAATTTCCTCATTCAATGTACATTAGACAGACGAAATGTGTGCCATGACGTAACTTTTGCCGCCTCTTGTCGTTAAAATTGGATGCTACACTATGAGATGGTTTGTTTTACATCTATTCCTTGCCGATTGTAACATGTATTAAACATATGAATTATATTATCATTACAAAAAATGTATCGATAGCTGAAAGTTACATTGACATTGAATGTTACATGTTACATGTGTAACACCGTTATTCAAAGTTCTAATTTAGGTAAAAAAAAAAAAGAGAAGGCTATTCTTCATCTATACGTATAAGTTGGGTGCGTGTGTCAATTTACGATGCCCATTGGTCAATATAAAGACACATGGTGAAATGGATGTTCGATTCTCCTTGGGACTTAGGGTAGTATTTTTATTATATTTTGCTGCCTAATAATAATGTAAATGTAGGCTAATTATTGTTATCCCGTGCAATTATATCATTCTAACAATACGGAACTATAATCTAATAAAATACTAACAAAGACATTTCTCTTCGTTCATATTGCAAGTATATATTCATTTAAATTTGCGTTATTTTCGAGAGACATTCTAGTATGAAATGGGTTGCCTGATATAGTCAGGAAAGCCGAAAACGTAATATCATTTAAAATACTTTTAGAAGTCGCAATACCTAGATTTAAACCGCGAACGTGCGTTGGGCGCAATATTGATCTCATTAGATATTTTGTATGTAAGGCTGTATCTTCGTGGCTGTGTAGAATACTCCAAAGTGCTAGAGACGGATTGGGGGAGGGCATGCATAGAGGCGCGTCTGTCTGAACAGTTGGGGGTGGAAAAGATATTGATAGTTACAACAAACAAAACTGAATGTTTTTATCTCCATATAATTGTATTACAATATATAAAAAGCATTTGAGTATTTCGAGTAATAAGTGTTTCCTTCCATCTGAAGCTGTCTGTATGTCTGCGCCACAGATAAGCCACTAGAGGAAACCTTCATTTACTATTCGCTAATGTCTTTTCGCCGCTGACGCCAAATTACCTTCACGGTGTGAGAGACGCAAGGCAGATAGTCTGAGATAGCAGGCTTATTTTTTTTAATATCTTTTCACCGTCTCTGCCTCTCTCCGTCTCTCTCTCTCTCTCACACACACACACTCTACATGTCTCTCCCCACCTTACTACCGGTCACCCCATGTAGTTAACCCTCGCCATCTGGAGAGCTACTGATGGGGTTAAAAGGGGATGGGGGTAAAAGGAAATGGCCTGTCTTATTTGTAATAATTTCTTCCCGTTCGAAACTTTTCTCTGTGATTCCAGAAGTAGTGAGTACCATATCAACTCAGCCCTCGCTTATTGGCTCTTCACTTTATGGCGTCATGCTTTAGACATTTATGACTTATAACCCTCTCGTCAGTTGACGGGGAAGTTTTTCCCTTCATCCCTCCTCCCCAACCCTCAACACTTACTGTAATTTTTGTTCGTTTTCAAAACTCTTAGTTAGTACGAAGCTTGCACATAAATCGACGATGCCAATTAGGGAGATTTTCTCTCTCCATTTTATGAGTATTTTTTGTTTTGCTCGGCAATGCAAGATTTTCTGGGTATTTCTTGTTTTTCGGCACTGCAAGATTTTCTGGTTATTGTTTTTCGGCACTCAAAGATTTTCTAGGCAATTTCACATGACGCTTTATTACTCTCTGATATATTATTGCAAATGTTTCCCCAATTAAACTACAAGACGCCCCATGACTTTGGACACATTCCAAAAGACACGAAATAAGTTTTCTTTTCTTGTCACATAAATTTTTTTCCCATCTGTAAGATATCGCACTAGTCTTGATCAAAACACGTTGTTAGTTTAGGCTAAATGTAATTATATTTGGGGGGAAGGGGGGGGGGGGGCTTGGAGTATCCAATTACACTTTGATCACGTGGTTACCACGTCACCTGCAGTTTCCATTAACCTTGTAATCTGGAACCCGTGTAAAATCTGGAACACGATAACTGCCCAGTAATGTTGCATTAACCAATTTTTTTTTCGCCCTGGCCTTTTGAGATCCACGCAAGCGAACTGCCGAATTTCGGCTCACATAACTGCCGAATTTCGGCTCACAGCGAGCAATACCAGCAGTTTGGATATCCATCGATAGTTGTTAACAACAAAGTTACGTGTCCTGATGAATCAGCTGGCATAATGGTTACATTCCAGGTGTTCAAAACAACAGCATCTGTTTTAATGCAACAGTGTAAAAATATCCAGATGATGTTGTGTTAAGAAGAATTGTTTGGTATACGTTTTGCTTGTAAACTCACCATTGTCTGACCATAAGGTATTTCCGAAATGCTTGCTTTTTATTATGGGAGCCGTCCACCATTTGACGTCATGAACTAGCAGAAAAAAAAAGTCCGACATTTTTCGACTCCTCATTGACCAGTTTTAATTATTACATATGAAAAAAAAAAGGTTATAAGAGACAAACACTTCCGGTCCCATTCGTTCATTTACTAACAAAACATACATGTGTGCTGCTACTGCGAGTGTGGAAAAGATGTAGGGGGTTACATTTTGTTGCATTACCAAAAGATGTAACTGAAAGAAAACAATGGATTGTGAATGTCAAAAATGAAGAATCAACTATTTTTATTCCTAAATGTATAGCTTGACGCAAAAGATTTTTGGTCTTGTGTCTTTGAGGACCATGTTTTTTTTTTAAATAGCCGCTTGACTGTCTTTATTTTGTTTTAATCACGCTAAATTTTGCTTAGCGCGACTAATATGTCGACTATTAATTATCGCAAACTCTTTTTTGAGGTTAAAAAAAAACCGGATTCCTCGTAACAATTCTTGTAGCCTTTATATATTTCTAAAAGACCTGAACTTGACTTCGAGGTTAAAATTGTCAAGCACCAGCAAAAGCTATACTCGAAATATATATATATTATCATCAGTATATTGTAATGTAAATTTAAACGAAACAATGGTAAGGGGCCAGACATATGTCGGTATTAAAGACTTTGTTTGTATACAATAGAAGAAAGTTGTTACTAGTGCCTTTGTGTGCGTTATTAAACTCGCTAAAAGGGCATAATTCTTTGTAACAATGTACAAGGCAAATATTTTCGAATTCCAGCGAGAGTATAAAGTGAGTTCTTTATTTAATTGGCCACATACATTTTGATGGCCCAGCTGTATACAGTGTGAGAAGGGATGGGGAAAAAAATAAGACCCAGATCAATTCTCTCTAAAGGAAATTTAAACCAATACCAATTCATTCCTGTAGATCTTTCGATATAAACCACAACTCGATCAGATCAAAGCAATGTTCTAGTCACTTATGAAACCAAGAATGCAAAACTATTGTTGTAACTAATCTGTCCCTCACACAATACTTTAATTAAAAAAAAAATTATTCTCACTTTGATTTTTCCCTATATGAATTCGATTTCGTTTCGTTGTTCTCAATGGCTATAATATGTACAAATTGGGACTAATCGTTTTCCTATGTCTCGCGTTTTCCCCATCGACTTTAGTCATACAATAGACCTTTAAAAAAAACACAAACTCCACCACGTTAGCTTATCTTGATGGAATCTCATTGGCCTCCATTTATGACGACGGCTTCAGAATAAAAAGGGGACATTGGAAAGTTTCTCTCCAGGCAGCTTGGCCTATGAACTCTTTTAACCCTTCCCGTACCGACCTACTTTCCCATGCATACCTTTCAGTCCCGCTATATACGCGCCCGGGACTGTAAGGGTTAAAAGGTTTTACCTTTTTTTTCAGGAGGCCCTAGAAGTATTGAGAGAACATTGCAAAAGTGAAACTTCTAAAAGGCCTTGTTTTCGGCGTCTCGATGGTCCTCTTACTCAGGACATGCATCCGTGATCTAACTGATGAAGTGTTTGAATCACGAGCACCCCGATATAAGGGTCGAAGTAAACGAACATTTCGGATATCTGAACGTTTATGTAACAATGGTATCATGTTATTGTGAATACATTTATTTTTATTTTTTGCCTTTGATACTCGGGCGTCAGTGGTTAGGTAGAAATTCCTTTGTTTGTGATATCTTGAGTGCACAAAGTATCGAATTGCACATTTTCTTTTGGGCTGGTGTTCCTTAAAGGAAAGGCCCCCCCCCCCCCCCCCCCCGGTATATTTATATCACGACCGTACAATCCCTTCCAAAGCCGCGGCCTCGTGTTTTCCTTTTAATTCGATGTGAGGGTAGACATATCACGAACAAGAACTCTCAATGCTAATTACGAATTTAACATCTGGACTTGGTAATAGTTTTGTTTGTTTTAAAATCTCATTTTCAGTTCACCTTTCCCGATTGGAATCTTATTGTCATATCTTTGTAGTTGACTACATAAAGTGTAGATCTATATATAACATGGGCTTTCAGAAGACGGCACGTGGGCTACATGCGGCCCTTAGGCGATTTCTACTCTGCGTGAATGTTGTGTTACATAATTATTTGAAAAAAAAAATCTGAAAAAGCTACGTAAAAAATTCATAACGTGGAATTAAAATAATAAGAAGATTCAATCAGGGAAACTGATAGTTCAATAACACATCAACTAGTGTTGTCACAGTCAAACTCTCACTGTTTAACAACGATCTATCTATCAACGACCTGTCTATCTCTATATTTCCCCTAACTGTGCCTACCTACCTACTTACATACCTATCTAACTACTAACTACCTACCTATCTACCTACCTTCCTACATGCATGCTTACTTAGCCTACCTATCTACCTACCTTCCTACATACATGCTTACCCACCTGCTTAATTACCAATCTAATACTTACCTGCCTGTCTAACGACCTACCTAGTTTTCGACATACTTAACTGCCTGTCTGTCTACCTACCTACCTACTTAACTACCTAGTCATACCTCCCTACCTACTATCTATCTATCGACATATATAAATATATCACTGTGAAACCTTACAATCTGTTCTAAATCTGCCTTTTCCTCTTTAGTTTTTTTTTAGCGTAGGTGGATCGCCCTGAGCTCTCGCCTTCTTGTCTTTCAACACTTGATAGCAACAAACACACGTCTGCTGTCCCTCCAATTTCTGGTCTAGGTTCTGACAAATGTGACAAGAGAAAAGAAACCAACAAACAAACCGACGCAACAGTGAAACATGTAACATGACATTGAGAAGTACGCTCCTCTGTAAACAGAAACCCTTTTTTTTTTCTCTCTCTCTACTTCTTCAAATACGCGCTTTAGACATCTTAAGCCCCTCGGGTTTGACATGAACCAAAGTTGGCAAGATGCTGTGACGTCTTCGGTGTTGATCTAATGGCGCAGATACAAACACTATCTATTGTCTGTGGCTGTCACATTAGGCATTTTTCTGTTTTCATTTCAAAAGCATTGCTCAGATTTCTTTTAGGGCCAAATGACAATCATTTTTTTTTGTGTGTTGTGTAGATAAACATCTTTATTGTTGATTTTTTTTTGTTTTTTTTTGTGTAAGAAAAATGATTGTGCGATACTTTATCTACTTGGCTGAAGTCTTCTGCATAAATTATCTTTGCCCATCGCTTTTACGCTCCAACAAGTGGGAAGTGTTTTTTTTTACCTTGTGAAGGTATAGACTCTACATAGTTTCAAGATGTATACAGATATAGTTTCAAGATATATGACAAGGTAGTTTCAAGATATAGACCAAGGTAGTTTCAAGATATAGACCAAGGTAGTTTCAAGATATAGGACCAAGATAGTTTCAAGATATAGACCAAGGTAGTTTCAAGATATAGACCAAGGTAGTTTCAAGATATAGACCAAGGTAGTTTCAAGATATAGACCAAGGTAGTTTCAAGATATAGACCAAGATAGTTTCAAGATATAGACCAAGATAGTTTCAAGATATAGACCAAGGTAGTTTCAAGATATAGACCAAGGTAGTTTCAAGATATAGACCAAGGTAGTTTCAAGATATAGACCAAGGTAGTTTCAAGATATAGACCAAGATAGTTTCAAGATATAGACCAAGATAGATTCAAGATATAGACCAAGATAGTTTCAAGATATAGACCAAGGTAGTTTCAAGATATAGACCAAGGTAGTTTCAAGATATAGACCAAGATAGTTTCAAGATATAGACCAAGATAGTTTCAAGATATAGACCAAGGTAGTTTCAAGATATAGACCAAGGTAGTTTCAAGATATAGAACAAGGTAGTTTTAAGATATAGACCAAGGTAGTTTCAAGATATAGACCAAGATAGTTTCAAGATATAGACCAAGATAGTTTCAAGATATAGATCGAGTAAGTTTCAAGATATAGACAGAGATAGTTTCAAGGTATAGACCGAGAAAGTTTCAAGATATAGACAGAGATAGTTTCAAGATATAAACAGTTTCAATATATAGGACAAGATAGTTTCAAGATATAGACCAAGGTAGTTTCAAGATATAGACCAAGGTAGTTTCAAGATATAGACCAAGGTAGTTTCAAGATATAGACAGATATAGTTTCAAGATATAGACAGAGATAGTTTCAAGATATAGACCAAGGTAGTTTCAAGATATAGACCAAGGTAGTTTCAAGATATAGATCGAGTAAGTTTCAAGATATAGACAGAGATAGTTTCAAGATATAGACCAAGGTAGTTTCAAGATATAGACCAAGATAGTTTCAAGATATAGATCGAGTAAGTTTCAAGATATAGACAGAGATAGTTTCAAGATATAGACCAAGGTAGTTTCAAGATATAGACCAAGATAGTTTCAAGATATAGACCAAGATAGTTTCAAGATATAGAACAAGGTAGTTTTAAGATATAGACCAAGATAGTTTCAAGATATAGACCAAGGTAGTTTCAAGATATAGACCAAGATAGTTTCAAGATATAGAACAAGGTAGTTTCAAAATATAGACCAAGGTAGTTTCAAGATATAGACCAAGGTAGTTTTAAGATATAGACCAAGGTAGTTTCAAGATATAGAACAAGGTAGTTTCAAGATATAGAACAAGGTAGTCTCAAGATATAGACAGATATAGTTTCAAGATATAGATCGAGGAAGTTTCAAGATATAGACAGAGATAGTTTCAAGATATAGACCAAGATAGTTTCAAGATATAGATCGAGTAAGTTTCAAGATATAGACAGAGATAGTTTCAAGATATAGACAGAGATAGTTTCAAGATATAGACCAAGGTAGTTTCAAGATATAGACCAAGATAGTTTCAAGATATAGATCGAGTAAGTTTTAAGATATAGACAGAGATAGTTTCAAGATATAGACCAAGGTAGTTTCAAGATATAGACCAAGATAGTTTCAAGATATAGACCAAGATAGTTTCAAGATATAGATCGAGTAAGTTTCAAGTTATAGACAGAGATAGTTTCAAGATATAGACCAAGATAGTTTCAAGATATAGATCGAGTAAGTTTCAAGATATAGACAGAGATAGTTTCAAGATATAGACCAAGGTAGTTTCATGATATAGAACAAGGTAGTTTCAAGATATAGACCAAGGTAGTTTCAAGATATAGATCGAGTAAGTTTCAAGATATAGACAGAGATAGTTTCAAGATATAGACCAAGGTAGTTTCAAGATATAGAACAAGGTAGTTTCAAGATATAGATCGAGTAAGTTTCAAGATATAGACAGAGATAGTTTCAAGATATAGACCAAGGTAGTTTCAAGATATAGAACAAGGTAGTTTCAAGATATAGATCGAGTAAGTTTCAAGATATAGACAGAGATAGTTTCAAGATATAGGACCAAGGTAGTTTCAAGATATAGACCAAAATAGTTTCAAGATATTTACCTAACTATTTTAAAGATTTAGGCCTAGGCCTACATAGTTTTAAGACATAGGGCTTATATAGCTAAAAGATATATGCCCTACATGGTTTTAAGCTATATGCCTAAAGAGCGTTAAGATATAGACCTACATAGTTTTAAGATATAATTTGAACATTCAACTTCGGTAAGTTTCACTTCATAATTACAACAAACGGTATACCGTATGTTACAATGTGCAGTCAATTTCCTGCTGATAGTGAACAGTGATTTGAAAGGGACAACTTCTTCTGCTTGCCGAATTTTCTCTCTTCAGTTTAGACGGAACACCCCGTCGTCTCTCTCTGATGACCGTGACCGTCTTCTGAAGCGTTTGGTTTTGGGGCCCCAGAACTTCTCTTGCATGGTGGCACCTCAAGACCAGGCCCTGTTCGGGAAGGAAATGACAAATGTGGGGAAAGAGGGGGCCCTTACAAATTGTCGTTACGACACAGTAAAAGTCTGAACAGAGGTTGTGTTAGTAACGTTACGTAGAAGGAGGAGAAGTTGTGAGTAGGTGTGGGATGGGGAGTGTGAGGAGGAAGGGATTGGGATGATCTGTAGTTGTCAACTGAAATAGTCAGTGTCGCATCTCTTTTTATTTTCGTCTTTCATTCCTGCTTTGACAAGTGGGGCGAATAAGTAAGTGTTCATTAACTTTTCCAAACATGCAATGTTTTCCGCCTGGCGTTGCACTATTTAAAAAACCTCGTTGACTTCGTCAGGTTCTTCCGGGTTTCTTTTCATGAGAGAAAAGGGAAGGGGTAGGGGTGGGAAGTTTGTGAGGTGGATAAAGGTTATGTGGATGTGGGACGGGAGCTTAATTTGATTATCACTAAGCTGGATCTAAAAAGTTAAGTCAAAAGTGTGAACTTTATTGTCGTTGTTAGTTTCTTTTCCATCCTCGCATAGTGTCTCGCGTGATGCAGGCGTCGATCATATCAGGGTGAATGGATCGTGGACAACACATACATTAAACACGGAGATGTATTTGTGTGTGAATATTTGATCAAAAGGCATACATTTGTGTTAACGTGAAAAAAAAATCATTTTTCTTAACTGTTGTTACGAAACGTAAATTCCCTACATTGTAATGTTAATAAACCAACTAAACCATTTAAGCGAATTGCGTTTAAACGATACAAAATATTTCTCAGCTCACGGTTTTCCCCGGGTTTTTCCTAACCTAATTAAAGCATTATTGTTTTTTTATTAACCTCGATAAAAACATGAACTGTGCACGCGAATACAGCATGTCAAGGTCGTCCGGTCTCTCCTTATTTTGTTAGAGCATTATTGCTTGTTCTTAATAAAAAGTATCTGATCACGTAGTCAACATGCGGGCTTGATTAAAATTCTCGTGTCACTAGACTGTCTGGTTTTTCCAACGATTGACCCGTAATATATTTCTACGCGATTCGACCTTTTAGTCAGTTCTTGGCTTGCATTCGATCTAGTAACATCAAATATACTCCGCTCTGAGTATCATTTCTATTTGATTTGTATTATGGAAAATTTATTATTCTATTATTAACTACAATGCTATATGTTCATTGAGGATATTCATTACTAATTGGAATATGTGTATTTCTTGATTGTGTATATAATATTATTTGGATTCCTACTGGATTGATGTTGTAAATTAAACCAAATTTATCGTTGCTTTCTACACAACTTGGTTAACGTCGATATTTCAAAGTTATATACATGTGCGTATGTGTAATATTTATTCAACTATATTAATAATCTACACTACCACTCAACATCGAGGTTCTTGCTGTATAATATGAGCCACACAAATAATTATACATGAAGTAAATCAACTGAAAACTCTAAAGCTACGTTATGTGAATTGCCAGGGGATACTAAGAACCACGGAATACTCTAGACAACTACAAATAAACTTCAGAATGATATAATAAGATCTTCACTAATACAAGGATACTCACACTAATAATAACAATACTATAACTATTATTTTCACAAATTGAATGGGGGCTCTAGCCGTAATAACATTATAAATCATAATTATACTTGTGTGATATAAATAGAAGGTCTCATCCATAATTTATTATGGTGAATAAATTGCCTTGTAATAAAATGGGTTTTGCTCGTCAGTGATTTACTAACAAACGTTTAGAGGATTTACTTCAACTTCAAGAATCGTTATACTATTTACACAAACTATTTACAACTGCCGTAATACATACTCGTAACTTGGATGGATTGTGTTGGAAAATATGAACAATATACAATATACTAAAGATTGTGATTGAATTGAACATTGCTATTGAGAATCGGAAAACTTAACTATTCAGCCTGGAAAATTATCTTGTGTATTACCTTATCAAACAAAGTAACTCTAAGAAGGTATTATTTTTATGACCTTGTTGTGACAAATCTGAACTGTGTGGTGTAGTGAATTATTCAAAGGACAGAAAGTAAGTTGGACTCTTTATTGTATTATTAACAAGATTTATAGTAACTTTTAATATATAAAATGGAGGCCACAAATAATCTTACATTGGATCCAGAGATATTCGATCTAACCTCAGAACAGCTTAATAAAATGTCAATGATACAATTAAAAGAATTGGCTAAATCATTGGGCATTTCTATCACAGAAACTAGGCCATCAAAAACTAAATTACTTCAAGAGGTAACTGAGTGTTTAAGAAAACAAGGTACACTAATTATTGAAGAAACTACTGCTAATTATAACATTAATGATGAATCAGATGATGAATTACCTTTTCCTATAACACAAAGAGTAAAGCATACAACTGGTGACTTAAGTGAAGAATGGAAATTTAAACTTGAGTTAAGAAAGATGGAATTAGAGATGGAAAGAGAAATAGCAAGAGAGAAAATAGCAAGCCAAGAAAGAATTGAGATAGCAAGGTCTCGTACGTCAAATCATTCGAATGCAAGCTCTGAAGCAGATGCAGAACTGTATAAGTTTAAGAAACATATTCCAGTTTTTGAAGATAATTCGGTGGAAGAGTTCTTCATGATTTTCGAGAGAAACGCTAGAGACTATCAATTTCCCGAGGGCAAGAAAGCTATACTCCTACGCTCAGCTCTGAACAAAGGAAAGGCACTTGATGTTGTATTAAGTCTTACTGAAGAGGAATTGTATGATTATGAACTGATCAAGAATAGAGTACTGCTAAGTTATGCATTAACACCTGAAAAATATAGAAAAGTTTTTCGCGAGTCTAAGAAAGAACAGGAACAATCCCATGTTGATTTTCTAAGACAGAAAAAGAAATATTTTGAAAGATGGATTCGATCCAAAGGTGTAAACAAAGACTTTGATAAATTAGCTAATCTTATGCTAATGGAAGACTTTAACAATAACATCAGAGGTGATGTAAGAATACATTTAGCAGACAAAGGTGTAGAACAAGTAGAAACAGCAGCAGTAATGGCAGACGAATATGTTATTATCCATTCCAGCAATAAATTTACAACAGTTGATAAATCAAAATTCCAGAATCGAGATATGAAGGTAGAAAAGAAAACCATAAATCCAAATGAATCCTATCAATCAAAGAGACATCAGCAGAGCAATGAAGGTCCAACAAATTCCAAGCCAACCTGTAGCCATTGTAAACGAATTGGACATACTAAGGAAAAGTGCTGGATATTGAATGGGAACCCGAATAAAAAGAATGTTGTCTTATCGTATGTAGCAATGCCAAAGCAAAGAACTCATGTAAATGTAAAGAAGGATGTTAGAACTCAAACAGAGATACCTAGTGCTAATGCAGATAACCTGACAAAACACACGTATCTAGGAAACTTGAAACCAGAAATAGTTCCTGAAATAGAGACAATGGTTTTCAATAATTCTAATTCTAATCATAGCTCCAAGGAGTCTATATCAGATAGAACCATCATGAGTACTAAACATACCTCTTACAAAAATAACTTGGATACAGATCTCATCGATACTGAGATACCAAGCAATTGTTTACCATTCATTGAAGAAGGTACCGTGTCATCCATAATAAATGGTGTCACTAGTGAAAAGAACATCAGAATACTCCGTGATACAGGGGCTGAGGTTTCACTACTTTTAGAGAATACTGTTCCTACGTCACAATCGACATATACAGGACAGGATCTTACTATTCAAGGTGTATCAAGGAAAAATGTACAAGTTCCTTTGCATCAAATACAGCTGAAGAGTGCGTACTTCACTGGAAATGTAGTTGTGGGTGTGTACAAATCACTTCCGTTTAAAGGCGTTTCTTTAATACTGGGAAATGATATTGCTGGAGATGTGGTGCATTCCATATCCAAGAAAAAACAATACCTCAATAAAAGTGAGAGCTTTATCAAACCTATATGCATCGTCACGAGAGGTATGGCCCAACAACAAAAGTCTGTCGAAACCATGTCAAAGTCAAAAATAGAACCAGAAATTGACCTACAGGCAACTTTCCTGGCTGACATCTTGAGTGGTCCCTCAGTCAAGACTACTGAAAGTAATTTGTCACCTCGACAATTACTCCTATTAGAACAGAATAGAGATTCAGGAATTAAACACCTGAAGAAAAAGGTGATAACTGAACAGGAGGCAGAAATTAAAGGAAATGGATTTTTTCTGAAGGAGGGAATATTAATGCAAAAATGGAGAGATGTGAAATGTGATAATGACAATTGCAGAGAAGGAAGTCAGATTGTGGTACCAGCCATATATCGTAATGACATCTTACACATGGCTCATGACACGCCATATGCTGGTCATCTAGGAGTGAACAAGACTTACCGTCGAATTCTTCCGTACTTCTATTGGCCTGGACTACATCGTGACGTCACAAAATACTGCAAGTCATGCAATACATGCCAGATAGTTGGTAAACCTAACCAGACTATACCGGTAGCACCTCTAAAGCCAATACCCGCCTTTGCAGAACCATTTAGCCACTTGCTAATAGACTGTGTAGGTCCTTTGCCTAAAACAAAGACAGGACACCAGTACTTATTCACTATAATGTGCACTGCCACGAGATATCCTGAAGCTATTCCGCTACGCACCATTAACGCAGATAAGATATCTGACGCATTGATTGCATTTTGTTCAAGATACGGTCTTCCAAAGACTATACAGTCAGACCAAGGATCTAACTTTACATCAAAGCTGTTTAACCAGGTCTTAAAGAAACTAGGCATCCAACATGCAACTTCAACTGCGTACCATCCGCAAAGCCAAGGTGCCCTAGAAAGATATCATCAGACTCTGAAAACCATGCTCCGCACATACTGTTTTGAGAACACTGAAGACTGGGATCGCGGTATTCCATTCGCTCTTTTCGCGACTAGAGAAACTGTGCAGGAATCTCTTGGATTCAGTCCGTTCGAGTTAGTGTTTGGACATTCAGTTCGAGGACCTCTAAAACTGTTGCAGGAAACCTTGTTAAATTCTGATGAAGAGACTGGACTCGTAGCTTATGTGGAACAATTTAGCAATAGAATCTATCATGCTTTTAATCATGTTAAAGATAATCTTTTGCAGGCTCAGAAAAGAATGAAAGGGTACTATGATGTCAAGGCCAGATCCCGATGTTTCCATCCTGGTGATAAAGTCCTCATGTTGACCCAATTGTCTGGACAACCCCTGAGTGCAAAATATACAGGACCATATCAGGTTTTAGATAAAATCAGTGATGTAACATACATTGTAAAAACCCCTGATAGAAGGAAAACACAGAGACTGTGCCATATAAACATGCTAAAACCTTATGTTGTTAGGGAAGAACAAACTGACATTAGGCCAGTGAGTGCTATCAAAACTGTTGAAACACCCCCGCCTAAATTTAAAAAGACAATCATAGAAAGTAAACTTCAGAACACTGAAGCACTTAAAAACCTCAATGATAAACTGGCACATCTAGACTCAGGTGAACAGACTTCTATCAAGGGTTTAATCTATGATCATGTAAATTTGTTTAGTGATGTTCCTAACAAAACAACTTTGGTTACCCATGGTGTAGTTTTAAAAGATGATAATGTTAAACCTGTCAAACAACATCCGTATAGGGTTAATGCCATACAACTTAAGAATAACTTACGTATTGGTAAAAGATAACATCGTCGCGGACACCCTATCGCGCATGTAACAAATGTATAAGGGGATAGATAACTTCATGTATATATTCTGATAATCCTAACTAAGAGAATTGGATCATTTAAAATATTAATGCATGAATACATGAATATGTTGTGATTATTTTATGCAATATCTTATGCCTTATTTTATGCCATGAATATTTCCATTTGCTAAAACAAATATTATTATTGTTGTAAAAAAAAAAAAAAAAAAAAGAACCTAATAAGTTACTTATAAATATTATGGATTTATGAACATAAATTTTCTTTATTAGTAAGATAATGAATGAACAGAAATGTACATCCTTATTTTGAAACAATCAAACTATAGTTGTGATTATGTAAAAACCAAGATAGAGTAATGTGCATACACCTCACATGCTTACACACTTAAGATTAAATTCTTACTCTTAAGTTTATTTAAATATTAATTTCATTTACGTTGAATTAATTAATGATTGAATTGTTTAATATGATAACATTAGTTATGTTGATTTTTACCTTATAAATAAGATGATGATGTTTATAAGGAATGATATCTCAGAGAGTATAATTTTTTTTTAATAACGCGAACATGTGTTATGGTCTAAGGATAACTTGAGATCCTATATGATGAGGGTTTAATAGAATAAATTATTTCCCTTACTTGTCTTATTTAACGGACTACCCAGGTGGAGTCAGTTTTTTTTTGTATATTGTTTAGAACTAAAGTTAAGTGCAGGCGGTTCTAAAAGAAATTGCACACTTCTATTGTTTAGTATGCAATGTTCTTTTCCTTTTGGTATGGGCGACTGTTACGAAACGTAAATTCCCTACATTGTAATGTTAATAAACCAACTAAACCATTTAAGCGAATTGCGTTTAAACGATACAAAATATTTCTCAGCTCACGGTTTTCCCCGGGTTTTTCCTAACCTAATTAAAGCATTATTGTTTTTTTATTAACCTCGATAAAAACATGAACTGTGCACGCGAATACAGCATGTCAAGGTCGTCCGGTCTCTCCTTATTTTGTTAGAGCATTATTGCTTGTTCTTAATAAAAAGTATCTGATCACGTAGTCAACATGCGGGCTTGATTAAAATTCTCGTGTCACTAGACTGTCTGGTTTTTCCAACGATTGACCCGTAATATATTTCTACGCGATTCGACCTTTTAGTCAGTTCTTGGCTTGCATTCGATCTAGTAACATCAAATATACTCCGCTCTGAGTATCATTTCTATTTGATTTGTATTATGGAAAATTTATTATTCTATTATTAACTACAATGCTATATGTTCATTGAGGATATTCATTACTAATTGGAATATGTGTATTTCTTGATTGTGTATATAATATTATTTGGATTCCTACTGGATTGATGTTGTAAATTAAACCAAATTTATCGTTGCTTTCTACACAACTTGGTTAACGTCGATATTTCAAAGTTATATACATGTGCGTATGTGTAATATTTATTCAACTATATTAATAATCTACACTACCACTCAACATCGAGGTTCTTGCTGTATAATATGAGCCACACAAATAATTATACATGAAGTAAATCAACTGAAAACTCTAAAGCTACGTTATGTGAATTGCCAGGGGATACTAAGAACCACGGAATACTCTAGACAACTACAAATAAACTTCAGAATGATATAATAAGATCTTCACTAATACAAGGATACTCACACTAATAATAACAATACTATAACTATTATTTTCACAAATTGAATGGGGGCTCTAGCCGTAATAACATTATAAATCATAATTATACTTGTGTGATATAAATAGAAGGTCTCATCCATAATTTATTATGGTGAATAAATTGCCTTGTAATACTGTTAACATTTAACTCATGTGTTAACATGACAAAAGGTGTCATCGTTTTATGATAACACACTTAAGCCAGGTCACAGTTTACTGTTAAAATATAACTTATGTCTTAGTTTTGTGTTAACATTTAATTAATGCAAAGGAATGATTGGTAAATGAATGTTGAATTTATTGTTTTAAACATTTAACTAATGCAATTGCAATTGGTGGAGTAATGTTATCGTTTTTTGTGTTAACATTTAACCAATGTTATAGTTTACTGAAGGAATGTTATAGTTTACTGAAGGAATGTTATAGTTCAGTGATGGAATGTTATAGTTTGGTGAATGAATGTTATAATTTACTGAAGAAATGTTATAGTTTACTTAAGGAATGTTATAGTTTGTTGAAGTAATGTTATAGTTTGTTGAAGGAATGTTTTAATTTACTGAAGAAATGTTATAGTTTACTTAAGGAATGTTATAGTTTGTTGAAGGAATGTTATAATTTACTGAAGAAATGTTATAATTTACTGAAGGAATGTTATAATTTGGTGAACGAATGTTAATGTTTACTGTAGGAATGTTATAGTTTACTGAAGGAATGTTATATAGTTTGTTAAAGGAATGTTATAAATTACTGAAGGAATGTTATAGTTTACTGAAGGAATGTTATAGATTACTGAAGGAATATTATAGTTCACTAAAGGAATATTATAGTTTACTGATGGAATGTTATAGTTTACTGAAGGAATATTATATTTTACTAAAGGAATATTATACTTCACTGAAGGAATGTTATAGTTTAGGTCTACTGAAGGGCTGTTATAGTTTACTGAAGAAATGTTATAGTTTACTTAAGGAAGGTTTTAGTTTGTTGAAGGAATGTTATAAATTACTGAAGAAATGTTATAGTTTGTTGAAGGAATGTTATAATTTACTGAAGGAATGTTATAGTTTACTGAAGGAATGTTATAATTTGGTGAAGGAATGTTAATGTTTACTGTAGGAATGAATGTTATAGTTTACTGAAGGAATGTTATATAGTTTGTTGAAGGAATGTTATAATTTACTGAAGGAATGTAATAGTTTACTGAAGGAATGTTATAGTTTACTGAAGGAATATTATAGTTTACTAAAGGAATATTATAGTTTACTGATGGAATGTTATAGTTCACTGAGGGTTTGTTATAGTTTACTGAAGGAGTGTTATAGTTTACTGAAGGAGTGTTATAGTTTACTATATGAATGTTATAGTTCACTGAAGGAATGTTATAGTTTACTGAAGGGCTGTTATAGTTTACTGAAGGAGTGTTATAGTTTACAATATGAATGGTATAGTTTACTGAAGGAGTGTTATAGTTTACAATATGATTGGTATAGTAAACTGAAGGAGTGTTATACTTGTGTATGTAGCCACACTATGTTACACTGCAATCCCCCATTTCTCGTTGTCTCCCCTATTCAAAACAAAAGTGCAGCGGTGACTTGCCTCCCCCTCTCCGCCCCTACCTCCCCCTGCATTTATAATAAGTGATTTAGCTAACACTTTCGTCACGTCTGTTATTCCCCGCCCCCCTCCTTCCTCTCGCGATGCTATCACACTTTAATGACTCTGGAGATGTGAGAAATGTCACTTTGACCCGAGGTTTGTGGCGACGCCCGGTCGCGATTGCGGTTGACGTTAACTTTTAAATAAATAGATAGTTTTCTTCTCTCTCTCTTATCATTCTGTTTAACATTCACATCAATTTCGTGGTATGAAGTCGGGGGTCGTTAATATGCAGTAAATTGGTTAAAGCCGTACCGGTTTTGCCTTAGTGATATTGATTCAACATAATAAAACATGTAACATAGTATATTATTATACTTTAACCAAATCGTAGTAATGGGCGGTATACAAAAACAGTTAGTCTACACTTTTTTTTATTTTTTTACTTTCCTTTACAAATGAATAAAGATTGTATATCTAAAAGGTTACACAACATAAGCTAGAACTATAATTAGATAGAATATGTCTGAGACCCATTTAGAGACCGAAACCAAATTTTTGGTTTCGGCTAAAAACGAAACCATACTGAATGTAATAAATTGACTTTCGGCGAAACCGAAGCCGATAATTAAAATTTCACTACATATTCGGCCGAAACCGCAACCGTTATAGTTTACTGAAGGAATATTATAGTTCACTAAAGGAATATTATAGTTTACTGATGGAATGTTATAGTTTACTGAAGGAATATTATATTTTACTAAAGGAATATTATACTTCACTGAAGGAATGTTATAGTTTAGGTCTACTGAAGGGCTGTTATAGTTTACTGAAGAAATGTTATAGTTTACTTAAGGAAGGTTTTAGTTTGTTGAAGGAATGTTATAAATTACTGAAGAAATGTTATAGTTTGTTGAAGGAATGTTATAATTTGGTGAAGGAATGTTAATGTTTACTGTAGGAATGAATGTTATAGTTTACTGAAGGAATGTTATATAGTTTGTTGAAGGAATGTTATAATTTACTGAAGGAATGTAATAGTTTACTGAAGGAATGTTATAGTTTACTGAAGGAATATTATAGTTTACTAAAGGAATATTATAGTTTACTGATGGAATGTTATAGTTTACTGAAGGAGTGTTATAGTTTACTGAAGGAGTGTTATAGTTTACTATATGAATGTTATAGTTCACTGAAGGAATGTTATAGTTTACTGAAGGGCTGTTATAGTTTACTGAAGGAGTGTTATAGTTTACAATATGAATGGTATAGTTTACTGAAGGAGTGTTATAGTTTACAATATGAATGGTATAGTAAACTGAAGGAGTGTTATACTTGTGTATGTAGCCACACTATGTTACACTGCAATCCCCCATTTCTCGTTGTCTCCCCTATTCAAAACAAAAGTGCAGCGGTGACTTGCCTCCCCCTCTCCGCCCCTACCTCCCCCTGCATTTATAATAAGTGATTTAGCTAACACTTTCGTCACGTCTGTTAATCCCCGCCCCCCTCCTTCCTCTCGCGATGCTATCACACTTTAATGACTCTGGAGATGTGAGAAATGTCACTTTGACCCGAGGTTTGTGGCGACGTCCGGTCGCGATTGCGGTTGACGTTAACTTTTAAATAAATAGATAGTTTTCTTCTCTCTCTCTTATCATTCTGTTTAACGTTCACATCAATTTCGTGGTATGAAGTCGGGGGTCGTTAATATGCAGTAAATTGGTTAAAGCCGTACCGGTTTTGCCTTATTGATATTGATTCAACATAATAAAACATGTAACATAGTATATACTTTAACCAAATCGTAGTAATGGGCGGTATACAAAAACAGTTAGTCTACACTTTTTTTTATTTTTTTACTTTCTTTTACAAATGAATAAAGATTGTATATCTAAAAGGTTACACAACATAAGCTAGAACTATAATTAGATAGAATATGTCTGAGACCCATTTAGAGACCGAAACCAAATTTTTGGTTTCGGCTAAAAACGAAACCATACTGAATGTAATAAATTGACTTTTGGCGAAACCGAAGCCGATAATTAAAATTTCACTACATATTCGGCCGAAACCGCAACCGTTATAGTTTACTGAAGGAATATTATAGTTCACTAAAGGAATATTTTAGTTTACTGATGGAATGTTATAGTTTACTGAAGGAATATTATATTTTACTAAAGGAATATTATACTTCACTGAAGGAATGTTATAGTTTAGGTCTACTGAAGGGCTGTTATAGTTTACTGAAGAAATGTTATAGTTTACTTAAGGAAGGTTTTAGTTTGTTGAAGGAATGTTATAAATTACTGAAGAAATGTTATAGTTTGTTGAAGGAATGTTATAATTTACTGAAGGAATGTTATAGTTTACTGAAGGAATGTTATATAGTTTGTTGAAGGAATGTTATAATTTACTGAAGGAATGTAATAGTTTACTGAAGGAATGTTATAGTTTACTGAAGGAATATTATAGTTCACTAAAGGAATATTATAGTTTACTGATGGAATGTTATAGTTTACTGAAGAAATATTATAGTTTACTAAAGGAATATTTTACTTCACTGAAGGAATGTTATAATTTAGGTCTACTGAAGGGCTGTTATAGTTTACTGAAGAAATGTTATAGTATACTTAAGGAAGGTTTTAGTTTGTTGACGGAATGTTATAAATTACTGAAGAAATGTTATAGTTTGTTGAAGGAATGTTATAATTTACTGAAGGAATGTTATAGTTTACTGAAGGAATGTTATAATTTGGTGAAGGAATGTTAATGTTTACTGTAGGAATGAATGTTATAGTTTACTGAAGGAATGTTATATAGTTTGTTGAAGGAATGTTATAATTTACTGAAGGAATGTAATAGTTTACTGAAGGAATGTTATAGTTTACTGAAGGAATATTATAGTTTACTAAAGGAATATTATAGTTTACCGATGAAATGTTATATTTCACTGAAGGAATATTATAGTTTACTAAAGGAATATTATAGTTTACTGATGGAATGTTATAGTTCACTGAGGGAATGTTATAGTTTACTGAAGGAGTGTTATAGTTTACTGAAGGAGTGTTATAGTTTACTATATGAATGTTATAGTTCACTGAAGGAATGTTATAGTTTACTGAAGGGCTGTTATAGTTTACTGAAGGAGTGTTATAGTTTACAATATGAATGGTATAGTAAACTGAAGGAGTGTTATACTTGTGTATGTAGCCACACTATGTTACACTGCAATCCCCCATTTCTCTTTGTCTCCCCTATTCAAAACAAAAGTGCAGCGGTGACTTGCCTCCCCCTCTCCGCCCCTACCTCCCCCTGCATTTATAATAAGTGATTTAGCTAACACTTTCGTCACGTCTGTTAATCCCCGCCCCCCTCCTTCCTCTCGCGATGCTATCACACTTTAATGACTCTGGAGTTGTGAGAAATGTCACTTTGACCCGAGGTTTAAGGCGACGCCCGGTCGCGATTGCGGTTGACGTTAACTTTTAAATAAATAGATAGTTTTCTTCTCTCTCTCTTATCATTCTGTTTAACGTTCACATCAATTTCGTGGTATGTAGTCGGGGGTCGTTAATATGCAGTAAATTGGTTAAAGCCGTACCGGTTTTGCCTTATTGATATTGATTCAACATAATAAAACATGTAACATAGTATATACTTTAACCAAATCGTAGTAATGGGCGGTATACAAAAACAGTTAGTCTACACTTTTTTTATTTTTTTACTTTCTTTTACAAATGAATAAAGATTGTATATCTAAAAGGTTACGCAACATAAGCTAGAACTATGATTAGATAGAATATGTCTGAGACCCATTTAGAGACCGAAACCAAAGTTTTTGGTTTCGGCTAAAAACGAAACCATACTGAATGTAATAAATTGACTTTCGGCCAAAACCGAAGCCGATAATTAAAATTTCACTACATATTCGGCCGAAACCGAAACCGTAACCGAATAATAATTAAATAGAAAATAGCATACAAAAGATTTAAAAAGACTGCACATTTGTGTGTAACAGTAATATTATCTATTTTATGGGTGCTCTATGTAAGTAAACCATAGAACCAGCAGGGATGTTAATATCGTTTTTTCTCAAAATCAATTTTCGGTTCTAAGTTTTAAACTTATATAGATTCTTATTTTAATATAGATATGATACAAGTTGTACACATTAAAGAATATTTGCAAAAGAATACTTATATCAATAAATCCCATAAAAATGATGAACAAAAAAAAAAAAAACAACCTTCCATGCGCTGCAAAGTTGTTGTTTTCTAATCTTGCAAGTTGCTTTTCAGTGTACAATTAAAAGCCTGATTAAGTTCGAAAAAGACTCTTTTTATGTCAGTTTTACCACTAGACAAATATTGTCAGCTATTGTAATAAAACTGAACTGGTTGAAGGGTTTAACGGGGAAGATTAAAAAAAAACACTAAATATGACCTCTGTTTTGTCTCTCTATGTCTTCCTTTTGAAGTCCAAGCATCTAACAACCCTACGGAAATAGGTCTATTTGTCTGTTAGGAGCGTTCAGCATCAGTGGGGAAATTCCATTTTTTTTCTTTTCGAATACGTAAATCAAATAGCTGTGCAGACGACTAGCGTTAACATCTGCGTTTGCTGTTGTATCGCAAATTCACAAGCAATATTCGGGATTTGAAAAAGAACAAAAAACAATAGGCACATAAGTAGCCGCTAACAAAAGAGTGTTTGCAAGGAATATAATGTTAATTAATTGTTTTGTGCGAATCAAACAGTTATGAATGATTTCCTCTCGAATTCCGGTTTTCGTTTTAACATCCCTACTTCACACAGATTAATTGACAACAGTTTAACGAAATGAAAGTATCTATAAGAGTAATAGATGCAGCAATAACGTAGCAGTCTGAATTTTGAAAGTTAAAATAGATATTCGGCTGACAACCGAAAATCAATATCAGTTTCGGCCGAAACCGTAAGCAAACCGAAAACAAAACCTTTTGACTTCGACCGAAACCACACCGGAAAAGGGTTTTTGCCTATTTTCGGCGCCGAAACCGAAGCCGAAACTGAAGTTCGGTCGTTCTCTAGACCCATAAACTAAAGTATACAAATAAAATAATAAAAACTCCAGTAACTCAACAAAATAGGTTTATAGCAAGTAGGCCTACATATTCACAACTAGCGATTGTAACCATAGCGTGTTTTTTTTTTTTTAAATCTGTTCTAAATTCGCTAAAATGTTGTTAATCGTTTGAAACGACAAAAGTTAACCCCATTCCATTTCACTACTGGAAAACATCCTGGGTTCGCTTCTGGACTTTTGATTGCAACATTGTATTATTATTTAGATGTGGTTGAGGAAAGATGTGGTTGAAAGAAATAATGATAATACACAATAATATTCAATGTATTAAATTCTAACTTAGCAATACAACTACTACACAATAGTGGAATCCAATTCTTAGAAAACAAAGATATTAAAAGACCTTTTCCTATGCCATACATCAAGCTCTTCTTCTTCTCGTGTGGTATTCGAGTTTGGAATGGGTTAACCAAATCATCCAAGTAAACCAACAACTTTTCAAATTGCTGAACCAGACATTGAACAATGGATATGAAATGCATAGAATGCAGCAGTAGTCTTCTTGCAAATAAAATTTTTTTTTTTTTTTTTTTTTTTTTTTTTTTTTTTTTTTTTTATAAATTTCACTGATTGATTCCACACATAAGAAGAGACTTAAAACTTATACTATATAGAGGACGAGGCGCGGTGGTCGAGTCGGCAGCGCGTTCAGCTGGCTTACAGATAGTACTTGGTTCGAATTTTGGTGAAGGCTAGATTTTGTTCCGGGGCCTTTAGGAGTCTCAGAGTCTACCTGACATTAGTTGAGATAAAGTAAAATAGGATGGGCATTGTTCTGGCCACGCATCCATTAGTGTACCGCGGCCACAGAAACTAGTGAACGCTGCCTTATGATCAATTCGGTCCGACGGGTACCCTACTTACTATTCTGTATAGAGGAGAATCAGAGGGCAAACATTCATGAATAAAGGTCGCGAACTTAGATGGCAACCAAATAGTGCGCCGCCATCACTGATATCAATTAGATATGACCAACTTTATCAAGCCACTTGTGTTCTTCGGTTCTTTGTAAATATCATATGCGATACGGTAGGCGCTTCCGCCCATACTTTTTTTCTCACTTAGTCCTCGGCTGCCACATTCTCTCCGAGAATCTCCGTGTCTACTGCGACTTGCGCTACAAATTCTGGCATTGCCGAGTTCGGAGCCGAAATTTCTGTGGTTGTTTTTTTTTTTTTTTTTTTTCTTTTTCTCCTCTCGCCACAGTCTCATCCTGGATATATTTCACGAGGAGATTTGACGGCACTTATTTAAACGCATCGTTCAAACTGTTTCTTCCTTCGTAGTTCTTGCCCCCCCCCCCCTACCTCGCTTACTATCAGCTATGATTAAGCTCGCCTCCCCCATTCTCCCCACAACCATCTCCGCCCTCGACAACTCGTCCATCTTCTGCTTCTTTTTTTTTTTCACTCTTCTCTCGAGCTGGATATGTCTGCCTCTGTTTTCCGTCAAACCGTCTAACCTTCACTATATTTTGTTCCACCCTGCGCCCCATTCCCACCTCCTCCTTTCTTCCACGCACCCAATCTTTCCCCCCCCCCCCCCACAAACCTTTCTATCGCGTTTTCTTTAAAAAATTTTGACTTAAAATATTATTTATTAAGAAAGAAACCGGAAGCTGTCCGTGAGAAATGCGCGGCTGGAACAGGAAGTGGATAGAAATAACCTGAATGCGAAAGGGAGAACACTCGCTTCAAGAAAGGAATAAGATAAGGGGCAGATAATGGTAGTCTATGGGTTAATTCTTCTCATTACTTGATTAGATGCGATCTTCTCCTGTCTGAAGTTTGAAGCTTTGGTCAAGAAAAAGGATTTGTTTCGTTTTAAACATTGTCGCCTTCAATTCTGTTAAAACAACGTCTTAACTTCTGAACCGTGAAAGCTAAGGTTTAAGGTCTTTCTAGGCTACAGGGGATGGAATCAGGGTGTTTGAGATTTGGGGGGAGGGGGGGGGGTTGCGTGGTTCAGCCGTAGCCCCCGGACTTTTTTTTTCTTTTTGTCTTGTTGGAATCGTGTATAATGCAGGGGTCGGCAACCTTTTGCTAAGATTGTACCAAACTAGGTTTTCTAAATCATTCAGCGTGCCAACAGCCTTAAAGTCAGCCTGCGTCATTATACTTGTTAAAATTATTTTTATCGGACAATTAATTTAACTCCGAAGCAAAACAAAGGCCAAAAGCAAAGGAAATATATTGATAAAATTGTTTACGCCTTTTATATTTAATACTAAATTAACTTGTTTGTGATTATAATACATTTTATTTGCATTTATATCAAAACCATTTTATTTGCATTTATATCAAACACAATATTTTATTAATAGACTTTCACATTTATGTTAATTATTGTCTAAACATTATCATTTGGTTGTCAAGATGAGGATCTTACACTTGGTAATATTTAATTATATTTTGATCTCAGTTGAACGGACATGTCCTTGAATATGTTACCATCCAATAGAAAAGTATAGTTAAGCGGAATAGATATATGTAATAATAATACAAACTGGGTAGTTCATGGAATGTTTAAAAATATAGGCCTATATACAAAGTCTTTAGTCATATAATAGTATAATAGTTATATAATTTTCAAATACTTTTTAGAGTTTGACCATTTGTAAGTTATCAATTGTAAGTCATTTATTCTTTTATAAAATAAACATAGAAATATTAGCGCAAATAAAACGGGTTAATTATCTCCCTTTAATTAAAAATCTTGTCCACATTTGATTCAATAGTGCTGCCAAACAAGTTATGTCTCGTCAAATAACAAATATAACTGACTAATTATTATTTCTTATATAAATCCGACATAATGGTCTCAATTACAAGATTTAATTATTAGAGAATTGAAATTAATTTACGTTAAACAGTTGTAAATAGGCATTTCCTGCATTAATTGTTTGTCCATTTAAGGAGTTTATCTTTTAAATGTTTAAAATTCAACTAGCTGCATTTAGGATGGCCAATATCCCAACACTTAAAAAATATCTACATCTAAGAACGTTGTAGTAAGATCAATCAAACCAATTAGGCTTGATATCAAACCAATTAGGCTTGATGTGGCATAAAAAAAAATGGTTAGAAAACTCCGCTTTGAGTGCTTCGATGTACTTCTGAAAAAGCCCAACTATTTATCTTAATATTTGCCCTAATATAGGGATGTTCAGGTAGGTAAATGTTTTGACATTGATTTCACGCCAAGATATCTCCAGTTTCAATGCACATTTATTCCAGTGGTCAAGTTCAACTCACTGAAAAGTGTCGCTCTGTCTTTCTAAAACATCGGCTTCAACAGTCCGTTTTCCCCATTCATAACCGGAAAATGTTGTTGTTGTTTTTCATCAATAAAAAAAAAACTCTTGAGGTATATCGCGTGCCATTGAAAATCTATCTGCGTGCCAGGTTTGGAACACGTGCCTTAGGTTGCCGACCGCTGGTATAGTGCATGCAATATGGTCCGAGTGGCGGCATTTTAATGCCAATATAATATTTCTATTTTCTGGTCATACCAGATGGGGCCCATTGGCTGAGCGGCAGCACATTAGGCTGACGTAGGTAGGTCCTGGGCTAAAATCCAGGTAAAGGCTAGAATGTTCACCCCGGGTCTGGAGGATGTCCATGAGTCTACCCAGGGGGAGGGGCAAAGTAAAGGCACCTGGGCATGGTGCTTGCCGCACAATGTCCTAGGATGCCGTGGCCAGTGAAAATTGTGAACGCCGCTTCATGGGTCCTGTGGATCAATTCTGTCCGATGTGATTACTTTACATTTACTTGACCCTACCAGAGGTTTTTTACAGTCTGTGTGAAATTTTACTTGGGAGCGCTGATGCAGAGGAATTGTGTGCTTGCGTGGACGTTATTTTGCAGTGATCATTTGAATCAACGTTCAATTGTACAAGCCTCTTGGTTCATATATTTACCTACCCTTATACCTCTAGGTCAGTGATGGCCAACCTTTTTGAGGCCGCGTGCCCAAAGTACAATACAAGATCAACTTATTTCTTCCAACGTGCCAACACAGCAATTAAAACCAAATACCATAACTTAGCTGTTCTGTTTTTGGTAAATGCTTGCGTGCCCACAGAAATGGCTCTGCGTGCCAGCTGTGACACGCGTGCCATAGGTTCGCCATCGCTGCTCTAGGTGTTTGGAGAAATATTAGAAAGCGAACAAGTAAATACTAAGAAAAGAAACGGTTGCACCTTGCTTAAATATGGAGAAATTCTGCTGGTGGGGAGTTGTTTTTGAAGGTGGGAATTGTGGGAGTATCTAAAAGTTTTTTGGGGAAAAGGAGCTCTTTTCGGTAGAAGGATTTAATAATATTTGGGTTTATTTTACAAAATTTCTACATCTAGTCACTTACGATAAAGAGAGAAGTAATTATTGCTCACGAATGCAAACATACATGTACGTGTGTTCCAAATGTACACACAACTGAGAAAAGTGTACTCCCACCAAAAGAGAGATAGTGCACTCGATATAGACTTGTAATTCTGACTGGGTAGAACCGATACATGTTGACTGCACTGAAATAAGCTGATAGAAGTGCGCATTATTGCAAATATTTTGACATCTTGTTTTTTGTTGTTGTCGTTCTTATTTAAAGCTAAAGATGCCGAGGATGTTGTGTGTTGAAAGCAGCAGGGTCACGTGTAAGAAAGTCCAGGTATTACTATACCAAGCTACGATGATCAACTATAATGGAATGATGGTTTGAGAATCACTGACCTATCTCACCTCAACTGTTAGTACGTCTCCTGTTTAGTCAGCAGTAAATGCTCATAAAGTCTCTAGATCTACCCATTGGCGCTGAAATGTGTGGACGAGATTATCACGTTCTTATTTCATTAAATCAACTGGTGGAGGGGGCGGGATTGTGGTGTTGTTGCTGTTGATGTTGTTGTTGGCTGCAATGCACATAATCTGCCACGGGATGAGGCTGCTTAATTGTACACCCAGGTGAAATCTGTTTCTAATTACCGCGATTGCGTATGCGCGCGCATTGACGCGATAACCACTGGGGTGTTTTGGGAGATTTTTGCAGAATTTCCACGCCGCTATGTGTCATATCTGATATCTGACTTAGCTTATTTGCATTTGTTTTCTGTTTGCATGTGAATTTGTTGCCATGTTTGCATAATGTTGATATTTATTATTTGTGAGTAAAATGATCGCGAAATGAGAAGTTGTGTCGAATTGAAGCTTCGACTGCATCGGTTCCGAAAATGTCTTACAGTTCTGGTTCAAAAGACTTTTGTTTGAAAATGATATGTCATTATCATTGGGAGCCGTGGTCTAGCGATACAGCTCTGGATTTCCGAAGTCCATTCAGTAAGACGTGTGTTCAATTTCTGATGAAATACAAACTCTTGGAATTTGTTGTTACATACTATACCGACCACCAGTTAGCGGAAATATAGGTGACCGTGTTTTGTACTGGACACAAAATGCCTTAATATACATTGTTCAAAGACTCTATTAAAACTGCCTTTATTTTCCCCATCAATTCAAATTTTTAAAAGAAGGTCTGAATGGGCCTGTTTAATTATTTCGATTATTTTTACAAGCGGGTGTCTACTTGATAATCATGATGCCATTATCAAAACATTGGAGAATTTTTTTTCATGCTGTTAAATAACCTTTCCCATATCGTAAGATTTCCCATATCGTAAGAGCAGTTCAATTCTCTGTAGGTCAAGGCTAATTTATAGATTTTCCTCGTCTTGATTTATATTTATGAGCTCTCCGATATACAGGGGGTTGTCTACATCACGTGACGAATGGCCCATCGTGATAGAAGCCAAATCAACTCTGCGGCTCTTTACCATAACTTTACTGTCAGGAGTGCAGAAATGTGCCGTCGGCATGCATCGTACAGAACTTGACTTGATAAGTTCACGACACGTCACCTTTTCGTGCCTCCATACCTCCCCTCACCCCCCACCGCCGCTCCTTAAACCTGCCATTTTGTTTTTTATTTACCCCCGCGCTTCCAGCTGTCCCACTTCCCCTAGCGAGCAGTGATTGTGGACATTTGCATTATGCCAGCGGTGGGTTAAGAAGAGAAGAAAACATGCAGAGAATATGTCGTTGGCAGTTTTATGATTGAATATTGGCACAAAAGGTGGCATGTTTATGATGAAATATTTGCACAGGGATGGCACGTTTATTACTTAATATTGGCACAGGTTTGGCACGTGTAGGACTGAATATTGGCACAGGGATGACACGTTTATGACTGAATATTGGCACATGGGATGAGACGTTTATGACTGAATATTGGCACATAGATGATACGTTTATGACTGAATATTGGCACAGGGATGACACGTTTTTGACTGAATATTGGCACATGGATGACACGTTTATGACTGAATATTGGCACAGAGATGATACGTTTATGACTGAATATTGGCACAGGGATGATACGTTTATGACTAAATATTGGCACTGGGATGGCACGTTTATGACTGAATGTTGGCACTGGGATGGCACGTTTATGACTGAATATTGTCACAGGTTGGGCACGTTTATGACTGAATATTGGCACAGGGATGGCACGTTTATGACTGAATATTGGCACAGGTTGGGCACGTTTATGACTGAATATTGGCACTGAGATGGCACGTTTATGACTGAATATTGGCACAGGGATGATACGTTTATGACTGAATATTGGCACTGGGATGATACGTTTATGACTGAATATTGGCACAGGGATGACACGTTTGATTTGATTAATACATGGGGCATTCAATGAATTTTATTTTATAGAGTGTTACTATCGTTCCTGATAATTGTATGTGCTGTTCTGCAAGGGAGAGCCCTGTAGTTTTCTCCCGGAACCACTGACATCTTTTGAGTATGCATTGTGATGGCTGCTTTGTGTGTTTCTAAGATTGAATAAATAAATAATGAAAACGTTTTTTTCTTTTTTGTTTTTAACTATTATTATATTATATACTAGACTAAATAACGTGCACAGTTTATACATACTGAAGTAAAAACAACAAAACATGATGAATGTGAGAGGCATAAAATGTTTAGAAGCCGTTAAGATCGCATGAAAATGGAATTAACGATTTCTGCATCACCTTATCGTCGAGATTTGGAAATGTCACTCTAAAAAGTTTTATTAAACAGTCCGTGGCATTGTGGGTAAGATAAGTAGGGGGGGGGGAGCTTTATTTGAAATCTGAAGACGTTATTTTTCTCTTAAAGAATCCTTATGCCCTAGCGGTCCGCTTTGAAACTGAGTGTGTGTTCAACTCGAGAGAGTTAATGGTATATTGTTGACACTGAGGCTAGCAGACTCCAAGTAATTTGTCATAATTACGAAAAGGGTTTAAGATGCGCGCGTTTTTTTTTTCTTCTTTGCAATGGCGGATGATTTTTTTGTTTGTTTCAGTTTTAAATAAGGGACATGTCAGCTGGGGCTAGATTGGGCGACTGGGGAAGGGAAAGGGGAGGCGGGGGGTGGGAACCTAATAAGTCAATAGATTTATTGCATCTAATATGGCAGTTGGCATTTGGACAGCTCGCATTCCCCCCCCCCCCCCCCCCCCCCCCCCAAGGGAGGAACCAGCTAGATAGTTTGGAAGAGAGAGAAAAAAGAAATAGGTCAGGTGCGTCCATGTCAGTCGTGGGAGGGGACGGTAGCGGGTAGAACGTGAGGGGCTAGGCAGTTGGAGGTTGAGTAGAATTCAACCCGACTTGTCTGTCTATTACGAAAGTCTGTGCCGTTTGTTAGGCTCTCGTGCTAACGTCACTTGTATGCTCTGTTATATATTAAGATCTATTTCCGCTAATGGACGGGCTGTTACGTTCGACTTCTAGTGCACTCCCGTTGTGCACAACGAACTACTGTTGCGCTTTTGTTGACTATTTCATCGGTAAACTTGGATTGTAGTATTGAATCTTATATTGGGCTACAAAACGTATCTTTTTTTTTTGTATGTCGATACAACTAGAAGTCAACAGACTTATACTATCCTAGTGTTGGATTATATAGACTATCTCTGGTATTCTACGTCAAAATTACGGAATTGAACGTTTATAGACTTGAAATTCTTCACATGTACAAGACGTCAATAAACTTGAATTTCTACAATGGTATAAAAATTATATTTTAGTAAGTCTACAAGACGTCAAAAGACTGGAAATTCCACCTTAGGGTGTAACGTAAATACACATGAAATTATATTTAAGTATAAGACGTCAATAGACTTGGAATTCTATTCAAGTATAAGACGTCAATAGAAATGAAATACTACCATAGTAAAAGACTTCAATGGACTTGCAATTAGACCCTAGGATGCATTTAACGTCAACAGACTTGAAATACTATCATAGTAAAAGACTTCAATTGACTTGCAATTAGACCCTAGGATGCATTTAACGTCAACAGACTTGAAATACTATCATAGTAAAAGACTTCAATTGACTTGCAATTAGACCCTAGGATGCATTTAACGTCAACAGACTTGAAACTTAAATATTTCAAGTCAATAGACTGTAGGCCTACACTGCACCTGAGTAGCTTTGAATCTCGTGGTTTATTTCTCCACAGCAGAATCTCGCCTTACCATCATTCACCATTCCACGTTAGCCGTATGCAGAATGCTAGGCTATTCTGGAACCCACTGGAAGCGGTCATTGAGACATGCTTTCTGAATTAACCAATAGCGGGTTTTAGTTCTCGCGTGCGTGTGTGTGTGTTTGTGACACTTCACGTATCACTTCATCAATTCACATAAAATGTTTGCCGCTGATAACCCGTTATATGTGAAACTAAGGTGAATAATGAATCGGTGAATACAGAAGTAAAACGTGCTGCCCCCACCCCTTTTTTTTTCTTCTAGAAAAGCCAGCGGTAATAATTGTTTCGTTAAATGTGGCCCCTGCGCTGGAGGGTTGTAGGCGTTGGTGGTTATTCAAACGAGTAATAACTAATACAGGTCTCTTTCTCCCCCCCCCCTCCTCTCTCTTTCTCTCTCTCCCTCTTTCTATTTTTCTCGTCTCTCTCTCTCTCTTAGACTCGCTACCATGTCCAGTATGTATAGTTTTTTGTTGATTACCGACATATTTCACTTCAAGATACAATGCGATATTATTGCTTTATTTCTTATATTGTTGTGTGCATATGATTCATTCACTGTGATGGTGCTGGCTGTCCTATACATGTACGCAGTCTCTTTCTGAGATGGTTATCCCGTCGATTCCCCTCTTTGTATATATTCTTAATTATCCTTCCGTGGCAACTTTTGCAGACAATGCCAGACAGAACATATTTATGTTGTTTCTTTTAGGGCTTCTCTGTTGGTCTAATAAAATCATAATTAATTGTACTTTTTTGTATCGTTGATAGTGTATACCCCGCTCTCAATTCAAGCAAAGTATGCGGTAAATATATCGTTTTTATAAAGTCCTATTGACCCTTACAGTCCCGGGCGCGTATATAGCGGAACTGAAGGCGGCATAGATAGAAGTAGGTCGGTACGGGAAGGGTTAAGTAGTATTTAAAGTATTACATTATGTTACGAAGTATCTGTGCATTTTTATACGTATGGCCTTATAACTAAAAGTCATAACATAAAGATCTATGGCTTATAAGAAAACAACAACGTCAAACTAAATAACTTTTTTGTTAAATTTAGGCAAGTAAAGATTTGTAAGCCGCTGTCCAGTCCGTGAGATGGGAAATTACACTATATGTGAGTAAAGTTTCCTTCGGACCAAGCTGATCACAGGTCTGCTGTTTCACCACGGCATACTAAGGAATATGTGGCCAACAGAATGCCCAGCCGTATTCCTCAAATAATTGTATCCCACCCCTGGAACAAAAAGTCATAATTCGTCATTCTGGTAAAAGGCTACAAATGTCATTTCCGGTTTTGGGGGTCTCGTCCTAAAGACAACGAATTTAAACTTCGGCGTTTCGGTTAAGATAATGGGGTGACCACACGCTCTCGTGACATGCTACACTTCTGACCCAAAGGGTGTCAGAAAGATAGCAGTTTGCATTCATTTTATTTTTAGTCAGACATGATTTATGCAAATTACCACGGTTCAAAATGGTCGGTAATTCATTATTATTCCCCCACCAACACTCCCAGCAGAAGAGCAGAAAGTCTCTAGGGAAATGGAGGTGTTAAGCTGTCTTTGGCGGATCGTGGCATTAGTTTCTGTAGGGCTCTATGGGGTCGGCGTTAAAACCTCCTCTTCGGCAGTGTGTTCTGAAGGGTTCAAAGAACAAAGACTTGATGTAGTAAATAGGTTGTTATATCAGTGTGCACTGTGGGGTTGGATCTGCTAAAAAGGTTTGCTTTGTGTGTGGGGGCGGGGGGGGGGGGAGGGGGAGTGGGGTAATTAAAGTGCAAGTAAATTATCCAGTCAGCCCTATTTTGATCTATAGGGCCAGTGAAAGGCGTTCACAAGTATTCGTCGTCACGGCATACTAGGGGATTCTGTGGCCACCCCAATGCCCAGCTGAATTTTCTTATCCCCAACCAGGTGCCAGGTAGACCCATCAGACCCAGGGACAGCCTCTAGTCCAGACCCAGGAACAAATGCTAGCCTTCATCAGGATTCAAACCCGGGACCCCTCCGTATGCCAGTGAAGCATGCACCGTGTCCCGTCGTGTGTGTTAGTGTGTGGGTTGTTACAATGCTGGTTATACAAAGTGTGTCGTGTGTGTGCGTGCGACCGGCCCACAACCTGTAAGGGAATTGTGTGGTCAGTACAATTGAATTCGGATTACTTTCAGGCACAAGGGATGTCCTCCTGCATAGAAATTAAAGATACTGGCGTATTACTGTTATTGTTTTTTTTTTTAACCCGACGATCTTTGAAATGATAATTCAACGCATGATTTTCAGCCGATTGTGCTCTATTGGTATTCATTACGGGGGGAGGGGGGGGGGGCTAAAGCCTGTTTTTACATAAAGATAATACAAAAATTGGTCATATTGTGATATCATGATATCACCGAACTCCAGTAATATAAGTTTGTAAACTATTGATGATCTGGCTATGGGAGAAAAGAACTTTAATATTCACATAATTTCACTTAACTTCACCATAGTCAACTTGTAGAGTCCTTTATGGGCATAAACTCGAGTGACAATTAATTGCACCAACTTGGCGTTATTCGCTGACCAAACCTTGGTGTTAACACATTTGAAGAACACACGCTGTTGGATCGTTAAGGGTCTCCACATGGGCTTTAGGCGCGTGAGTACCATTCCCATGGGTGCCCATCCCAGATATGAAAGACAGGTTCTGAATTAATTCTCCAACTGCCTGGACCAAGTGGGTGCCCATATTTCATTCTATTTTTTTTTTCTACTTCAAGATCAATGGCTAATTGCGGCGCCCCCCGTTTATCTATTAGCATGTGAGTGTCTGATCCCTTTAGTCCCCCGAGAGGGTAGTGCGGGTTGCGGGGGCGCGGTCGTGATGTACGGCCACTTGTCAGAATATCGGCGTTCAACTCCCTATCTACATCGGGACAAAGTTTGCCCCCACCCCCATCCACCCTATCTTCAATTAACGGACGACGGCTATCGGTCTTGAGCCCCTCCCTCACCAGAAGTGTGCCCTCGCCCCCAAGCTCGCCTTTAGATTATGAGTTATCGTCTCCGGTTTTTTTTTTGTTCTCAAAGGAGCAAAGTTAACCCCCCTTGCAAGCGGAGGAGATAGGAGGCGCCGCGCCTGCCATTTGAGGTTGTGACTTTTAGCCAATAATCTACTTATGGGCTTAATGGCAAGATATAATATCCACATTATATATATATATGACATTATATATGACTTCTCGTAGATATATTTAGTGTGTTTTTTTTAAAGAGTTCATGGGGCTTGGAGAAATTTGGGAAATTCGGGAAAAAACATACTTTGTGTTTTCAAGTTTGTGGAAAAATGCCTGGAAATCAAGTGGGAATTTGTGTAATGGGTTATCTGTGGATGACTTCTCTCATCGAGTTTATTTCTCTATTTATATATCTCTTACTAGTTTACTCTCTTGTTCTCTCTCTCTCTCTTTTTTACTCCAATTTTATCTTTTCCCATACTCTCTCTCTCCCGCTATCATTTCCTCTTTAGAATTCTTTCCCTTTCCTTCATTTGTCTCTTATTTTATTCTTCCTCCTCTCTCTCTCTCTCTCTCTCTCTCTCTCTCTCTCTCTCTCTCTCTCTTTTCCGTCTTAACCCTCGCAGCTCTTCCATTTCTCTCTACCACTTTCACTCTTTCTTTCTATCTTTCTGTTTTTATTCCACCTCTCTTAAACTCTCCATTTTCTCTGTATATATCTGGCAATATCTTTCACTTTGTATCGCATTCTCTCTCTCTATCTCTTAGTCTTTCATTTGAAAAGAAGTTTTTTTTTTATTTCATTCATTATCACCATTTTCTTCTCTTTCTTTTCTTTGACGTAATTGATCACCTTAATATATCACTTCCATCATCTCAAGTACATTCTAATCAGACTATCTTTTTATGTCTTACTGCTTGATAATGTTTTCCCACTTGTCTGGTACCGAATTCTGCCTGTGATGTGTCAAAATGTCATCGTGACCGAGTCATCAAACTATGAACCTATTTATCCATCTACGCATCTATCCATTCATCAATAGACGCACCCGTCCACGCGTCCTTCCATCGAACGACCATCCGACCGAACCGACCGACCCACCCACGTTGCCAACCACCGACCCACCCACCCACCTATCCCCCACCCACCTACCCATCCACCCATCCATCCACCCATCCATCCATCCATCCATCCATCCATCCATCCATCCACCCATCCATCCATCCATCCATCCATCCATCCATCCATCCATCCATCCATCCATCCACCCACCTACCCATCCACCCATCCATCCACCCATCCATCCATCCATCCATCCATCCATCCATCCACTCATCCATCCATCCATCCATCCATCCATCCACCCACCTACCCATCCACCCATCCATCCATCCATCCATCCATCCATCCATCCATCCACCCATCCATCCATCCATCCATCCATCCATCCATCCATCCATCCACCCACCTACCCATCCACCCATCCATCCATCCATCCATCCATCCATCCATCCATCCATCCATCCACCCATCCATCCATCCATCCATCCATCCACCCATCCATCCATCCATCCATCCATCCATCCATCCATCCACCCATCCATCCATCCATCCATCCATCCATCCATCCATCCATCCATCCATCCATCCATCCAGCCATCCAATACCGGCCGTACTCTCTCTTCAAATGTGTATTTTCACGCACAAAAAAATAATTTAGTAGACTATATAGTTTTAATAACATACATGATATATTTTATAGTTCATCAATATCATAAATGTTTGAAATTTGTTAATCTATCCAACAAATTCTCCGTGCCAATGCACCACCATGCGACCATCTATATTCTATATGAAACCACGTACTTTCCTGTCTACATAAGCTTATAAATAATTAGACAAAGATAAGTGGATACTCTACATAAACTAAGATCATTATATTGTCATACTTTAAGGGATGATTAACAGTAGTATAAACTGTTCAATTTTGTTCAAATAGTATTGTTTAAATTATTTATGTTTGTTTATAAAACTCCAACCAGCTCATCCCAACTTCTCGTTTAGAAACTGGATTTATTTTATTTACTTGTATTTCCCTCCCTTAGCGTTTATCTGTAAAAGGCAGAGAAAAAAAATGAAATCTGCGTAATTTAAGGGGACACAAACTGTCTAATCTAAGGGAGATAACGAAGACCTAAAGGCACAGTGCGAGGGTTAACTAGCCTCCACCCCAGACGATATTTTTTTCTCTTTTATTTTTTGTGTACTTTTAATTACGTTAATTAGTCTTCTTTATTGCATTGGGGGGGGGGGGGGCAAGGCGCCCCTGTCATAACTTCATAGGCGTTACCTTGCGGGGGGAGATAAACCTGAGCTTAAGCCCCCCCCCCCCCACATCTCTCACTGTTCCGGGCTCGGTAGAAGAGAAGGCACCAGGTCCCAAGGTGCTTGTAAATCAGTGTCATTTAACGTGCTTACCTCCGGTGGCCAGTTGTTCCAGACTTTTTATTTCTGCCATTTGGTTTTAGGAGTTTGTGGAAGTTAGGACTTGCAAGGTTCTATAAGGACCCACGTCTGGAACTAAATGGAATACTGAGATGCAAAAACTTTTTTATGATATGATGAAGTAGTTTGGAAAAGTTGTTTTTGTATCTTCACTGGATTTTTGGTTTGTTTTGTTTCTAGTTGTTGCTTAAGATTTATTTTTTTAGAGAAAAGGTTAAAGATTTGAGTGAGGACATGGACAATTTGAAAAGAAGATTGAGAGAGAGTTAGGGTGATAGAGAAAAAAGAAAGAGACAGAAAATAAAGAGACAGAGAAAACTAAATTTAAGTCAGCAAATGTTGAGAAAATTAATGAGAAAGAAATAGATAGAAAGAAGGCGCGGGGGGGGGGTGAAAGTGGTGGTGGGGGGGGGGTAAAGAGATAGGTAGAGCGAAAGGAAGAAGGGAGGCGTTAGGGGAACAAGAAATACAGAAAGGGAATAGAAAGTTTAGAGAGAAACCAGAGAGTGGTTAGGTTGTTGTGAAAGGACAAAGAGAGTTGGTATTGATTGACTGAGGTGCAGGTTGTTTGACGTTTTGTTGTATTAATATTGTATTTGTACGTATCCGAAATAGTACATTTATTGAATAGTGTTTTAGTCCGAAACACGAGTGCCATTGCTGCGTGTTGTGTGAATTGAATCTAAAATGGAAGACCATTGATTTCAAATTGCTCTACAATCTGTCGCGGAAGTCTGGAATCTGCTAACTGCTTCCCGTCCAGCTCAGGCAGACAGTATCTATCATTACTATTAAGATTTACCTTCGTTAAACATTTTTAAACCCCCTTCTTAACTAATATATTACAGACGCTTCTTCTATAAAGAAGATTATTGCGTCCTACGCGCATCCGAGGTCCGTGTCTAGTCTTGCATCTTTATTAATGTTTTAAATGATGTTAAGTTACTGGTTTTCCTGGTTTGTTCAGGCAACCCATTCCATGCCCAAATGACACTCGGGAAGAAAGAGTACTTATATGCATTTGTTCTCGCTTAATGAATAAGGAAAGAGTTTTTGTTCTTATGTTTATCTGAGCATTGCAACAGGCTGTGATTGGACTGTATTTCTAAATTAGAGTTTAATGCCTCTAATGTATTATTACTACTTTACTCTTTGCCCTTCTGTCCTCTACTTTTATCTGAAATCTGTAAATACTACATTTATTTGTTCTGTATTATGTTATTTTCGTAAAATTTTGAAATTATCCATGAGATCTATATCCTTTTATGTAATCACACACAAAAATGTATATACTTTCTTAGTCAAGATAATTTAATTATATCTGTGTTCTTGCATTAAACAATGGCTCCGTGCATGTTTCTACTGCTCGGTGTCAAATGTACTCTGTACTTACATCAATGTTTTGTTGGCAGAGTTATATAAAAAAACTTTTTATTATTGTAAATGTTATAATTTGTTTATCTCTCTATTTTCTCCCCAGTAATTTGAAGAAAACGTTTCAGATCATTTGATTTTAAATACACAAAGCAAAGACATCTAAGGTAGGACTGTTCATTTTTGTATTCTATCTGTGTGTCTGTACTGCCTGTCACTGTCTTCCTTCTCTTTCCCTCCTTCCTATACCCGCTCTCTCTCTCTCTCTCTCTCTCTCTCTCTCTCTTTCTCTCTCTCTCTCTTTCTCTCTCCCTCTCTCTCTCTCTCTCTCTCTCTCTCTCACACACACACACACACATCCCCACAAACTGTATAACGAAAGTACCTGCCTTTTCGTAGCCTGGATTTGAAACAGGGGACTCGTGCGTTCCTTTGAACTGCGCTGCTGCATGACCAACTCGTCAAGGCCGTGGCTTTAGCGGGTCGATGCGTGTAGTGTCCACATTATATTCTTTAAATTTAAATCTCTTACGTTTCAAGTGGCAAGTATCAAGCCAAAATAAGTGTCCGAGGCTCTGAACAAAGTCCGGAAGACACAGGTCGTAAGAGGGTGAGTCGGGGCATATTCTAGGCGCCCTTCTCCCGTCAAGAACCAATTATTGGCCATGAGGGCATTACTGGAGAAGGTTGTGTTTCGTTTTCTTTCTCTATGACGTGTTTCCGTTAGGGTGATATTTTTTCCTTAGTTTTCTACATTACCTTAATACAATTAGTTTATTAGTAGTTCAGATATAAGTAAAGTAAATAAAGTATCCCGTCGGACCAAATTGAGCCACATGACACTAGGGGATTGTGTGGCCAGCATTTATTTTTTAATTTTACCCCAACTTAAGTTGGATACCCACCAGGGACACCCTCCAGACCCGGGAACAAATCCTAGCCTTCACCACGGTTCAAACCCAGGACCTTCAGTACGTCAGCCGAACGCACTGCCGCTCCACCACCGTGCTCCCCCCCCCCCCCCCCGTGTAAACATAAAACTTTTTGAAATTCTGTCTGGGCTAACTTTCGTAAGCGTCTCTTATTTAGATTTTTATTCTAGAAGAAAACTGGGGAGGGTGGGGTTTGTTGTTTTTATTTTGTTTTACCAATGTGAAGTTCTTGATGAAAGAACTGCTTCCCCCTGGCGTCAGATTCTACCCACTTCTCATTCCCTAACCCCCCCCCCTCCTCACGAGTTCTCTTTTGGTCCACTACTACACTTTTGCAAAGCAAGACATCACCTGGGAATGCTGGCTCCCCCAGTCCTGTAAATGTTTCCTCTCAAGATGCCGTATGCGCCTGTGGGTATTTTTTACACACACGCGCAAACACGCCAACAATGCACTTGAAAAAAAAAAGCACTCGATGAGGCCCCTGTTTGATTTCCCCTTCGTTTCCTCTCATCAATGGCCTCATCAAAGAGTATTCTGTTACCAAACCACTTTTCTCAATTAACTGCCTTTAATGAAACGCTGTTTGCATCAATTATAGAATTATAGTGTGTTTTTTTTTTTGTTGTAGCCCTCGCTTCAGCCTCACCTTTTTGTGTGTGCGCGTGTGTGCTTTCGTTTCTGTGTTGTTTTTTTTTTGTTTGTTTATTATGAAAGCTCGTGTGATAAGCGAGAGCCACACTTTCCAGCCACGAGATATATGTCTTGATACTACCGTAAATAATAACATCGTTTCATCCGACCCGAGGGCTGGAGGTGTGTGTGTGTGTGTGGGGGGGGGTGTTTTAATTAGAGGGTCTTAAAATGAGTGCATTAACTAATGATTATATCTGTGAGTGTAGATAGTCGTTATACGCGCCCTTCCCCCCCCCCTCCCCTCCTTTTCGGCCATTGAGTTGGATAATTTAACATGTAATGACATGCCTCGTATCATTATAATTTAGTTTTGAAGATTCAGAGATGAGAATTTTGAGATGAAAACTAAATTGTAGCCTATAAAGAAATTTTTTTTTTTTTTTTTTTTTTTTTCTGAGATGACGCACTATCAAGTATTCAGTAGTTCAGTTTTGAAACTGGAATTCTCTCTTTTAGCCTGGTTAAAACACATGTTAGATTCTATTTATAGCTTCATAACTTTCTCATCAATTAACCGGCGGAAACGTTTCTACACGCGATTGACCGGAATGAAAAGTATATTGTTAGAGAAGTGGGTTCAAAATTTACTTTAGTCTCTTAGGCTCTGGCGGAATAGAGTTGTTGTTTTTTTATTACTGTTGTATTTAGGTCTCTTTTTTACAATAGTTTATGTATATAATAATGATAATGGTAATTTTTAGAGCGCTTCTGTCCATGCTATTAAATTTAGCATGCTCCGTGCGCTCTCGGTATGAATTGTAGTGGCAGATATAAGGCCACTAGCCAAAGAGAAAGGTCTTTAAGCTCATTTTAAAAGACTCTCTTGACTCAGATTCTCTCAGTTGTCTGAGGTAAACTGTCCCATAAAGAAGGCACCACATATTCAAATGAGCGGACTCCTAGGTACTACGATGAGTTCGTGTTTAAATTGTAACGTCTTTAACTCCACCTTAAACTAGCAGATCTAAAGGTCGAACTCTAATCTTGTCCTCTGCTTGGTTGAATCTAGTACCGGTAGTAAAATTCGACGAATCACATACTTAAATTAAGCTGTTCTAAGCGCTTTGTGTATTTTTTCGAAAACTTAGTTTTAATTTTTTTGAATATGCTCATAATTGAAGCACGTGTTAGGTTGTGTTTTTTGTTTTTTTTTAACTTTCTGCCACTAGAAGCTTGCATGCCTTGGGTATCGTTTCACGTATCTTTCCCCGCATCGCCTAAAGTTTCGCACTCTGTTTTGATCTGCCCGACGTCTTGAGCGGCATTCAAGTTGTCTTCAGGCACGCTACACCCGCGGGAATGAGTTCTTAATTAAGCGGGTCGGGAAGGAGGAGGAGGGGGTGCTTCAATGTCCGATGCCGCTTTTGGAGTCTCCCGATGACCGAGGGAGAGAAAGAAAGTTCTAAACGATCAATCACGGAGAGAGTGGTGCCTCGGATCTGTTCCGACGGTTGTGGTGCAGCAAAGTCATCCTTGACGAGGTGACGATGGAGGGTGTTTAGTCTTGTTTTATTCCTTCCGATAGCCAGAGCTCGAGAGAGAGAGAGAGAGAGAGAGAGAGGGAGGGAGAGAGAGAGAAAGAAAGAGAGCAATCCGGTGAGTCATCTGATACGGTAAATGTTGTGACAACGGTATCTGGGCAGCACTTGGTGCTACGTTTCCTTCCCTCGGTTTCTGAAAAAAAAAACATGTGCGCGCTGTTCCTCCCCCACCCTCAATTTTAATTTGTGATGGAATATTAAAGAGAGCGTTACTCGGTTGAGTACTTGTGTAAAAAAAAAAAGAACCACAACAACATCATCATCATCGGTTTCTGTCCCAACACGCCACGACTCTCAGCCAAGCGCGGACATTTGTATTTGTTTTTAAAAGAGACAGATAGAAAATAAGATATTAGCAACAAGAGGGGGAGGAGGGAGGAGGGGGGGAGAAGAAAGAGGTTTATTTTGCTCTGGTGTAAAGGTAAATAACTCTGGGGTGTTGCGTGAGAAGAAACATAGTTCCTGTATAGGTCGGTTGTACTTCAACTTCTGTAATGTCCATGGTACAGCTGAGACAAGTGGACAGTTGACCATGAACTAACACTATATGTATTAATATTTTACGTGTAAAATTAGCAACGTAATTCTTAGTTTCAGGTTGAGAAGCGTTGGTGGACAAAACAAAAAAACGCCACAGAAATAAATGAAACGCCCATTAGTCAGGTGCTACTTGCGACTATTTATAACTCGCGCGTTCATTGGAAGCTGGGAATATTCATGTAGATTCCTGATTGGTTATCTGCCCCAACGTCATTTCCCACATGGCATTATGTGATAGCGTTAGAAAATGAAAGGCGGGAGAGAAAAAGATCAAGAAAAAGAGTTTGGGGAGAGGAAAAAGTTTTTAAAAAAGAAAGAGTGAAGGAAAAAAAATAATAGAAAAACGTGAAAACAAAAAAGACAGAAAATACGAAAGGTAGAACAGACAACGACAATACCGTTCTCTAATTGTTGTGTAATCGAACCCAGTCATCATAGCCTACCAACGGCTGCAGTTAGAATGTTCTTTCTCCATTTGCTTCATTTCCGCTCTGCCCAGGTTGTTCCATCCAGTCAAGCAGAAGACCACTGCACACTGGCAACTGCTGGCCGGATATTGGCGGGAGTTTAGGCACGTTATCAGAATACAGGCAGATGAATTCACGGCCAATTAGTTTCTTGCCTGCTTTCACGGTCATTTGGGAATATGTGTGTGTAGGCCCTATGTGTGTCTGTGCGTGTGAATGTATGTGTGTGCGTGTTCAGAGAGAGAGAGAGAGCGAGAGAGAAGGTACTTTGTGCATCGCTGAACAAATTCAACTGACGTGTTGACTAAACATATTATATTTTCATTCTCTTGTTGCAGTTTTTATGTTCTCTCTCTCTCTCTCTCTCTCTCTCTCTCTCTCTCTCTCTCACTCTCTCTCTCTCCCTCTCTCTCTCTCTCTCTCTCACACACTCACTCGCTCTGTATGAGCGTTAGACTGAATCAGTTCATATTAAAACTGCGTGACAACCATGATTTAGTGCAGTTTACGGATACTGTTGTGTAAAGCTCCGTGTGACGTTCGTGAACAGCAACAGCAACACAAATGATTGCGCCGCCCGCTGGTGTTGCCAGAGAAAACAATGGACGCCTGGCATTGTCTGAAATCTCTGTAGCTCTCTATATTTTGTGTACAATCTCTCTCTCTCTCTCTTTTTCACTCTCTCATAATGACAGCATGAATGTTTGTGCTTGCATTTAGTAGCACGATGTTGAAAAGAACACCAACATTATAATATCTATGATCCTGGTTAGTTAAAGCGAACTTAAAGCCCATCGCTTTCCTGGGATTTTATGTGGGGGAAAAATGAGCATCAATTTCTGCTGTTTATAGACTTAAGCTTAGCTTCAGTCAGAAATGTAATTAAAATAATTGTGTCTTGTTCTTTGTTGTTATTTTCTTTGCTGCAAGGCAGACATTAAAACTCTGTGTGTTGTTTTGTTATTTTAAGAATACAAACATGAAAAAAGAAAGAAACAAGTTGCATGTCGAACGATGACAGATTGAGTTTTTGCACTACCTCGTTTCCCTTATTTCCATTTGTTCCTTCACATTTTTTTTTTTTTGGTGCCTTGTCCAGTTTTCTCGGCGCGGCTTTCACTGTTCGTCTACTCTGTCTTTAGTTCGCGTCTTTCACTGTTGGTCTACTCTGTCTTTAGTTCGCGGCTTTCACTGTTGGTCTACTCTGTCTTTAGTTCGCGTCTTTCACTGTTGGTCTACTCTGTCTTTAGTTCGCGGCTTTCACTGTTGGTCTACTCTGTCTTTAGTTCGCGGCTTTCACTGTTGGTCTACTCTGTCTTTAGTTCGCGTCTTTCACTGTTGGTCTACTCTGTCTTTAGTTCGCGGCTTTCACTGTTGGTCTACTCTGTCTTTAGTTCGCGTCTTTCACTGTTGGTCTACTCTGTCTTTAGTTCGCGGCTTTCACTGTTGGTCTACTCTGTCTTTAGTTCGCGTCTTTCACTGTTGGTCTACTCTGTCTTTAGTTCGCGTCTTTCACTGTTCGTCAACTCTGTCTTTAGTTCGCGTCTTTCACTGTTGGTCTACTCTGTCTTTAGTTCGCGTCTTTCACTGTTCGTCTACTCTGTCTTTAGTTCGCGTCTTTCACTGTTGGTCTACTCTGTCTTTAGTTCGCGTCTTTCACTGTTCGTCTACTCTGTCTTTAGTTCGCGTCTTTCACTGTTGGTCTACTCTGTCTTTAGTTCGCGGCTTTCACTGTTGGTCTACTCTGTCTTTAGTTCGCGTCTTTCACTGTTGGTCTACTCTGTCTTTAGTTCGCGTCTTTCACTGTTGGTCTACTCTGTCTTTAGTTCGCGGCTTTCACTGTTGGTCTATTCTGTCTTTAGTTCGCGACTTTCACTGTTGGTCTACTCTGTCTTTAGTTCGCGGCTTTCACTGTTGGTCTACTCTGTCTTTAGTTCGCGGCTTTCACTGTTGGTCTACTCTGTCTTTAGTTCGCGGCTTTCACTGTTGGTCTACTCTGTCTTTAGTTCGCGGCTTTCACTGTTGGTCTACTCTGTCTTTAGTTCGCGTCTTTCACTGTTGGTCTACTCTGTCTTTAGTTCGCGGCTTTCACTGTTGGTCTACTCTGTCTTTAGTTCGCGGCTTTCACTGTTCGTCTACTCTATCTTTAGTTCGCGTCTTTCACTGTTGGTCTACTCTGTCTTTAGTTCGCGTCTTTCACTGTTGGTCTACTCTGTCTTTAGTTCGCGTCTTTCACTGTTGGTCTACTCTGTCTTTAGTTCGCGGCTTTCATTGTTGGTCTACTCTGTCTTTAGTTCGCGGCTTTCGCTGTTGGTCTACTCTGTCTTTAGTTCGCGGCTTTCACTGTTGGTCTACTCTGTCTTTAGTTCGCGTCTTTCACTGTTGGTCTACTCTGTCTTTAGTTCGCGGCTTTCATTGTTACCTTTTTACTCCCAGGTGGTCACCATAAAATGGAACTTACAACGCCGCGCTTCACTTTTGTGAAGTATCTTGCCTTCTTCTGAATGCGACAAGGGACGTAGACCTTATGATCTCATTACGCACTACAAACACACACATTTAATCGAGCGCTTTATTACGTATCCGTACCCTACATCATAGATAACAACTTTCACAGGTACGAATATGGCAATTTATGCAAATTAACATCCTGTTTTAATCTAGATAAATAAATATCGATTCTAATTATCTGATTTTGTGAAGTTGTTGAGAAGATAGTTGGTTCGTCGAAATTCGTCAACTTTTTTTTAATGCTTCAGAAAATTTAAACTCACTCTATTAACTTAACGAGCTTTAAGATTGATTGGAAAACACCTTACCACCACCCCCCTCTGTTTCCCGCCATCAACCAAACCCACCCACTGACCACACCCATGTCCTGATTGGCTAGTCATATCGATAGTTTACGGTAATAGAATTCGCAGCTGAGTACATTTCAGACACCGCTCCACGACACCCTGAACTCATCATTGGGCGGCTTATCGGTTTGCTGATTTCCCGCATACAAACAATCACACACACACGCACACACGCACTTGTGCGCCCCCGCACCCCTCACTTTTTTCTGTTTGGTCCTATTGTGCTGATCCGCGCAGCTGTCATTCAAAAGAACTAATCTCTCCCGCTTGTTTCATTGTTACCCGCGCCTTCAAAATGCAATCGAAGCGTCACAGAGATATGAGCTGGTTCAGTTCTCAATTCCAACAGCTTTGTGGATCGGGAAAAGCTTCGAGAAGAATTGCATGTGGAGGTGATGCGGTGGGGAGTGGAATGGAGCATTGGACCGAGGGCTCAAAGTAAAATAAAAAAAATAAAAATCAAACATTGACCAATGGGGTAATCTTCCATTGACGGTTTATTAATCGGCTCGCGAGGGTTTTAGTTTTATTATCGGGCGCGTGCGGGAGGATCCGATTGGGCTTCCGCCCTCTCCCCCCCCCCCTTCCATCCTACCATTCTCTGGTGCCCCATTGTCCTAGAGAAATCCCGACAGCGGCCCATGTGTTGATCTAACGTGACGGGAACGTTTGATTCTATCAGCTCTTTATTTCATCGCCACCCACCCACACACACACAATCAGTTGAAGGGCTTTTAATAGAAATTGATTTCTTTTTGCTGTGTATTGTTTTCTTCGAGAATTTTTTTTTTTTTAAATCTCTCGTTAGTTTCATTGTGGGAGTCTTAACAAGTGAACGAAATAAAGCAATGAAGTGTTTAAACTATGTATTGTTTCGCATAATTATTGTTTCACCCTCAGGGTCTAATTAATTGTCACTGGCGACTTGTCTGCAGTTTTTTTGTGTTTTGTACTGCGTTGAGTGAATAAGTTTGATAATCGTCTTACTGTTTAGAAATAATAGTAGCGGTTAGACTTTTTGAGACTTGTGACTTGGTGGGTAAAACATGTAGAGATTGCTCGGAAATAGGTGTGTAGAAAGGGAGGGGGGGGGGAACTTGCTTCACATAGCTTACGTAAGAGATTCATATATTTTTTCCACACGCCGAGACCTTCTTTAGTTAATTTTTTTTTTTTTGGACGTTCTATTAATTTGCTTCTTTATTTAGTGTGTTGCAGCTTTATACTAGTTTTTTTTTAAAAAAGCGTCCTTACGAAATTCGAAGCCCCAGAAGCAGCAATTTACTAGCAAAAAAAATAAAATAAATAATGTACACCATTATAAAGTAAACCATTTCAATATTCCGTGGCACCCTTTTAAAGATACCTCGCGCTGCACACTTTGTGAGAACCATTGTAAAAAAATATATATACGACAAGGAAAGACGAAAGTTTCATTCAGACCTCTGTTAGTCTATGGTGCAAGTGAAGCAGCGTTCAGAGTTTTTGTAGCCAGGGCATACTATGAGATTGTGTGGCCAGCTTTTACTTTTCCCAAACTAGTGTCTGGCACATGGCTAGGCAGACTCAAGGACACCCTCGTGGCGCGGGAAAACAACCCTGCGTTAATCATGATCCCTGGGCCTACCCATCCCCTTCAGTATAGACCCGGCATAAGAGCCGGACAGCCGTGATCTTATGAGAACCCACTGGCTTAGTCTCAAATTATTTTCGTTCTCGTCTTATCGTTTGTACATATCAAAGTGTACGATGTTTATTTTATTTTTCGATCTTTCAATATGCATGCAAGAAAACAAAAACCCCAACCATTTTTTAAAAAAACCAATAACAACAACCTCTCAAACAACCGGATTTAATGTCTCCCTATGGTCTCGCGTTAATGGAACCTCCTTGGCAATGTGCGGGAGAGAAATGTTTAATGTGGAGAAATAAAACAAATAACAATAAGAACTGTATAGCTTTCTGTGATTGTTTTATTGAATGCGCGGAGTTTTCCCTTATCTTTGCACGGAAGTAAAAAAACAACAACAAAATATTAAAATATAATGGCTTTGTGCAGGCCACCACTGACCCGGGGAGACGTCCGGTCCGGTGTTTTGTGGATCATGTGTCGTGGCGACACTCGGGTTTCCTCTCGATATGACGCCACAACACACTATATAAAAAAAACAAATAGAACACGCAATAAAGGGAGGGAGGATGGTTGGAGATTAGATAAATGGATGAAGCGGCTGAATATTTGAAGGCAAAATTTTAAAAAAGGATGGGGAGGTTGGCCTAGCGCCTCCATGCCGGCCATTGTGGTGGACACAAGGACGGGCCGAATAGAATCGGTGGCGCTGCAAGGATGGCTGGCGATAGAATGAGAAATTGAGAGAAATAAAAACTTAATACATTTATATATATATATATATATATATATATATATATATACAGTCCATGTGTCTATGTGTATCTCTTTTTGGCTAATTATTAGAGGCTAGTGGGCCAATGAGAAGATCATTCAGTAGGCAAGGGAGATAATACGTAATCAAGAATGTAGGGATCGGGAGTTTGTGCATCTTCTTTGTATGGGGATCGGGATGGGGATGTGGCCATGGGTTCGACCTGTGATGATGACTATTCGTATGAGTTAACTTTGGTAACGATGTCCTCATCAGAGTTTCTTTAAATCTATTTTTAAAGTGAACACACACACACAAAACTACAACAATCCTTACAGACAATGTTCACAGGTTTTTGTGGTCACGGCATTCAGGGGGAGGGGGGAAGTAGCTCAGGGGCACTGCATTGCATTTACATTTTAGTACTTCAATGGTACATGGGTAGCCGAGCGGCAGCGCGTTCGACTGACGATCCGAAGGTCCTGGGTTCAAATCCCGGACTTGAGGGTGTCCCTGAGTTTACCCAGGCTCTGATGGGTATCTGACATTAGTTGGGAGAGGGGTATAGTAAAGGCGACTGGGCATTGTGCTGGCCACACAATCCCTTAGTATGCCGTGGCCACAGAAACTGGTGAACGCTGCTATGAACTATGATAAGTTTAGTCCGACGGGTATTTTACTTTACTTCAGCACATCCGACATGGACGTTAAGAGTAGTTAAGATGTGTCATCGTTTGTTTCTTGGCGTTAATGAAATGCATTCCCGGTCCCTCTTGCCCGGACCGAGCGTGTGCAACTCGCCGCCCTTGTGGCGCCGGCTCTTCTTGAGTAAGTTCCACTTTACCACGGAGTCCTGTCGTAAATTATTACCACAACACTCCCTTCCCCTCCCGACGGCACCGGGCAAGAATTAAAGGAAGGGGGGGGGCGGTAGGCCCCCGGGGACTCATCGAGTGTCTAAACATGAAGAGTTGTTTTCCCCCCATGGAGTGATTTGTAGCCATTCTATTGGTTGAACAAAAAATAGTCTCATTAATTTAGTGAAGTGTATAGCTTTGGACTGCTCGTGTGTGTGTGTGTATGTCAGTTTGTAGGCTTAGACTTTTGACAATAGTTGTTCCCAATAACTACAGGAAGAGCTAAGCTCGTCTACTCCAGGAATTGTTGAACTATTTGGTAGGGAGCATTTCAGTGTCATCCGAAAACAAAAATGGCTGCCCTCTATTGCGATGGTTTAAAAATTATTTCCCACCGGCCTATATATTATGTGGCTCAGTATAAATCATATGATACCGTCCATTGGTCGCGGTGAGTATGAAGAGAAAGAATGTCGACACTATGGTTGGATTCGAGCGAGGGCCCTTGGATGGGCACCTAATTGCTCTTGCGTCTTGGTCACCACTAAAAGCTGCTTGCTCTTGAAAGCTAATCAATGATGCCTTCAAAACAGAGACTATAAGGTTTTTTTTTTTTTTAAGGCATTGAATTCATTGTAGAATTATTAATCATAAAGTACCCGTCGGACCAAATTGATCCATGGGATCATAGGGCCGGTGAAGCAGCGTTCACCAGTTTCTGAGGCCACGGCCTTCTATTTGATGATTGTATGGCCAGTACAATGCCCAGGCGCCTTTACTTTACCCCAACTAAAGCCAGGTACCCATCAGAGCTGGGTAGACTCAGGGGACACCATCCAGGCCCGTAAACAAATTCTAGCCTTGACCAGGAGTCGAACCCCGGACATTCGGAAAGCCAGCCGAACGCGCTGCCTGCTCGACCACCGCGCCTCATATATCAATCCTAATAATCTTGAACTAGTGAAACCAACGCCAACAAGGCTAACGGGGTGACAAGCTCGAACTACTCTAACGGATTTGTGTCTAAACTCTAAACATTATCAGGCTTTGTCTTCTTTGCTTCGGCGAACACATTATTTGTTGTTTGTGGAATGGGGGGGTGGGGGGGGGGTGGGTTTGGCTATCAGAAAGTAATGCTTTAGTTTTTTGAAGAGTGTTGAAAAAGGTCTGTGGCGATATTTAAGGTGTTTACCGACGTGGCTCTCTCGTCGCCTTCGCCATGAACTGAATACAATAAAAAGAAAATCACTTTTGATATTTATGATTTCTTCATTTGGTCATTGTGACCCGGTTAGTTCATTGGGTTTTCAATCTCTCTCTCTCTCCTTCCATGTCTCAACAAATACTTCTCTCTTTCTTTCTTTCTTTCATTCATTCTTTCTTTCTTTCTTCACATCTCTTCCCAGAACTATTGCGTCGGCCGGAGTCACTTCTTTCTCTCCATGACATCATTTCCTCAATCATCTCCTGTTCCCTGGGAACATTGTTTGCTTTTTGCAGATCAACCTCCACCTCCTCCCTCGTCCGCCCCAATTTTCGACCCACTGCTCCTTCCACGATCTGTTTGTATGTGTGTTCGTTGTGTTCGTTCTCGTGATTTCGCGCGCGTGGGTGTGTGTGTGTGTGTGTAAGGGTTATTGTTATCGTTACACAAAAAGAGAGAAAGAAACATCAACATCGATAGCTCAATAGTAAAGATTAATTTTTGTTTAGCATTGCGCTCTCTTATAATGAGTCCGACACGCGCGCGCCGCCACTTCCGTCCGTCGAGTATCCTGGCGGATAGATCCCCGCTCCCCCTCTTGTTGTGCTTACAGACTCCTGGCAGTGGATGATGAAAGCAATAATCGGGTACGGGAGTTATCTGTTTACGTTAGAGTGAGAGCGTTTCACTAGCGTCCCACCCCCGGGTCCAGAGCTTACCAAGAGCTATGCCGTTGGGGAGTAGTGGGGGGCGGGGGCGGGGGCGCTGAATGCGGCTACGGATAGAACTACTAATCGCTACAGGTTTTCTCTATCCAGCGGCCAATTTTTTTATCTACACGACGTTTTGATTATTTCACGTAAGCTGGAGAAATCAATGGAACCTTCAGCCAATGATAGTTGATGGTGGTGTTTTGTTTGGCTCCCGCCATCCTTTAGCCGTGCAGCGCCACGTGGCGTTTCATATCTCAGATTAGAGTATCCTTGGAGTGGCGGGAGAGGGAATGAAAACAGCCTTAACCCATTTTCCGTGACTTCTGTATACAAGGGGAATGTGTGACAGGGACAATGCTTGCTCGAGAAAAAAACATTTCTTGCACTGACGTCAGCTCCCCACCATAGCTTGGGAACATTCTTGGACGCCCCTCCAGATCCCGAGAAGTAAAGTAGCCTTCGGACCAAATTCATCATAGGGTCGGTGAAGCAGGGTTCACCAGTTCACCACGGCATGCTAGGGAATGTTTGTTACCAGCACAATGCCCAGCCGCCGTTATTTTACCACAAATAATGTCGGGTTCCCATCAGAGCTGGGTAGACTCAGGGACACCTTCCAGGTCCCGTGAACAAATCCCAGACTTCACCAGGATTCGAACCCAGGACCTTCGGAACGCCAGTCGAACGCCCTGCCGCTAGGCCACCGTTCTTACTCCAGGAAACACATTTTGTGGAAAATAGGTCGTATGTATGTGTGTGTTGGGGGGGGGGGGTCCTTTCAGTAGGATCTAGAACCTAAAAAGATATAACAACTTGCCACTAGCATGATTTGTATATGCCTTTTTGCTTTCATTATATTTAAAATCAGAATCACGGATATGTTAGTAAAATATTCGTAAATTGCTTCTTCCGTGTTCATGGTTCTCTAAGTTTTGTCGTGGTTGAAAAGTAGGAATCATCAAAATATAAGGAATAAAAAAAGGTAGTTAACTCATATATATCTTTTTTCCATTAACTAGATGGTTTTTTTTATAAACTCTCAGTAAAGTTATATACGATATGATAAATATTACAAACAAACAAAACAAATCTGGGGAAAACAGGGGAGTTAAATGTGGTTACAACAAATAATCTTGATAATATATGAATTTAGCCCCGGTCCTCCTCAATCCTCATTTTTTTAGGAGGCTCATGTTAATTTTGAGATGGGCCGAGGCTGAGTGATCTCCCCATTGCGATAATTGACCAGTTCGTGAATTCCAGAGATGTATTTGTAGGAGACCGCCGTGATGTGTGTGCATTTGTAGGGACCGCGGACGTCAAGTTATTTATATCTATGGAAATATTTCTGTTGAAATTATCTGCAGCTGTGTGTGGGGAGCGGGAGATGCATTAAGGTATTAAATACAGATTTTCCCAACAAAAAATGTAGATATAAATTGACCAGCGGACAGATAATCTATAGGATAGCAAGGGGGAGTTGTGATAAGTAGGACGCAAGCCCATTAAGGGAATTGGAAGCGGCTATTTGGAAAGGGGGGAGGAGTGAGATTAAGTGATATAAGGAGAAATATGAAACAAATATCAAAATAAGGCTTTTATAAGGCCGTTTTCTTTTATAAGGCCGTTTCCTTAACGTGAGTGCTGACCAAGGAATTAATGATGTAAATTCTTGTAAACATGAGCATTTGTTTCCTGTTTGTCTTCGAGCAGCAGCGCGTTCGGCAGGCGTACCGAAGGTCGTGGGTTCGAATCCTGGTGGAGGCTAGTATTTGTTCCCGGGGTCGGAGGGTGCACTTGAGTCTACCCAGCTCTGATAGGTACCTGACTTTAGTTAGGGTAAAGTAAAGGCGGCTGGGAATTGTACTGACCACACAATCCCCTAGTATGCCTCGGCCACAGAAACCGGTGGACGCTGCTCCATCAGCTCCATGGACCAATTTGGTATGACGGGATACTTTACTTGTTTTTCATCGCTCTTTTTCATTTATTTTTTTGTTGTTCTGTATTGGGAAGGTACAGCTGCCCTATTGCCCCCCCCCCCCCCCACACACACACCTTTCAAATCAATGTGCACAGGCAGAGATCTGTGCAAATGAATGGGATATCGTAAATAAATATTGTTATGTGCACATTTTAGTTTTAGTTTCTGCGACTTGAGCCTGTGGAAGATAAATTATTAATGAGATAAGCTGTGGGTGATTCTATTCGCGCGTATTGATCAAAGATGGCTATCGAAATTCCAAAAGCCAGGATGACCTTTTTGTTAAATGGTGTTTATCTGAAAACAAGTGACCCAATACTCAATACCAGACGTAGGTTTCTTAATAGGACCCAGTCGATTACGTATAGCCTTAGGACAGAAACTGTTCCTTATTTGGTAATATTTTGATGTAGATCTATATCTGTCTCACTAGCCCATCTATCTAACTATTATGTCAGTATATCTATCCTCTCTTTATGTATCTATTTATCTATCCATCCATCCATCTATTCACCTATATCTGTATATGTATCTATCTTTTTATCATCTATCTAACATTAATCATTTATCTATTTACATCGAACTGTCAAATTTCGCTCTCTATAATGTTTTGTTTTTTTGTTGTTGTTAAATCTATAACTCTAAACCCCACGAATGTAACCTTTATAAAGGTTAGATCACCGGACTGTCAACCAAAAACCAACAGACAGGTCGCGGGTTCCACCCCTGCCACCGACGGATCCCTGTCGCCCTGCAGGAGTTTTGGGCCTAGTGGACGTATTAATCTTCTATCTAGAAGGAACGTCTGTAAACTTATAAGATAAGATAAATACAATTCAATACATACCTCAACTTATTCCTTGTCATTGTGTATAGCTTCAACATGGTCCATGGTTTCGTCTACAATCTACACGTACTGACATGGTTTCCTCTAGTTAAAACTGATAGAGTTTCAATTGTTTCTTTATCTAGAAAACGTCCTTTAGTTGTTCCATGTTTTCTCTTCACTATGTTCCATTCACACGCGCCATATTTTGTTTGTTGGTTCTTTGGTTTCTCACCCTCGACTTCACCCTCCGCCTTCCTAAGCCACCCATTCTCTCGCTCTCTCTCTACTCTTTGTCCCTCTGTCTTTCTCTCTCATTCTCTCGGTGTCTCTCTCTCTTCCTTTCTTTGTTTTTATTTTCTCTCGCTCTTCTTTCTCCCTTTCTCTCATTTTCTTTGCCAATAAACCGTTAATAGTACTTTTCATTTTCGTGGTTTTAGTAAATTTTCAAGTTATTAACTCATATGTGCCCCAATGTTTACTGGACAGCCGTTCTGTTGATATGTGAAATGTCCACCTGCAAAAGGGGCTAAGTCAACAAAAATACAGATTTTTTAAAAACAAGAAATTCACTTTTTACGTCACCATTTAGCATTTTTTGCATGGAACTTCATATTTTCTAACAAATATATTAGATCAGGGATCGGCAACCTAAGGCACGCGTGCCAAACTTGGCACGTGGAGTGATTTTCAATGGCACGCAAGACCTCCACGAAGTGTTTCTTTTTAAAAAAACACAACCTTTTCTAGTTCTGAATGAGGAAATCTGACTGTTGATGTTTTCTGAATGACAGAGCGACACATATTCAGTGAGTTGAACGCATTTACAAGGACATGGTTAAACACGTGTGAACAATATTTATTGCACATGAAAGTTTTGTTAAGCATACGAAAAGGTTACTTACACCTCACTACTCAGAAATGACTAAATATATATCTGCCATTATAAATTAGCGAAGATAATTCAAGATAAGGCGCTCATTAATTGATACAGAATAATTACAGTTAAACGAGTGTTTATGCTCACCTTCTAAGATTATAATTAAACATATAAGTAATTCTAAAAAAAAATAGTTTTTATTAATTTAATAAATATAAGAGAGTTTTAATAGCATTATATTACGCACTTGTTGTAATATTAATTTTTAAATGATAAACTCCTTACGGCTAAATGGAGATTAAATTAATGCAGGACATTTTTTATTTACCACTGTTTAACGTGAATTAATTTATTACTAAAATTTTGTAATGAATACCATAATTCTGGATTTTGATAAGGAAATAATAATTAATCAGTAATATTTGTTTTATTACAAAACATAACTTGTTTCGCATCATTATTGTATCAAATTTAGAAACTTTAATTTAATTAAATTGACATAATAGCCCGTTTTATTTATGCTAATATGTGTAAATATTAAGTTTTTTTATTTTTCTTTCATAAAAGACTAAATTGCCTACAACTTATAACTTTATAATGACCAAACTGTTTATAATAGTTGAAAATTATCTAAATATGACATGTATATGACCAAAAATTATATGCACATTATATAAACATTACATTACCTACCCAGTTTGTATGATTACTATGTATCAATTCCGCTTAATCTTAATCAGTAGATGTTTTACGGTTATCAACTAGAAAAAAGTAAAGATAATCTCAGTTAATTGGAGAACAAAATATTATATTTAGTATTATCAGCTGCTTGAACCTTGACAACTAAACGATAATGCTTACAAAATAGTTCTACCATAAATGTGAAAGTTTGGGGAAAACATCGACTTTATTTTTATTTTAGTTTGAGAAATTCTGTGAATTTAACTATAATAGACAAAGCAGCGTGAAAAATACTTTTTAAAATTATTAAACATACAGGGAATAACAATGTAGGCCTACTTAAGTTGATAAGTCGTTTATAAACTCTCGCGATGTTTTTTTTCTTAAATAAGTCCTTATAAAACAGCCTCAAACTTTTTATATATTTCTACCGGGTAAAGTATTAGACATGGTGTCAAAATTATTATTATTTTGTTTTTTTTAAATATTTGTTTAAAAGAAAGCTTAAGAATTTTAACATGATTTTAGATTAAGAATGAATGAAATAGCGACATAATTTAGAATAATTGAAGCAGGACTTTAAAAAAATGTTTTTTGACTTTTTGAAGACACTTTTTTTTTTGGTTTTCGGAAAAATCCCTTGCCAGACAAGGGTCAGAAAATCATGTTCCGAAAAACCTATGAATTCCTTTTTTTTTCTTTCTTTTCATGCGTTGACCAAGTTCGAAGGTCAGATGCCCCGAAGTCGTGACCCAGCACCCCTTCCAACACCCCCCCCCCTTGGTGTGTCAGACGGCTATATTCCCCCCCCCCCCTTTTGCTATGGCAGACGTGGTTTATTGGCATCGGGTACATCTCGGGACTTCTCCTGGCGCGTGATGCCCCCCTCATTGCAGTCACGTGAGCCCCCCCCCCCCCCCATCCCCCCACCCCGCCCCTGGTTGTTTACATTAATTTAAATCCGTAATGAGCCTGGAGTGTGGAGGAGCCTACCACTGGGCACGTGCAAGCATCAAGTTTTTTGGGGGGGCCAGTCCCGTGTTTTATATCTGGGGGACGCCCTTTTTCTTCTTTTCTTTTGGTTTCATTCATTGTTTTTGTATTTGGTCTTTGACACACTGGTCGAAGATTATTCGAAGAAATTGATGAACAGAAGAAGAAGAAAAAAAATAACAGAAATAAAAAGACAGACTTCGTGTGCGTGTAACGAGATGTTTAAATGAGACTCACGCGGGAATGCAGCAACGGGCGGGAACAATGTCAGCACACACTCTTGAATGACTATATTCCACCACCTAAACCATCTGCCAATTCTTTTGACGAACAAAGGCAGATAGTCAGCAAGAAAACGTCTTAAATTATCGGCATTATCCCTGGGAGTTTGTTTTTTGTTCAATGTTCCGCTTGGCAATAACCTTTTTTTTTTCGCTGGTTTAAAGTAAAAATAACTAAACTATAAACTACTGCACCATAATTATGTGAAAACGCTTTGAAGTATTTCCTTGTTCTATATTTAGCAACATATACATCTCCCTTGTACATGACGTGTACTTAGTCTATCCTTAAAGTTGTACTTTTCTACGAACCATGCTAATGTATTTCTTTTTCTTTTTGTTTGCACTTGTTCTATTCTTCAGCACATTTATACAGTGTTGTAGCATCTCATTGGGAGTGTACTACCAAAAACACTGTAAAACAACAGACCATATTGACAGTTTTTAAAACTCAGGATTAAAAACAATCTTATTTGATGCAATTTAAATTGAATATTTTAAATGTAAAACGCATTTGAAGACTAACTGTTCATAAATAGCAAAGGTGTCATTTATCAAACTATTCATTAAGAACAAAGAGATATGATAGACATAGGCGTTTTAATTAAGATATGTGTAGGGGTGTCACTGTAGGCGTTTTAATTAAGATATGTGTAGGGATGTCACTGTAGGCGTTTTAATTAAGATATGTGTAGGGATGTCACTGTAGGCGTTTTAATTAAGATATGTGTAGGGATGCCACTGTAGGCGTTTTAATTAAGATATGTGTAGGGATGTCACTGTAGGCGTTTTAATTAAGATATGTGTAGGGATGCCACTGTAGGCGTTTTAATTAAGATATGTGTAGGGATGTCACTGTAGGCGTTTTAATTAAGATATGTGTAGGGATGTCACTGTAGGCGTTTTAATTAAGATATGTGTAGGGATGTCACTGTAGGCGTTTTAATTAAGATATGTGTAGGGATGTCACTGTAGGCGTTTTAATTAAGATATGTGTAGGGATGTCACTGTAGGCGTTTTAATTAAGATATGTGTAGGGATGTCACTGTAGGCGTTTTAATTAAGATATGTGTAGGGATGCCACTGTAGGCGTTTTAATTAAGATATGTGTAGGGATGTCACTGTAGGCGTTTTAATTAAGATATGTGTAGGGATGTCACTGTAGGCGTTTTAATTAAGATATGTGTAGGGATGTCACTGTAGGCGTTTTAATTAAGATATGTGTAGGGATGTCACTGTAGGCGTTTTAATTAAGATATGTGTAGGGATGTCACTGTAGGCGTTTTAATTAAGATATGTGTAGGGATGTCACTGTAGGCGTTTTAATTAAGATATGTGTAGGGATGTCACTGTAGGCGTTTTAATTAAGATATGTGTAGGGATGTCACTGTAGGCGTTTTAATTAAGATATGTGTAGGGATGTCACTGTAGGCGTTTTAATTAAGATATGTGTAGGGATGTCACTGTATTCAAATCGACTTTTCCATAGTGTTATACATTTAAAGATGGGCGGGACCGCCTTCCACTGGCGTACCGATGGTCCTGGGTTCGAATCCTGGTGAAGGCTAGGATACCCCCCCCCCTCCTTGGACTCGAGGGTGTCCCTGAATCTACCCTGCTCTGATGGGTACCTGACATTATTTGGGGTAAAGTAAAGGCAGCTGGGCGTTGTGCTGGCCACACACTCCCCTAATATGCCGTGGCCGCTGAAACTGGTGATCGCTGCTTCACCGATCCTATGGATCAATTCGGTCCGACGGGTACTTAAAAATTTTTTTTCTTCTTCTTCATATTACTTTGGAGACCCCGTTAGGACCGAGGAAAGAGTCCACAATTTAACTACACATAAAATAAAAAAAAATAAAAAAAACATCACAAACAACAATTATAAACAGATGACAGAGTGAAACTATAGGTTTTTAGTCCAGCCCTTCAGTGAAGATTTTAAAGCCGGCACAGTAGGGGCAGAGATGGAGGCCTGGTCCAGAGTGTTCCATAAGAACTCTACAAAGGTGAATCTTGAATAACTATCAAATACAAATGTCCACCCAATTGTCTTCGTCGGCTAAATAAATGCACATCACACACATAACCTAAAATACAAAAACAGCAAGAAACAATAACAAAAACACAGATGACCAAAAAAACCACAACAATCACTAACACCTCTCTGAAAGATTGCAGAATTATCTTTGTATTAAATTCGATTGTCTCCCTTGAAATAGACTTATCTTTTTTTTGTTGTGTTAAATATAATCATTTAAATCTATGTATGCAATATATTTAGATATGACACTTTTCATAGAACTCTAGAAGAATTCGCTCTTTTGTGTGTGTGTTTTTTGTACTTAAAGTTTTTCGAATCGCCAGCATACTAAGGGATTGTGTGGCCAGCACAATGCCCAGCCCACCTTTACTTTACGCAAACTAAAGCCAACTAAAGCCAGGTACCCACAAGAGATGGGTAGACTCAAGGGCACCCTTCAGACCTGAGAACAAATCCCAGCCTTCACCAGGATTCGAACCCAGTCGAACGCGCCGCCGCGTCAGCACAATATAGTACTATTCTTGACGCCTACCCTAACCTTGCACAAATACACAACAATTTATATTTTGTCTTGTTTCCATGGCATCTGGTAGAAATGGAACGGCAATGATTCCTTGTATTATGCTTCCTTGTATAAAGATTGCTTCTGACTGACCAATTTCTCTATAAAAAAAAATTTCTTCTTTCTAAATGACATCGAAATGTATGTGTTGGTCCACAAGGCTGTCTAATAATAATGAAGATAGTAATAAGAACAATAAATGTCTGAGCATGGGCGAGGGGGGGGGGGCGGGATGAATGGGGGGGGGGGGGTGCATTGGGCCCGTTCTCATTTCTTGAATTTTCCATCCCGTGTTGTATCTCCCGGGGGCATCTATAACTCTCTCCACCCCCACCCCCCGAATATCTCTGTGAGAGGGGGGATCATCTCTTGCTGTCCCCCTTATCTCGTGGATACTCTTCCCTCGACTGTCCGGCTTATCTTGTGATACCATCTGAACGACGTAGCTCTCGCTCCTACCTCCCTCCTCTCCCAACATTTTCCGCTTTTATTTGGCGATTGGGGGGGGGGGGGGGGGGGGGAGAAGGGCGGCACGATAAAATGGACGATCAGAAAAAAAAAGGCGGGAAGGGGGAGGGTGGGACTGCCACACTGATAATAAATAGTCGGGGCGTCGCTCAAGGGGGAAATTAGCTTTTTTTTTTTTGCTGCTTGCAAGTGGACGGCGGTGCTTGCAGCTAGTCTCTCCCCCGCCCCTCGCCCCAACTTCCATCGTCCATTACTGCACCCTACTTCCTTTTTTTTTTGTCTGTTTCATTCTCCGAGTATTCCTTATCACCTTAAGTCCAGCTATCCATCATTCTAAGGATTACTTACGCCTCGGTGCTTGGGCACAACAAGGGCGTTTTGGCTTCACCCACTCCCCACTCCCCTCCCCCAACTCCCCCGATTTTTTGTTCTTCCTGCCCCTTGTCAGTAATAGTCCAATCATGCGTTCATTTCCTTTTCTTACTGCTATCCCTCTCTCTATCTTACTGTCGCCCTCTCTCTCTCCCTCTCTCTCCCTCATTGTGTCTCTAAATCTTTTCTCCAACTTTGCACGCCTTCTTGAGCGCGCGGGCCAGGCGAGGCGGGCGCATGGATCCCTTCCTCCTCCCTTCTTTGACGTGTCAGCGAGACTTCAGAGTGAGTTATCGGTGGTCATCTCTTGGTCACTGGCCGTGAATGCTTTTGAACCAACGCCCCGCCCCCACCCCACCACCGACCCCCCCTTTATTGTATTCGTCAACTCTTTCATACAGTTTTTACCCTCCCCCTCCCCGGTTTTAAAGTGCACCTCCGTTCCACCCTCTCTCTTTCTTCTTGTCTCCCATTATTTTTGTCTCACTCTTTCTCCCCTCTTTATGATTCTCTTTACTTTATTCTATTCTCTCCCTCTCATGGTACTCTCCCTACCCACTCGCTCTCTCTCTCTCCAATATCTCTCATTTCTGGTTTTACATAGCTCGGATAGTAGATTTATTTTAAGTGGTTAATAATGAGGTTTTTACATACACTTTATAATATCCTACCCTAAAACATGTTATGGAGACCGAAAGTTACCAAAGGAAGAAAATCAGATGCGCAAGGAGCTTTTTTTTTTCATCTCGACACTGCATACAATGGGATTGAGTGGCCACAGAAATAACTTCCATTTGTTTTTCTCGAATAACGCCACCTAATAACTAATAACATCGACTTTTGTCGGCAAACAAAACCAGGACCCCCTTTGAACAGCAGTTCGCCTGGCGAAAGTGGCGGTCGATATGACACGCCTTATGAAAACCCCCACAGGTCATCATAACCCGACATGCTTTACGACGGTATACCCAGGGAAAGAGACAGGGTTGGTCGCCCCAAGACCACATGGAGACTATCCTGCGGGGATGAAATGAAAAGCTGCAACCTTTCATGAGTGAATTTTCAAAAAATGCTGCCCAGAATCGAATGCGCTGGAAAGCTGTTTTGGACGCCCTATGTTCCAAGAGGAACCAAAGGAACTAAGCGAGCACTACATATATTGCTTGAGTCGCGTCCCTTGGGTCGTGTCCCTTGGGTCGTCCTCATAATCAAACTGGTATGTAGTGTCTGAGAATTCGGAACTCAACTACATCCTACGTGTACGACTTCGTACAATTTCACCAGGCTTACGTAGAAATACATTGTCAGTGCCTAGCTATTCATTTCACTCGATGCTGTCGTAGTTTATTAGCTGTGGGTTCCAATGGAGATGCTGTTCTATTTAAGCAAAAAGTTTGGCTGAAAGCTTTAATAAGCCTCCAGAGTTATACAATATATGTTTCTGTTGTTTCTGTTTCAAGCATTTTCCAAAATGAGAAATTTCTTCCATTTTCAACTATTTGATGACGTTTTGGGTGATTGCTGCCATTTTGAATTAACTTACAAATGGAATAAACGTCAAGCCATAATTAATAAATGTGATATAGCAGCATTGCGCATTTCTGTTCTATATCTGTCGCGTTTCTCCCAGGCCTGGCTTTACTTTAAACAGTCATAATCCTCGTGATAAATTGACATGCCAAAATACCAGCATTTATTGTTTAGATAACTCCCCATTTTGTTTTAACCTAATTTCATGAACTGTATTGCCTGTCATTAAGCTTGATGAAATGAACGAATCATTGAATTAAATCTAACTGAATCCAATCACTTGAAGTGAAGTGAACATGGTCGTTGTTGAGTTATTGTTTTTTGTTTTCCCCTTTCATCTTACAGTCTTTAGGGAAATGATTTTTAAAAGCTTCGGTAATCATCGCGCTAGCTTGTTCATTTAATTATTTTCTATCAATGATTACTAGGCAGGCCACACGATTTACCGCGGCCCCCCCCCCCCCCCCCCCAAAAAAAAATAATCAAATTCTGCGGTGCAGCATGAAATTCCACGGGGTAGCTTTAAATTCCGCGGGGTAGCTTTAAATTCCGCGGGGTAGCTTTAAATTCCGCGGGGTAGCTTTAAATTCCGCGAACCGCATTAAATCTTAAATCAGTAATAGAGGAAAAAGAGCGTTGGTTTGAAATTTTGAATTAACTGGGGTTCGAATCCAGGAGCGTTATAAAAAAATTCAAATTGTAAAGCCAGAGTCTGTAAGGTTAAAGGTGTCCCTTATGTCTAACCCTTCGATAATGTTTTTGTCTGCATTATGCCGGCCACACAGTTCCCGCGTGGCCCTGATTTTGAGTACTATAGCGTGGTTTGAAAGTATCAATTTTGTAATACATTCACTTGATGGTGCTATTCGCACGTTGTAGAAACTATTTCAACGTCGGGGTTTGCAATAGCAGACTGTTTCTTTCAGCGAGAGAGAGAGAGAGAGAGAGAGAGAGAGAAATCGAGATAAAGAGATATACTTATAAGAGAGACAGAAATATAGGAAGAGACAAAAAGAGAGTGAGAAAGAAATAGAGAGGTAGAGAAAGGAGGACCGGGTGACGTGGGTGGCGGTTGAATGAGTGGGAGATTGGAAAGATGAGAGAGGAATGAAAGAGACTGAGGGAACGAGAGAGAAATAGAGGAGGGAGAGAGAGAGAGAGGAAGGGGCTATTAATATAGAAAGAAAGAGAGAGAGGGGGAGAGAAAAAGAAAGAAAGAGGAAATTGATAGAAAGAGAGAGAGAGAGGGAGAGAAATAGAGAGACTTGCCAAGATCAATATAATTCGACCACTACCATAGCCTTCTACTATCACACAGTTCAATCAAGGATTTTCTGTAAAAATGCGGTGCAGTAATGCAATAGGTCAATAAATTTTGTAGAATGGGATATCGGGTGGAGAACTTCCGGTGCTCATTCTTATTCTTTCCTTCTTTCTTTTTTTTGTATTTTTATCTCCAGCCATCGCTGAGTGCAATATAATCTACCTGGACGTTATCGCGCAGTTGAGAAATCGCTATTCATTCTTTGTTTTATTGTTGAATTTTTTACTGGGGGTTTATTATTGGTGGATTGCTTGGGAATGGCAAAGTTAGGATTGGGTCTGTTATTATTGGTGGACATTTTAGACTAACTCTGTTAAGATTGTTGTTTTTTTTTGTTTTTTTTAACTTAATCAGGATTGGTTTGTTATTGTCGGTGGATATTTAAAGACTAAATCAGTTAGGATTGGTTTGTTATTGTCGGTGGATATTTAAAGACTAAATCAGTTAGGATTGGTTTGTTATTGTCGGTGGATATTTAAAGACTAAATCAGTTAGGATTGGTTTGTTATTGTCGGTGGATATTTAAAGACTAAATCAGTTAGGATTGGTTTGTTATTGTCGGTGGATATTTAAAGACTAAATCAGTTAGGATTGGTTTGTTATTGTTTTTTTTATACTAAATCAGTTAAGGTTGGTTTGTTGTTTTTTACTAAATCTGTTAGGATTTGTTTGTCATTGTAATTTTAGACTAAATCAGTTAAGGTGGGTTTGTTGTTTTTTTTACTAAATCAGTTAGGATTGGTTTTTCATTGTTATTTTAGACTAAATCAGTTAAGGTTGGTTTGTTGTTTTAGACTAAATCAGTTAGGATTGGTTTGTCATTGTTATTTTAGACTAAATCAGTTAGGATTGGTTTGTCATTGTTATTTTAGACAAAATCAGGATTGGTTTGTCATTGTTTTTTTTATTCTAAATCAGTTAAGGTTGGTTTGTTGTTGGACTTCGAGACTAATTTATTAAAGGTATATAAAAAAAATGTAACATTTTTATGTTATGATCATTTGTTTCATTCCTGTGTATCCAGGCTAGACTGTATTATTAACCGGCACACAAAGGAAATGTGCATCATTTTACTTTCCCCAGCGATTGTCGGGAATAATAATAATAAACATAATTCTATTTATTGTATAGCGCTGCCAACAAACATAAAGTAAGCTCAGAGCGCATTTAACATTGAGCAACAAACAACTAAGAACACGGATATAAATCTCTAGGCTGAAAAGTATGAAACTAATAATAATTTAAAACTTTACAGACACATGGCAAAGCAAATAAATGTAGCATTAACCGACTTAATATACAAGTAAAACAGTAGAGGGTCTAAAAAAAATGTTTAAGGAAGGTAAATATTTAACAAAAAATGCGCTTTTAAGTTCTTTTCAAAAGTGACGATAGAGCTTGTTCGCCTGAGTTGGTTGGGAAGTAGATTCCATACTTTTGGACCGGATATTGATAATGCTCTCAGGCCAACGGTCGTCAGAAAGAAACGGGGTAGGCCTACAGTTTGCATCTGACCTTAACACGTTGGACTGGTTGTTGTTGTTGTTGTTTTTATGACGACATCAACTGAATGACAATCCAACTTATCAAGATATAGGCCGGTCACCCGCTTGGATTATTACTTGAACTAATAAACCAAGTAAAATGTATTGAATACTTTGTGAAAAAAACGTGTTTGAATATTTTATGTGAATTTCAACACTTGTAGATTGGGCAGATTGTCTTCAGGCATTCTCTACGTTCTACCAATCATTCACAGCCAAAAGAAAAAACAACTTGACTTGGGGATTGTCATGGTTGGGGTTATGAAGGATTGCATTGTTAAAGGCAATACCACCATACCTGACCTCCTATCCAAATCCAAACCATTGCCAGTGTTATGAAGGATTACATTGTTAAAGGCAATACCCATATACCTGGCCTTCTATCCCAACGATTTCTTGATTCTTACCTCAAAGTCGTGTAATTAATACCTTCTCGTTCTCTCAACCACCACCCCTTCACACAGTGAGTGTGTGTGAGCGTGGGGATTGTTTGGAGGAGGGGTAAAGGGGGGAGGGATTCTCCTCCTGGCGACAACCGAGACGGCGAGGACTAACTGAAGGCATTCGGGTCACGAGTCTTTCCGAATGCCAAAGACGACGGGAAGATTTAGCACCGGTCTTGAAAGTGGCACAGCCCATTGATAAGTTTATGACCGTGGCAGAGTCAGGAACGGGGGGCTGGGTGGGGAGGTGTTGGATGGCTTGATTTCAACACACACACACACACGCATGTGTACACAATAACACACAACCGCACACAGAAAACGCACACAACACTCATCAAGCCACTGACTACTAATACTATACGTTTTTCTAACAAAAAGTTGCGTTGTATCTAAATGCACTGTTTTTTCTACCCAGTCTAACTTTCACTGCAAAAAAAAGTCTATATTTATATTGAGTAGTTCGTCTTATTTTTTTAAAAATAATGAAATGGTAACTGATGTATTTGTTGAAATTATGTTTATGCTGTGCTATAAATAACTGAATTGCCTCATCAATTTTCACTCGGGCCCACACCTACCTAGTTATCTGTCCCTTGTATATATATATATATATATGGGCAAGAAGAGAAAAAAAATAGCCCAACTCTTCTAAAAGCGTATAATATATGTAAATAACCATGTTATCAGCTCGGTGTCAGCTTCATCATACATCAACAACTTGGCACCTACGTGGAGATAAACTCGCTTCACCCCTTCCCTTTATAAGCAACGCGTTCCATCGGACCTTCAGGAGGGTGGGGGGGAGATAGATCAACGGGTCCCCTGCAGGGCAGCGAATTTAGCACCCCCCTCTCCCCATTCCCCCTCACCCTTCCTTAGAGGGTAAACATTTTCCTGGTTAAATTTTGATGTAAAAGAAAAGACTTTTTTTTTTTTTTAAAGAAAGATCTAAAAGTCTTTAATTCATATTTATTAGAATGCACGCGTATTGCTTTCGTTTCCCTTCGATTGTAATCTTAGAACGTTGGTGATTGGTTTGATGCCCTGCAACAGGTGGGTTGTTTTTTTCTGGGACTTTTTCTTTTCAATGTATGCCGTTTAGAACTCATAATATTTTGCTGTTGTTGTTTGTTTTTCTCTTCAATATCTTGTGTCTGTACTAGCAAGTTAAGCCCTCCTTGGGGACGGTGACGACTTTGACTTTTTAGAAACTTATACTAAGCAGGCCTACGCATAGACTAATGATATAGCCTATCTGTAAACTGTGAAGGAAAACAGCAACGTCGTATAGGATAAACGATGTCCAATATCCCAGCAAGGAGATTTTTTTTTTAAATCTGTATCTAAGCAAATACTATAATAAGATGGACCGTTTGCTCTATTTTTAGAGCTTAAATGTTCTTTTTTCCGTGCGCATCCAATAACGCTGTCTTAAATGTCTTCTACGCTCTTACGTTTGCCTAAATGTTTCCGCTGAATACAACTTTCTATTTGAATTTTCAAAATTTCATTGAGAAAATCATTGCGATTAAATGAAACGGAAGTGCACGTCACAAAAGGGTATCGGGAATTCCGAAAAGATGAGTCATCAAATAGCAGAAATATTAAAGCAATCTGTCGATCTTATTATATTCTTTGGTGTACGTGTGATAAAAAAAGGTGATATTGCGCGTATCGTGGGTGACAACATAGATATGTTTAGCGCTTTTAAAGAGGTATTTCATTGTGCAACTTTACTGACAAAATAGAAATTTGGGGCAGGGGGGAGGAGATTTAAAAGATGTACTTTTTTGTGTGCAACTTTACCCATATAATGTGTATGGTTGAGACAGACAGCTTATACAATACAAAAAATATATAATTTATAAGCTTAATACTGTTTAGACGTATCTTAAGCCACAACTTGCTTTCAGATTTTTAGCGATTTTAATATAATATTTATTTATAGTTATTATGGTAAGGGTAGTAGTAACAAGCAATGTACATTCTACATGCAGGAAATACAAGCTCTATTTGTCATCGTTGCCTATTTGTTATCATTGCCTATTTGTCATTATTGCCTATTTGTAATTCAGTGTTTTTTTTTGTAAACCATTTCCTATTTGTAAATAATTTCCTATTTGTAAACCGTTTCCTATTTGTAAACCATTTCCTATTTGTAAACCATTTCCTATTTGTAAATAATTTCCTAGTTGTAAATCATTTCCTATTTGTAAACCATTTCCTATTTGTAAATCATTTCCTATTTGTAAACCATTTCCTATTTGTAAATCATTTCCTATTTGTAAATCATTTCCTATTTGTAAACCATTTCCTATTTGTAAATCATTTCCTATTTGTAAACCATTTCCTATTTGTAAACCATTTCCTAGTTGTAAATCATTTCCTATTTGTAAATCATTTCCTATTTGTAAACCATTTCCTATTTGTAAATCATTTCCTATTTGTAAACCATTTCCTATTTGTAAATCATTTCCTATTTGTAAACCATTTCCTAGTTGTAAATCATTTCCTATTTGTAAATCATTTCCTATTTGTAAATCATTTCCTATTTGTAAATCGTTTCCTATTTGTAAATCGTTTCCTATTTGTAAACCATTTCCTATTTGTAAATCATTTCCTATTTGTAAACCATTTCCTATTTGTAAATCATTTCCTATTTGTAAACCTTTTCCTATTTGTAAATAATTTCCTAGTTGTAAATCATTTCCTATTTGTAAACCATTTCCTATTTGTAAATCATTTCCTATTTGTAAACCATTTCCTAGTTGTAAATCATTTCCTATTTGTAAATCATTTCCTATTTGTAAATCATTTCCTATTTGTAAATCATTTCCTATTTGTAAATCATTTCCTATTTGTAAATCATTTCCTATTTGTAAACCATTTCCTATTTGTAAATCATTTCCTATTTGTAAATCATTTCCTATTTGTAAACCATTTCCTATTTGTAAATCATTTCCTATTTGTAAATCATTTCCTATTTGTAAACCATTTCCTATTTGTAAACCATTTCCTATTTGTAAATCATTTCCTATTTGTAAATCATTTCCTTTTTGTAAATCATTTCCTATTTGTAAATCATTTCCTATTTGTAAACCATTTCCTATTTGTAAACCATTTCCTATTTGTAAATCATTTCCAATTTGTAAATCATTTTCTATTTGTAAACCATTTCCTATTTGTAAACCATTTCCTATTTGTAAATCATTTCCTATTTGTAAATCATTTCCTATTTGTAAATAATTTACTATTTGTAAATCATTTTCTATTTGTAAACCATTTCCTGTTTGTAAACCATTTCCTATTTGTAAATCATTTCCTATTTGTAAATCATTTCCTATTTGTAAACCATTTCCTGTCCTATGTGTAAACCATTTCCTATTTGGAAATCATTTCCTATTTGTAAACCATTTCCTATTTGTAAATCATTTCCTATTTGTATATCATTTCCTATTTGTAAATCATTTCCTATTTGTAAACCATTTCCTATTTGTAAATCATTTCCTATTTGTAAACCATTTCCTATTTGTATATCATTTCCTATTTGTAAATCATTTCCTATTTGTAAACCATTTCCTATTTGTAAATCATTTCCTATTTGTAAACCATTTCCTATTTGTATATCATTTCCTATTTGTAAACCATTTCCGATTTGTAAATCATTGCCAGTGTATCTTCATTACCTATTCGTCATCGCTGCCCGCTTGTCATTATGGGCTAGTTATGGCCATAATATATTGTATTTATACAAAAATTCGCAACACTCCAACCCCCTACCCCCCCCCCCCCCTTCCACCACTCCAATGCCCATCCCCTTTCTTTTTTTTTTGTGTTCATTTTAGCTACTTGACACATATTATTAGAGCAGCGGTCAAGCTTTTTTTAAAAAAATATAAAATATCAAAGCTGGCGGTCAAGCACGGTCTTTAGACATCTCTTCCAGAAACACGCTCTTTCATCTATTCACTCTATGGAATATTTTTTTTTCTTTCTGTCTTTCTTTCTTCATCTTCATTTTCTTTCAGCCTACAAATGAACTACACCAACACCAACGCCGAAGAAACGTGTTACAAGCAACAACAACATCAGAACAAAAATGTCCTTGAATTAGATCGGCTATTTCCCCTCCTCCCCCCCCCCCCCCACACACATACCACCACCACCCACCGGTCAGGAATTGAACATAAAATGGCCCCTCATTTGTATTTGTGGGATGGTGGCTTTTTTTTTCGGATAGGACAAACAAAAAGAAGGCCCAAATGAAAATAGAAAGAAAACGAAAATGTTGTGGTGTTCTCCGTTCTGTGGGCGTCTGTGATCATTTCCTCCTCCAATTTCTGTGTTAGTGTGGATTTGGCCTAGCGAATCCTTTGAAACAAATCTATAGACGGTTTGCTGTTTGTCTTATGAGGAGTGGATGCAAAAACAACAATACATCTCTAATTAGCTGTTAAAATTGTGCAAACTAAATACTTACCTTGTTCATTATTTTAAAACTGTCCATTTTACTTATAAATTCTTATTTTTCTTAAAATAACGTTTGCTTGTACAATACCTAACTAAAAAAAAAAGTATATTTTTCTTTCAAAGATGTCATTTTTACTTTATAATATTGATATTCTGATCTAAAGTCCATTATAAAGTACCAAATTCTTTATATAATACAATTCTTTTTAATATTTAAAAAACTGAATTTTGTTAAAGCTTTTATTTAAAAGTCTCAATTTCAGTAATTAAAAAAAAACAACTAAATTTTCATTTACTAATCGCAATTTCATCTTTGTCAGTTATCGTTAAAAGCACTCACTGATTGACTGCAAGCACTAATTAACTAACTAACTAATTAACTAACTCTGATTGAATACTAGAACGAATTGCGAGTTGACGAAATGGGCGGCATCTTAATCTTCTATTTCTTTCTCTCTCTCTCTCTCTCTCTCTCTCTCTCTCCCCTTTGACTATCGACATCTCCCCCTCAACCACCCCTTCTTGACCCCCGCCAGATGGTGTTATTAGTTACAGCAGGGAATGACCATGACGTCTCAATGGTCCCACACCGTCTGGACTCCATCCGTAGCTAATTGATGGGAGACACCAAAACAAAAGAGATCATCATTCAGAAAGGCGTTTCAGTCGCTTCATTTGCTCTTTCAATCTCGTAGTGTTGTTACTTACGGTATAAACCTCTTCAAGTTTTCTCTGGTGTCGCCTCATTAAATACGAGCCTTGTCTCGGTCATCAAGTCACTCTTACAGCGAGTTGTTGTTTTGTTAACTCATCGAAACTTTGACTCACTCACAGCAAATGGTAGCATGTGGAAAAAAAACTTATTTTTTTTAGCTCTACAACTGTTTTCGATGTGTCTTGGTTCCAAATAATTTTAATTTAAAACTTGTATGTTTCGTAGTAAAGTAAAATTGGTCATAGGGCCGATGAAGCAGTGTTCATCAGTTTATGTGGCCACGGCATACTAGGGGATGTGTAGCCAGCACAATGCCCAGCCGCCTTTACTTTACCCTAACTAAGGTCAGGTACCCATCAGAGCTGGGTAGACTCTGGGACAGCCTCCAGACCCTTCGTTACTGTTTTTTTTTTCTGATTAGGGTGGTGGTCTTCAGCAGACACGTCTTCGGGCTCCAAATCTTCATAGATTTAAGCCGGACCTGGTATCTGGCTTCTCTGTAGAGATAACAAGCCTTGCGGGAATTGCTTTTTTCTTAGCACATTTCCAGATGGGCATTCGGCTACTATTTCTTTTGTGTCATCCTTTAATCGAAATGGCCTGTTCATCTTTCTGATGAATAAGACTGTCTTTAGAAGACTTGGCCTTAGGCCCCCAAAAGTCGTCTTGCATGGTGGTACTCTTATTTAAGGACTTGGTTTCGTGCTTGCTTCTCAGTGGAGAGGACAAGTATTCTATGAAGTATATTTCAAGTTGTTGGCTAAACGGATTTGTTTTTCCGCCATAATGGTTGGCTTTAGGTCACTTTCGCTTTTAAAACTGTGATCCGGACTAATGTAAATAATGATAGTCAACTCAACAGACTTAATCTTATTAGACCCATGCCCATCAAAAAAATCCTTAATCTACAAGTATAGAAGGTAAAGTAAAGTAGGCTATCCCGTAGGACCAAATTGATCCATAGGGCCGGTGAAACAGCGTTCACTGGTTTCTGTGGCCACGGCAAACTAGGTTATTGTGTGGCCAGCACAATGTCCAGCCACCTTTATTCTACCCCAACTAATGTCAGGTACCTATCAGAGCTGGGTAGACTCAGGGGAAACCCTCTAATCCCGGAAAAAATCCTAGCCTGCACCAAGATTCGAACCCAGAACCTTCGGTTCGCTAGTCGAACGCGCTGCTGCTCGGCCACCGTGCGCCATAATCTACAAGTATAATCATCGTCATCATCGTCGTCGTCATCATCGTCGTCGTCATCATCGTCGTCGTCATCATCATCGTCGTCATCATCATCGTCGTCATCATCGTCATCATCGACATCATCATCATCATCATCATCTCTGGCGCTACAGCGCATGGAGGGCTCTGGCTTGCCTCGCCACCTCCTTCCACTCGGACCTATCCATTGCCTTCTTTTTCCAGGCCTGGACCCCGATCTGTCTCAGATCCATCTCGACATCGTCCAACCATCTCAGTCTGGATCTGCCTTTAGGTCGTTTTCCTCTGGGGTTCTGGGCATATAACACTTTCGTTCCTCTGCTGTTAGGCATTCGTTCCAGGTGGCCTGTCCAGCGTAGTCTGCCCTTTTTTTTATTTCGGTTACAATAGAAGGGTCTTCATATAGTTCGTAGATCTCTCTATTGGTGCGCATCCTCCATCCATCTTTGTCTTTGGTTGGTCCAAAAATTGTTCGGAGGACTTTTCTTTCCCGGGTGTTTAGTATGTTTTCTGTGCTTTTTGTGAGTGCCCAGGTCTCACTGCTATAAGTCACCATTGGCCTTATAACCCTTATTATTTTTTTGTAGATTTTTTCTTTTTTCCTTGAGATATTTTTTTTTTTGAGCATGTTGTAGCTACTGTAGTAGGTTTTATTACCTGCTGCTTTTCTTTCCTTTATTTCAAGCTCCGGGCAAATATAGACCTGGTCCACAAGTTTAATTTCCAAGCTAAAAAAAAAGCCCTCGACTACAAGCTGAAGAGGTTTCTGGTGTAGCCTTACAATGGCCTACAGTCTTATATTTAGTGCTTAACTCCGCCTCCACAATCTTGGCACCTAAACTTAAAGACTTAAAGAGGGGGGGGGGGGGGGGAGAGGGAGAGAGTGTTGGAGAAAACAGAAATCTCACCAAGCCCTTCATTATAAATTAAATACCTTAGTTATCATTTCTTCCCATGATCCAGCGCATTAAACATTCTAACTCTTTTTTTTTATTCTCTCTCCTCCTTCTCATAGGGTTTTAAGAAAGTTTATCAAACCAAGTGCGAAGCTTAAAGTATCTTTCACTAATTCAACCCTTTTGATCTGTTTCCGGATTTATACAGATCTATATATTTATACATTTTTAACTATGCCAATCTTTCAAAACTGATTACCGTCTTAAAAGACAAGGAAACGAGGGAGAAGACTTTAAAAAATAATAATAATTTCTAAACCAAAAAAAAAAATTGTTTGAATTTTTTCCCCTTGGCTTGTGTTATTTTTTTTCTTTCCTTCATTTTTCGAAAGACTTTTCGGCGTCAGTGTTTTGGGGGAAGAGAGAGAAGAAGAAGTAGAAGAAAAAACTTCAAAGGCGCTCGGGTGTCTGTTGGCGAGAGGTGATGGGTTGTAAACGAACGGGCCACGTCACACGAGCAGCTCACGAGGTGCAAAACAAAAATTTTTAAAAAAATACGAGAAAAAAAAAAGAAGTACAGCAACAACAACCTCTACTCCCTGCTCACTCTCCTCCTACCTTCAGGTTCCTGATTCGTCGGCAAAGGAAAGGTGAGGGGGATGGTGAGCACCAGGGTGGGGGGGAGGAGGAGGAGGGCCGGCTTGAGACGCGCGAGGGGTATAACTCCAAACACAACATATTTACCTGTTGAGCGACGTGCAGAGGAGAAATAAACATGGTCGGTATGAGAGCTTCTGGTAACTCGAGAAAGCTTAAAAAAAATATATATATAAGTTAAGAAAAAAACGAAAAATAGGGGAAATATGGGAAATAGGTGAAGAGGGTGCGGGGGTGAAGATTAGACCAACTGGCTTTCGTCGTAAATGTTCCGACCCCTGACCGATCATAGGAAATCTCAGGATATTCAAACTTATCTTTCTTTTTTTTTTATAACCCTAACGAGTATCTCCATTAGGTTGGGTTCATAGTCGCGCGCATCAAAGAGCGCCACCCGCTGGCCCTGGCCAGTTCATTAACGTTCTTGTCGAGTAAACCACTTCCGTTATCTTGTCCTCATTGTTCTAATTAACTCTTTGTCTTTCCATAGCTTTTATTTCTTTCTGGTTTTTTATTTTCTTTTTTTCGTCTCTCTCTTTATTTACTTAAACGTTTGATACAGAAAGGGTTAATAGCAACGGAAGAAAAAGGAACAAAAAAGAACTAGAGCTACATAAAAAGAGTGCGTCATTAATAATAATCAGATAGGGCTTTGTTCGAAAAAGTAATTGCACTAATTAAAGTACTCTTTGGTTGGTTAAAAAAAAAAGGACATGGTTCGTTGGGAAACTGAAAAGGAAATATTTTGTATAAATAAAAGCAACGGACATTTAGCCGTAAGGGTTAATTGACCTCTTACTGTATAGACTTTTGTTTGTTAGTTGTTGTTTTTTTCTTCATCAAATTGTTATTTCAAAACGTCACTTGTAACTAATATTATAGGTTGTTGACTAACTAAAGTTGTAAGCATATTGTAGAAAGTAACTTAAAGTACCCGTCGGACCAAATGGATCAATAGGTCCGGTGAAGCATCGTTCACCAGTTTCTATGGCCACGGCATATGCTAGGTGATTGTGTGGCCAGCACTATGGCTAAACGGTCTTCACTTTATAGGTCAGGTACCCATCAGAGCTGGGTAGACTAATGGACACCCTCCAGACCCCGGGGGAAAAATCTTAGCCTGCACTAGGATTCGAACCCAGGACCTTAGGTAAGCCAGCCGAACGCGCTGCCGCACGGCCACCGTGTTGTCAACCATGTTGTACGTTGGCTAAATGTTCGGCTGGATAAGTCCTGTATTCCACTGGTCCGCAAGTGTTGCCTCACACTATATTATCATGTTGTTGTTTTTGTTTGCGTCCCATATCGCATTATGTAGACTTTCGGGTTTAGCAGTTTTGCATTTTAATTTAGGGTTCGTACGCAAGTCTGTAAAAAGTGTGTAAAAATTTAGTTTGTTAACACGTCTTGATTTTTTTATTTTATTTAATAAAGAGTAAGTAACCTGCAGTCAGCATTTGTTGATGCTGGCCAGTTCCGCCACTCCGAGGATTTTCTACAAATATTTGTTCTTTGGTCAATTATGACTCTTTATTCCACAATACATGTTATTTCCAGTTGGCTATGGTTTTGTTGTTTTTTTATATCTGTTTTTCATATTTTGCATTTTTATTTTATTATTCTAAATATACTAAATACACTTTCTTGCGCTGATGTTTTCTCTCAGCAATGATCTACTTAGAAAATTCTGCTCAACCAAATCTTAACGAATCTTTTTTAAAAAGGTGGACAAGCGCAACCTTCCACTGTTCGTGTGTTCACATAACGCGAAATGCAGTCTTACAGTGTGGCAAGTCTGAAGTAGTTTCCAAGTTGCTGTATAGATCTAGTCTAGATTCGTAGATATTTAATTGTGGAAAAAAGTCTTGCGCTTAAAAGATACCGCTTCTTCTCTTAATATGAATTTGTTTGGGATAAATTTCCAGTTCAAAGAGAGTCTGCAAAAAAGCTTTTTCCTAATTTCACCACTAAGCTCTGAAATTATTAGAATTAAAAAAAAAAAACTAATAAAGGGCCCTATATCTATTATAAAGTATATCTATTATAACCTCAACGAGGTCCACAATTTTATAGGATATGTCTATCTCTATAGAAGATGATCTGGGATGGGTTATTATTTTTTCAGTCTTTCTTTTGTTTAAAAAATTTTTTTCAAGGAGAAATATACGGATATGGTTAGCATATAATCACAATATAAGTACCGGTATGAGTTATTATACATATACATGTATATTAATTATATCATATAGTATTAACCTCTATACTAATATTTGTATTTGTATGTTGCCCTCTTTTACAAAAGTTTTGTTAGGATAAATGGAGAAGAAATCCACAGTAGTAGATTTAGTCAAATATGTACAGTTCATTGTAAGAGAAGCAATGGAGTCTACACTTTGGTAAGAAATTGATGTTGGACAAGTACCTACATTATAATCATATCTGATCAATGCGTGTGTGAAATAGCTACCTAAACTCTGTAGAGGACGTGCGTCAATACCGTGTGGGGAATCATAGTATATTATAGTGTGGAGTGTAACTTTCTGTGTTTTTTGTTGAAATTATGACTATCTCCGTGGGGGCTTGTACTTATGTGGGAATGAGTAATGGGGAGGAGTAATGACAGCTATTTGGATCAATTTAGGTGTGATTTGACAGCTCGCGTGAGTGAATGGCAGAAAGTTTAGATGGGACGAGAAGTAGACAGAGAAAGATAGAGAGAGAGAGAGCGCGAGAATGAATGACACAGATGGAGAGACAAGACTTGTGGGATGAGAGATATGTAGTGAAAAAGAAAAAAAATAATAATAACACATCTCTCTGTGTTGTCAGACTAGAGGCAGATGCCATCTGATAAACACTTTGCCCATTTGATAAGTACCGCCATTAGGTTGTTGGTGTTTTTGTTTTTTTCCACACAGCAACAGCGCCCTCCTCCCCCACCACCTTCCCTAATATATTAGCCAAATCAAAGACTCGTGATGGGCGAGGCGAGAGTGAGAGATGAAAATATGTCTTCTAAAGGTCTCCCCGGGCTGTGTATCGGCGGTCACAAGTGGTCCATAGATTTGGAAATGACAGGCCTTTAGGGCAGTCAGTCTATTGACACAGATTTTTCAAGAAATATGAAAGGAAAAGGGAAGAATTCTTCCTGTGATGTAACTCAACTCCAGACATTTCTGAAGACACGACCACAGGCTCGTTATGTCTGGCGCCAAATATGCACGAGAGTATATTTTTTGTATTCTTCTATTTTTGAAGTAATATAATATTATGCAAGATCTGTGGTTTTTTATTGGAGATGTGTGTGTGCGTGTCTTCATAGCGAAACATTGTAGTCTGTTATGGCTATTTATACATGTCTACGTGAAAACTCATTTAAGTTAATATTAATATTTCGTGTTCAAGAAATTGTTCCTTGATTTTAGATTTATTTTATATCTTATTATTTCATCTATCTATCTTTATCTCTCTGTCTCTCTATCTATTTATCTCTATCTATCTGTTATCTTTCTATCCACCCAAATCATGGGCGTCACTTTCAGAGTTATTAGGCCTACCTTATACATATATAGGTAGTTGTTATATCTTATTACTTCATCTATCTATCTTTATCTCTCTATCTTTTATCTGCCATCTCTCTCTTTCCATATATCTATATATATCTATTTATCTCTGTATCTATCTATATGTGTTTATCTTTCTAATTATCTATCTATATATGGCAACACTTGCGTTACCCAAGAGATATGTTCAGTACATTCTTCCACTAGTTAAGACCAAGACAAGGATCCTTGCGGTGATTTACGTTGAACCTTCATGGCATCTTTAAATCACAGACGTCAATTTCACAGTTATTACCGTATATATATATATATATATATCCATACCTAGTATAGGTTGTTGAGTTTTTATAGGCTATACATTGAACACTTACTGGGAAAAAAAGACAAAGAGATAGACGGACTGGGGAGATTTAGAGTTGGTTGGCAGGAATATAAAGTAGGCTACATATTATAGATGGATTAACATAGGTTGGTAAAAATAAAAACTATGCTACATATAGATTGAATGACGTTGGTTGTGTAAAAATACAATGGTAAAATGTTGAGGGTTTAGAGTTGGTTGGTAGAAATTATAGGGAAAAGATAGATAGAAATATTTCAATGTTGGTCTGGGAAAAATGGTTTCGAAAAAAAAAAAAAAAGGAGAATATTCTTTTAGTTGGTTAGAAAAATGTATGAACACGATAGGAAATGTAAGGTAGGCCTATAATATGTCAAGTATCCCGTCGGAACGAATTGATCCATAGGTACGTTGAAGCAGCGTTCACCAGTTTCTGTGGCCACGGCATACTAGGTGATTGTGTGGCCAGCACCATGAACAGCCGCCTTTACTTTACCCCAAACTAAGGGTCAGGTACCCATCAGAGCTGGGTAGACTCAGGGACACCCTCCAGACCCGGGGAATAAATCCTAGCCTACACCAGGATTCGAACCCAGGCTTGCACGACCACCGTGCTTTCTAGGCCTATATGTCGATGGCCTAAAAAAAAAATTGGAGAAAGAGAAGAAAATGATAATTGTTGAGCTGGGCAGAAATAGGGAATAAAAGTAGATTTAGATATTATAAGAATTGGCTGGTAGAAATAGGATGGGCCCGGAGGAAGGTTTATGTATAGATTTAGAGTTGGTAGAGAGAAGTAGAGGAAATCCCAGGTCTGTATTATAGCCTAGTGCTGTACAATATGGAAATAATTAGAGATTGGGTTAAGTTTCGGTCGAAGGTGTATGTGCAAGCTATGGAGGGAGAAAAAAAAAATGAACTTGCATGCCTCGTGTCCCAGGGTATATTTCACGGAGAGACACACAAGGGCTTAAACTCCTTGACATATTGCCAGGCTATATTTCATCGAAAGACGCTGAGCTTGGTTTATTGTCCATACACACACACACACACACCCCACACATTCACTCACACATACACTCACACACACACACACAAATCTCCGGATTAGCCTCGGCGATTAGTGTCACCGCGTTTTTTGCTAGCTGGTGCATCCGGATAGATAAATGGTTTGTGGCCCGGGCATGAATGTTCAGCCGCTTTCCCCCCACCCCCTCCACCCCCCTCCCGTCCCCCAATGCTGGTTTATTTCTTGACTTTTTTTTTTTGGTAACGTATTTTTGTGTGCGTGTAAGAATGGAGGTGTTACGCGAAGGATAAGTCTGGAGATGAATGTGAGAATTTATATGCGTATTTTGATAATAAACACGTTGGACGGGAGATGAGAGGTACATATATTATAAGAGGTTCATTCGAGACGTTTGGCTGCATTAGTGTTTCTTGTAGCAGACTTTTCATTTAACTACGTCCATATGCACACACACAGATATTGTCCGCATCCGAGCGTCAGACATGGGTGAGGCTTAGCGAGGGCGAAATTTCATGGGGCAGACGTGAAGGTGGTGGCGCTAATGATAATCTCCTGATTCATTTCGCACTTAATATATTTCAAAGTAAAGAAAGGAAATTAAAAAAAGAAAACATTGGGAAGATATATAAAAAAAAAGGTCAGCATAAATTACAGAAAACACGACACACGGCTTGATGTGAAGAGTTGATTATATTTTTTTATATGGCGGCAGGGCAGGATCATTAATAGTTATGGCGACACCTATTTATGACAAGGTATTAATATATATTATACAGCCCGAGAAATTAAGATTTAACAAAAAGATATATATATATATTTCTTTCAGTTTCCTGTTGGGTTCTGTTCGTTTCATTTTTGGGGTTTAGTTTGGTTTGTGGCTTAGAAGAAACAAAAAAACTCCTGTGGCAATGTGGGTAGTTGAGGATTGCGGTTGGGGGAGGGGGGCGTTTAAAAGCTATAATTCTAGTTCTGCGGGCATGAAAAATTAATGTTGGGGATGAGTAGAGATGGGAATCGAACCGAACCCGAACCGAACACACCGAACTCGAACTGTGGTTTCCAGCGAACCGAACCGAACCCGAACTCTGCCGGTGACCGAACCGAACCGAACCCGAACTTTAAAGTGACGGACTCCGAACCGAACCGAACGAACTTATATAAAAGTAATAGAAATAAAAATATTTTAATCTTGTCACTAGCAAGCATTCACCAGTAATGATAACATTTGTATTGATAGTAATAACAAACAAAAAAGAATTATTTTTGCACAACCATCCCTTCCCCAATACCCTTTGATGCATCGGCCTTCATGTACGTTGAAATGCGCGGCAAAAAAAGAAAAACAAAACATTGCTCAAACAAACACCGACCGACCGTCAACGTAAGTAACCTAGATAAATGTATCACAAAAGCATGATTGCTCTCCCCGCCTCTGCGACGTCATTCTGCTTTTATCTTCTCTCCTGTCTTCACCCCGCTTCCTAGCTGCCTTTCCCCCACCAAAAATAATTAGCGTGTTTATTCTAATGACAATCAGTGATAACACGCCTTGACTTTTTTCCCAAGGGCTTGTTTTTGTTCATTCCAAACATAGGATATTGGCTTTTATTTTTTAGAACCTAGGCATTTTATCTTGTTTGTTTTTTTTAAGAAAAAATTTATATGTTTGTATGTATATTATTGGCCAAATGTATTTTCGAAGCGAAAAGAAGCCTAAAAGTATGTCAACTGCATTACTACAGCACCGCGCTGTGGCTATAATTGAGGGAGTGAGCTACGTTGTAACTAGAGGTGAGGGGATGAAGAGGTGTATATTTAACCTCACATTGGAAAACAAGATACATTTACTAGACATCAGGGTAAACACTCCAGCCGCTTATTGTGATTGAAAACAAAAATCCAGATTATATGTCATAGATGATAAACTGACAGAGTGTGACAAAGAACATTGCGGGGTAGGGGAGGAACAAATTGTGTAATGTAAAGGTGGTAGGGGCAAGTGATAGCACATTTAATGGTATAAAGGGGGAGGGAGATAACATTTTATGGGAAAATCTTGCACGTTTTGGTAGGAGGGGGGGGGGCAATAAAAATAGCACGCTTTTTCTGCATTTGTGCACAGGCTCACTCTAAACAATTTTAATACTTATATTTCTTTTAAGTATGAAAATTGAAACGTAAACAATTGATAATAAAATTACATTTCTAATATAATTTTTTTAAATCCTTGTTTTTGAAAATAATGAAAAAAAAAGGGGGCCGGGGCAAACAATTGGTGACAGTGACTACTTTGTTATAACTTGGCATTTCAGGTTACTTTTTAAGAGCTCAACTTGTTTTTATGATATTTTAGAGCGTTATCACTGATAACAATGAGCATTTTCAAATAAAAATATTTTTTTTCTGTAATGGCGAAATTTTTAAAATTCCTATCACGTCGCTTAGTCTACACCAGAAATACGTCGCTTACACCAGAAATACGTCGCTTACACCAGAAATATATCACTCTCACAAGAAATACGCTTACTAATTGTATTAGAGGCCGACCGAACTTCGGTTTCGGTTTCTGCTTCAACGCCGAAAGTAGACCAATGACCTCTTTCGGTGTCGTTTCCGTTTCGGCCGAAGCTAAAAAGTTCGCTTTCAGTTTGTTTTCGGTTTCGGCCGAAAGTGATAGGCCTATTGACTTTCGGTCATCAGTCGAATATCTTGCATTTGTCATGTTTGTATTATTTTGTCTAATTTTATCAAAATTTTGTCATAATATTTAGATGCAAAAATCTTATATAAAGTATGTATTGCCCTTTAGGTTATTAAATCTTAAAGAATATTCAATTATTTAAAAAAAATGATATATATAATATAATAGGCCTACATTAGCCTACAACAGTTTATTACAAGTTCTATGGTTTACTTAAATGGAGTAGGCTACCAATAAACTAGTTAATATTTAAAATCTTTTGTTTGGAAATTTAAGTTTGTTTTTCGGTTTCGGTCGAAATGTGTTGTTAAACTTTTGGTTTCGGCTTTGGTTTCAGCCGAAAGTTAATTTATAACTTTCTGTATGGTTTTGTTTTCGACCGAAACCAAATATTTGGTTTCGGTCGGCCTCTAAATGGTATTTCATAAAACAGAAGACCCAGAAATGACACTTATTGTTGTTTTTATTTGCATCAACCTATGCATAATTCATTGTGAGTTTTGAACATGTGGCAGAAGACAAACATTATTTTAAATCAGTAGAAAATCCAGTTTTAGGCTACTATTTTAAGATTTTTTTATTTATATAAAAAACAGTTTTTTTAAAACACTAACATTGTAAGAGTTCAGTTGTTGTCGAACCGAACGGTACCCGAACTTAAATTATTAGCGAACCGAACCGAACCCGAACTTAGTTTTTTACTAATCCGACCGAACCGAACCGAACCCGAACTTAGGGTCCTACCGAACCGAACCGAACCCGAACTTATAGTCTCACCGAACCGAACCGAACCCGAACTGCTAAATGAGGGTTCGATTCCCATCTCTAGGATGAAGGTGGTGTGTGGGTGTGGGGAGCGGGGGGGGGGGCAGTATGATAAACATGTGAAGCCGGCTGGTCCAACGGTTAGTTGACCGGAATGTCAACCAAAAACCAATTGACACATCGCGGGTTCTATCCCTGACCCCGACGGATCCTTGTCGCCCTGCAGTAGTTTTGGGCCTAGTGGACGTAATAATCGTCTATCTAGCTAGAAGGAACATCTGTAAACGTATATAAGATAAGGTACTGTTGGTCGAAGAGAAGTTGACGCTCCATGGTTGTCTGTTGCCCTTAACCCCCCCCCCCCCCTCCGCTCTCCGTCCCCTCTTTGCCCAATCTGTGATTTTCTTAATATATTCATACATTTTAAAATGGGCTTTACCACCATACCATACACGTGTGGGTTAGTGTTTAAACAATTTGGGGGGCAACCCAAAAAAGTAAATTGCGGCTTTGAGGCGCAAACTAGTTCAAGAAAGAGATGGTTCATTAAAATAATGTTGTTGGTTACCCGGATGTTCGGACTGCAAGAAGCGGTCTTAACAGAATGTGTTGTTATGTGTATCTTATTTATTTTTCTCCACCCGTGATTAGTCTCCCCCCCTCTCCCAACCGTCCCTTCTCGCTACTCCCTCCCCCTTCTCCCCCCCCCCATCTACTGCCTGTGTCAGTGTTGTCAGTAGCCCGTGCCGATGGGTAAAAGTTTGACGGTGACACGCTCGGTATGTACTCCTTTGTGTATTGCTGATGACTTTCGCAGCGCCCCGGCTTGTCGCTATCAATACATACCATTAACCTTATACCGACCCCCTTTTTATCCCCTTTAAAAATGGTGGAACTTTTTTTTTGTGTGTGTTTATTATTGAGCGCCCCTCTCTCCTCCCCTTTCACTGCTACCACCACCACCTCCGTTCATTTACATGAAACTCAAACCCGCCCCCCCCACCCTCAACACACCCCCAAAGCCCACATTCCGACCGTGCACCCCCCCCCCGCTCTCCCATGCTGAAGATCTATTCTACTCCCCCTCTATCATTGTCGGTAACTCTAGACTTGCAGGTGCTCCTGATTTTGACCCATGCGCCCCATCCCCCCACCCCCCTTCACACATATTCAACCGTATCCTCTTGCACCGCCTCCCCTCCCCTCGCCCCATTCGTCTCCCCGTTCATCTTCTACGCCCCTGATCATCCGTGGCTCTCCAAGCGATCGCCGACGCTAGGGGCGCCATTAAGCCCATCCATCCTTGTCAACGCAAACCGTGTTATAACCATTTGTGTGGGAGCGCCGGCCTAGTTCTACCGGGAGCCTTGACACGCTATCATTGCAACTATTTAGTCATTTCAGCTGTGAGGAGAAGTGTTGGGGGAGTGGGAAGACTACCCGAAATCTACGATTGCCTACCCCCCCCCCCCCCCCCACCGGCCCCTGTTATCTAGGAGGAAGTCCAGACCCTACACCGCCCCCCCCCCCCCACCAACACCAGCACCTCAATGTCCTTGGGGCGTCCAGTGATTAATAGCGTCCACTTGGATGCCCACATCCCCCCCCCCCCCGCTTCTTCCGAGTGTTGTGGGGTCAACTTTGAAGTTTACCGACACGGTGAAATTGTCATGGGCCAGGCAATGTTATTAATATTTCTTTGTGTTTGCACACATACCCTTGAGTCCAGTGATACTAGGACGCCCCGTTATGCTATATTTGGAAAATTCGCAGGCCGTGTTTTACTAATGTAGTTTTTATCATCACAAGTAAATCAAAATGTTCCTTTTTTCTCTCTTTGTAACTTACTCAAATAAAAAAAGGTAAATTTATTCCCTTGGAATTATTCCCCTTGGATTTCGACGACAAAGATAGCAAGACTAAAACTGCATGGGGTGATGGGGGGGGGGGGGGTGACTAAAAAGAATGCTAAATTTAAAGTAAATGTTAAATTAAAAATGGCCGCGGTAGAAAGAAATATGATGAAAATAAAATATGAACAAATGAAGAACGGACGTAGAGAAAGCGTTGAAAACGGGTTTACGGAAGTTTTCTAAAACTGGCGAAAAGTAGCGCATTAGTTTTGAAAGCTCATGGGAAAGATAAGGCGGGGCTTTTCCAAAATGGTAGGCTACTATGACAGATAGATGATATATCAATGATAGATATATGATAGATAGATGATAAACATATGATAGATAGATGATAAACATATGATAGATAGATGATAGATAGATGGTAGATAGAGGATAGATAGAGATATATATGTATGATATATGATAAATAGATGATATATAGAGAGCTTTATAGATGATAGAGAGATAGATAAATATATATAGAGAGAGAGATAGATATAGATATATCTCCGCTCTTTGTGTACAGTTTGTAATACACTCAGTCTCAACCACTAAGCTATGTTTAAACTCTAGTTCTTAGAGTTGCAGGGAGAAAACAGTTTAACCCTTCCCGTACCGACCTACTTCTATCTATGCTGCCTTCAGTTCCGCTATATACGCGCCCGGGACTGTAAGGGTTAAAATGAATGTGACCAATTGAGAAAAGAACCAGAAGAACAAAATGGTATCAGATCACGTGGTCAATGAGTCATGGCTTCATGGTCGGATAGACCAAGATGGTAATGACACCGCGCCAAATGTTCCAGTGAATACTTTTCAGTCAATGTGTGTGTGTGTAGATCACGTGATGTATGCGGTTTTAATGGCGGTCATTTTGGCTGGGTCGGGAAATTCCGCTGGACCACGCTGGAACTCTCTGTCCATCGGTCAATCTCCCTCATCCATTTTTTTTTTCTCAGGTGTTTGAGGAGGAAAACCTGTCCAGTGCATTCCTCGTGCACCTGGTTTAGTAGTTACTGAAACTGTAGAGTTAAAACGTCATTTGTTATAGAGTAGTAGAAGTTGTTAGTGTTCAGTTTCAGATAGTACTAGTAGTATATCGTTGACCAAATTGATCCATAGGGCCGGGGGGAGAAGCGTTCACCAGTTTCTGTGCCCACGGCATACTAGGTGATTGTGTGGCCAGCACTATGCACATCCGCCCTTTACTGTATCCCAACTAAGGTCAGGTACCCGTCAGAGCTGGGTAGACTCAGGGACACCCTCCAGACCCTGTAAAAATACTATCCTGCTTCAGGATTCGAACCCAGGACCTTCGGTACGTGAACCGAACACCCACCGTGCCCCATAGTTTCAGATAGGTCTACGTGTATGTCATTAATTTCATATTTTTGTTAATTTCATGTTTTTGTTAATTTCATGTTTTTGTTAATTTCATGTTTTTGTTAATTTCATGTTTTTGTTAATTTCATGTTTTTGTTAATTTCATGTTTTTGTTAATTTCATGTTTTTGTTAATTTCATGTTTTTGTTAATTTCATGTTTTTGTTAATTTCATGTTTTTGTTAATTTCATGTTTTTGTTAATTTCATGTTTTTGTTAATTTCATGTTTTTGTTAATTTTATGCTTTTGTTTATTTCATGTTTTTGTTAATTTCATGTTTTTTGTTAATTTCAAGTTTTTGTTAATTTCATGTTTTTGTTAATTTTATTGTTTTTGTTAATTTCATGTTTTTGTTAATTTCATGTTTTTGTTAATTTCATGTTTTTGTTAATTTCATGTTTTTGTTAATTTCATGTTTTTGTTAATTTCATGTTTTTGTTAATTTCATGTTTTTGTTAATTTTATGCTTTTGTTTATTTCATGTTTTTGTTAATTTCATGTTTTTGTTAATTTCATGTTTTTGTTAATTTTATTGTTTTTGTTAATTTTATGTTTTTGTTAATTTCATGTTTTTGTTAATTTCATGTTTTTGTTAATTTCATGTTTTTGTTTAATTTCATGTTTTTGTTAATTTCATGTTTTTGTTAATTTCATGTTTTGTTAATTTCATGTTTTTGTTAATTTCATGTTTTTGTTAATTTCATGTTTTTGTTAATTTCATGTTTTTGTTAATTTCATGTTTTTGTTAATTTCATGTTTTTGTTAATTTCATGTTTTTGTTAATTTCATGTTTTGTTAATTTCATGTTTTTGTTAATTTCATGTTTTTGTTAATTTCATGTTTTGTTAATTTCATGTTTTTGTTAATTTCATGTTTTTGTTAATTTCATGTTTTTGTTAATTTCATGTTTTTGTTAATTTCATGTTTTTGTTAATTTCATGTTTTTGTTAATTTCATGTTTTCGTTAATTTCATGTTTTTGTTAATTTCATGTTTTTGTTAATTTCATGTTTTTGTTAATTTCATGTTTTTGTTAATTTCATGTTTTTGTTAATTTCATGTTTTTGTTAATTTCATGTTTTTGTTAATTTCATGTTTTTGTTAATTTCATGTTTTTGTTAATTTAATTTTTTTGTTAATTTCATGTTTTTTGTTAATTTCATGTTTTCGTTAATTTCATGTTTTTGTTAATTTCATGTTTTTGTTAATTTCATGTTTTCGTTAATTTCATGTTTTGTTAATTTCATGTTTTTAATTTCATGTTTTTGTTAATTTCATGTTTTTGTTAATTTCATGTTTTTGTTAATTTCATGTTTTTGTTAATTTCATGTTTTTGTTAATTTCATGTTTTTGTTAATTTCATGTTTTTGTTAATTTCATGTTTTTGTTAATTTCATGTTTTTGTTAATTTCATGTTTTTGTTAATTTAATTTTTTTGTTAATTTCATGTTTTTTGTTAATTTCATGTTTTCGTTAATTTCATGTTTTCGTTAATTTCATGTTTTCGTTAATTTCATGTTTTTGTTAATTTCATGTTTTCGTTAATTTCATGTTTTTGTTAATTTCATGTTTTTGTTAATTTCATGTTTTTTTTTATTTAATTTTTTTGTTAATTTCATGTTTTTTGTTAATTTCATGTTTTCGTTAATTTCATGTTTTCGTTAATTTCATGTTTTTGTTAATTTCATGTTTTCGTTAATTTCATGTTTTTGTTAATTTCATGTTTTTGTTAATTTCATGTTTTTGTTAATTTAATTTTTTTGTTAATTTCATGTTTTTTGTTAATTTCATGTTTTGGTTAATTTCATGTTTTTGTTGTGGATTTGCAAATATATTTTTATATAAACAAAAAAAAGTGTTAAATTATTATGTTTGGTTTGTATGTATTCTTTTCTTCTGTCTTTGTCGTAGCCTCCTGTCTATTCTCTTTTTCTCTCTTCTCCTTCGTCTTTAGCTCAATATTCATTTTCCTTCTCTCACTTTCTCCCTCGCTCTCTCTCTCTCTCTTTCTCTTTTTGTCTCTTCATATATCTACGCACGAAAGGGAAACAGAGAAATAGAGAGAGAGAAAGAGATGAAATTTAAAAAAAAGAAAAGAACGAATGGAATTCATGATGATGGAGAAGAGGTGATGCTTCTTCTAGTGTATAGTTTTTGCTGTAGTTGTAAGTTGAAGAAAAACGCCAGCATTCTTCAATCTCAAGTTCTCTTCCACCGTCTTCTACTTTTCATACAAAAATATCAAGATCACTGTTTGGTGGAATGGGAGGATCTGGTGTTGGATTTATTCGGACAAACACAACTATACATCTTGCTACTTTCAATCTTCTGACTCTGCTAGACCCCCTCCCCCCCACTCCACAAACAACGCCCCTTAAACCAGCGTACCTTTCCGTGTCCCTCCCTTTCTTCCTCCCTCATCTATTGCCTCTATCCCCGCCCTGACTGTGGGTACATCCTCCTCTAAACTCATGAACTTCATCTAGCAAGACTTGAAATCTATGGCGTTAAAAAAAAAAAATAGAATTTTTGAAGAAAAAAAAACAAAAACAACCCAGCATCTGTACTGATGTGTTGGGGGGGGGGGGGGGGAGTGTCAGGTTCTTATAAAGAAAAAACCTAAGAGCAGGGGAGAGGGGTTGGGGGGGGGGGGGCTGGCTGACGATGAGGGGCGCTGGCTTACCAAGTTTTCTGACTTCTGACACTGATGTGGATTAAGTAGAAATATGAGACAGGCGTTAGAACGGGCGTAAGGAGGGGGAGAAAGAAGATAGGGAGGGGGGGGGGAGATTTAAACCACGACAGGAACGGTTCTCAAACGTGTCTTTCTGTGCCGTCTTCCGGGACCTGTACTTGTATACAGATTATAGGGGTAGCAATGATAGTATTCCTAATCTTAACGGGTGAGGGAATGTACTGGGAAATTGGAAAACAAATATCGTATTGTCAATCCTTTGGGCTACTAAATCTCCCGGCAATAATTGGCCACAACTCTAAGAGAAGGTTTGTTTGTATGTGTCTAATCTTTCTTGTCCAGCCAGTGAATTATTTGCATTGATATGCTAATGCTCATTGTTTCGCACTAACTCTTTCTTTGCTGCATTGTGCATAACAAACTATTGTTTCCATGATGTTTTTTTTTTTTTTTCTACTTCTTTGAAGGTGGGCATGACAAATTGTGTTTATACGACAAAACTAGTAAACACATGAAAAAGAGGTGAGACTATTACAAACACATTACATAGAATGCGGTGACCTAAAAGACTTCGTCAGCTAAGTGCAAGCGAAAAAATAATCTACAAAGAATTGCAAAAGGTCTCCACGGATTCTGATTGTCACTAGAAGTTATGAAAACTTTAGATCAACACTTCTTTATATGCGTTTATATATTCATCTACATATTTGATTATAAATATTAGCCCGTGTAAAGCGCTATAAAAGGTCGAAAGGTATGTTTTTTCCCCCCGTTTCATTTTTCCCCCGCAGTGGAACATTTGATGTGTTGATGTTCACAGCATGTAGTGTGGAGATGGTGTCGCCGGGGTCCCCGGTGAAGTTAGTTTTTATACGGAGAACCCTTTACGTCTCATTCTACAATTTCTTTCGTTTGTACGGGTGTATTGTTTAGTGTTTTCCACACCTCTTCTTTTATTTCGCGTATAGCTCCGGGTAATAATAACAAACTTTTCAATCTTTCCTGCTGTTTTTCATTTTCTCAACATAGTTATCGGGGTAGGAGGGAGGGGGGGCATGGGGTGGCAAGGGCTCGAATATGGGGGCGTAATCATTGATATAGAACACTTACATTCCGCGGTGAATTCAGGGGCACCTAGAGGCACTTGTAGGTACATTTACATTTTGGGTTAGGAAAGTTCACTTGTTGGGTTTTGGACAGTTCACTGGTTAGATTTTAGGAAAGTTCACTTGTTGGGTTTTGGACAGTTCACTGGTTAGATTTTAGGAAAGTTCACTTGTTTGATTTTGGACAGTTCACTGGTTAGATTTTAGGAAAGTTCACTTGTTAGATTTAGACTTAATGCCTACCGTTCCGGATTTTCCGGAACCGTTCCGTAAAATGGCTGAAAATTACCCCCTGTTCCGCAATTCCGCATTAGACCAGTTTGTTCCGCAAAATCGGCGTTTCCGAAAATGCCGACATTTTAATTAAGAAAGTAATAAAGCGAAATAAACAAAAGGCGTTTGCCAACTTTTGTTTTCTTTTTCTCACTTCCGTTTTAATTTTTAATGCATTTCCTTTTTTTTTGGTAGAGAGTGCATAAGCGTAGGGCTTCGCGGCACTGTCGACTACTTTGCCGTTTTTGTTATGTCAAATAATTTTTGGGAAACTAAAACTAAACTAATCATTGCTAGCCCCCCAAAAAATAAGCTTATTACCTTTTAACTTCTAGTTACTTAATAAAAAATAAAAGTAGTCGCTAAATTAAAATTCAAAATAAAGTAAATTAATTTGTTTATTGTCCCTACTGGCCTACTCGATCCTACTACTTTAAATCAGTTAATAAAACTGCTGTTGATGTATTAGAACAGACACAGTGTTAGTGCATTTAGCTAGGCCTATTCAAGCCTATTTAAATAAATTTGCTTCGGGTAAAGTTGCTTAGACCTTTAGACTTAGTCCTAGGCCTAGGCTTATGAATTATGAAATTAGTTAGTTTAACCAATTGACCAATATCAAGCATTTAAGTTCAATTACCTTGGCCTTGTCCTTAGTTTAGAATATAGATAGACCTACTGATTAATTTAACTTTAACCACTTTCTGAGTTTCTGTCCTAGGCCTTAGACTTAGTAGATTGAAAGGTTTATTTAAAAAAAACACAGCATTGCAATTATTGCGTAATAGCTTAAAATTATATAGCTAGCCTACATAAAAAGCCACTGTTCTAACTTTTAATAGATTTATAACCTTAGTTAAACTTACATAAATGTATTCCCCCCCCCCCCCCCCCAATATTTTTTTTTATCTCTATATTGACTTAGATTGTATTCTATATATTATATATATAATATATACAGTCTTATTACTGTAAGTGAAATCATTTTTCCCATTTTTCTTTTAATAATATTATTTAGCGTAGACTATATTGGCTCGAAAATGCTTCCTCCGCGCTTATGTTCCTCATTTTGGTCCCATGTTCCTCATTTTGGTCCCATGTTCCTCATTTTGACCTTGGGTGTTCCTCATTTTGATTTGTGGAGGTAGGCATGTCTGTAATTAGAAAGTTCACTTGTTTGATTTTGGACAGTTCACTGGTTAGATTTTGGAAATTTCACTGGTTAGATTTTGGAAATTTCACTTGTTAGATTTTGAAAAGTTCTCTTGTTTAGGAAACCTTGGCTAGTCTCGTGGTCGCAACGTTTTCTGGGATTTGAACAGCAGACTTTTGTTTACGGCTACTCGGCTCTCTGGCAGCACTAGCCCACGCCGCATCCTTCCTGATATTTCGATGCTCATTCCTTGCACTCGTGTAGTGATGAAATGGCATGTAGAGACTCGTGGGGCAGATATCTGATGCTGCTGGGGCTAATAGCTAGACAGACTGGCAAATAGAAATACATAGCTGAATAGACAGAAATATATTCTATTTATACCGTAGATCACATTGGATCATCCGGACAGACGATGAAATGATATTTAAATAGAAGTTTTTTTTCAAAGAATAAGGGAAACAGACTCCACAATTGATTGTATCTTGAGATAACCTATAGGACAATACGCAATGGACCATGAGATAACCAATAGGACAATACGCAATGGACCATGAGATAACCAATAGGACAATACAGAAGGGACCTGGGTTGAAAGTGTATCCTCCTGGAGATTATACAAGTCTGGAGACTGTCGCAGACGACCGTTGGACAGTAAAAAACAACAGCCTAATCGTTTAGATAATGGCCGGGGGGGGGGGGGGGGGATATTGTGCTCTCTAACGATCAGATAACGAGCTTTTGTTTAAGAAGGGGGATTGTGGAGATATTTGGGGGGGGGGGGGGTAAGAGAACAACTGAAGCCAGAAAGAAGATGCAAACCTGAAACCAGAGCTTAAGGTAATTTGAACTGTAAGGGGCTAAGGGTGTGTTGTGTGTGTGTGGGGGGGGGGGGGTATGTCTTTGAATCTTCGGTGTGAACGTCACACTTTGGTTGAAGCCTGGAAATGTAGAACTATTATGCTCCCCCCCCCCCCCCCCCTCTTCCCTCCCGCCAACATGTTTCAGTAGACTTATTGTGTTAAACTCATGGAAATCCTCTAGCTACTATCACAGCTTGTACAGTCCACACAAACTAGTTGATTAAACGCCAAACACCACTGGATGTCTAGAGAGAACGATTGTATTTGTGTTGTTGCTTTTTTATATCATGATACATTGTTGTTTTTTTGTTGTTGTTTTTTAAAAAAACAAGCATACAAAAAACAAGCACATTGTGGTTGGGTAAAAGGTTTATTATTGATAGTCATATCATAATGTTTCACATCAATGAACTAGACTCACCTTTGACCGTTTAATTTACGGTCAGATTTTTTCACACGATTGGTAGCTTCTTGTTCGTGTTTGTTTGTGTTGTTTTTTTCTTCTTGTTTTTGTTTTTGGAAGGTCCAAAGTACATTTAGTAGTAGTAAGTAAAGTACCCGTCGGCTCAAATTGATCCATGGGGCCGGTGAACCAGCGCTCACCAGTTTCTGTGGCCACGGTATACTATGGTATGGGTGGCCAACACAATGCTCAGCCGCCTTTACTTTACCCTAAACTAAAGTCAGGTACCCATCAGAGCTGGGTCTAGCATTCACCAAGATTCGAACCTAGGACCTTCGGTACGCTTGAAGAGTACCGTTCAAGTACCACCTGCCTAGCACAAGCTGAGCATTTAGTATGAAGTTGAGTAGACAAATGCTTTCAAATATTTGAACGAATGGTTGGTTTGTTGTCTTTTTATCCGCGTTGGATAATTGATTTTATTTTTAGTGCACCGTTTGTGTAGGTCGAGTAGAGTTTCACTGGTCAAGCTGGAACGACCGTCCATTTAAGACGATTTATAGCTTTGTCAATAACGTTAAGATTATGGTTTTCCTGGCTAGTTCAAATTAATCACATTCCAAGTTCAAAAGAAAGATAAAAGTGAGGAAAATAATTTGTGTATGAAATGTATATGAAATAAGTTAAGCTGTTTAATGTTTAAATCTATATCTTTCTATGTTTACAATAGTGAATTGTATGATATAATGAAGAAGTTAGTGCATTTATCAGAGAAGAATGATCTTCATATGGAATCATTAAGAACGCATGACTTTGTTACATCAAGCTCTTCCAAGATGTCTTAAACGTTGACCGGGGGACCTACTAGTTCAAAAAGATTTCATTTCAACTATTCGTCCCTTGTCTTCCCCTCGTGTCACGTATTTCCTCGTAGACAGTGTGTTCTCTTTGCCCCAATGGCCGTCATAGAGTATAATATGTATATGTACGTTCACTACAGGAGCCATAATCTCACGATACTTATATACTAATATATACTGCTGTAACCATAATGTAACACTATTCATTCCACCTGGTCTATATTAAAACCAACATTTACAAACATACTGTAAGTACAGCATCCTTTGTTTCATTTATTACCGAAATGTTATTATTCCCCCCCCCCTTCACATTACCCCCTCTGTCATATTATTCACTGGAATTACTTCTTGCAAACCTCTCTCCCGTTAAAAGACTTTAATTTTATTTACATTTTTTCCCATCGCCATTTTTTTTTTTTTTTTGGTTGTTAGCGTTTGAATAGAAAAGTAAGATAAATGAGATCCTCTCCCCAGCCCAACCCTCCACTTATGTCTAGATAAACCCATAGAATCATAGAATTCCTCAGTTTGTCTTCTACTTTTCAATAGCATCCATTCACACACAAAAAAAACACGGACGGGTACCCTTTCAAAAAAGAATCATCTCCAGGGGTCCGTGTGTGCTGCTAGATGTTGGACGATTCGGTGGGGACCAGGAGGGCGGAGGGGGGAGGGTGGATGGGGTTATGATTGAGTGACCACGATAGGAGGGAGAAGAAAGAAAAAAAAGGGGGGGGGGGGAGGCAGGGTGGTATAGTGTTTGTTTGAAAAGAAACTATTGTGTGTGTGTGTGTTACGCTATGTTAGATCTAGATCTAGGATCTTTCTTTTTTTAACTTCTTAGCTGCGGATTAACTTTTTGTATTTGTTGCATTGTTCTTGATAAACATAACCGCATGGAAGCGGATACCCTTGTGTCATTGATGACATTGAAATTCTTGGATAAAAGATATACGCCGAGTTTAACTTTGAGCAGTTTTTGTGTTTAAGAATAAACAACAAAACCTTTTTTTCTGTGTGTTTGTAGGAGATGATGGTAACACCCCTGCATGAGATCCGCACTGCGCAACACTAACCCCAAGCGAGCTAGGATTCACCCCCTCCTCCCCTTGTCTCTTAATAGTTTTTTGTTTCGCCTGGTCAGACTCTCCAACGCCAAGAATTGATGAGCCGTGGAAAACGCCGGAGACCCGCGGGGCCCAACATTACAATATATTTAAAAAAAAATGAAGAACATAGACGCCTCAGAACAATTGTTTCTGCCGACGTGGCTCATCTGCAAGGGACTTTTATCGCTTTAGGCAGTATAGGGTCCGTTCAGTGCAGGTGTCAGAAACTTTAGGGAGGGGGGGGGGGAGGAGATATTCAGTCACTGGAACGTATTTACCTGGGTACTCTCCCTTTGTAGGCGACAATTTTTGTCTTTTCTTTCATGCTCGCCACGATGCCGATTTCATAAACTATTTGACTTTTTTTTGTTTTTTTTTTAACTGCCGTTATCGCTTCTGTACGCTTCGATTCCTGGCTCACTGGTGCATTCTGGGTAGCAAGATCGTTAACAACGTAAATGTTTTTTCTTGAGCTAGGGTGATTGTTGTAGAATTAATAGTCCCAACAATTTAAATAGAATGAGAATAATAATGAGCTTAGCTAGGAATTTTAAGAAATCTTTTGTGGGACTTTATGCAGATTGCATGAAAAATGTTACCGTGTTAAAAAATGACTGTGTGAACTTTCTGAAAGTGGTGTGATTTGGGGGAGGGTGTTATCTTATATATCAGAGACGCTCCTTCTATAAAGAAGATTATTGCGTCCTACGCCTATCCGTGGTCCGAGTCCATTCTTGCATCTTTATAAATGTTTTAAATGATGTTAAGATACTGGTTTTCCAGGTTCATTCAGACAACCCATTCCATGCCCGAATGCCACTCGGGAAGATAGAGTACTTATATGCATTACTTATATGCATTTGCTCTCGCATAAGGAATACGGAGAGTGTTTTTTTCTCCTTATGTTTATCTGAGCATTGCAAAACGTTGTTATTGGGTTGTATTTCTAAATTAGAGTATTATGTATTATAACTACTTTACTCTTTGCCCTTCTGTCCTGTAGTGTTTCTAGGTTTAGTGATTTGACTATTGGTGTTACTATTGTCAGTTGTGAATATTCGCTAGTAAATAGAATAGACTCGATACATAGGGAATCACACATTTTTTAAGAAAGAAGGTATTTTTATAATTGTAGGTGTAGTTCCAATAAAAGGTATAATAGTTATAATAGAAAGTATGGTTTTTAAAGACGATATGGTTCTAATAGAAGGTATTGTTCCAATTGAAAATTAGCCATCTTGTTCTAGGAGATAGCGGATTAAATGTTAATTAAATACATAACATATACGTTTTACTCAATCTGGTAAACGGAGTATGTAAAATATAGATAGGCCTATAAGTCAGAAATCTAGAGTCTAGAGTCTAGACTGTTAAACAACTAGACAATACCCGCAGTGAGTGAGATGGGGGAGTTTTTTCTTTAATATTAAATTAATATTTTCCACGACAGCCATTGCCCACAACGTTGCCTGCAGCCGGGGTTAAGGTCTATGTGGATCATCCACCATACCTGCCAACAGCAGCGGCGACATGTCCCTTCCAAACCTTTCAACCTCATTGTTTGCATCCAAGTCGTCTACGTCAACCCCCCCCCCCCCCACTTCCCAGACCCCCTCATTCATTCTAATGACACTGTGTATACGGGGACAATGGGCCCTAACCCCCTCTGATTAGCGTCGTTTCCTTTCTTGAATAATACACCGAAAAGAAAAGAGTCATCTGGCGGTGATAATTTCCATTGATAACTCTGCCACCATTAACCCCACCCCGCCCACCATCGCCAATGAAATTTTACTTCTTCCATTCCAGAAAGCTGCAATTTCAATGTTTTCTCCCTCCCCTATCTCCCCCTTCTCCATATTAATACCTCGTCGTATGTCTGGTAGAGCCCTGCGCCATCATGCGTGGATAAAAGGCTCGGGAGCCCCCCCTCTCTCGTCCCTACCCCCCAAACCTTTCTCCGCCCTGTTGCTTGCATCGCCCCCTCTCCCAACACTCTTCCACCCCCTCGGCCCCCCCCTTTTTCTACAGTATACCCGCTGATAAATAATTCGATACCGCCGAAGTCTTTCAGAAAGAGAGAGAGAGAATAGTGCGTGTGTAAGTGTGTTTGTTAGAGTGTCCAAAAGAAAAACATTTCCTTCATTGTTTGATGGTGGGTAATTTTTACTTGATCTCCCCCAGGGGCCCTTTTCCCCTAGCTCGGAAGGCAAGGATTGTGGGCGTCGGCCCTGAGGACATGTGTCATGGAGGCGCGGTGGTGGTGGTGGTGGTATTGGCGGGGGATGTGTGTTAGCCCCCACGCTGTGACGGGCGCATCTACCGGTCCCCCAACTGCTTATTTTCTGGGGAGAAAAAAACAACTTTTGGGGTTGAAAAGAAAAACTCAGCGGCATGAGACTAATGCGTGCAGTCAACCCACAGCTAATGCACATTAAGAAGGGTCTTGGAGAAGAATGGGTTTAACCTGAGATTGGGTTCTGTGGTGTGTTTTTTTTTCTTCTTCTTTTAGGGTTAGATGAGACTTTTGAATTTTTAGGTCAGTGAGTCAAAGGTACTGAATCCCTTTCCCCATCGAGTGTAAATTAACCTTTGGTATAATGGGCCATGCTACACTATAACGTAGGTTCGAGTGTAAAATTCTCCAAAATGCCGGGTCGAGCCTCGCTACCAGGATACACAAGCAAAATTACTGGGTCGTTGAAGTTAAGGGGTTTGAGAAAGCTGTTTGAATCCAGAACAGATTATGTTGGCGTAAAATCCCTATATTTATATATAATACAAGCTACATTGCCCGGCGTCGCCCGGGTGAAAGAAAAAACAGACTGTAAAAGGTGCAGATAAAAAATGTATAAACTACACTTAAAAGAAAGCTAAAAATCTTATATTTCAATTATTATCTTTTTACTGAAGACTTTTAGGAAAGTAAGAGTTCATTTAAAATAAATATTGTAATTGGGTAAAAAAATAGACAAGTATTGTCGGAAAAAAAAAGGTATAGTCTAACTGGAGAATCGAACCCGGGTCGCCCACATAGTAGTCCGCTACGTTTACCACTGAGCTAGCGAAGACACATATCCGATGTGAAAAATTATTAGACAGTAGGCCTATATAGGCCTAAATAGGTCAGTGGCACAAACACACGTGATTTCAAATTGACCAATGGGGATCCGTATGGGGACAAACAGTCTCATTATATATATATAATATCTATTTATAAATCTATGGAGTTTTGGGGGATGAAGTAGTGCATCAAGGCATGTCAACATTATTTGGTATGCGACATTTAGTGCTCTGAATATAATCATGACAAGTTGCTAACCCTAATTATTATTTTGTTCCTAATTCAAGAGCAAAGGTATGTGTGTAAGGGAGAGCGAAAGTTGAAATGAAATATGTGCTCTTCTGATTCTAGTCACAATACAGATTTACGCTTACGTGGACATTTCTCGTCTAGGGGGTGACAGGTGGTCAAAACAGGCCACACTAATCTCTGCAGATTTATTAATAACTAGCCGATTATGTGCCCGGTCCTCCGAACCGGCTAAAAGTTATGTTTACATACACTCTAACTTCTCAGGCAGTTATAATGAGATTACCCGCATGACCTACGACTCGAATTTAAACGTGAGGTAATTTTTTACCCGCTACAACATGAATTACCCGTTAAAATCATTACTCATCACCCATTATAACAATTACAAAATTGCCCGCTATAAATTACGACGCAAATTAAAACATGAATATATTTTGTTCTATTCATTGATAAAGAACATTCGTCAGTAGCCTACTTTTTTTTTTTTAATGATTGTGTGATATATTTTTTTATGACAAACATTAAGTCGCAGACCTATGTTGTGTTGTTTTTGTTTATTTGCTGTTTATTTATTTATTGTTGCTTTGGAAGCAAACTTAGAATTAAATTTTCTATTCAACATGTAAAACAATAACAAATGAAACCCATATGAAATAATGTTTATAAAACGTATACGACACGAATTAAAACTTTAAAAAGTTAGTTCCGGTAATTTGAACAATGCCCGGCAAATTAAACATTGCCCGGTAATTTAAACATTGCCCGGTAATTTAAACATTGCCCGGTAATTTAAACATTGCCCGGTATTATAAACATTGCCCGGTAATTTAAACAATGGCCGTTACCTAGGCGATAAGCCTAAAGGTGCCCAGTTCTCGGAACTGGATAAAATAACCCATGGAGTTATAAACAATAGTCTTAAACGGGGATAAAGTATTTTCCGGTATCTTAAACCATTTAAATATTGCATTCCACAAATATCGACGCAAATTAAAACAAAATTTTGTTCCCTTCTTAAACGCATAAATACGCAAAATTTGATGACGCCATATAATTATAAGCTTAAATATAGAGTGTAACCAGGACCACTGCGTTTAAATAAGCTTAGTAATGCGTCGGTATTACTTCCCGAAAACAGACAAAAAATGCTAAATCTATTTGCTTTGTCCTATGTTTGTAAAGTTTTAAATTATTAATTAGCTTTAAGTCATGTATTCACAGTGTAAAGTATTACAGTAGTGATAGATTAAGAAAATCAACTACAGTATTGGTAGTGTAAAGAATTTATGTTGTTTACGGCACGTAGACAATTTAAACATGAAGAAAATTTGTTCCCGTCATTAATTTTAGATAATAAAATCCATGCACATAGTTTGATGACGTCAATTTAAACATGAATGAAAAATGTCCCTTCATCGCTAAAAAATACATGCGCAAAGATTGATGACGTCATAAAAATAATCTCAGGGCATCCTTTTTTTTATAACTTTGTGACGAAAAACTATAAAAAGTTGTACTGGCAAAGACAATGTGAATCAAAAGTTGTGTTTTTTTCGCGTTTTTTGACCAAACTGACCACTGCGGTCATTTTAATTTTTTTAAAACCTTGACAGTGTTCACCGCCGTAACGCAAAGAATATTTGTAGCAAATTTCACGTTTTTATGTCCAGTATTTAAAAAGATTATGCGGTATGTACATACCCAGCCAGCCAGCCACATATTCCTTTTAAGATTTATATATATACAAGCCGTTATGTGCCCGGTCCTCCGAACCGGCTAAACGTTATGTTTACATACACTCTAACTACTCAGGCAGTTATAATGAGATTGCCCGCATGACCTACGACACAAATTTAAACGTGAGGTAATTTTTTATTTGCCCGCTACAACATGAATTACCCGTTAAAATCATTACTCATCACCCATTATAACAATTACAAAATTGCCCGCTATAAATTACGACGCATATTATACCATGAATATATTTTGTTCTATTCATTGATTAAGAACATTCGACAGTACTTTTATTTTTTTTAATGATTGTTTGATATTTATTTTTTTACGACAAACATTAAGTCGCAGATGTATGTTGTGTTGTTTTTGTTTATTTGCTATTTATTTATTTATTGTTGCTTTGGAAGCAAACTTATAATCCAATTTTCTATTCAACATGTAAAACAAAAACGAATGAAACCCATATGAAATAATGTTTATAAAACGTATACGACACGAATTAAAACTTTAAAAAGTTAGTTCCAGCAATTTGAACATTGCCCGGCAAATTAAACATTGCCCGCTAATATAAACATTGCCCGGTAATTTAAACATTGCCCGGTAATTTAAACATTGCCCGGTAATTTAAACATTGCCCGGTAATTTAAACATTGCCCGGTAATTTAAACATTACCCGGTAATTTAAACATTGCCCGGTATTATAAACATTGCCCGGTAATTTAAACATTGCCCGGTAATTTAAACATTGCCCGGTAATTTAAACATTGCCCGGTAATTTAAACATTGCCCGGTAATTTAAACATTGCCCGGTATTATAAACATTGCCCGGTAATTTAAACATTGCCCGGTAATTTAAACAATGGCCGTTACCAAGGCGATAAGCCTAAAGGTGCCCAGTTCACGGAACTGGATAAAATAACCCATGGAGTTATAAACAATAGTCTTCCATTTAAATATTGCATTCTACAAATTACGACGCAAATTAAAACAACTTCTTAAACGCATAAATACGCAAAATTTGATGACGCCATATAATTATAAGCTTAAATATAGAGTGTAACCAGGACGACTGCGTTTAAATAAGCTTAGCAAGGCGTCGGTATTACTTCCCGAAACAGAAAAAAAAGCTAAATCTATTTGCTTTGTCCTATGTTTGTAAAGTTTTAAATTATTAATTAGCTTTAAGTCATGTATTCACAGTGTGCAGCATTAAAGTAGTGATATATTAAGAAAATCAACTACAGTATTGGTAGTGTAAAGAATTTATGTTGTTTACGGCACGTAGGAAATTTAAACATCAAGAAAATTTGTTCCCGTCATTGAGTTGAGATAAAAATCCATGCACATAGTTTGATGACGTCAATTTAAACATGAATGAAAAATGTCCCTTCATTGCTAAAAAATCCATGCGCAAACTTTGATGACGTCATAAAAATAATCTCAGCGCATCCTTTTTTTTCTAACTTTGTGACGAAAAACTATAAAAAGTTGTACTGGCAAAGACAATGTGAATCAAAAGTTGTGTTTTTTTCGCGTTTTTTGACCAAACTGACCACTGCGGTCATTTTAATTTTTTTTAAACCTTGACAGTGTTCACCGCCGTAACGCAAAGAATATTTGTAGCAAATTTCACGTTTTTATGTCCAGTATTTAAAAAGATTTTGCGGTATGTACATACCCAGCCAGCCAGCCAGCCAGCCACATACATACATATTCCTTTTGAGATTTATATATATACAAGCCGTTATGTGCCCGGTCCTCCGAACCGGCTAAAAGTTATGTTTACATACACTCTAACTACTCAGGCAGTTATAATGAGATTGCCCGCATGACCTACGACACGAATTTAAACGTGAGGTAATTTTTTATTTGCCCGCTACAACATGAATTACCCGTTAAAATCATTACTCATCACCCATTATAACAATTACAAAATTGCCCGCTATAAATTACGACGCAAATTAAAACATGAATATATTTTGTTCTATTCATTGATAAAGAACATTCGACAGTACTTTTTTTTTTTTTAATGATTGTTTGATATATTTTTTTTACGACAAACATTAAGTCGCAGACCTATGTTGTGTTGTTTTTGTTTATTTGCTATTTATTTATTTATTGTTGCTTTGGAAGCAAACGTAGAATTAAATTTTCTATTCAACATGTAAAACATTAACAAATGAAACCCTTATGAAATAATGTTTATAAAACGTATACGACACGAATTAAAACTTAAAAAATTTAGTTCCGGCAATTTGAACATTGCCCGGCAAATTAAACATTGCCCGGTAATTTAAACATTGCCCGGTAATTTAAACATTGCCCGGTATTATAAACATTGCCCGGTATTATAAACATTGCCCGGTAATTTAAACATTGCCCGGTAATTTAAACAATGGCCGTTACCTAGGCGATAAGCCTAAAGGTGCCCAGTTCTCGGAACTTGATAAAATAACCCATGGAGTTATAAACAATAGTCTTAAGCGGGGATAAAGTATTTTCCGGTAACTTATACCATTTAAATATTGCATTCCACAAATAACGACGCAAATTAAAACAAAATTTTGTTCCCTTCTTAAACGCATAAATACGCAAAATTTGATGACGCCATATAATTATAAGCTTAAATATAGAGTGTAACCAGGACCGCTGCGTTTAAATAAGCTTAGTATGGCGTCGGTATTACTGCCCAAAACAGAAATAAAATGCGATTGCGCATTCTGTTTTATACCTATTCTGTGGACATAAACAACACGAATAAAAACGTGAAGGAATTTTGTATTTGCCAGATACAACGTAAGATACCCATTAAAACCATTAATCATTACCCATTATAACAATTTAAAAATATCCCGCTATAAATTACGACGCAAATTAAAACGTGAATATATTTTGTTTTATTCATTCATAAAGTACATTAGCAAAGGTTGAAGCAAAGTTAATTTTAAATGAATACGCAAAATTTGATTACGTCATAACGAAAAGCCGGCTAGCTATCTCTGCGCAAACTTTGATGACGTCATCCTGAAAAAAATCTCAACGCCATCCTTTTTTTTATTTTTTTAGCGCGATCGATCGAAAAACTATAAAAAGTTGGAACGGCAATTTTAACATGAACCCAAAATATGTCGTTTTATTCGCGTTTTTTGACCAAACTGACCACTGCGGTCATTTTAATTTTTTTAAAACCTTGACAGTGTTCACCGCCGTAACGCAAAGAATATTTTTAGCAAATTTCACGTTTTTATGTCCAGTATTTAAAAAGATTATGCGGTATGTACATAGCCAGCCAGCCAGCCACATACATACATATTCCTTTTGAGATTTATATATATACTAGCCGATATGTGCCCGATTCTTCGAACGGGCTTTTTTTTAGAATATGCTTGACACATTATAGTTTTTTAGTTTTGTTTTTGCAACATAAATAAAGTAGTATTTATTTTTGTTTTGCACACTTTATTATACACCAATGCAATATACAACTAAAAAGGAAAAACAAATAATAATAATTTTTTTTTATTTCTTGCTCAAAGTATGACCACTATGATCGAATTTTGTGAGTTTATTGGGTAATTAAACTCTTTCTGTAAAACAGAACTCACATGTCTTTTAAAAAGTACTGTTAATTAAAAAATGATTGTTTGATATTTTTTTTTCTACAACATTAGTCGTAGATCAATATTTATTTTTTTTTTGTTTTTTTGTTGGTGTTATTTGCTATTTATTTATTGTTGCTTTGGAAGCAAACTTAGAATTAAATTTTAAATTCAACAGGAAAAACAATAACAACTGAAACCGATATGAATCATAGTTTATACAACGTATACGACATGAATTAAAACTTTAAAAAGTTGGTCCGGCAAATTTAAACATTGCCCAGCAATATAAAAATTTCCCGCTACATAGTTTATAAGACGTATACGATACAAATTAAAACTTTAAAACGTTGAGCTCGGCAATTTAAACATTGCCTGGCAATTGAAAAATTTCCCGCTACAAACTTTTTAAGACGTATAGACAGAATAGGTATAGAACAGAATGCACAATCCCTATATACACAGTTACTAAAAGTTACCATTTTCCGCAATGCAGCGGTCGCTAGAGACGCTACAATAGTAAAATGAGAAAGGATATCTACGTCTGCCATAAATATATACAATATATATAGGGCCTACATTATCTTTCATTTTAGGCTTACTTTTATATAAATTTGACTTAATTACCCATTTTGTTTTCAACATTATATGATTAGGCCAATATGATGTATAAATATTTTTATTGCCCGGTACTGATTTGAAAAAAAAATGGCTTAGACGTAGCTCGGTACCGGTAACTAAATTGCTGCGGCTACCGGTACATAAATATATATACTTTTTAAACCAAAATAAACTTTTAAAATTATGAAGGGAAATAGGCATATAATTCATAATGAGTTAATATGAGGTTGTTTATGCTGTTGTTTATCCTTTATGGAGTCAGGAAAGCCATGCAGTTTGACATGCTCTTTTTTTCGATAATCAGTCGTTTTCGCATCATTGTTGTAGTTTATTACACAACCGTTTATGCACATTTTGCCTGAAATATTAGTTTTGGGTGTTCGAACTTGTAGATTTGAAGAAAAGGACGTTGTAGGCTAAATAAGCATAAATATAGAGTGTAACCAGGACCGCTGCGTTTAAATAAGCTTAGTATGGCGTCGGTATTACTGCCCAAAACAGAAATAAAATGCGATTGCGCATTCTGTTTTATACCTATTCTGTGGACATATACAACAGGAATAAAAACGTGAAGGAATTTTGTATTTCCCAGATACAACGTAAGATACCCATTAAAACCATTAATCATTACCCATTATAACAATTTAAAAATATCCCGCTATAAATTACGACGCAAATTAAAACGTGAAAATATTTTGTTCTATTCATTCATAAAGTACATTAGCAAAGGTTGAAGCGAAGTTAATTAAAATGAATACGCAAAATTCGATGACGCCATAAAAAAATAAGACAACCAGCTATCCCTGCGCAAACTTTGATGACGTCATCCTGAAAAAAATCTCAACGCCATCCTTTTTTTTTATTTTCTTAGCGCGATCGATCGAAAAACTATAAAAAGTTGGAACGGCAAATTCAACATGAACCCAAAATATGTCGTTTTATTCGCGTTTTTTGACCAAACTGACCACTGCGGTCATTTTAATTTTTTTAAAACCTTGACAGTGTTCACCGCCGTAACGCAAAGAATATTTGTAGCAAATTTCACGTTTTTATGTCCAGTATTTAAAAAGATTATGCGGTATGTACATACCCAGCCAGCCAGCCACATACATATTCCTTTTGAGATTTATATATATACAAGCCGTTATGTGCCCGATTCTTCGAACGGGCTTTTTTTTAGAATATGCTTGACACATTATAGTTTTTTAGTTTTGTTTTCGCAACATACATAAAGTAGTATGTTTTTTTTTTGTGGTCAGTATTTTTTAAATTTATTTTTGTTTTGCACACTTTATTATACACCAATTCAATATACAACTAAAAAGGAAAAACAAATAATAATAATTTTTTTTTATTTCTTGCTCAAAGCATGACCACTATGATCGAATTTTATGAGTTTATTGGGTAATTAAACTCTTTCTGTAAAACAGAACTCACATGTCATTTAAAAAGTACTGTTAATTCAAAAAGGATTGTTTGATATATCTTTTTGCTACAACATTAGTCGTAGATCAATATTTTTTTTATTATTTTTTTTTGTGTTTTTGTTGGTGTTATTTGCTATTTATTTATTGTTGCTTTGGAAGCAAACTTAGAATTAAATTTTAAATGTAACAAAAAAAACAATAACAACTGAAACCGATATGAATCATAGTTTATACAACGTATACGACATGAATTAAAACTTTAAAAAGTTGGTCCGGCAAATTCAAACATTGCCCGGCAATATAAAAATTTCCCGCTACATAGTTTATAAGACGTATACGATACAAATTAAAACTTTAAAACGTTGAGCTCGGCAATTTAAACATTGCCTGGCAATTGAAAAATTTCCCGCTACAAAGTTTATAAGACGTATACACAGAATAGGTATAGAACAGAATGCACAATCCCTATATACGCAGTCACTGAAAGTTACCATTTTCCGCAATGCAGCGGTCGATAGAGACGCAACTATAATAAAATGAGAAAGGATATCTACGTCTGCCATAAATATATACAATATATATAGGGCCTACATTATCTTTCATTATAGGCTTACTTTTATATAAATTTGACTTCATTACCCATTTTGTTTTCAACATTATAGGATTAGGCCAATATGATGTAAAAATATTTATTACCCGGTACTGATTTGAAAAAAAATGGCTTAGACGTAGCTCGGTACCGGTAACTAAATTGCTACGGCTACCGGTACATAAATATATACTTTTTAAACCAAAATAAACTTTTAAAATTATGAAGGGAAATAGGCATATAATTCATAATGAGTTAATATGAGGTTGTTTATGCCGTTGTTTATCCTTTATGGAGTCAGGAAAGCCATGCAGTTTGACATGCTCTTTTTTACGATAATCAGTCGATTTCGCATCATTGTTGTAGTTTATTACACAACCGTTCATGCACATTTTGCCTGAAATATTAGCTTTGGGTGTTCGAACTTGTAGATTTGAAGAAAAGGACGTTGTAGGCTAAATAAGCATAAATATAGAGTGTAACCAGGACCGCTGCGTTTAAATAAGCTTAGTATGGCGTCGGTATTACTGCCCAAAACAGAAATAAAATGCGATTGCGCATTCTGTTTTATACCTATTCTGTGGACATATACAACACGAATAAAAACGTGAAGGATTTTTTTTTATTTGCCAGATACAACGTAAGTTACCAATTAAAACCATTAATCATTACCCATTATAACAATTTTAAAATATCCCGCTATAAATTACGACGCAAATTAAAACGTGAATATGTTTTTTTCTATTCATTCATAAAGTACATTATCAAACGTTGAAGCGAAGTTAATTAAAATGAATATGCAAAACTCGATGACGCCATAAAAAAAAAGACAGCCAGCTATCCCTGCGCAAACTTTGATGACGTCATATAAAAATAATCTCTGCGCGTCCTTTTGTCTTATTTTTTTAGCGCGATCGATCGAAAAACTATAAAAAGTTGGAACGGCAAATTCAACATGAACCCAAAATATGTCGTTTTATTCGCGTTTTTTGACCAAACTGACCACTGCGGTCATTTTAATTTTTTTAAAACCTTGACAGTGTTCACCGCCGTAACGCAAAGAATATTTGTAGCAAATTTCACGTTTTTATGGCCAGTATTTAAAAAGATTATGCGGTATGTACATACCCAGCCAGCCAGCCAGCCAGCCAGCCACATACATACATACATATTCCTTTTGAGATTTATATATATACAAGCCGTTATGTGCCCGGTCCTCCGAACCGGCTAAAAGTTATGTTTACATACACTCTAACTACTCAGGCAGTTATAATGAGATTGCCCGCATGATCTACGACACGAATTTAAACGTCAGGTAATTTTTTATTTGCCCGCTACAACATGAATTACCCGTTAAAATCATTACTCATCACCCATTATAACAATTACAAAATTGCCCGCTATAAATTACGACGCAAATTAAAACATGAATATATTTTGTTCTATTCATTGATTAAGAACATTCGACAGTACTTTTTTTTTTTTTAATGACTGTTTGATATATTTTTTTTACGACAAACATTAAGTCGCAGACCTTTGTTGTGTTGTTTTTGTTTATTTGCTATTTATTTATTTATTGTTGATTTGGAAGCAAACTTGGAATTAAATTTTCTATTTAACATGTAAAACAATAACAAATGAAACCCTTATGAAATAATGTTTATAAAACGTATACGACACGAATTAAAACTTTAAAAATTTAGTTCCGGCAATTTGAACATTGCCCGGCAAATTAAACATTGCCCGGTAATTTAAACATTGCCCGGTAATTTAAACATTGCCCGGTATTATAAACATTGCCCGGTATTATAAACATTGCCCGGTAATTTAAACATTGCCCGGTAATTTAAACATTGCCCGGTAATTTAAACATTGCCCGGTATTATAAACATTGCCCGGTATTATAAACATTGCCCGGTAATTTAAACATTGCCCGGTAATTTAAACATTGCCCGGTATTATAAACATTGCCCGGTATTATAAACATTGCCCGGTAATTTAAACATTGCCCGGTAATTTAAACAATGGCCGTTACCTAGGCGATAAGCCTAAAGGTGCTCAGTTCTCGGAACTGGATAAAATAACCCATAGAGTTATAAACAATAGTCTTAAGCGGGGATAAAGTATTTTCCGGTAACTTATACCATTTAAATATTGCATTCCACAAATAACGACGCAAATTAAAACAAAATTTTGTTCCCTTCTTAAACGCATAAATACGCAAAATTTGATGACGCCATATAATTATAAGCTTAAATATAGAGTGTAACCAGGACCGCTGCGTTTAAATAAGCTTAGTATGGCGTCGGTATTACTGCCCAAAACAGAAATAAAATGCGATTGCGCATTCTGTTTTATACCTATTCTGTGGACATATACAACACGAATAAAAACGTGAAGGAATTTTTTATTTGCCAGATACAACGTAAGATACCCATTAAAACCATTAATCATTACCCATTATAACAATTTAAAAATATCCCGCTATAAATTACGACGCAAATTAAAACGTGAATATATTTTGTTCTATTCATTCATAAAGTACATTAGCAAAGGTTGAAGCGAAGTTAATTAAAATGAATACGCAAAATTCGATGACGCCATAAAAAAAAAGACAACCAGCTATCCCTGCGCAAACTTTGATGACGTCATCCTGAAAAAAATCTCAACGCCATCCTTTTTTTTATTTTCTTAGCGCGATCGATCGAAAAACTATAAAAAGTTGGAACGGCAAATTCAACATGAACCCAAAATATGTCGTTTTATTCGCGTTTTTTTGACCAAACTGACCACTGCGGTCATTTTAATTTTTTTTAAACCTTGACAGTGTTCACCGCCGTAACGCAAAGAATATTTGTAGCAAATTTAACGTTTTTATGTCCAGTATTTAAAAAGATTATGCGGTATGTACATACCCAGCCAGCCAGCCAGCCAGCCACATACATATTCCTTTTGAGATTTATATATATACAAGCCGTTATGTGCCCGGTCCTCCGAACCGGCTAAAAGTTATGTTTACATACACTCTAACTACTCAGGTAGTTATAATGAGATTGCCCGCATGACCTAGGACACGAATTTAAACGAGAGGTAATTTTTTATTTTTGCCCGCTACAACATGAATTACCCGTTAAAATCATTACTCATCACCCATTATAACAATTACAAAATTGCCCGATATAAATTACGACGCAAATTAAAACATGAATATATTTTGTTCTATTCATTGATTAAGAACATTCGACAGTACTTTTTTTTTTTTTTAATGATTGTTTGATATATTTTTTTACGACAAACATTAAGTCGCAGACCTATGTTGTGTTGTTTTTGTTATTTACTATTTATTTATTTATTTATTGTAGCTTTGGAAGCAAACTTATAATTAAATTTTCTATTTAACATGTAAAACAATAACAAATGAAACCCATAAGAAACAAAGAAGAAATATTTTTTTTGTTACATTGTGTTCAATGTAATCGCATAATGATCTTTTACATACACTTTACATATCCATGGAGTTATAATGAGATTGCCCGCTACACAGTTAATATATAAGGCAATTAAAGGTAATTTTTTATTTGCCCGCTACAACATGAATTACCCGTTAAAATCATTACTCATCACCCATTATAACAATTACAAAATTGCCCGCTATAAATTACGACGCAAATTAAAACATGAATATATTTTGTTCTATTCATTGATAAAGAACATTCGACAGTGCTTTTTTTTTTTTAATGATTGTTTGATATATTTTTTTACGACAAACATTAAGTCGCAGACCTATGTTGTGTTGTTTTTGTTTATTTGCTGTTTATTTATTTATTGTTGCTTTGGAAGCAAACTTAGAATTAATTTTTCTATTCAACATGTAAAACAATAACAAATGAAACCAATAAGAAACAAAGAAAAAACTTTAAAAAAAAAAAATTGTGTTCAATTTAATCGCATAATGATATTTTACATACACTTTATCTACCCATGGAGTTATAATGAGATTGCCCGCTACACAGTTAATATATACGGCAATTAATAAAACCCTGCCCGTTAAAAAGTTTATCGATGTATACGTCACAAATTTAAATGTGAATGACATTTTGTACGCCCGCTACAACCGAAACGAACTGAAACGTGAAATATTTCCCGCTAGAAACGAATTGAGTGAAATATTTCCCGCTAGAAAGATTTTAATGCGTATACGCCCGCTTCAAACGAATTGAAAAAGCTAAAAGTTATGTTTACATACACTCTTACTACTCAAGCAGTTATAATGAGATTGCACGCAACAACTACAAAGTTTATATTTCGTATACGACACGAATTAAAACGTGAATATATTTTGTTCTATTCATTCATAAAATACATTAGCAAACATTGAAGCAAAGTTAATTTTAAATGAATACGCAAAATTTGATGACGTCATTACGAAAAGCCGGCTAGCTATCTCTGCGCAAACTTTGATGACGTCATCCTAAAAAAAATCTCAACGCCATCCTTTTTTTAATTTTTTTAGCGCGATCGATCGAAAAACTATAAAAAGTTGGAACGGCAAATTCAACATGAACCCAAAATATGTCGTTTTATTCGCGTTTTTTGACCAAACTGACCACTGCGGTCATTTTAATTTTTTTAAAACCTTGACAGTGTTCACCGCCGTAACGCAAAGAATATTTGTAGCAAATTTCACGTTTTTATGTCCAGTATTTAAAAAGATTATGCGGTATGTACATACCCAGCCAGCCAGCCAGCCAGCCAGCCAGCCAGCCACATATTCCTTTTGAGATTTATATATATACTAGCCGATTATGTGCCCGGTCCTCCGAACCGGCTAAAAGTTATGTTTACATACACTCTAACTACTCAGGCAGTTATAATGAGATTGCCCGCATGACCTACGACACGAATTTAAACGTGAGGTAATTTTTTATTGGCCCGCTACAACATAAATTACCTGTTAAAATCATTACCCATTACCCATTATAACAGTTTAAAAATTGCCCGCTATAAATTACGACGCAAATAAAAACGTGAATATATTTTGTTCTATTCATTGATAAAGAACATTCGACGGTACTTTTATTTTAAAAAAAAAAAGATTGTTTGATATATTTTTTTACGACAAACATTAAGTCGCAGACCTATGTTGTGTTGTTTTTGTTATTTGCTATTTATTTTTTTATTGTTGCTTTGGAAGCAAACTTAGAATTAATTTTTCTATTCAACATGTAAAACAATTCGACAGTACTTTTATTTTTTTTTTATGATTGTTTGATATATTTTTTTTACGACAAACATTAAGTCGCAGACCTATGTTGTGTTGTTTTTGTTATTTACTATTTATTTATTTATTGTAGCTTTGGAAGCAAACTTATAATTAAATTTTCTATTTAACATGTAAAACAATAACAAATGAAACCCATAAGAAACAAAGAAGAAATATTTTTTTTGTTACATTGTGTTCAATGTAATCGCATAATGATCTTTTACATACACTTTACATATCCATGGAGTTATAATGAGATTGCCCGCTACACAGTTAATATATAAGGCAATTAAAGGTAATTTTTTATTTGCCCGCTACAACATGAATTACCCGTTAAAATCATTACTCATCACCCATTATAACAATTACAAAATTGCCCGCTATAAATTACGACGCAAATTAAAACATGAATATATTTTGTTCTATTCATTGATAAAGAACATTCGACAGTACTTTTTTTTTTAATCATTGTTTGATATATTTTTTTACGACAAACATTAAGTCGCAGACCTATGTTGTGTTGTTTTTGTTTATTTGCTGTTTATTTATTTATTGTTGCTTTGGAAGCAAACTTAGAATTATTTTTTCTATTCAACATGTAAAACAATAACAAATGAAACCAATAAGAAACAAAGAAGAAACTTTAAAAAAAAAAATTGTGTTCAATTTAATCGCATAATGATATTTTACATACACTTTATCTACCCATGGAGTTATAATGAGATTGCCCGCTACACAGTTAATATATACGGCAATTAATAAAACCCTGCCCGTTAAAAAGTTTATCGATGTATACGTCACAAATTTAAATGTCAATGACATTTTGTACGCCCGCTACAACCGAAACGAACTGAAACGTGAAATATTTCCCGCTAGAAACGAATTGAGTGAAATATTTCCCGCTAGAAAGATTTTAATGCGTATACGCCCGCTTCAAACGAATTGAAAAAGCTAAAAGTTATGTTTACATACACTCTTACTACTCAAGCAGTTATAATGAGATTGCACGCAACAACTACAAAGTTTTTAATTTCGTATACGACACGAATTAAAACGTGAATATATTTTGTTCTATTCATTCATAAAATACATTAGCAAACATTGAAGCAAAGTTAATTTTAAATGAATACGCAAAATTTGATGACGTCATTACGAAAAGCCGGCTATCTATCTCTGCGCAAACTTTGATGACGTCATCCTAAAAAAAATCTCAACGCCATCCTTTTTTTAATTTTTTTAGCGCGATCGATCGAAAAACTATAAAAAGTTGGAACGGCAAATTCAACATGAACCCAAAATATGTCGTTTTATTCGCGTTTTTTGACCAAACTGACCACTGCGGTCATTTTAATTTTTTTAAAACCTTGACAGTGTTCACCGCCGTAACGCAAAGAATATTTGTAGCAAATTTCACGTTTTTATGTCCAGTATTTAAAAAGATTATGCGGTATGTACATACCCAGCCAGCCAGCCAGCCAGCCAGCCAGCCAGCCACATATTCCTTTTGAGATTTATATATATACAAGCCGTTATGTGCCCGATTCTTCGAACGGGCTTTTTTTTAGAATATGCTTGACACATTATAGTTTTTTAGTTTTGTTTTTGCAACATACATAAAGTAGTATGTTTTTTCTTGTGGTCAGTATTTTTTTAATTTTTTTTTGTTTTGCACACTTTATTATACACCAATTCAATATACAACTAAAAAGGAAAAACAAATAATAATAATTTTTTTTTATTTCTTGCTCAAAGTATGACCACTATGATCGAATTTTGTAAGTTTATTGGGTAATTAAACTCTTTCTGTAAAACAGAACTCACATGTCTTTTAAAAAGTACTGTTAATTCAAAAATGATTGTTTGATATATTTTTCTGCTACAACATTAGTCGTAGATCAATATTTATTTATTTTTTGTGTTTTTTTGTTGGTGTTATTTGCTATTTATTTATTGTTGCTTTGGAAGCAAACTTAGAATTAAATTTTAAATTCAACAGGAAAAACAATAACAACTGAAACCGATATGAATCATAGTTTATACAACGTATACGACATGAATTAAAACTTTAAAAAGTTGGTCCGGCAAATTTAAATATTGCCCGGCAATATAAAAATTTCCCGCTACATAGTTTATAAGACGTATACGATACAAATTAAAACTTTAAAACGTTGAGCTCGGCAATTTAAACATTGCCTGGCAATTGAAAAATTTCCCGCTACAAACTTTATAAGACGTATAGACAGAATAGGTATAGAACAGAATGCACAATCCCTATATACACAGTTACTAAAAGTTACCATTTTCCGCAATGCAGCGGTCGCTAGAGACGCTACAATAGTAAAATGAGAAAGGATATCTACGTCTGCCATAAATATATACAATATATATAGGGCCTACATTATCTTTCATTTTAGGCTTACTTTTATATAAATTTGACTTTATTACCCATTTTGTTTTCAACATTATATGATTAGGCCAATATGATGTATAAATATTTTTATTGCCCGGTACTGATTTGAAAAAAAAAATGGCTTAGACGTAGCTCGGTACCGGTAACTAAATTGCTGCGGCTACCGGTACATAAATATATATACTTTTTAAACCAAAATAAACTTTTAAAATTATGAAGGGAAATAGGCATATAATTCATAATGAGTTAATATGAGGTTGTTTATGCTGTTGTTTATCCTTTATGGAGTCAGGAAAGCCATGCAGTTTGACATGCTCTTTTTTTCGATAATCAGTCGTTTTCGCATCATTGTTGTAGTTTATTACACAACCGTTTATGCACATTTTGCCTGAAATATTAGTTTTGGGTGTTCGAACTTGTAGATTTGAAGAAAAGGACGTTGTAGGCTAAATAAGCATAAATATAGAGTGTAACCAGGACCGCTGCGTTTAAATAAGCTTAGTATGGCGTCGGTATTACTGCCCAAAACAGAAATAAAATGCGATTGCGCATTCTGTTTTATACCTATTCTGTGGACATATACAACAGGAATAAAAACGTGAAGGAATTTTGTATTTCCCAGATACAACGTAAGATACCCATTAAAACCATTAATCATTACCCATTATAACAATTTAAAAATATCCCGCTATAAATTACGACGCAAATTAAAACGTGAAAATATTTTGTTCTATTCATTCATAAAGTACATTAGCAAAGGTTGAAGCGAAGTTAATTAAAATGAATACGCAAAATTCGATGACGCCATAAAAAAATAAGACAACCAGCTATCCCTGCGCAAACTTTGATGACGTCATCCTGAAAAAAATCTCAACGCCATCCTTTTTTTTTATTTTCTTAGCGCGATCGATCGAAAAACTATAAAAAGTTGGAACGGCAAATTCAACATGAACCCAAAATATGTCGTTTTATTCGCGTTTTTTGACCAAACTGACCACTGCGGTCATTTTAATTTTTTTAAAACCTTGACAGTGTTCACCGCCGTAACGCAAAGAATATTTGTAGCAAATTTCACGTTTTTATGTCCAGTATTTAAAAAGATTATGCGGTATGTACATACCCAGCCAGCCAGCCACATACATATTCCTTTTGAGATTTATATATATACAAGCCGTTATGTGCCCGATTCTTCGAACGGGCTTTTTTTTAGAATATGCTTGACACATTATAGTTTTTTAGTTTTGTTTTCGCAACATACATAAAGTAGTATGTTTTTTTTTTGTGGTCAGTATTTTTTAAATTTATTTTTGTTTTGCACACTTTATTATACACCAATTCAATATACAACTAAAAAGGAAAAACAAATAATAATAATTTTTTTTTATTTCTTGCTCAAAGCATGACCACTATGATCGAATTTTATGAGTTTATTGGGTAATTAAACTCTTTCTGTAAAACAGAACTCACATGTCATTTAAAAAGTACTGTTAATTCAAAAAGGATTGTTTGATATATCTTTTTGCTACAACATTAGTCGTAGATCAATATTTTTTTTATTATTTTTTTTTGTGTTTTTGTTGGTGTTATTTGCTATTTATTTATTGTTGCTTTGGAAGCAAACTTAGAATTAAATTTTAAATGTAACAAAAAAAACAATAACAACTGAAACCGATATGAATCATAGTTTATACAACGTATACGACATGAATTAAAACTTTAAAAAGTTGGTCCGGCAAATTCAAACATTGCCCGGCAATATAAAAATTTCCCGCTACATAGTTTATAAGACGTATACGATACAAATTAAAACTTTAAAACGTTGAGCTCGGCAATTTAAACATTGCCTGGCAATTGAAAAATTTCCCGCTACAAAGTTTATAAGACGTATACACAGAATAGGTATAGAACAGAATGCACAATCCCTATATACGCAGTCACTGAAAGTTACCATTTTCCGCAATGCAGCGGTCGATAGAGACGCAACTATAATAAAATGAGAAAGGATATCTACGTCTGCCATAAATATATACAATATATATAGGGCCTACATTATCTTTCATTATAGGCTTACTTTTATATAAATTTGACTTCATTACCCATTTTGTTTTCAACATTATAGGATTAGGCCAATATGATGTAAAAATATTTATTACCCGGTACTGATTTGAAAAAAAATGGCTTAGACGTAGCTCGGTACCGGTAACTAAATTGCTACGGCTACCGGTACATAAATATATACTTTTTAAACCAAAATAAACTTTTAAAATTATGAAGGGAAATAGGCATATAATTCATAATGAGTTAATATGAGGTTGTTTATGCCGTTGTTTATCCTTTATGGAGTCAGGAAAGCCATGCAGTTTGACATGCTCTTTTTTACGATAATCAGTCGATTTCGCATCATTGTTGTAGTTTATTACACAACCGTTCATGCACATTTTGCCTGAAATATTAGCTTTGGGTGTTCGAACTTGTAGATTTGAAGAAAAGGACGTTGTAGGCTAAATAAGCATAAATATAGAGTGTAACCAGGACCGCTGCGTTTAAATAAGCTTAGTATGGCGTCGGTATTACTGCCCAAAACAGAAATAAAATGCGATTGCGCATTCTGTTTTATACCTATTCTGTGGACATATACAACACGAATAAAAACGTGAAGGATTTTTTTTTATTTGCCAGATACAACGTAAGTTACCAATTAAAACCATTAATCATTACCCATTATAACAATTTTAAAATATCCCGCTATAAATTACGACGCAAATTAAAACGTGAATATGTTTTTTTCTATTCATTCATAAAGTACATTATCAAACGTTGAAGCGAAGTTAATTAAAATGAATATGCAAAACTCGATGACGCCATAAAAAAAAAGACAGCCAGCTATCCCTGCGCAAACTTTGATGACGTCATATAAAAATAATCTCTGCGCGTCCTTTTGTCTTATTTTTTTAGCGCGATCGATCGAAAAACTATAAAAAGTTGGAACGGCAAATTCAACATGAACCCAAAATATGTCGTTTTATTCGCGTTTTTTGACCAAACTGACCACTGCGGTCATTTTAATTTTTTTAAAACCTTGACAGTGTTCACCGCCGTAACGCAAAGAATATTTGTAGCAAATTTCACGTTTTTATGGCCAGTATTTAAAAAGATTATGCGGTATGTACATACCCAGCCAGCCAGCCAGCCAGCCAGCCACATACATACATACATATTCCTTTTGAGATTTATATATATACAAGCCGTTATGTGCCCGGTCCTCCGAACCGGCTAAAAGTTATGTTTACATACACTCTAACTACTCAGGCAGTTATAATGAGATTGCCCGCATGATCTACGACACGAATTTAAACGTCAGGTAATTTTTTATTTGCCCGCTACAACATGAATTACCCGTTAAAATCATTACTCATCACCCATTATAACAATTACAAAATTGCCCGCTATAAATTACGACGCAAATTAAAACATGAATATATTTTGTTCTATTCATTGATTAAGAACATTCGACAGTACTTTTTTTTTTTTTAATGACTGTTTGATATATTTTTTTTACGACAAACATTAAGTCGCAGACCTTTGTTGTGTTGTTTTTGTTTATTTGCTATTTATTTATTTATTGTTGATTTGGAAGCAAACTTGGAATTAAATTTTCTATTTAACATGTAAAACAATAACAAATGAAACCCTTATGAAATAATGTTTATAAAACGTATACGACACGAATTAAAACTTTAAAAATTTAGTTCCGGCAATTTGAACATTGCCCGGCAAATTAAACATTGCCCGGTAATTTAAACATTGCCCGGTAATTTAAACATTGCCCGGTATTATAAACATTGCCCGGTATTATAAACATTGCCCGGTAATTTAAACATTGCCCGGTAATTTAAACATTGCCCGGTAATTTAAACATTGCCCGGTATTATAAACATTGCCCGGTATTATAAACATTGCCCGGTAATTTAAACATTGCCCGGTAATTTAAACATTGCCCGGTATTATAAACATTGCCCGGTATTATAAACATTGCCCGGTAATTTAAACATTGCCCGGTAATTTAAACAATGGCCGTTACCTAGGCGATAAGCCTAAAGGTGCTCAGTTCTCGGAACTGGATAAAATAACCCATAGAGTTATAAACAATAGTCTTAAGCGGGGATAAAGTATTTTCCGGTAACTTATACCATTTAAATATTGCATTCCACAAATAACGACGCAAATTAAAACAAAATTTTGTTCCCTTCTTAAACGCATAAATACGCAAAATTTGATGACGCCATATAATTATAAGCTTAAATATAGAGTGTAACCAGGACCGCTGCGTTTAAATAAGCTTAGTATGGCGTCGGTATTACTGCCCAAAACAGAAATAAAATGCGATTGCGCATTCTGTTTTATACCTATTCTGTGGACATATACAACACGAATAAAAACGTGAAGGAATTTTTTATTTGCCAGATACAACGTAAGATACCCATTAAAACCATTAATCATTACCCATTATAACAATTTAAAAATATCCCGCTATAAATTACGACGCAAATTAAAACGTGAATATATTTTGTTCTATTCATTCATAAAGTACATTAGCAAAGGTTGAAGCGAAGTTAATTAAAATGAATACGCAAAATTCGATGACGCCATAAAAAAAAAGACAACCAGCTATCCCTGCGCAAACTTTGATGACGTCATCCTGAAAAAAATCTCAACGCCATCCTTTTTTTTATTTTCTTAGCGCGATCGATCGAAAAACTATAAAAAGTTGGAACGGCAAATTCAACATGAACCCAAAATATGTCGTTTTATTCGCGTTTTTTTGACCAAACTGACCACTGCGGTCATTTTAATTTTTTTTAAACCTTGACAGTGTTCACCGCCGTAACGCAAAGAATATTTGTAGCAAATTTAACGTTTTTATGTCCAGTATTTAAAAAGATTATGCGGTATGTACATACCCAGCCAGCCAGCCAGCCAGCCACATACATATTCCTTTTGAGATTTATATATATACAAGCCGTTATGTGCCCGGTCCTCCGAACCGGCTAAAAGTTATGTTTACATACACTCTAACTACTCAGGTAGTTATAATGAGATTGCCCGCATGACCTAGGACACGAATTTAAACGAGAGGTAATTTTTTATTTTTGCCCGCTACAACATGAATTACCCGTTAAAATCATTACTCATCACCCATTATAACAATTACAAAATTGCCCGATATAAATTACGACGCAAATTAAAACATGAATATATTTTGTTCTATTCATTGATTAAGAACATTCGACAGTACTTTTTTTTTTTTTTAATGATTGTTTGATATATTTTTTTACGACAAACATTAAGTCGCAGACCTATGTTGTGTTGTTTTTGTTATTTACTATTTATTTATTTATTTATTGTAGCTTTGGAAGCAAACTTATAATTAAATTTTCTATTTAACATGTAAAACAATAACAAATGAAACCCATAAGAAACAAAGAAGAAATATTTTTTTTGTTACATTGTGTTCAATGTAATCGCATAATGATCTTTTACATACACTTTACATATCCATGGAGTTATAATGAGATTGCCCGCTACACAGTTAATATATAAGGCAATTAAAGGTAATTTTTTATTTGCCCGCTACAACATGAATTACCCGTTAAAATCATTACTCATCACCCATTATAACAATTACAAAATTGCCCGCTATAAATTACGACGCAAATTAAAACATGAATATATTTTGTTCTATTCATTGATAAAGAACATTCGACAGTGCTTTTTTTTTTTTAATGATTGTTTGATATATTTTTTTACGACAAACATTAAGTCGCAGACCTATGTTGTGTTGTTTTTGTTTATTTGCTGTTTATTTATTTATTGTTGCTTTGGAAGCAAACTTAGAATTAATTTTTCTATTCAACATGTAAAACAATAACAAATGAAACCAATAAGAAACAAAGAAAAAACTTTAAAAAAAAAAAATTGTGTTCAATTTAATCGCATAATGATATTTTACATACACTTTATCTACCCATGGAGTTATAATGAGATTGCCCGCTACACAGTTAATATATACGGCAATTAATAAAACCCTGCCCGTTAAAAAGTTTATCGATGTATACGTCACAAATTTAAATGTGAATGACATTTTGTACGCCCGCTACAACCGAAACGAACTGAAACGTGAAATATTTCCCGCTAGAAACGAATTGAGTGAAATATTTCCCGCTAGAAAGATTTTAATGCGTATACGCCCGCTTCAAACGAATTGAAAAAGCTAAAAGTTATGTTTACATACACTCTTACTACTCAAGCAGTTATAATGAGATTGCACGCAACAACTACAAAGTTTATATTTCGTATACGACACGAATTAAAACGTGAATATATTTTGTTCTATTCATTCATAAAATACATTAGCAAACATTGAAGCAAAGTTAATTTTAAATGAATACGCAAAATTTGATGACGTCATTACGAAAAGCCGGCTAGCTATCTCTGCGCAAACTTTGATGACGTCATCCTAAAAAAAATCTCAACGCCATCCTTTTTTTAATTTTTTTAGCGCGATCGATCGAAAAACTATAAAAAGTTGGAACGGCAAATTCAACATGAACCCAAAATATGTCGTTTTATTCGCGTTTTTTGACCAAACTGACCACTGCGGTCATTTTAATTTTTTTAAAACCTTGACAGTGTTCACCGCCGTAACGCAAAGAATATTTGTAGCAAATTTCACGTTTTTATGTCCAGTATTTAAAAAGATTATGCGGTATGTACATACCCAGCCAGCCAGCCAGCCAGCCAGCCAGCCAGCCACATATTCCTTTTGAGATTTATATATATACTAGCCGATTATGTGCCCGGTCCTCCGAACCGGCTAAAAGTTATGTTTACATACACTCTAACTACTCAGGCAGTTATAATGAGATTGCCCGCATGACCTACGACACGAATTTAAACGTGAGGTAATTTTTTATTGGCCCGCTACAACATAAATTACCTGTTAAAATCATTACCCATTACCCATTATAACAGTTTAAAAATTGCCCGCTATAAATTACGACGCAAATAAAAACGTGAATATATTTTGTTCTATTCATTGATAAAGAACATTCGACGGTACTTTTATTTTAAAAAAAAAAAGATTGTTTGATATATTTTTTTACGACAAACATTAAGTCGCAGACCTATGTTGTGTTGTTTTTGTTATTTGCTATTTATTTTTTTATTGTTGCTTTGGAAGCAAACTTAGAATTAATTTTTCTATTCAACATGTAAAACAATTCGACAGTACTTTTATTTTTTTTTTATGATTGTTTGATATATTTTTTTTACGACAAACATTAAGTCGCAGACCTATGTTGTGTTGTTTTTGTTATTTACTATTTATTTATTTATTGTAGCTTTGGAAGCAAACTTATAATTAAATTTTCTATTTAACATGTAAAACAATAACAAATGAAACCCATAAGAAACAAAGAAGAAATATTTTTTTTGTTACATTGTGTTCAATGTAATCGCATAATGATCTTTTACATACACTTTACATATCCATGGAGTTATAATGAGATTGCCCGCTACACAGTTAATATATAAGGCAATTAAAGGTAATTTTTTATTTGCCCGCTACAACATGAATTACCCGTTAAAATCATTACTCATCACCCATTATAACAATTACAAAATTGCCCGCTATAAATTACGACGCAAATTAAAACATGAATATATTTTGTTCTATTCATTGATAAAGAACATTCGACAGTACTTTTTTTTTTAATCATTGTTTGATATATTTTTTTACGACAAACATTAAGTCGCAGACCTATGTTGTGTTGTTTTTGTTTATTTGCTGTTTATTTATTTATTGTTGCTTTGGAAGCAAACTTAGAATTATTTTTTCTATTCAACATGTAAAACAATAACAAATGAAACCAATAAGAAACAAAGAAGAAACTTTAAAAAAAAAAATTGTGTTCAATTTAATCGCATAATGATATTTTACATACACTTTATCTACCCATGGAGTTATAATGAGATTGCCCGCTACACAGTTAATATATACGGCAATTAATAAAACCCTGCCCGTTAAAAAGTTTATCGATGTATACGTCACAAATTTAAATGTCAATGACATTTTGTACGCCCGCTACAACCGAAACGAACTGAAACGTGAAATATTTCCCGCTAGAAACGAATTGAGTGAAATATTTCCCGCTAGAAAGATTTTAATGCGTATACGCCCGCTTCAAACGAATTGAAAAAGCTAAAAGTTATGTTTACATACACTCTTACTACTCAAGCAGTTATAATGAGATTGCACGCAACAACTACAAAGTTTTTAATTTCGTATACGACACGAATTAAAACGTGAATATATTTTGTTCTATTCATTCATAAAATACATTAGCAAACATTGAAGCAAAGTTAATTTTAAATGAATACGCAAAATTTGATGACGTCATTACGAAAAGCCGGCTATCTATCTCTGCGCAAACTTTGATGACGTCATCCTAAAAAAAATCTCAACGCCATCCTTTTTTTAATTTTTTTAGCGCGATCGATCGAAAAACTATAAAAAGTTGGAACGGCAAATTCAACATGAACCCAAAATATGTCGTTTTATTCGCGTTTTTTGACCAAACTGACCACTGCGGTCATTTTAATTTTTTTAAAACCTTGACAGTGTTCACCGCCGTAACGCAAAGAATATTTGTAGCAAATTTCACGTTTTTATGTCCAGTATTTAAAAAGATTATGCGGTATGTACATACCCAGCCAGCCAGCCAGCCAGCCAGCCAGCCAGCCACATATTCCTTTTGAGATTTATATATATACAAGCCGTTATGTGCCCGATTCTTCGAACGGGCTTTTTTTTAGAATATGCTTGACACATTATAGTTTTTTAGTTTTGTTTTTGCAACATACATAAAGTAGTATGTTTTTTCTTGTGGTCAGTATTTTTTTAATTTTTTTTTGTTTTGCACACTTTATTATACACCAATTCAATATACAACTAAAAAGGAAAAACAAATAATAATAATTTTTTTTTATTTCTTGCTCAAAGTATGACCACTATGATCGAATTTTGTAAGTTTATTGGGTAATTAAACTCTTTCTGTAAAACAGAACTCACATGTCTTTTAAAAAGTACTGTTAATTCAAAAATGATTGTTTGATATATTTTTCTGCTACAACATTAGTCGTAGATCAATATTTATTTATTTTTTGTGTTTTTTTGTTGGTGTTATTTGCTATTTATTTATTGTTGCTTTGGAAGCAAACTTAGAATTAAATTTTAAATTCAACAGGAAAAACAATAACAACTGAAACCGATATGAATCATAGTTTATACAACGTATACGACATGAATTAAAACTTTAAAAAGTTGGTCCGGCAAATTTAAATATTGCCCGGCAATATAAAAATTTCCCGCTACATAGTTTATAAGACGTATACGATACAAATTAAAACTTTAAAACGTTGAGCTCGGCAATTTAAACATTGCCTGGCAATTGAAAAATTTCCCGCTACAAACTTTATAAGACGTATAGACAGAATAGGTATAGAACAGAATGCACAATCCCTATATACACAGTTACTAAAAGTTACCATTTTCCGCAATGCAGCGGTCGCTAGAGACGCTACAATAGTAAAATGAGAAAGGATATCTACGTCTGCCATAAATATATACAATATATATAGGGCCTACATTATCTTTCATTTTAGGCTTACTTTTATATAAATTTGACTTTATTACCCATTTTGTTTTCAACATTATATGATTAGGCCAATATGATGTATAAATATTTTTATTGCCCGGTACTGATTTGAAAAAAAAAATGGCTTAGACGTAGCTCGGTACCGGTAACTAAATTGCTGCGGCTACCGGTACATAAATATATATACTTTTTAAACCAAAATAAACTTTTAAAATTATGAAGGGAAATAGGCATATAATTCATAATGAGTTAATATGAGGTTGTTTATGCTGTTGTTTATCCTTTATGGAGTCAGGAAAGCCATGCAGTTTGACATGCTCTTTTTTTCGATAATCAGTCGTTTTCGCATCATTGTTGTAGTTTATTACACAACCGTTTATGCACATTTTGCCTGAAATATTAGTTTTGGGTGTTCGAACTTGTAGATTTGAAGAAAAGGACGTTGTAGGCTAAATAAGCATAAATATAGAGTGTAACCAGGACCGCTGCGTTTAAATAAGCTTAGTATGGCGTCGGTATTACTGCCCAAAACAGAAATAAAATGCGATTGCGCATTCTGTTTTATACCTATTCTGTGGACATATACAACAGGAATAAAAACGTGAAGGAATTTTGTATTTCCCAGATACAACGTAAGATACCCATTAAAACCATTAATCATTACCCATTATAACAATTTAAAAATATCCCGCTATAAATTACGACGCAAATTAAAACGTGAAAATATTTTGTTCTATTCATTCATAAAGTACATTAGCAAAGGTTGAAGCGAAGTTAATTAAAATGAATACGCAAAATTCGATGACGCCATAAAAAAATAAGACAACCAGCTATCCCTGCGCAAACTTTGATGACGTCATCCTGAAAAAAATCTCAACGCCATCCTTTTTTTTTATTTTCTTAGCGCGATCGATCGAAAAACTATAAAAAGTTGGAACGGCAAATTCAACATGAACCCAAAATATGTCGTTTTATTCGCGTTTTTTGACCAAACTGACCACTGCGGTCATTTTAATTTTTTTAAAACCTTGACAGTGTTCACCGCCGTAACGCAAAGAATATTTGTAGCAAATTTCACGTTTTTATGTCCAGTATTTAAAAAGATTATGCGGTATGTACATACCCAGCCAGCCAGCCACATACATATTCCTTTTGAGATTTATATATATACAAGCCGTTATGTGCCCGATTCTTCGAACGGGCTTTTTTTTAGAATATGCTTGACACATTATAGTTTTTTAGTTTTGTTTTCGCAACATACATAAAGTAGTATGTTTTTTTTTTGTGGTCAGTATTTTTTAAATTTATTTTTGTTTTGCACACTTTATTATACACCAATTCAATATACAACTAAAAAGGAAAAACAAATAATAATAATTTTTTTTTATTTCTTGCTCAAAGCATGACCACTATGATCGAATTTTATGAGTTTATTGGGTAATTAAACTCTTTCTGTAAAACAGAACTCACATGTCATTTAAAAAGTACTGTTAATTCAAAAAGGATTGTTTGATATATCTTTTTGCTACAACATTAGTCGTAGATCAATATTTTTTTTATTATTTTTTTTTGTGTTTTTGTTGGTGTTATTTGCTATTTATTTATTGTTGCTTTGGAAGCAAACTTAGAATTAAATTTTAAATGTAACAAAAAAAACAATAACAACTGAAACCGATATGAATCATAGTTTATACAACGTATACGACATGAATTAAAACTTTAAAAAGTTGGTCCGGCAAATTCAAACATTGCCCGGCAATATAAAAATTTCCCGCTACATAGTTTATAAGACGTATACGATACAAATTAAAACTTTAAAACGTTGAGCTCGGCAATTTAAACATTGCCTGGCAATTGAAAAATTTCCCGCTACAAAGTTTATAAGACGTATACACAGAATAGGTATAGAACAGAATGCACAATCCCTATATACGCAGTCACTGAAAGTTACCATTTTCCGCAATGCAGCGGTCGATAGAGACGCAACTATAATAAAATGAGAAAGGATATCTACGTCTGCCATAAATATATACAATATATATAGGGCCTACATTATCTTTCATTATAGGCTTACTTTTATATAAATTTGACTTCATTACCCATTTTGTTTTCAACATTATAGGATTAGGCCAATATGATGTAAAAATATTTATTACCCGGTACTGATTTGAAAAAAAATGGCTTAGACGTAGCTCGGTACCGGTAACTAAATTGCTACGGCTACCGGTACATAAATATATACTTTTTAAACCAAAATAAACTTTTAAAATTATGAAGGGAAATAGGCATATAATTCATAATGAGTTAATATGAGGTTGTTTATGCCGTTGTTTATCCTTTATGGAGTCAGGAAAGCCATGCAGTTTGACATGCTCTTTTTTACGATAATCAGTCGATTTCGCATCATTGTTGTAGTTTATTACACAACCGTTCATGCACATTTTGCCTGAAATATTAGCTTTGGGTGTTCGAACTTGTAGATTTGAAGAAAAGGACGTTGTAGGCTAAATAAGCATAAATATAGAGTGTAACCAGGACCGCTGCGTTTAAATAAGCTTAGTATGGCGTCGGTATTACTGCCCAAAACAGAAATAAAATGCGATTGCGCATTCTGTTTTATACCTATTCTGTGGACATATACAACACGAATAAAAACGTGAAGGATTTTTTTTTATTTGCCAGATACAACGTAAGTTACCAATTAAAACCATTAATCATTACCCATTATAACAATTTTAAAATATCCCGCTATAAATTACGACGCAAATTAAAACGTGAATATGTTTTTTTCTATTCATTCATAAAGTACATTATCAAACGTTGAAGCGAAGTTAATTAAAATGAATATGCAAAACTCGATGACGCCATAAAAAAAAAGACAGCCAGCTATCCCTGCGCAAACTTTGATGACGTCATATAAAAATAATCTCTGCGCGTCCTTTTGTCTTATTTTTTTAGCGCGATCGATCGAAAAACTATAAAAAGTTGGAACGGCAAATTCAACATGAACCCAAAATATGTCGTTTTATTCGCGTTTTTTGACCAAACTGACCACTGCGGTCATTTTAATTTTTTTAAAACCTTGACAGTGTTCACCGCCGTAACGCAAAGAATATTTGTAGCAAATTTCACGTTTTTATGGCCAGTATTTAAAAAGATTATGCGGTATGTACATACCCAGCCAGCCAGCCAGCCAGCCAGCCACATACATACATACATATTCCTTTTGAGATTTATATATATACAAGCCGTTATGTGCCCGGTCCTCCGAACCGGCTAAAAGTTATGTTTACATACACTCTAACTACTCAGGCAGTTATAATGAGATTGCCCGCATGATCTACGACACGAATTTAAACGTCAGGTAATTTTTTATTTGCCCGCTACAACATGAATTACCCGTTAAAATCATTACTCATCACCCATTATAACAATTACAAAATTGCCCGCTATAAATTACGACGCAAATTAAAACATGAATATATTTTGTTCTATTCATTGATTAAGAACATTCGACAGTACTTTTTTTTTTTTTAATGACTGTTTGATATATTTTTTTTACGACAAACATTAAGTCGCAGACCTTTGTTGTGTTGTTTTTGTTTATTTGCTATTTATTTATTTATTGTTGATTTGGAAGCAAACTTGGAATTAAATTTTCTATTTAACATGTAAAACAATAACAAATGAAACCCTTATGAAATAATGTTTATAAAACGTATACGACACGAATTAAAACTTTAAAAATTTAGTTCCGGCAATTTGAACATTGCCCGGCAAATTAAACATTGCCCGGTAATTTAAACATTGCCCGGTAATTTAAACATTGCCCGGTATTATAAACATTGCCCGGTATTATAAACATTGCCCGGTAATTTAAACATTGCCCGGTAATTTAAACATTGCCCGGTAATTTAAACATTGCCCGGTATTATAAACATTGCCCGGTATTATAAACATTGCCCGGTAATTTAAACATTGCCCGGTAATTTAAACATTGCCCGGTATTATAAACATTGCCCGGTATTATAAACATTGCCCGGTAATTTAAACATTGCCCGGTAATTTAAACAATGGCCGTTACCTAGGCGATAAGCCTAAAGGTGCTCAGTTCTCGGAACTGGATAAAATAACCCATAGAGTTATAAACAATAGTCTTAAGCGGGGATAAAGTATTTTCCGGTAACTTATACCATTTAAATATTGCATTCCACAAATAACGACGCAAATTAAAACAAAATTTTGTTCCCTTCTTAAACGCATAAATACGCAAAATTTGATGACGCCATATAATTATAAGCTTAAATATAGAGTGTAACCAGGACCGCTGCGTTTAAATAAGCTTAGTATGGCGTCGGTATTACTGCCCAAAACAGAAATAAAATGCGATTGCGCATTCTGTTTTATACCTATTCTGTGGACATATACAACACGAATAAAAACGTGAAGGAATTTTTTATTTGCCAGATACAACGTAAGATACCCATTAAAACCATTAATCATTACCCATTATAACAATTTAAAAATATCCCGCTATAAATTACGACGCAAATTAAAACGTGAATATATTTTGTTCTATTCATTCATAAAGTACATTAGCAAAGGTTGAAGCGAAGTTAATTAAAATGAATACGCAAAATTCGATGACGCCATAAAAAAAAAGACAACCAGCTATCCCTGCGCAAACTTTGATGACGTCATCCTGAAAAAAATCTCAACGCCATCCTTTTTTTTTATTTTCTTAGCGCGATCGATCGAAAAACTATAAAAAGTTGGAACGGCAAATTCAACATGAACCCAAAATATGTCGTTTTATTCGCGTTTTTTTGACCAAACTGACCACTGCGGTCATTTTAATTTTTTTTAAACCTTGACAGTGTTCACCGCCGTAACGCAAAGAATATTTGTAGCAAATTTAACGTTTTTATGTCCAGTATTTAAAAAGATTATGCGGTATGTACATACCCAGCCAGCCAGCCAGCCAGCCACATACATATTCCTTTTGAGATTTATATATATACAAGCCGTTATGTGCCCGGTCCTCCGAACCGGCTAAAAGTTATGTTTACATACACTCTAACTACTCA